>CM017574.2:18116834-18753473 GCA_007844105.2 Rhamnella rubrinervis | reverse complement strand
TAGAAACCAAAACCGGGAATAAAATAAAACGAAAATGATATGCGGTGCAACACAGGACTTCCCGCGAGGTCACCCATCCCGGTACTACTTCCCCAAGCACGCTTTAACTGATCGATACGGGATCCCGCACAGTAGCCGGTATGATCGCGACCTCGACATGTTCACGCCAAGCAACGACGCATTTTAGCATTCTTCTTTGCGGCCGCAGTATAAGTGTTTCCTATAACCTCGCTATTGAATACACCATCATTGGAGGAAGAAAAAATCAAATAAATAGAAACCAAACCGCGGAATAAAATAAAACGAAAAGATATATAAAAAGGGGTGCAACACGAGGACTTCCTGCGAGGTCACCCATCCCGGTACTATTCTCGCCAAGCACGCTTTAACTTCGAGTTCACGGATCCGCATTAGTGCGGGTATGATCGCACTCGACATGTTCACGCGAATCGACGCATTTTAAGGCATTCTTCTACCGCCGCAGGTTTTTCTCGCTATAACTCAAGTTATTGAATACACCACTCATAAAAGTGGAGGAAGAAAAAATCAAATAAATAGAAACCTAAACCAAGGAATAAAATAAAACGTAAAATGATATAAAAAGTGGGCAACACGAGGACTTCCTGCGAGGTCACCCATCCCGGTACTACTCGCCAAGCACGCTTAACTCTCGAGTTCTCAATGGATCCGCATTGTATCGGTATGATCGCGACCACATTTCACGCTAACGACGATTTTAAGGCATTCTTCTACTACAGTAGCTGTTTCGCTTATAACTCGTTAATACACCACTCATAAAAGTGGAGGAAGAAAAAAATCAAATAAATAGAAACCAAACCGCGAATAAAATAAAACGTGAAAATGATATAAAAAGGGGTGCAACACGCAGGACTTCCTGCGAGGTCACCCATCCCGGTACTACTCGCCAAGCACGCTTTAACTTCGAAGTTCACGGGATCCCGCGCATTAGTACGGTATGATCGCACTCCACATGTTCACGCGAACACGCATTTTAAGGCATTCTTCGCTACGCCGCAGTTTTTCCGCTATAACTCGTTACGCGGAATACACCACTCATAAAAGTGGAGGAAGAAAAAAAAATCGAAATAAATAGAAACCAAACCGGCGAATAAAATAAAACGTAAAATGATATATAAAAAGGGTGCAACACGAGGACTTCCTGCGAGGTCACCCATCCCGGTACTATTCCCTTCAAGCACGCTTAACTTCTCGAGTTCGATGGGATCCCGGCATTAGTGCCGTATGATCGCACTACATGTTCACGCCGCTAACGACGCATTTTAAGGCATTCTTCGGCGCTGCTGCAGTGCTTCGGCTATAACTCGTTATTACGCGGAATACACCACTCATAAAAGTGGAGGAAGAAAAAAAAATCGAAATAAATAGAAACCGAAACCGAAGGAATAAAATAAAACGTAAAATGATATAAAAAGTGCAACACGAGGACTTCCTGTGAGGTCACCCATCCCGGTACTACTCTCGCCAAGCACGCTTTAACTTCGAGTTCTCACGGGATCCGCATAAGGTCGGTATGATCGACCCGACAACCACGCTAACGACGCATTTTAAGGCATTCTTCTCGCTACCGCAGGTTTCTGGCTTATAACTCGTTATTGAATACACCACTCATAAAAAGGAGGAAGAAAAAAATCAAATAAATAGAAACCAAACCGGGGAATAAAATAAAACGTAAAATGATATGCGGGCAACACGAGGATCTCTGCGAGGTCACCCATCCCGGTACTCTCTTCAAGCACGCTTTAACTTCGGAGTTCATGGGATCCCGGCATTAGTGCCGTATGATCGCGACCGACATGTTCACGCCGCTAACGACGCATTTTAAGGCATTCTTCTACACGCCGCAGCGTTTCTGCTATAACTCATTGAATACACCACTCATAAAAGTGAGGAAGAAAAAAATCAAATAAATAGAAACCAAACCGGGGAATAAAATAAAACGTAAAATGATATAAAAAGGTGCAACACGAGGACTTCCTGCGAGGTCACCCATCCCGGTACTACTCCCTCACAAGCACGCTTAACTTCGGAGTTCTGATGAGATCCGCTGCATTAGTGCTGGTATGATCGCAACCGACATGTTCACGCCGCGAACGCATTTTAAGGCATTCTTCGGCCGCCGCAGCAGTTTCGCTATAACTCGTTACGGAATACACCACTCATAAAAGTGGAGGAAGAAAAAAATCAAATAAATAGAAACCAAACCAAGGAATAAAATAAAACGAAAATGATATAGTGCGGGTGCAACACGAGGACTTCCCTGCGAGGTCACCCATCCCGTACTATTCCCCTCAAGCACGCTTAACTTGAGCTCACGGATCCGGCAGCATTAGTCCGGTATGATCGCACCCGACATGTTCACGCCAACGCACGCATTTTAAGGCATTCTTTCTACGCCGCGCGTTTCCGCTTATAACTCGCATTGAATACACCACTCATAAAAGTGGAGGAAGAAAAAAAATCAAATAAATAGAAACCAAACCAAGGAATAAAATAAAACGTAAAATGATATAAAAAGGGTGCAACACGAGGACTTCCTGCGAGGTCACCCATCCCGTACTACTTCTCAAGCACGCTTTAACTTCTGAGTTCACGGGATCCGGCATTAGTGCCGGTATGATCGCACTCGACATGTTCACGCCACGCTAACGACGCATTTTAAGGCATTCTTCTATACGCCGCAGTTGCTTCCGCTTATAACTCGTTACGAATACACCACTCATAAAAGTGAGGAAGAAAAAAATCAAATAAATAGAAACCAAACCAAGGAATAAAATAAAACGTAAAATGATATAAAAAGGTGCAACACAGGACTTCCTGCGAGGTCACCCATCCCACTACTTCTCGCCAAGCACGCTTTAACTTCGAGTTCACGGATCCGGCATTAGTCGGTATGATCGCACCGACATGTTCACGCGCGAACGACGCATTTTAAGGCATTCTTCACGCCAAGCAGTTGTTTCGCTTATAACTCGTTACGCTGAATACACCACCTATAAAAGGGAAGAAAAAAAATCAAATAAATAAAACCAAACCGGCGAATAAAATAAAACGTAAAATGATATAAAAAGTGGGTGCAACACGAGGACTTCCTGCGAGGTCACCCATCCCGGTACTATTCTCGCCAAGCACGCTTTAACTTCGAGTTCATGGATCCGCAGCATTAGTGCCGGTATGATCGCGACCCGACATGTTCACGCCGCTAACGACGCATTTTAAGGCATCTTCTTCGCTACGCAGCGTTTCCTGGCTATAACTCGTTACGCGAATACACCACTCATAAAAGTGGAGGAAGAAAAATCAAATAAATAAAACCAAACCGGGCGAATAAAATAAAACGTAAAATGATATAAAAAGGTGCAACACGAGGACTTCCTGCGAGGTCACCCATCCCGGTACTTCCGCTCAAGCATTAACTTCGAGTTCTGGGATCCGCATTAGTGCCGGTATGATCGCATCCGACATGTTCACGGCACGACGCATTTTAAGGCATTCTTCTACCGCAGTTGTTTCTGGCTTATAACTCGTTACGCTGAATACACACCACTCATAAAAGTGGAGGAAGAAAAAAATCAAATAAATAGAAACCAAACCGGGCGAATAAAATAAAACGTGAAAATGATATTAAAAAGGGGTGCAACACGACTTCCTGCGAGGTCACCCATCCCGGTACTACTCGCCAAGCACGCTTTAACTTCGAGTTCTCACGGGATCCGTGCATTGCGGTATGATCGCACCGACATGTTCACACGCTAAACGACGCATTTTAAGGCATTCTTCTACGCGCGCGTAAAGGTTTCCGCTATAACTCTCAAGCTTAATACACCACTCATAAAAGTGGAGGAAGAAAAAAAAATCGAAATAAATAGAAACCGAAACCGAAGGAATAAAATAAAACGTAAAAATGATATAAAAAAGGGGCAACACGAGGACTTCCCAGGAGGTCACCCATCCCGGTACTATTCTCGCCAAGCACGCTTTAACTTGAGTTCACGGATCCGGTGCATTAGTGCTGGTATGATCGCACCCGACATGTTCGCCGCTAACGACGCATTTTAAGGCATTCTTCTGGCCGCAGCGTTTCGGCTTATAACTCACGTTAATACACCACCTATAAAAGTGGAGGAAGAAAAAATCGAAATAAATAGAAACCGAAACCGAAGGAATAAAATAAAACGTAAAAGTGATATAAAAAGGGGGTGCAACACGAGGACTTCCCAGGAGGTCACCCATCCTGGTACTACTCTCGCCCAAGCACGCTTAACTTCGACTCACGGGATCCGCATTAGGTGGTATGATCGCATCTCGACATGTTCACGCGCTAACGACGCATTTTAAGGCATTCTTCGCTACCGCCGCAAAGGTTTCGCTATAACTCACGTTACAATACACCACCTAAGCGGAGGAAGAAAAAAAATCAAATAAATAGAAACCAAACCGGGCGAATAAAATAAAACGAAAATGATATAAAAAGGGGTGCAACACGAGGACTTCCCCGAGGTCACCCATCCCGGTACTACTCGCCAAGCACGCTTTAACTTCGAGTTCCACGGATCCGCATTATGCCGGTATGATCGCACCACATGTTCACGCTAACCACGCATTTTAAGGCATTCTTCTACGCCGCTGTTTCGGCTTATAACTCGTTATTGAATACACCACCTCATAAAAGTGGAGGAAGAAAAAATCAAATAAATAGAAACCAAACCGCAAGGAATAAAATAAAACGAAAATGATATAAAAGCGGTGCAACACGAGGACTTCCTGCGAGGTCACCCATCCCGGTACTATTCCCGCCAAGCACGCTTAACTTCTGGAGTTCACGGGATCCGGCATTAGTGCCGGTATGATCGCACACATGTTCACGCTAAACGACATTTTAAGGCATTTTCTGCTACGCCGCGTTGTTTCTGGCTTATAACTCGTTACGCTGAATACACCACTCATAAAAGTGGAGGAGAAAAAAAATCAAATAAATAGAAACCAAACCGGCGAATAAAATAAAACGAAAATGATATAAAAAGGGGTGCAACACGAGGACTTCCTGAGGTCACCCATCCCGGTACTACTCTAGCCTCAAGCACCTTAACTTCGGAGTTCACGGATCCGGCATTAGTCGGTATGATCGCACTGACATGTTCACGCCACGAACGACATTTTAAGGCATTCTTCTAGGCCGCAGCGGTTTCGCTTATAACTCATTACTAATACACCACCCTATAAAAGGGAGGAAGAAAAATCAAATAAATAGAAACCAAACCGGGAATAAAATAAAACGTAAAATGATATAAAAGTGGGTGCAACACGAGGACTTCCTGCGAGGTCACCCATCCCGGTACTATTCCTCGCCAAAGCACGCTTTAACTTCGAGTTCTCACGGGATCCGGCATTAGTGCCGGTATGATCGCACTCGACATGTTCACGCCGAACGACGATTTTAAGGCATTCTCTCGCTGCCGGTTTCTGCTATAACTCACATTGAATACACCACTCATAAAAGTGGAGGAAGAAAAAAAATCAAATAAATAGAAACCAAACCGGAAGGAATAAAATAAAACGAAAATGATATAAAAAGTGCAAACACGAGGACTTCCTGCGAGGTCACCCATCCCGGTACTACTCTCGCCTAAGCACGCTTAACTTGAGCCTCACGGGATCCGCATTAGGCCGGTATGATCGCATCCGACATGTTCACGCTAACGACGCATTTTAAGGCATTCTTCTACGCCGCGCAGTTTTTCCGCTTATAACTCGTACGCTGAATACACCACCTATAAAAGTGGAGGAAGAAAAAAATCAAATAAATAGAAACCAAACCGGGCGAATAAAATAAAACGTAAAAATGATATGCGGGTGCAACACGAGGACTTCCTGCGAGGTCACCCATCCCGTACTACTCCCCGCACCCAACTTCTGAGCTCACGGATCCGGCATTAGTGCCGTATGATCGCATCCGACATGTTCACGCCGCTAACGACGCATTTTAAGGCATTCTTCGGCCGCGCAGTGCTTCTGCTTATAACTCGTTATTTAATACACCACTCATAAAAGTGAGGAAGAAAAAATCAAATAAATAGAAACCAAACCGGGCGAATAAAATAAAACGTAAAATGATATAAAAGTGGGTGCAACACGAGGACTTCCTGCGAGGTCACCCATCCCGTACTACTTCCCGCCAAGCACGCTTTAACTCAGTTCACGGATCCGCAGCATTAGCATGTGGTATGATCGCATCCACATGTTCACGCTGAACGACGCATTTTAAGGCATTCTCGCTACCGCAAGTTTCGCTTATAACTCGTTACGGAATACACCACTCATAAAAGTGGAGGAAGAAAAAATCGAAATAAATAGAAACCAAACCAAGGAATAAAATAAAACGTAAAATGATATAAAAAGGTGCAACACGAGGACTTCCTGCGAGGTCACCCATCCCGGTACTACTTCTTCAAGCACGCTTAACTTCGAGCTTCACGGATCCGGCGATTAGTGTCGGTATGATCGCATCCACATGTTCACGCCGAACGACGCATTTTAAGGCATTCTTCGGCTACGCCGCAGTTGTTTCGCTTATAACTCGTTACGCTGAATACACCACCTATAAAAGTGGAGGAAGAAAAAAAATCAAATAAATAGAAACCAAACCGCGAATAAAATAAAACGTAAAATGATATAAAAGGGGTGCAACACGAGGACTTCCTGCGAGGTCACCCATCCCGGTACTACTCTCGCCAAGCACGCTTTAACTTCGAGTTCACGGGATCCGGCATTAGTCGGTATGATCGCACCCGACATGTTCACGCCAAGAACGACATTTTAAGGCATTCTTCTGGCATACTGCCAGTTGTTTCTGCTTATAACTCGTTACGTTAATACACCACTCATAAAAAGGAGGAAGAAAAAATCAAATAAATAGAAACCAAACCGGCGAATAAAATAAAACGAAAATGATATAAAAAGGGGTGCAACACGAGGACTTCCTGCGAGGTCACCCATCCCGGTACTACTCTCCCAAGCACGCTTTAACTTGAGTTCACGGATCCTGCATTAGCCGGTATGATCGCACTACATGTTCACGCCGAACGACGCATTTTAAGGCATTCTTCGGCTACCGGCAGGTTTCCGCTATAACTCGTTACGCTGAATACACCACTCATAAAAGTGGAGGAAGAAAAAATCAAATAAATAGAAACCAAACCGGCGAATAAAATAAAACGTAAAATGATATAAAAAGGGTGCAACACGAGGACTTCCTGCGAGGTCACCCATCCCGTACTATTCTCAAGCACGCTTTAACTTCGAGTCTCACGGATCCGGCATTGCTGGTATGATCGCGACCCGACATGTTCACGCCAAGAACGACGCATTTTAAGGCATTCTTCGCTACCGCTGCAGCGTTTCTGCTATAACTCGTTATTTAATACACCACCTAAAAAGTGGAGGAAGAAAAAAATCAAATAAATAGAAACCAAACCAAGGAATAAAATAAAACGTAAAATGATATAAAAAGGTGCAACACGAGGACTTCCTGCGAGGTCACCCATCCCGGTACTACTCTCGCCAAGCACGCTTTAACTTCTGAATTCACGGATCCGCATTATACGGTATGATCGCACCTCGACATGTTCACGCCGCGAACGACGCATTTTGCATTCTTCGGCTACCGCCGCAGGTTTCGCTTATAACTCATTGAATACACCACTCATAAAAAGTGGAAGAAAAAAAATCAAATAAATAAACCAAACCGCGAATAAAATAAAACGTAAAATGATATAAAAAGGGGTGCAACACGAGGACTTCCTGCGAGGTCACCCATCCCGGTACTATTCTCGCCAAGCACGCTTAACTTCGAGTTCATGGGATCCGCATTAATACCGTATGATCGCACCCGACATGTTCACGCTGAACGACGCATTTTAAGGCATTCTTCGCTACCGCAGCAAGGTTTCGCTATAACTCGCGCATGAATACACCACTCATAAAAGTGGAGAAGAAAAATCAAATAAATAGAAACCGAAACCGAAGGAATAAAATAAAACGTAAAAATGATATAAAAAAGGGGTGCAACACGAGGACTTCCCAGGAGGTCACCCATCCTGGTACTACTCTCGCCCAAGCACGCTTAACTTCGGAGTTCTGATGGGATCCGGTGCATTAGTGCTGGTATGATCGCACCCGACATGTTCACGCGCAACGACGATTTTAAGGCATTCTTCGGCTACGCAGTAGGTTTCGCTTATAACTCGCATAATAATACACCACTCATAAAAGTGGAGGAAGAAAAAAATCAAATAAATAGAAACCAAACCGCGGAATAAAATAAAACGTAAAATGATATAAAAAGTGGTGCAACACGAGGACTTCCTGCGAGGTCACCCATCCCGGTACTACTCTCGCCAAGCACGCTTTAACTTCGAGTTCACGGGATCCGGCATTAGGCCGGTATGATCGCACTCGACATGTTCACGCCGCTAACGACGCATTTTAAGGCATTCTTCGGCGCCGCAGTAAAGGTTTCCGCTTATAACTCGTTATTGAATACACCACTCATAAAAGTGAGGAAGAAAAAATCAAATAAATAGAAACCAAACCAAGGAATAAAATAAAACGTAAAATGATATGTGGTGCAACACGAGGACTTCCTGCGAGGTCACCCATCCCGGTACTACTTCCCCAAGCACGCTTTAACTTCGAGTTCACGGGATCCGGCATTAGTGCTGGTATGATCGCACCCGACATGTTCACGCGCAACGACGCATTTTAAGGCATTCTTCTACGCCGCAGCGTTTCGCTATAACTCGTTATGAATACACCACCATAAAAAGTGGAGGAAGAAAAAAATCAAATAAATAGAAACCAAACCAAGGAATAAAATAAAACGAAAATGATATAAAAAGGGGGTGCAACACGAGGACTTCCCAGGAGGTCACCCATCCTGGTACTACTCGCCAAGCACGCTTAACTTCGGAGTTCTGATGGGATCCGGTGCATTAGTGCTGGTATGATCGCACCCGACATGTTCACGCCAAGAACGACGCATTTTAAGGCATTCTTCGGCTACCGCCGTTGTTTCTCGCTTATAACTCGTTACGCGGAATACACCACTCATAAAAGTGGAGGAAGAAAAAAAAATCGAAATAAATAGAAACCGAAACCGAAGGAATAAAATAAAACGTAAAAATGATATAAAAAGGGTGCAACACGAGGACTTCCTGCGAGGTCACCCATCCCGGTACTACTCGCCAAGCACGCTTAACTTCGAGTTCATGGGATCCTGCATTAGTGCCGGTATGATCGCGACCGACATGTTCGCTGCCACGCATTTTAAGGCATTCTTCGCCGCCGCAAAGTTTCTGGCTTATAACTCGTTACGCTGAATACACCACTATAAAAGTGGAGGAAGAAAAAATCAAATAAATAGAAACCGAAACCGAAGGAATAAAATAAAACGTGAAAATGATATAAAAAGGGGTGCAACACGAGGACTTCCCAGGAGGTCACCCATCCTGGTACTACTTCCCCAAGCACGCTTAACTTCGAGTTCACGGATCCGCATTAGTGCCGTATGATCGCGACATGTTCACGCCGCAACGACGCATTTTAAGGCATTCTTCGCATACGCGGTTTCGGCTTATAACTCGTTATTGAATACACCACTCATAAAAGTGGAGGAAGAAAAAATCAAATAAATAGAAACCAAACCGCGAATAAAATAAAACGTAAAATGATATAAAAAGGGGTGCAACACGAGGACTTCCTGCGAGGTCACCCATCCCGGTACTACTCTCGCCAAGCACGCTTAACTTCGAGTTCATGGATCCGGCATTAGGCCGGTATGATCGCACCCGACATGTTCACGCGCAACGACGATTTTAAGGCATTCTTCTACCGCAGTTGTCTTCGGTATAACTCGTTATTGAATACACCACTCATAAAAGTGGAGGAAGAAAAAAATCAAATAAATAGAAACCAAACCGGCGAATAAAATAAAACGTAAAATGATATAAAAAGGGTGCAACACGAGGACTTCCTGCGAGGTCACCCATCCCGTACTATTCCCGCCAAGCACGCTTAACTTCGAGTTCCGATGGATCCGCATTAGGCCGGTATGATCGCACCGACATGTTCACGCCAAGAACGACGCATTTTAAGGCATTCTTCTACTACGCCGCAGTTGCTTCCGCTTATAACTCGTTATTGAATACACCACTCATAAAAGTGGAGAAAAATCAAATAAATAGAAACCAAACCGGCGAATAAAATAAAACGAAAATGATATAAAAAGGGGTGCAACACGAGGACTTCCCAGGAGGTCACCCATCCTGGTACTACTCTCGCCCAAGCACGCTTAACTTCGAGTTCTGATGGGATCCGGTGCATTAGTGCTGGTATGATCGCACCCGACATGTTCACGCCGCTAACGACGCATTTTAAGGCATTCTTCTACGCCGCAAAGGTTTCGCTTATAACTCGTTATTGAATACACCACTCATAAAAGTGGAGAAGAAAAAATCAAATAAATAGAAACCAAACCAAGGAATAAAATAAAACGAAAATGATATAAAAAGTGGGTGCAACACGAGGACTTCCTGCGAGGTCACCCATCCCGGTACTACTCTCGCCAAGCACGCTTTAACTTCGAGTTCACGGGATCCGCATTAGTGCCGGTATGATCGCATCCACATGTTCACGCCAAGAACGACGCATTTTAAGGCATTCTTCGCTACCGCAAAGTTTCTTCGCTATAACTCGTTATTGAATACACCACTCATAAAAGTGGAGGAAGAAAAAAATCAAATAAATAGAAACCAAACCGCGAATAAAATAAAACGTAAAATGATATAAAAAGGTGCAACACGAGGACTTCCTGCGAGGTCACCCATCCCGGTACTACTCCCCAAGCACGCTTTAACTTCGAGTTCTCGGGATCCCGCATTAGTGCCGTATGATCGCGACTCGACATGTTCACGCCGCGAACGACGCATTTTAAGGCATTCTTCGCCGCAGTTTCGGCTTATAACTCGTTATTGAATACACCACTCATAAAAGTGGAGGAAAAAAAATCAAATAAATAGAAACCAAACCGGGCGAATAAAATAAAACGTCAAAATGATATAAAAAGAGGGTGCAACACGAGGACTTCCCAGGAGGTCACCCATCCTGGTACTATTCCCGCCCAAGCACGCTTAACTTCTGAGTTCTGATGGGATCCGGTGCATTAGTGCTGGTATGATCGCACCCGACATGTTCACGCGCAACGACGATTTTAAGGCATTCTTCGGCGCTGCTGCAGTGCTTCGGCTATAACTCGTTACGCGGAATACACCACTCATAAAAGTGGAGGAAGAAAAAAATCGAAATAAATAGAAACCAAACCAAGGAATAAAATAAAACGTAAAATGATATAAAAAGCGGTGCAACACGAGGACTTCCTGCGAGGTCACCCATCCCGGTACTACCTCGCCAAGCACGCTTAACTTCTGAGTTCACTGGGATCCGCATTAGGCCGGTATGATCGCACCCGACATGTTCACGCCGCGAACGACGCATTTTAAGGCATTCTTCGCACGCCGCAGTTTCCGCTTATAACTCGTTATTGAATACACCACTCATAAAAGTGGAGGAAGAAAAAAATCAAATAAATAGAAACCAAACCGGCGAATAAAATAAAACGAAAATGATATAAAAAGGGTGCAACACGAGGACTTCCTGCGAGGTCACCCATCCCGGTACTACTCTCGCCAAGCACGCTTTAACTTCTGAGTTCACGGGATCCGCGCATTGCCGGTATGATCGCACGACATGTTCACGCTAACGACGCATTTTAAGGCATTCTTCTACTGCAGGTTTCTGCTTATAACTCGTTATTGAATACACCACTCATAAAAGTGGAGGAAAAAAAAATCAAATAAATAAACCAAACCGGGCGAATAAAATAAAACGTAAAATGATATAAAAAGGGTGCAACACGAGGACTTCCTGCGAGGTCACCCATCCCGGTACTACTCTCGCCAAGCACGCTTTAACTTCGAGTTCACGGGATCCGGCATTAGTGCCGGTATGATCGCACTCGACATGTTCACGCCAAGAACGACGCATTTTAAGGCATTCTTCGGCTACGCCGCGTTTCGCTTATAACTCGTTATTAATACACCACTCATAAAAGTGGAGGAAAAAAAAATCAAATAAATAGAAACCAAACCGGCGAATAAAATAAAACGTAAAAATGATATAAAAAGGGGGTGCAACACGAGGACTTCCCAGGAGGTCACCCATCCTGGTACTACTCTCGCCCAAGCACGCTTAACTTCGGAGTTCTGATGGGATCCGGTGCATTAGTGCTGGTATGATCGCACCCGACATGTTCACGCGCAACGACGATTTTAAGGCATTCTTCTACCGCCGCAGTTGTTTCCTTATAACTCGTTATTGAATACACCACTCATAAAAGTGGAGGAAGAAAAAAATCAAATAAATAGAAACCAAACCGGCGAATAAAATAAAACGTGAAAATGATATAAAAAGGGTGCAACACGAGGACTTCCTGCGAGGTCACCCATCCCGGTACTACTCTCGCCAAGCACGCTTAACTTCGAGTTCACGGGATCCTGCATTAGTGCCGTATGATCGCACCCGACATGTTCACGCCGAACGACGCATTTTAAGGCATTCTTCGCTACCGCCGCAGTTGCTTTCGCTTATAACTCGTTACGCTGAATACACCACTCATAAAAGTGGGAAGAAAAAAATCAAATAAATAAAACCAAACCGCGAATAAAATAAAACGTGAAAATGATATAAAAAGGGTGCAACACGAGGACTTCCTGCGAGGTCACCCATCCCGGTACTACTCTCGCCAAGCACGCTTTAACTTCGAGTTCACGGGATCCGCATTAGGCCGGTATGATCGCACCGACATGTTCACGCCGCAACGACGCATTTTAAGGCATTCTTCGGCTACGCCGCAGCGTTTCGGCTATAACTCGTTATTGAATACACCACTCATAAAAGTGGAGGAAGAAAAAAATCAAATAAATAGAAACCAAACCGGGAATAAAATAAAACGTGAAAATGATATAAAAAGGGTGCAACACGAGGACTTCCTGCGAGGTCACCCATCCCGGTACTACTCCCGCCAAGCACGCTTTAACTTCGAGTTCACGGGATCCGCATTAGGCCGGTATGATCGCACCGACATGTTCACGCCAAGAACGACGCATTTTAAGGCATTCTTCTACGCAGCAGTTTTGCTTATAACTCGTTATTGAATACACCACTCATAAAAGTGGAGGAAGAAAAAATCAAATAAATAGAAACCAAACCGGGAATAAAATAAAACGTAAAATGATATAAAAAGGGTGCAACACGAGGACTTCCTGCGAGGTCACCCATCCCGGTACTACTCCCCCAAGCACGCTTTAACTTCGAGTTCACGGATCCGCATTAGTGTCGGTATGATCGCACCCGACATGTTCACGCCGCAACCACGCATTTTAAGGCATTCTTCGCTACCGCCGCAGCGTTTCGCTTATAACTCGTTATTGAATACACCACTCATAAAAGTGGAGGAAGAAAAAATCAAATAAATAGAAACCAAACCGGCGAATAAAATAAAACGTAAAATGATATAAAAAGGGGTGCAACACGAGGACTTCCTGCGAGGTCACCCATCCCGGTACTACTCTCGCCAAGCACGCTTTAACTTCGAGTTCACGGGATCCGCATTAGTGCCGGTATGATCGCACCCACATGTTCACGCGAACGACGCATTTTAAGGCATTCTTCGGCTACGCAGCAGTTGCTTCGCTTATAACTCGTTATTGAATACACCACTCATAAAAGTGGAGGAAGAAAAAAATCAAATAAATAGAAACCAAACCGGGAATAAAATAAAACGTAAAATGATATAAAAAGTGGTGCAACACGAGGACTTCCTGCGAGGTCACCCATCCCGGTACTATTCTCGCCAAGCACGCTTTAACTTCTGAGTTCACGGGATCCGGCATTAGTGCCGGTATGATCGCACACATGTTCACGCCGCAACGACGCATTTTAAGGCATTCTTCGCTACGCCGCAGCGTTTCGCTATAACTCGTTACTTGAATACACCACTCATAAAAGTGGAGGAAGAAAAAAATCAAATAAATAGAAACCAAACCGGGCGAATAAAATAAAACGTAAAATGATATAAAAAGGGGTGCAACACGAGGACTTCCTGCGAGGTCACCCATCCCGGTACTACTCTCGCCAAGCACGCTTTAACTTCGAGTTCACGGGATCCGGCATTAGTGCCGGTATGATCGCACCTCGACATGTTCACGCCGCAACGACGCATTTTAAGGCATTCTTCTACGCCGCAGTTGTTTCTGCTTATAACTCGTTATTGAATACACCACTCATAAAAGTGGAGGAAGAAAAAATCAAATAAATAGAAACCAAACCGGGCGAATAAAATAAAACGTAAAATGATATAAAAAGGGGTGCAACACGAGGACTTCCTGCGAGGTCACCCATCCCGGTACTATTCCTCGCCAAGCACGCTTAACTTCGAGTTCATGGGATCCGCATTAGTGCCGGTATGATCGCACCCGACATGTTCACGCCGCGAACGACGCATTTTAAGGCATTCTTCGCTACGCCGCAGGTTTCCGCTATAACTCGTTATGAATACACCACTCATAAAAGTGGAGGAAAAAAAATCAAATAAATAGAAACCAAACCGGGCGAATAAAATAAAACGTAAAATGATATAAAAAGGGTGCAACACGAGGACTTCCTGCGAGGTCACCCATCCCGGTACTACTCTCCAAGCACGCTTTAACTTCGAGTTCACGGGATCCGCGGCATTAGTCGGTATGATCGCACCGACATGTTCACGCTAACGACGCATTTTAAGGCATTCTTCGGCTACGCAGTTTCGCTTATAACTCGTTGAATACACCACTCATAAAAGTGGAGGAAGAAAAAAATCAAATAAATAGAAACCAAACCAAGGAATAAAATAAAACGTAAAATGATATAAAAAGGGTGCAACACAGGACTTCCTGCGAGGTCACCCATCCCGGTACTACTCTCGCCAAGCACGCTTTAACTTCGAGTTCACGGGATCCTGCATTAGTGCCGGTATGATCGCACTCGACATGTTCACGCCGAACCACGCATTTTAAGGCATTCTTCTACGCCGCGTTGTTTCGCTTATAACTCGTTGAATACACCACTCATAAAAGTGGAGAAGAAAAAAATCAAATAAATAGAAACCAAACCGGGCGAATAAAATAAAACGTAAAATGATATAAAAAGGGTGCAACACGAGGACTTCCTGCGAGGTCACCCATCCCGGTACTATTCCCGCCAAGCACGCTTAACTTCGAGTTCACGGATCCCGCATTAGTGCCGGTATGATCGCGACCGACATGTTCACGCAAGAACGACGCATTTTAAGGCATTCTTCGGCTACGCCGCAGTTGTTTCGCTTATAACTCGTTATTGAATACACCACTCATAAAAGTGGAGGAAGAAAAAATCAAATAAATAGAAACCAAACCAAGGAATAAAATAAAACGTAAAATGATATAAAAAGGTGCAACACGAGGACTTCCTGCGAGGTCACCCATCCCGGTACTACTCTCGCCCAGCTTTAACTTCGAGTTCACGGGATCCGCATTAGTGCCGGTATGATCGCACCCGACATGTTCACGCCAAGAACGACGCATTTTAAGGCATTCTTCTACGCCGCAGCTGTTTCTGGCTATAACTCGTTACGCTAATACACCACTCATAAAAGTGAGGAAGAAAAAAATCAAATAAATAGAAACCAAACCGGGAATAAAATAAAACGAAAATGATATAAAAAGCGGGTGCAACACGAGGACTTCCTGCGAGGTCACCCATCCCGGTACTACTCTCGCCAAGCACGCTTTAACTTCGAGTTCACGGATCCGCATTAGTGCCGGTATGATCGCACTCGACATGTTCACGCCGCGAACGACGCATTTTAAGGCATTCTTCGGCTACGCCGCAGGTTTTCGCTTATAACTCGTTATTGAATACACCACTCATAAAAGTGGGAAGAAAAAAATCAAATAAATAGAAACCAAACCGGCGAATAAAATAAAACGTGAAAATGATATAAAAAGGGGTGCAACACGAGGACTTCCTGCGAGGTCACCCATCCCGGTACTATCCCCGCCAAGCACGCTTAACTTCGAGTTCTCATGGATCCGCATTAGTGCCGGTATGATCGCACCGACATGTTCACGCCAAGAACGACGCATTTTAAGGCATTCTTCGCTACGCCAAGTTGTTTCGCTTATAACTCGTTATTGAATACACCACTCATAAAAGTGGAGGAAGAAAAAATCAAATAAATAGAAACCAAACCGGGAATAAAATAAAACGTGAAAATGATATAAAAAAGGGTGCAACACGAGGACTTCCTGCGAGGTCACCCATCCCGTACTACTCTCCCAAGCACGCTTAACTTCGAGTTCATGGGATCCCGCATTAGTGCCGGTATGATCGCACCGACATGTTCACGCCAACGACGCATTTTAAGGCATTCTTCTGGCGCAGCAGTTTCGCTATAACTCACGCTGAATACACCACTCATAAAAGTGGAGGAAGAAAAAAAAAATCGAAATAAATAGAAACCGAAACCGAAGGAATAAAATAAAACGTAAAAATGATATAAAAAGGGGTGCAACACGAGGACTTCCCAGGAGGTCACCCATCCTGGTACTACTCTCGCCCAAGCACGCTTAACTTCGAGTTCACGGGATCCGCGGCATTAGTGTGTATGATCGCACCGACATGTTCACGCCGCTAACGACGCATTTTAAGGCATTCTTCGCTACCGCCGCAGTTTTTCGCTTATAACTCGTTACGCTGAATACACCACTCATAAAAGTGGAGGAAGAAAAAATCAAATAAATAAAACCAAACCGGCGAATAAAATAAAACGTGAAAATGATATAAAAAAGGGGTGCAACACGAGGACTTCCCAGGAGGTCACCCATCCTGGTACTACTCCCGCCCAAGCACGCTTAACTTCGGAGTTCTGATGGGATCCGGTGCATTAGTGCTGGTATGATCGCACCCGACATGTTCACGCGCAACGACGATTTTAAGGCATTCTTCGGCTGTAACTCGTTACGCGGAATACACCACTCATAAAAGTGGAGGAAGAAAAAAATCAAATAAATAGAAACCAAACCGCGAATAAAATAAAACGTAAAATGATATAAAAGGGGTGCAACACGAGGACTTCCTGCGAGGTCACCCATCCCCGTACTACTCTCAAGCACGCTTTAACTTCGAGTTCACGGATCCGCGCATTAGTGCCGGTATGATCGCACCCGACATGTTCACGCTAACGACGCATTTTAAGGCATTCTTCTACGCCGCAGGTTTCTCGCTTATAACTCGTTACGCTGAATACACCACTCATAAAAGTGGAAGAAAAAAAATCAAATAAATAGAAACCAAACCGCGAATAAAATAAAACGTAAAATGATATAAAAAGGGGTGCAACACGAGGACTTCCTGCGAGGTCACCCATCCCGGTACTATCTCGCCAAGCACGCTTTAACTTCGAGTTCACGGGATCCGCGCATTAGTGCCGGTATGATCGCACCCGACATGTTCACGCCGAACGACGCATTTTAAGGCATTCTTCTTCGCCGCCGCAGTTTCTCGCTTATAACTCGTTATGAATACACCACTCATAAAAGTGGAGGAAGAAAAAAAATCAAATAAATAGAAACCAAACCGGGCGAATAAAATAAAACGTAAAATGATATAAAAAGGTGCAACACGAGGACTTCCTGCGAGGTCACCCATCCCGGTACTACTCTCGCCAAGCACGCTTTAACTTCGAGTTCACGGGATCCGGCATTAGGCGGTATGATCGCATCCGACATGTTCACGCTAACGACGCATTTTAAGGCATTCTTCGCTACGCCAGTTTCGCTTATAACTCGTTACGCTGAATACACCACTCATAAAAGTGGAGGAAGAAAAAAATCAAATAAATAGAAACCAAACCGGCGAATAAAATAAAACGAAAATGATATAAAAAGGGTGCAACACGAGGACTTCCTGCGAGGTCACCCATCCCGGTACTATTCTCGCCAAGCACGCTTTAACTTCGAGTTCACGGGATCCTGCATTAGTGCCGGTATGATCGCACCCGACATGTTCACGCCAAACGACGCATTTTAAGGCATTCTTCGCCGCAGTTGGTTTCTGCTTATAACTCGTTACGGAATACACCACTCATAAAAGTGGAGGAAGAAAAAATCAAATAAATAGAAACCAAACCGCGAATAAAATAAAACGTAAAATGATATAAAAAGGGTGCAACACGAGGACTTCCTGCGAGGTCACCCATCCCGGTACTACTCTCGCCAAGCACGCTTTAACTTCGAGTTCATGGGATCCGCATTAGTGCCGGTATGATCGCACCCGACATGTTCACGCTAACGACGCATTTTAAGGCATTCTTCGGCTACCGCAGTTTTCGCTTATAACTCGTTATTACGAATACACCACTCATAAAAGTGGAGGAAGAAAAAATCAAATAAATAAAACCAAACCAAGGAATAAAATAAAACGTGTAAAATGATATGGGGTGCAACACGAGGACTTCCTGCGAGGTCACCCATCCCGGTACTATTCTCGCCAAGCACGCTTTAACTTCGAGTTCACGGGATCCGCATTAGTGCCGGTATGATCGCGACCGACATGTTCACGCCGCTAACGACGCATTTTAAGGCATTCTTCGGCCGCAGTGTTTCGGCTTATAACTCGTTATGAATACACCACTCATAAAAGTGGAGGAAGAAAAAATCAAATAAATAAAACCAAACCGCGAATAAAATAAAACGTGAAAATGATATAAAAAGTGGGTGCAACACGAGGACTTCCTGCGAGGTCACCCATCCCGGTACTACTCTCGCCAAGCACGCTTTAACTTCGAGTTCTCACGGGATCCGCATTAGTGCCGGTATGATCGCACCCACATGTTCACGCCGCAACGATTTTAAGGCATTCTTCGCTGCAGTGTTTCGCTTATAACTCGTTATTGAATACACCACTCATAAAAGTGGAGGAAGAAAAAAATCAAATAAATAGAAACCAAACCGGCGAATAAAATAAAACGTGAAAATGATATAAAAAGGGTGCAACACGAGGACTTCCTGAGGTCACCCATCCCGGTACTACTCCCGCCAAGCACGCTTTAACTTCGAGTTCACGGGATCCGGCATTAGTGCCGGTATGATCGCACCGACATGTTCACGCCAAGAACGACGCATTTTAAGGCATTCTTCTACGCCGCAGTTGTTTCGCTATAACTCGTTATTGAATACACCACTCATAAAAGTGGAGGAAGAAAAAATCAAATAAATAAAACCAAACCGGCGAATAAAATAAAACGTAAAATGATATAAAAAGCGGTGCAACACGAGGACTTCCTGCGAGGTCACCCATCCCGGTACTACTCCCGCCAAGCACGCTTAACTTCGAGTTCATGGGATCCCGCATTAGTGCCGGTATGATCGCACACATGTTCACGCTAACGACGCATTTTAAGGCATTCTTCGCACCGCAAAGGTTTCGCTATAACTCGTTACGGAATACACCACTCATAAAAGTGGAGAAGAAAAAAAATCAAATAAATAGAAACCAAACCGCGAATAAAATAAAACGAAAATGATATAAAAGGGTGCAACACGAGGACTTCCTGCGAGGTCACCCATCCCCGTACTACTCTCGCCAAGCACGCTTTAACTTCGAGCTCACGGATCCTGCATTAGCCGGTATGATCGCACCCACATGTTCACGCCAACGACGCATTTTAAGGCATTCTTCGCTACGCCAGCAGCGTTTCGCTATAACTCGTTATTTAATACACCACTCATAAAAGTGGAGGAAGAAAAAATCAAATAAATAGAAACCAAACCGGAATAAAATAAAACGTAAAATGATATAAAAGCGGGTGCAACACGAGGACTTCCTGCGAGGTCACCCATCCCGGTACTATTCTCGCCAAGCACTTTAACTTCGAGTTCATGGGATCCGGCATTAGTGCCGGTATGATCGCACCGACATGTTCACGCCAACGACGCATTTTAAGGCATTCTTCGCTACGCCGCAGTTTCTGCTTATAACTCGTTATTGAATACACCACTCATAAAAGTGGAGGAAGAAAAAATCAAATAAATAGAAACCAAACCGCGAATAAAATAAAACGTGAAAATGATATAAAAAGGGTGCAACACGAGGACTTCCTGCGAGGTCACCCATCCCGGTACTACTCTCGCCAAGCACGCTTAACTTCGAGTTCACGGGATCCGGCATTAGTGTATGATCGCGACCGACATGTTCACGCCAAAACCACGCATTTTAAGGCATTCTTCGCTACGCCGCAGCTTTCGCTTATAACTCGTTACGCTGAATACACCACTCATGTGGAGGAAGAAAAAATCAAATAAATAAAACCAAACCGGCGAATAAAATAAAACGTGAAAATGATATAAAAAGTGCAACACGAGGACTTCCTGCGAGGTCACCCATCCCGGTACTATTCTCGCCAAGCACGCTTTAACTTCTGAGTTACGGGATCCCTGCATTAGTGGTATGATCGCATCCGACATGTTCACGCCAAAACGACGCATTTTAAGGCATTCTTCGCGCCGCAGTTTCTGCTTATAACTCGTTACGGAATACACCACTCATAAAAGTGGAGGAAGAAAAAATCAAATAAATAGAAACCAAACCGCGAATAAAATAAAACGTAAAATGATATAAAAGGGGTGCAACACGAGGACTTCCTGCGAGGTCACCCATCCCGGTACTACTCTCGCCAAGCACGCTTTAACTTCGAGTTCACGGGATCCTGCATTAGTCGGTATGATCGCATCCGACATGTTCACGCCAAGAACGACGCATTTTAAGGCATTCTTCGCTACCGCCGCGTTTCGCTTATAACTCGTTATTAATACACCACTCATAAAAGTGGAGGAAGAAAAAATCAAATAAATAGAAACCAAACCAAGGAATAAAATAAAACGAAAATGATATAAAAAGGGTGCAACACGAAGACTTCCTGCGAGGTCACCCATCCCGGTACTATTCTCGCCAAGCACGCTTTAACTTCGAGTTCACGGATCCGGCATTAGTGCGGTATGATCGCATCCACATGTTCACGCGAACACGCATTTTAAGGCATTCTTCTACGCAAGTTCCGCTTATAACTCGTTACGAATACACCACTCATAAAAGTGGAGGAAAAAAAAAATCAAATAAATAGAAACCAAACCAAGGAATAAAATAAAACGTAAAATGATATAAAAAGGGTGCAACACGAGGACTTCCTGCGAGGTCACCCATCCCGGTACTACTCGCCAAGCACGCTTTAACTTCGAGTTTCACGGATCCGGCATTAGGCCGGTATGATCGCACCCACATGTTCACGCCAAGAACGACGCATTTTAAGGCATTCTTCGCTACGCCAGAGTTTCGCTTATAACTCGTTATTGAATACACCACTCATAAAAGTGGAGGAAGAAAAAAATCAAATAAATAGAAACCAAACCGCGAATAAAATAAAACGTAAAATGATATAAAAAGGGGTGCAACACGAGGACTTCCTGCGAGGTCACCCATCCCGGTACTACTCTCGCCAAGCACGCTTTAACTTCGAGTTCTCACGGGATCCGCATTAGCCGGTATGATCGCATCCGACATGTTCCCGCCAAGAACGACGCATTTTAAGGCATTCTTCGGCCGCCGCAGTTGTTTCGGCTTATAACTCGTTACGCTGAATACACCACTCATAAAAGTGGAGGAAGAAAAAATCAAATAAATAGAAACCAAACCGCGAATAAAATAAAACGAAAATGATATAAAAAGGGTGCAACACGAGGACTTCCTGCGAAATCACCCATCCCGGTACTATTCTCGCCAAGCACGCTTAACTTCGAGTTCACGGGATCCTGCATTAGTGCCGGTATGATCGCATCCACATGTTCACGCTAACGACGCATTTTAAGGCATTCTTCGCTAGTTGTTTCCGCTTATAACTCGTTATTTAATACACCACTCATAAAAGTGGAAGAAAAAAAATCAAATAAATAGAAACCAAACCGGAATAAAATAAAACGTAAAATGATATAAAAAGTGGTGCAACACGAGGACTTCCTGCGAGGTCACCCATCCCGGTACTACTCGCCAAGCACGCTTTAACTTCGAGTTCACGGGATCCGGCATTAGTACCGGTATGATCGCACTCGACATGTTCACGCTAACGACGCATTTTAAGGCATTCTTCTACCGCAGCAGTTTCGCTATAACTCGTTATTTAATACACCACTCATAAAAGTGGAGGAAGAAAAAAATCAAATAAATAAAACCAAACCGGAATAAAATAAAACGTAAAATGATATAAAAATGATACGAGTGAGGTCACCCATCCTGGTACTACTCTCGCCCAAGCACGCTTAACTTCGGAGTTCTGATGGGATCCGGTGCATTAGTGCTGGTAGAAAAATAGGGTGAAAACTCTTCTTCATGGATATTAATTATGAAGCAACTGACCATATGACCAACAATGTTTCTTCTATTCATGATTTTATTTCTAAAGTTGCTAATCATGAAGTTTCTATTGCTAATAGGTTTCTGCCCCTGTTAATAGGAAGTAGAAAAATTAATTTCTTTCCTCATTATTCCAACTCTAAGGCTCTTGTTGTTCTCTCTTTTCCAATTCAACTTTTATCTGTTGGAAAGGTTAGTAACTCATTGAATTGTGATGTATTTTTTCACCTGTTAGGAATTTCATAAAGTTGGTAACATATGTCAATTATTGTACATGTTTTTTGTCCAAAATTAAAGCCTGATGAAGCAATCTATTAAGGTTTTAGGACAAGGCTTATGAAATAACGTATTTAATAATATGGTGTATTTAATTAATGTGTAGAAATCCATGATGTTATTATGATGGATCTAGTAGATTCAAGTGGTAACTGTAATTTCATATCTAAAATTTATTAGTTAAGGGTTGTGATCCTCGGTTAACATGATCAATGCATTTTCTTAACTTCTTCCCATCGGTTACGAGAATGAACATTTTCTACAATTGTGTATAACCTAGAAGGATTGCACCCAAGATATTTTCATCAGAAGCACCAAAATCTTCATCAATTCAAGTGCAATGGATGTCGTTGTTTTCATATAACATACATTATACCTATTAATCTACATGCAAATTTGATTTGTGTATTAGGTTATTAACACATTAGGGTTTCAATTTAGTATCTTTCAATTGGTATCAGAGCCTTACTTGTTAGATCATTAGGTTAATTTGTAATTTTGATCTACCCATGTTGTACAGGTTTCATAACCGATTTGTGCAAAATTTTGGATTAGTGGTTTTTTTGATAAAATTGAGACCTAGAAATGTAGAAATTGTGTTTTTCGACTCTAAAAAAGAACAAACAAAAAAAAACTCAAGGCTCTGACAATACTAACAATACTATGAATTATATATTTATTTATTTTATAAATAATTTGTTAAACTAATATGTAACAAAAGTAACCTGTATTAGTTAAAATAAAATTATTTTCAAATAAATAAATTTTCTATGTCTATACTAAAATAGTCAGCTCAAAGGAGGATTATTTTATGCCAGATATAGAGTTAGGATAGCATAAATGTGAGATAAATAAGGAATAATATGCATATAATATGTCGGTTCAAAAAAAGACATATTATTAGGCCATTATTAAATTATCTGCATTTGTGCTATAATTGAGAGTACTATTTACAAGTTGTTATTTATGTCCAAAGACTAAATGTAATGTTGTACTTGGTATCTTGTGATGGGCTTACTCTTGTGTATGTATGCTTCATGTTTAAGTTCTATTTAAGTATATATACATGTCTTAATATTAACTGTGAGCATTTCATGTTTTATCTGTGTTTAGCATCTTCTGTTTCTGCCAATGTTAACAACATCCTTGTGCTTAATGGCATAAATTTCAAGAAATGGAAGGATCATATGATGATGGTACTTGATCTGGACCATGTTTTCAGGATTGATCCTCCCGTACCTCTGATAGATCAAAGTATTTTTAATTAGAGAGTGACATATGACAAGTAGGAGACATCTAACCATATGAGTTTGCAGATCATGAAGCTATCTATACCAAAATCCATCAAAGGTTCTATTTCTGATGAGGACAATGCCAGAAATTTCCTGAATCAGCTTACCGATAAGTTTACGACAAATGAAAAGGTTGAAACAAGCACTACACTGTTGAAGCTTGTTTTGATGAGGTATAAAGGAAAATGAAATATCTATAAGTACATCTTTGATATGTCCTATCTTGTTTCATGACTGAGGGGTCTCAAGTTACAATTGTCTGAAGACATCCTGGTGCACCTCATTTTGATCTCTCTTCCTGCACAGTTTGACACTTTTAAGATTAGCTATAATACTCAGAAAGAGAAGTGGACTCTGAATGAGTTATAGCACAGTGTGTGCAAGAGGAGGAGAGATTGAAGAATGACAAGGTTGAAAGTGCTCATCTGGCATCTAACTCAAAATATCTGAGCAGTAAGAAAAGAAAGAGGGCCATCTATAAGGGAAAGGATCCTATGGACCTAAAAGCTTCAAGGCATAAGGAGCAGAGAAAATATGATTCGGTACTTGCATGTTTCTTCTGTAAAAAGAAAGACCACATGAAAAAAGCATGCTCCAAGTACGCCAATTAGCATGTAAAGAAAGGTACACTTCCCAACTTTGTTAGTTTAGAAGTTAATTTGACTATAGTACCTAGTGACACTTGGTGGATAGATACTGGTGCTACTACTCACATAAATGTCATTATTCAGGGTTGCCTCAAGAGCCGACTGCCAAATGATGGTGAAAGATACATCTATACGGGTAATGGTAAGAAGGTAAAGGTAGATGTTATTGGAGATTTTCAACTTGTTCTTAAGACTGGTTTTATTTTAATTTTGGAAAAAACTTTTGTTGTATCATCTTTTAGACGAAATTTAATTATTGTTTCATGTTACTTTTGTTCATTTGGTAATGAAACATTTAGCTTTTCCAAAATTCTAATTTGGTTGGAACCGGTAATTTAAGTAACAATCTATATAGTGTAAATGTTCAAATCTCCAACACCAATGAAATTATGCATGCAACTGTCTCGACCATTAAGTGAAATTTAAACAATGAGAATTTCGCTATGTTATCGTATAAGCGTTTGGGATGCATATCTAAACAATGCATAAAGAGATTAATAGCCCAAGGAATTCTCGATTCCCTTAATATGTCAAACTTTGACATTTGTGCATAATGCATCAAGGTAAAGACAACTAATAAAAGAAAGATAGGTACAAATATAGTGACGTCTTAAAATTAATTCACACAGATGTTGTGGTACGTTCCTTATGACTTCTTGAATGGACAAACATACTTCATCACGTTTATAAATGATTACTCATGCTATGGTTATTTGTACCTAATTCACGAGAAGTCCCAAGCTCCAGATATGTTCATGAACTTTAAAGCCAAAGTTGAAAACCAATTAGGCAACAATATTAAGGCAGTGAAATCTTACCATGGTGGCGAATACTACAGCGTATATGACGGATTAGGTGAACAATGTCCAAGGCCTTTTGTAAAGTACCTAACAAAGTGCGGTATAGTCCCTCAATACACCATGCCAGGTACTTCAAATCAAAATGATGTAGTTGAGCTAAGAAATCAAACTCTTCAAGACATAGTGAGAAGTATGATTAGTCATTCTTCTTTACCAGATTCATTATAGGGTGAGGCATTAAAGATTACAGTTTACATTCTCAACCGAGCACCAAGTAAGTAGTTGAAAAGACCCTATATAAGTTATGGATGGGCAAGAAGCCTAGTATTGAGCTTTTACATATGTGGGGATGTGCAACTGAGGCAAGGCCCTATAAGCCTAATGAGAGAAAATTGGACTCAAGACTATCTGCAACTATTTTGTAGGATACTTTGAAAGATCAAAAGGGTTCAAGTTTTATGATCATAAAAGTAAGTCTTTCTTCGAAACGGGTAATGTCAAGTTCATTAAGGACGGAGAGCATCAAGTAAGTGGACATCAGATTCAAGAGGAGTGTATAGACCTCTCCACCATAGTCAAGTACAATAGCTATAAATGGGGATCAGGTAACCATTCCTAATGCCATTTAGATTGCAATTCTAGACACTGTGATCAATAATGATGTCCTGCCTCAAACACGGTTAGAGACTTTTCCCACCCAAGTTGAGGCACCACATTCAGAAATAGTGAAAGCACCTCAACAACCTCCATTAGAATTGCCGATAAGATGGTATACTAGAGAGAAAAAAAAAAGAGACAATTTCAAATGACTATGTAATCTTTCTTCAAGAGCATGAGTTTGACAAAGGATTAGAGGACGATCCGATATCTTTCAACTAAGTTAAATAGTGCACCAACTCTGACAAATGGATTAAAGCTATGGAAGAAGAGATGAAGTATATGAAGGACAATGACGTATGAGATCTCGTCGAAACCAATTGGTTGTAAGTGGGTATTCAAAACCAAACGAGATTTGAGAGGTATAAGGCTTGCCTAGTCGCCAAAGGCTTCATCAAAAAGGAAGACATAAATTATAAAGAGACTTTCTCTCTATTGTCAACGAAAGACTCATTCAGGATAATAATGGAACTTGTAGCTCATTATGAATTGGGGCTTCATCAAATGGACGTAAAGACAGTGTTTCTCAATGGTGACATTGATGAGACAATTTATATGGTGTAACTGGAGAATTTTGAGTCAAATAATTCTAAACATCTTGTATGCAAACTTAAAAAGTCCATTTATTATTTAAAGCAGGCATCTCATCAATGGTACCAGAAGTTTGATAAGATGATTAATTCATTCAGTTTTAAGGAGAACACCATTGATCAATGTATCTATCTCAAGTTTAGTGGGAGTAAATTTATTATCCTGGTGCTTTATATTGATGATATACTACTAGCAAGCAATAATATAGGTTCATTGCATGACACCAAGAGGTTCTTATCCAATCATTTTGAAATGAAGGACCTTGGTGATGCATCTTTTTGAAGAAACAAAAGAAAGAAAGGGAAAATGTATTATGTATTCCTCTATGAATAATGATTAATTACAACCTTAATACATATACACAAGAGAAAACACTAAATAAGGCAAGCATGAAAAAAAACTAATTACAAAATAATAGCAATTATGCAAAAAATCTAGTTCTAACTTTCCTAATGCATCATAGACAAAATAGATAGGGATGTCGACACCCCTTCTCAAGTTGGATGGTAGATGTTAATTAGCTCCAACTTGCTAGTGAGATCATCAAACACCTGTTGTGAAAACCCCATAGTAAATATATCTGTTGTTTGCTTCTTGGTTGGTACATAGGTGATACAAATCGTCCTACTATTCACTTTTTCCTTAATGAAATGTTTGTCTATCTTAATATGTTTTGTATGGTCATGTTGGACTGAATTATATGAGATATTAATTGTTGCCTTATTATCATAATAAAGCTTGATAGGAAACTTCAGTGTGACTTATAGTTCCTCCAACAACTTCCTTAACCAAAGTCCCTCACAAATTCCTTATGCCACATCTCTGAATTTAGCTTTTGCACTACTTCTAGCCATCACATTTTGTTTCTCACTTTGCCAAGTTACTAAATTTCCCCACACAAATGTACAATATCCTGTAGTTGATCTCCTGATCTTCTCTAAAACCTGCCCAATCAACATCAGTGAAAACATCAATCTCCCTACCATCATTCTTCTTGAAAAATAGACCTCTACCGGGAGATCCTTTAAGATATCTGAGTATCCTATATATAGATTGAAGATGAGAATCCCTTAGTGAATGCATATGTTGACTTACCACATTGACTGCCAATGCAATATCAGGTCTAGTGTAAGACAAATAGATTAGTTTCCCAACTAGCCTCTGATATCTTTCTTTCTCAACTAATTCTCTAGCCTTTTCCACTTTGTTTCCTGAAATAATTAGAGTATCACAAGATTTGCAACCAAGCATCCTTATTTTAATCAGTAGATCTAGGATGTATTTCCTCCACGATACACTTATACCCTTCCTTGATTGAGCAATCTCTATGCCTAGTAAGTAATGCAGATGCCCCAAATCTTTAATTTCAAATTATGATGCCAAAATACCCTTTAATCTATCCATCTCCTCTAAATCATCTCCAGTGAGAATGATATCATCAACATAAATAATTAAACTTTTCTTTTTTCAATGGCTGGTAAGATTAAAAAACATACTATGATATGATTGTCCTTGCCAATACCCTTGCCCCTTCAACACTTTTACAAATCTGTCAAACTAAGCCCTCGATGACTGTTTAAGACCGTATAAAGACTTCTTCAACTTGCAAACTAGATTTTCATCACTCTTCCTAGTGAACCCATGAGGCAATGCCATGTACACCTTTTCTTCCAAGTCGCCATTTAAGAAAGCATTTTTTATGTCCAATCTAAAGTAACTGCTAATGACAAAAGAACCTAAATTATGTTCAACTTAGCCACCAGAGCAAATGTTTCTATGTAATCAGTGCCATAAGTTTGGGTGAACCCACTTGCAACTAATTGAGCCTTATACATCTTGATAGATCCATCAGATTTGTATTTAATAGTAAAGATCCATTTGCATCCTACAGCAGGTCCTTTTCGCAACTTCACAACATCCCATGTACCATTCTTTTTAAAGCTTGCATTTCATCCAGAGCTGCCATTTTCCAGTTAGGAGACTGTAAGGCTTCACTAATAGAATTCAGAATCTCTGTACTGTCCAAATTACTAGTAAAAAAATGGAAACCAAATAATAAAGCATTATTGGATACAAAGTTAGAGATAGGATGAAGGGTACATGACTTGGGTTTTTCCTTAGAGCGATAAGAAAATCAAGATTGTTAGAAACAATAGGAATAGGAGTACCTGGACTTGAATGAGATGAAGAAGGCTCAATAATATGTAAGAACTGTATCTGTTCAGACAACCTTGGTGCCTCATATAAAGGGTCAATACCATCTGGAGGTTTCAGTCTCCTAGAGTAAATAATTAACTCTTTTTATTTATCTTTATCACTAGTATTTGGTACTAGATCTTTCAAGTTTGGTTTGTCTATAGGTACAGATGGCAGCCCATTTTGACACTTAAGGACTCAATACCAATATTAAGGAAGACCAAAGAAGGTGCATATACGGATTGAGATTCACTCACACTCCCCCTCCTGAATTGAAGACCGAGGAAAAAATGGAGTTTGCTCAAAGAAGGTGACATCCATAGTTATAAAACTTTTCCGAGTCATTGGATCATAACATTTGTAACCCCTTTTGAGTAGAAGAGTAACCAAGAAAGACACACTTAACAACATGAAGGGCAAGACATGAACAAAAACTATAAAACTAAAGACTCGCAAAGGTAAATCATTAACCAGACGTGAATGAAGGAAACAAAACTGGAATTTTTGGAGAGGAGTTAAGTGTCCTATGACTCAGCTGGCATTCGGTTAATCAAATTCGTGGCAGTTAACAATGCATCACCCTGGTATATGGTTGGCATATTAGTTATGAACAATAAGGCTCTGATAACCTCATAAAGATATTGATTCTTAGACTCAGCAATACCATTCTGTTGTGGTGTATCAACACAGGTAACTTGATGTACAACTCCTTCTCGAAGAAGAAGTCACTGAGGATAGAATTAAAATATTCTGTTCCATTATCAGTTCGAAGAATTTGAATTTTTGTTTGGAACTGTGTTTGGATCATGGAAAATAAATTAATGAAAGTAGTATGCACATCTAATTTTTCTTTTAAAAGGTACACCTAACATAAACGAGTATGATCATCAATGAACGAAACAAATCATTTTGTTTGAGTACGATTTGGAATACATGAAGGTCCCCATAAATCATTATGAATCATTGTAAAAGGCTTTGAAGGTTTGTATTTTGAATATGGAAAAGTATAACGAGTATGTTTGGCTAGTTCACAAAATTCACATTGAAACTCAATTGACTTTTTATTCAAAAATAATGATGGAAAGAAATGTCTAAGATACTGATAATGTGGATAACATATTCTAAAGTGCCACAATTGTAAATCACTCTCCTTAGCTAATAACACAGAACCACATACAGTCAATTGACTTTGTTTAATCGCAGCAGACTCTTTGAAATAGTAAAGACTATTGTTTTGCTTAGCACTACCAATTGCGTCCCCAAGGACAACTCCTGAAAATGCAATAAGAAGGAAAGAAGTTAATAGAATAATTTTAGGTTTTGGTCAATTAACTGACTAATAACAATTTACAAGCCAAATTAGGGACGTGAAGTACAAGATCGAGTATTATAGACTCTGTGAGCAGAATTTTCCCTTTACCAACCACCGAGGACAATGAACCATTAGCAATCCTCACTTTTATATTGCCGACACATGAAAAATTTAAGGTGAACAGGTGAAAGACATCAATCGTATGGTCTGATGCCCAGAGTCCATAATCCAAACATCTCGAGATCTAAAAGTACTCAAGGCATGAGAATAAGTACCTTTGTGAGCCAGAGATCTAGTATAAATAGAATTATTAGATGATTAAAGGCTAGAAAAAATTTAAAAATTTGATCCAACTGACTGAGCTGAAAACACTGTTAGATGAGATAGGCAGTGCATGTTATGAGCTTTAATTCACATCTTGGGACATCTCAGATGATTCAATTGCAGCTTGATAACCCACTAAGCTTGGACTTATTCTTTTCTATCTTATATGGGCTTCCAATTAGTAGGTCCCCCATGTAAAACCTAACAAGTATCTTTTACATGCCTAGGCTTGCAGCAGTGCTCACACTAGAGTCTACTTCTTGTTTGATTTGGGCCTAGTTGCCTTGACTGATTGTTTAATGGGCTTAAGTTGTTTTAGGCTTGAGTGGCCTTAGTTCCTGTTGCGACCAAGGCCGACATTTCAACCCTACTAGAATCAAGTGACGTAGGTTCCTTTAACATTACCTGACGTCGATTCTTTTCTCACCTTATTTCCAAGAAAACTTCACAGATGGATGACAGAGGCTTTTGACTGAGTATTCTACTCCTCACATCATCTAGTGTTTTGTTTAAACCAACAAGAAATTGATAAACATGCTCGCCTCTAGCTTCTTTATATATTTCACACTGTCCCTAGTACATGCCCAAGTCTCTTCTATAAGTAGATTAAGTTCTTACAAGGATGCTTTCATTTCAATGTAATATTCTGTCACCTCATGATCCCCTTGCTTCATCTTCCATAATTGAGTTTTGATTTCATAGATCTATAATGAATCCTCTGAATTTGAATATGCCTCACGGACTGCTTTCTAAACATCTTTGGTTGTAGGCAAGAAAATAAAAATTTTCTCAATTAATTGTTTCATGGACTGACATAGCTATGAAGTTACCATTGAATTTTCAGATCTCCACTTTCGTATGACATTAACACCTATAGGATCTGGTCTTTTTGTCTCTTCCGTGATATAACCAAGTTTGCCCTTTCCATCTATTACCAATTTAGTGGCTTGAGCCCACTCGAGATAGTTTTTGCCATTAAGCTTCTCCACAGAGATTTGGAGAGAAGAATTGTCAAATCCAGTATAGTCCATGGAGGATTCCAAGGTTGATAGCACCCCAGATGATGTTGAACTCCTCTACTTGTCTCACTGGAATCCGCCATTGAATACCTAAGTTACAATGAACCTAGAATCGTTCAAGAAGCGTACTTGGTCTATCATTAAAGACTTACATATAGAAAGTGCTCAGTAGATTTGGTATGCAAAATTGCGCATCAGGAGGTACACCTATGGCAAAGGGTGATAAATTCAGTTTGGATCAATGTACAAAATTGGAACTAGAGAAGAAAGAAATGGAGAAATTCCCTTATGCTTCAGAAGTAGGGAGCCTTATGTTTACTCAAGTCTATACGCATACAGATATTACATACATTGTAAGGATGTTAGGCAGATATCTTAGTAACCCAGACATGGATCATTAGAAGGCAGCAAAAAAGGTTATGAGATACTTACAGAGGACTAAGAACTATATGCTCACATGTCAAATATCTGACTATTTGGAAGTTGTTGGATATTCAGATTTTGATTTTGCTGGGTGTCTGGATAGCAGGAGAACCATTTCAGGCTATGTTTTCATACTAGCCGGAGGGACTACTTCATGGAAGAGTGTAAAACAAACACTTATAGCCTCATCTACAATGAAAACAGAGTTCGCAGCATGCTTTGAGGCATCCAACCAAGGATATGGCTATGGAATTTTATCACAAGACTGCATATTGTTGATAGCATTGACAGACCACTAAAGATCAACTGTGATAATAAGGCTACTAAGTTGTATTCTAAGAACAACTGGAGCTCGTCAAAGTCTAAACACATTGATATCAAGTTATTGGTTGTGAAAGAAAGAGAGAGTTCAGAGTCGTCAAGTGTCATTCGAGCACATCAGTATGAACTTTGTGATTGCTGACCCACTTACCAAAGGTTTGCCACCCAAGGTGTTTCATGAGTGTATGGCTCAAATGGGTGTATTAAGTCTAGACGATATGAACAAATAATGAGAAATCTTTTGACTATATGTATTTGTATAATTGACACACTTCAGTTATTATGTTTATTAATGTATGTACTTATAGTTTATTGATACTTTAATGTATTAAGATAACCCTGAAATGCAATCATAATTTTCTATTACTGTTTAGCATTTGGTGTTTGAAAATGTGATAATAGACTCGTTGGAGTCATAAAGAGGGCTAGTTGGAAATAGACATGTAGAAGATCACATTTTATGTAATTTCCATGCTACACATCCATATTAGATTTATGTCATTAATTGTGTTTGGTATGATGACCATAGATAAGTCTCGTTACGTATAATTGTAATGATGACCGCTGTGATCTCATACTAAAACAATTGTTGGATTAGATAGTTTAAATTTATTTTAAGTGTTGGATAGTATTAGTGAGCTCAATTATGGTTATTAAAGTCATGTCTAACTTTTGTGATACATGTGGCCCAAGTGGGAGAATGTTAGAAATTTCATAAAGTGGGCAACATATGTCAATTATTGCACATGCTTTATTGTCAAAATTAAAGCTTGATAAAGTGATCTAATAAGGTTTAAGGACAAGGCTTATGAAATAATGTATTTCATAATATAGTGTATTTAATTAATGTGTAGAAATCCATATTTACCCTTGGTGTTATTTTGATTGGTTAGTAGCATTCAAGGGTAATTTGGTAATTTCATATCTAAAATTTATTAATTAAGGACCCTCAACTTAACATGATCAATGCATTTTCTCGAATTCTTCCCATGTGTTATGAAAAGGAACATTCTCTGCATTGTGTATAACCTAGAAGCACTGCACCCAAGAGGTTTTTGTAACAGAAGCACCAAAATCTTCATAATTCAACTGCAATGGATACAAGTTAGTATTTCTATTATAACATACATTATTCCTATTGATCTACATGCAAATTTGATATGTGTATTAGGTTATTAACATAGTAGGGTTTCAATTCAATATCTTTCATTACCTACCTCTATAATCTTTTAGGATTGAAAAATAAGGAAGAAGATTGGTAAGGGTAATTATTCGCATGGATTATATATGCTAGACCTGAATTCTACTGAAAAAGCATGTTATAGTCAAAAGCCTTGAAGAGAGTCTTGTTTTTGACAAATGACTTGGTCATCCATCAACTCATGTATAATTTGAATTTAATTGTAAAAGGCACATGGATCTACTTTTTTCAATTTGTTTGAAGCACAAAAGGTTAGAATTACATACTTTAATCACAGCTGGTTTTTAATATATGTTTTGTGCTTTAGTATTCATTTAATGTAAATTTTCTAACAAACTTTACCCACAAGCACACTGAACCTGGTGTATTATTTTCCATGGTGAATGCCGAAAAGGACATAAATGGATCTTAGTTCATCAGTAAGCCGTATAGCCAAGATGAGCTAGTGTTTGGTAATTTTGTTGGTGGCATGGACAATGTGAAAGCAGTGGAGAAAGTTGAGTTTTATGGTCGTAAACCAATTGTACACCAATATTAGTAAAATAATTATCTTCTTCAAAAGTGTACTTTTGGGTGCTATGCATTTACTGTCATACCCTTCTCCCTTTTAACAATCAAATCTCACATGTGCATTTATTTATTTTTATCATTATTCACTACCAAACTATCTCCTTCAATTTATTACTATAATTAAATTTTATTTATTTCAACATCTCTCATATAACTTGTACAATCTATCACAGTTGTAAAACTTTAAACTGTAAAACTTATAGTTTCATATGAAATTTTTGTCTCCTAAACTTAGAGTTCTGTCAAATTTAAATACATTACAATGATCTGACTAGATTCAACCATTTAATGGTCAAATCTAACTATCAGATGGTTGGATCACCAAGATCTGACCATCTGACAGTCAAATCTGGTCGGATCCCTAAGATCCAACCATTTGATGGTTAAATCTGACCATCGGATAGTCGGATTTGGTCAGATCCTCAAGATTGGACCATTTGACAGTTGAATTCGACCCTCAGACGGTCGGATCTGGTAGGATCCCCAAGATCCAACTATTTAATGGTCAAATTCGATCATCAGATGGTCAAATTTAGTCGTATCATGGATACTTTTAAGGACGATCATGTATGTCCACCCTTAAAAGTTATTTTAATTAAAAATAAAAAAGAACCACCTAATTAATAATTATTTTCAACATAAATTTTTTTATTTATTTAAATATATTAGGCATATTTATTCAAATTTATTAAATAAAAAATATATAAAAAATTCATATATATATATATATTAATAATTATTTTTCCAAATAATTATTTATATTCACATATATATATATATATATTAATAATAATATTTCAAATATAATGTTCCAAATAATGAATTTTGTTATTTTTAAATATTCAGATTTTAAGATTTTATTTATTTATTTCAAATTCATATTTATTTATATTAAAACTTTCAAGGTGGTTTCAAAGATTTTAGCTGATCGACTTGCGGGATCGCTTCCAAAATTATTTTTGATAATCAGTTTGGTTTCATTGGAGGCAGAAATGTAGAGAATGGCATTGCGATTGCTTCAGACTGTGTCAACCATCTCGACAGTAAAGTTTTTGGAGTTAATGTGGCTTTCAAGATAGACATCCGTAGCTTTGACTCGATGAGTGGGATTTCCTACTAGCAGCTTTTAGACAAGTTTGGCTTCTGCACGAAATTTTGTTCGTGGATAAAATTGATTCTTAAATCAGTAAAAATTTCAACTTTGATTAATGGGGTTTCGGAGGGTTACTTTGGTTGCTCGCGAGGGGTTCAGTAAGGTGACTCATTATCTCCTTTGTTATTTGGCATTGTCGAAGATTTTTAAGGTGTTCTTGTTCAATGGTCTCGTGGTTCTTCCTACTGATTTCCTCCCTGAGGAATTTCTCTTCTCCGACTCATCTTTTATATATGTGCTTATGTTTTGTAGAGGGACTTATTAGAATTTGAGCGGTGTTTTTTATGCTCCGCACCTTTACCGATCATTATCGTCGATAGTCAACTTGACAAATCTCATATCTACGTGGTTCCATGTCTTTCACTCCGCTGGGCCAAGATTTTGGAGGACTTTAGGATCAAAGCCGGTCTCTACTCTTTATCTATCTGGGGTCCTCTCTTTAAAGGAAGTTCTACTCGCCATTCTTCGTCCCATCGCAGATCACATTTTGGAGCAATTAGCCGCTTGGAAAGGTCGACTCTTTCACGGCAAGTCAGCTTATGCTTGATAAATTCTGTGATTACCTCTAAGTTTGTACACACTTTTATGGTTTACAAATGGCCGCTGAGTTTGCTTAAGTCTCTTAATAGGGCTATTCGGAACTTTTATGGACCTGATCCTTATTGATTTTGAAATCTGTCTTGGTTGCTTGGTCTGTCTATTGCCGGCATACTAAAAAGGAGGTTTAGGTCTAAAAACCTAGTCACTTTCAATAAAGCTTTTCTATGCAAGCTTGCTTGGAAGTTGATGAACAATGACTCCTTCATTTTTCGCTTTTCGGGAAGCTAAACCATTTGTATTATGTCACTTCTTCGATTTGGCCTCCTCCGAGACAAATCTACCTTACTCTTCGAGGGAGGTGATTTAGATCATGGGTTCATTTCTGTGGTTTGTTTCGGGTCGCACAATTGGTGGGATACCTATTATTGAGTTACTACAGAACTCTGGAGATTTATGTGATCTGAGCATTTTGGTTGGTGATCTAGTCAATTCTGATGGCGTTTGGAACCTTCCGACGAGTTTCCATGCAAGATTTCGCAATTAACTACGCGCATCGGGAGGTATCGATCATGGATAGGATGACGGATGAGAGAGTTTAGGTACATTCAGCCTCGCATTATTTCTTGTGAGATATTTATCTTCGCTTATCTACTATGGCTTCAACTCCAGGTGGTCGATTCTTATGGAAGACTTTTATTCCTTCTACCGCTCGATTTTCACTTGCGCCTTCTCGTATCCCTACCGATGACATCTTGATTATGAGGGTTTTTTCATGGCTTTAAAATACGTAATTTGTGGTAAAGACATATAAACTATTTCTCATCTTTTTTACTTACCCCACGCTACCATTTGGGATTACTGGGGTTACTTCGTGAGATGCATCAGTTATGGTTTCTATGTTCGGTATGAGGCTTCCTCGAGCACTCGTGTCTTCAATTTATGGTCATCGCTATCAGGAATCTCTCGCTATCCGGTTTGTTCGAAATCAAGGGCATTTTGGTAATATTTTCATTACCTTAGCGCTCTTTGGCTTTTATTCGCTTCACTAGGAAGCAAATGCTATTCAAAATGATACAATGCACAACTCTATTGGATCTTCTTCCTTCTTTGGTTGGGTTGTAGATGGCTCCTTAGATTATCCAGATGGTTTGGTCTCAAATTGGTCGGTTGAAGGTTAATACCAACGGATGGTTGTCCTGAGCCGTGGATGCGGTTGGTATTTCGTCACTAGTAGGGGTTTCATTAAAGGCGCTATAGCCCCTCTAATCGTGTTATGACTTGGTAGGAGCTCTCGTGTTATTATTGCCATCGAGGTGCTAGAAACTTCGTGGGATCACTTATGGTTGAGTACGATTCTACTTATGTCGCCAACTTACTCATTCATCGGAGGATGTCGTCCCGTGGCCTACAAAGTAAGATAGTGAATTGTCTCTATGTTTTCAACATTCAGGTTTCACACATCTTCGGGGGAAATACAATTACTTAACGCTATGTCGAAATTGTCGCTTCTTCATCTGAAGTAGTCTGGGTCTTCTAGATTCTTGTACTTTTATGCATTATGTGAATGTCAATGAGTTTGAAATTATAGGTTTAGAAAGTAGTTAAATTGTATTTTGTTGTTCCTGACTCTTTCCTAGATCGAGATTTTCCTCATTCTGGTTTTTCCTCTTATCGAAGTTTTAATAAGCGCTGGCCGCTTCTCTTCGATTATTACTTTCCCCAGTATCTATGTTTCAGGTTCGATTTATTTCGTGTTTTTATACATGTTGTAATTATTGTAATTGATGTACACTTTTTAATTTAATAAAATTTATTACCTGTTCAGTGTGGGTTTGGAGGGGTGTCAACCTAGTTTGGAAATCTCCACCCGAGGTAAGAGGGGTGCCAACCTAGTTGGAATATCTCCACTTGTCTATCCGATAAGTAATCTCTTCTGATATTTATTTATATTAATTAAATAAAATATATATAACCTTGTATTACTTAAATTAAATAAATAAAAATAAAAATTATAATGTAGAAAAATGTACAATATATAAATATTTACAACATAATTACACAATATATTTCATATATAATTAAAACACAATATATATATATTATATTGTATAATTATTATACAATTTATATTGTCTAATTAATATAATATATGATAAATTTACAATATAATTGTATAATATTTAAATATTTAATTATATCTTTATTAATAAAATAATAAAAATATATATATATCGAATGGAGTTGGAAAGATCGAATTTGACTTGTGCAACCACTTTTCCAATTAGATAGATTGAATCCGACCTGTCTAATCCATTTTTCGATCGGATCCAACCCGTCCCTTTTTCTATCGGATCCAACCCAATACCAATCACCCTGCACTATATTTGTCTCATTTGTTGGTTTTTCAAGACATTTTCATTGATTTTCACATAATACATAAAGAAATCATGAAAAATCACACAAAAAATACACAAAAAAAATTATTTTTTTAACACAAATACAAACAAAACACAATAAAACTTATAAAAATTCAAACTTTAAATCAATCACATACAATAAATCAAAAATTTATTCACAAATCTCTAATCCATACTAGATTATGGCAACCTAAGCTACACAAAGTAAGGTTGGATCTTAAATAAGGCAATGGTCGTGAAGGAATATTTATGGCAGAAAGTAAAATGAGAAAAAATTATTCTAGATCGATATATGCAAGAAATTGATAAAAAATAAAAATAAATGCACATATGAGATTTGAATGTTAAAAGGAAGAAGAGTATGAAAATAAATACACAATACTCAAAAATACACTTTTATTATGACAGAGCATTTGAAAAGAAGATAATTATTTTGCTAATATTAATCAGATAATTTTTATGCCATAAAACCCAGAAAGTTGATTCCAAATTAGACAACTTCAAAGCCCATAATGATCGCCAATTGTGGCCAGCTCTCTTAGATATTTGGCCATTAAAGAATTTTTCCTTTTTTATTATTAATCACAATGGTTTTTTTACACTATATTTGAATTGAAAAAATATGAAAAAAAAGAAATAAAATGAAATTCTTATTTGAATTGTTAAAAATGGATGGAAAGAAAAGAAAATGAAAAGAAGGGGAAGAAATTATTTTTATCTATTTTAATCAATTTGGTTTCTACAGGAAAAGGAGGTGAAGAAAAAGAATTTAATAAAGTTTGTAATATTTCAACGTTACCCTTGCTAATATTGTATGAGAAAATTTAATAACTTTCATATCCCAACCTTTATTCTTATATGCAACTTAATTATTGATGATATTTTTATAAACAATATAAACTTTATTAATTTTTTTCCCTTTTTTTTCATTAATAATCATACTAATAATAATTATAAACATTATTATTTTCTTTCCTTTGTTTGATAAAATTTTTTTTTTTTAAATACAATATAAATTACCAGGTGGATAATTATGTAGATGGTGATGTGGCACAATAAGTCAATGTTAAGAAAAAAATTTAACTGAGGTACGCAAAAGTTACGTTGTTTAAATTAAATAGAAACCATACATGGACACAGCTTCCAAATATGAAGGCGACAGATGAAATTAACCCAAAATAAAACTATGATTTGAACTCATAGGGTCGGGTCTAAATTGATAAATTTTAAATATAAGATTACTAAAACCCAAATTTTCCAAAATAAATTAACAAAAAGGTGTAAAATAGATAGGTTTATACAGTAATGCAGGAAGCGGTCTATTTCCAATTTCCAGTGATTTTATATTTATATTAATAATTAATACGACATTTTTCATGAAGCTTACAGTATTGTGCAGAAAGTCCCAGAAAATCTAGGGCCAAAGAAAGAAACAAGAAACATTTGAAGGCAACAGGTGAGGAACTTCTTTGTTTCCACAACCATTATACCCTCTGATTCTTTGATCTCTCAGAAGCCTCATTTTCTCATCACTTCCACACATTTTCTCATGCTTGAAGAAGAAAAATAAATCACTGAATTACGCTTTTACATTGTTGTTGTACGTTAAATTTAACTGCACCTTATTGTGGATTCGTTGAGAAAGGGAACTCCTCTAGTTGATTTAAGAAACCCACTTTTAGGGTTCGTGTTTTGCGCGCTTTGAGGTGATGGGGTGTCTAAATCTTAACTTTTTCGTAAGGGTTTTTGATCTGGGTAATCAATAATTGATGATTCAGAGTGGGGTCTTTACATGTTCAAAAGGGTTTGAAACCAAATTGATTTTCGTGCTTCTAGGGAGTTATTGTATTAAATTTTGGCAGTACAAAAGTGGTTTGATCTTCATGAGCTTATTGTTGTTTTTGTGGAAAGTGTAGTGTTGATTTGTGTAATCAGCTTGAAGCTGTGCAGTGAGGCAAAGAGAAGTTTGAATAAAGATAGTAAAAGTGTTGGGGGTAGATGGGGAGGCCATTGTTTAACGAGATCTTGGAAAACCGGCCACGAGTTGCATTATAGGAATATGCAGTGCAATTTGGTTCTACATACAGAAGAAGAATATTGATATTCACATGTGGGTTTGAGTTATGAAACCTCCATTGAAGGGCACCATTGGAGGATTACAACTTCGGCCTTTTCTCATATAAGCATACTTCATCTCGTATTCAACATGAGTGCACTTTGGAGTCTTGGGGTAGTGGAGAAATTGGGGCCTTTAGGACTGGGGTGGAATATTATCTTCAGTACACACTTGTCATGGTTGTGCTATCTGGGGTGCTAGTTTTGGGTATGTACCATATCCTGATCCAGAAATTCAAGCTCGAGTATTTTAGGAGGGTGACTGCTGTTGGATATTCTTGTGTTGTTTTTGGGTGGATGACCATTCTTTCTGTAAAGCAACCTTCTTCAAAGTTGGATCTTTTTGGGTTTCTTTCACTTCCCATAAGTTTTGCACCATTTGAATCACTGATTTTACTTCGATTATTGTTCCGCAAGCGAGTTTTCTAGGTCATTTGTCAGGAATCATTGTTGGGTATGCCATTGCATGGGGTTTGATTCATGGGATGAACAATTTTTGGGCAGTTTCGATGTTGGGATGGATTGCAGTTGTGTTTGTGTTCAGTTTGAAGCGATCTGGTGCATATGATTTTAATTTTCTTGAGATTGAATCTGTTACAGATCCTTCCTTGCCATCTGTGCGGTTTCTCGGATCAGGAAATGGTAGAACATTGCAGATGAGTTCATTACCAGTTGCAGGTACTGAGCTTGTGTAGTAGTATCCTGTCGTGACCTACCTGTGTGCCCGTGGGAGATCTGGTACTAATTTTTATAGCCAATCTATGTTCACACTTACTACTGCTATATAGGATCATGATTGTCAGAGTTAATCATATATATGCAACCTTTTTCTGCTATGATGATACAAGTTTTGGATGGTTCTTTTGAACTCTTCAGTCTTCATATGGCCGGTGCATGCTGTTGATGTTAAATTTGGGATGTAAGGTTGTGTATCATTGTTATTCACTTTCCCTATACTTCATTGTCCCAAGGATCAGTTTTTATCATGATTGATTAAATTTGTGTCTATATCAACTTGATCAGCTACTACACGTATATTTTTCCATTGTGTTTTTTTGTTTTTGTTTTTTTAAAAAAATGGTAGGGGAAAAAAAGTTCTGTTTAACGGTGCATTTATATGCATGTTTACTGTATGATTGTTATGAAATCTCTTAGGAAGAAACTTTAATTGGTTTTGGGCATTTTCATTTATTGAATATGACAGTGTGTTAAAGTCACATATGGCCCTGTACTTGTTTTAGATTAAAACATAAAACTATAACAAGCTTGTATAATCCTTTGCAACTGAGGAGGAACGAGAGACTGCCCCTTTTTTGCGTATATGGTATATGTTCTTATTGAATAATTTAGTTTTTCCTTAGCTCATAGTTTCACTAGCTTCTCATTTGCTTTTTTCCCCCAACATTAAATGCTGCTGTGGAATGGCCACAACTAGCAAGTTAGGACACATTTGGGAGTGAGATATCCACATCACTGGTATGGTTGGACATGACATGTTCTGATCAAACCTCAAGATGTTCGGGAAACATGATTGTATGTATTCAGGCTATAAGCTTGAAACTTAGGATCATTAACATTCTTAACAATTCTGGAATTTGGCTGGGAGACGATCTCAATACAAGAAGTCATTTTGTAAATTGTATTGCAGAAAGCATGATGCTTTCTAGGTTATAAAGTTGAAGGGTTTTAAGGAATTATGGAGACTATATTACTGAACCTAGACATGACATGCTAAGGAACCCCATTCAAATTTGCATTACACTCAATACACACTTATTAACTTGATTGTTTTCAAGATCATCCTTTATTTGAGAAATGTATTACAGCATGAGAACCATAAGATACAGACCAGCCTTTTCACTTTGAAACCAAACTAGATGTTCATTCCTCATTTTGTTGAAGGAATTCCAAATTAGATTGTTGAATTGTAACTATGCTAGAGCTTAGATGGATTAATTTAGGCAAGGAAGATGACCAATTGATTATTTGCTTATAGTCCAACGTTTTCCATACTAGTATATGGATCCATGTGATCCCACTTAGCCTCTTATAAATGAGCATCTAGTTCAGGTACTGGAAAAGTGAAGGCACCAAGTTTTATGGAACATAATTCATGTCCAAGAATTTGGGAGAAGGGGTCCTTTTTATTTTAACAGTTTCTTCCTTTTGCTTTTTCTTTGGGTTTGGAGAGGAGTGGTTTTAAGATAAAGGTATGCAAAAATAACACAAGGGCTTTAGATAATAATAACATCATGGGAAATAAATTGGTGAAATTAGATAGCAGAAGATTTCATGTTAGTGTTCTGGCCATGCTTGGTTTGTTTAATTTATTTAGCTCTTTGCTTCACTTTACTTCCTGAAATATTTGGTCAGGTCTGTTATTCTTTGCGAATGATTCCCATTTAGTAACTGTATAATAATAGATGCTTAAAAAGTGCATTGTTGGGGGAAAAAAAATTACATTACCTTTGATTTAGGTTCTGTTCTTTGAAGGGGGAGAAAGAGGGTATGGTGGAGAAGTGGGAAATGTGAAGACTCATAGAAACTAGTTAATTCCTTGCCATTTTAGTGTGAAAGAAGGAATTCCATCAACTTTTTCCAGTTCATTCAAAAACTGTGATTTCAAAAAGATTCTGGCAAAATTATCAATTGACTATGATATTTCACATTTTGTAGATTTTACTTTCTTCTATTGACTATAAATAGCTACCTATCTATTTATATGTTTGTACCGTTTATTTCTACTTTGTAGGTTAGCCAATGGTATCAAGCTGTAACCTTAGAACAAAATGTTTATCTTCCAGTTTTGTTATTATGATTGTGATTTGTGTTACTTCTTATAATGATCGTGGAAATTGCAAGCATGAGCATTAAAGTTAGTTGCAAATGATTTACTAGTAAGAGGCTACACGCACATTCAAGATTTCTTCTTTGATTATCGTAGTTACAACTTTTTGCATCATACAGGCAAGTTACTATCTTCCTTGAGTTTTTTTACCTTTTTTTATCTGGTGAAGTAAAAGTTGCAATACAGGCAAGTTACTTATTTGCATCATACAGTTTGCAATTTTCTGGAGTAGGATAGATTTTGTGCTGTAATTGATGAATTTTTGTATATATAAATCCTTTCATATATATATATATATATATATATATATATATATATTCAACTCGTTGAATTTGTGTTTTTTTTTTGGGTTCGGTAATAAATTCGTAGAATTTCTTTCTTTTTAATTTTTATTTATTTATTTATTTTCCCTGAAATGGAATGCATAAGAGGGGTTGCAGAGTAAGGTCATCAGCCAACTCATTGAGTTGCAGGTGCCGCCAAATAAATAGTTAAAGGATGTAAATCCGTACTACCGACAGAGACACAAATCAACGGAGCGTGATGAAGCAATCAGCAGGAGGTGTTGGCCTCCCTTCTAACCCAATTGATCGACATTCTTTCATTCAATTGATATTAACAACACCATTGCGAGTTTCCCACCCTCCACCCTCCACGCTCTTTAACTGAATCTAGGAACCCCCTTGTCTTTAGGGTTATTCAATGCCATGTTCGTCCGGGTGGCCAATTCAATTGGTTTGTCCAAGTTTTTGTAGAATTAAAACTTTGTTCAATTTTGGGTGTGAATGTACCTAAATATGTGACTTTTGTAAAAGCAAGGAAAAGATAACAAAATCGCTCATCCAAATAACCACCGAAATAGTCTCGCTAAATATATGTTTGAACATCTAATGACAAAACTCAAAAAATTAATTGCCACGACAATCGTAGTCCAATTAGATTTGCATCCTAACCACAACATTTCAGTAAAATTTTTTCCACATCCTATAAAAAATATTGTTTTGACCGATATTTGTGTTTAACTATGCATAATTGGGTGTTGACCATTTTTCTGGTTCAAAGTATGTGAAAACAATGATGAATAGTATAATATATAAATTATAATCTGTACCACTTCGGTGCCAACCTGAATCCCACTGAACCATGACATACGATATTTAGTTGTGTATTTGGGCACCATCAGATCCAATCGAGCCTCACTGAATACCCACCGAACCTTGATGTACAACATTCATTTGTGTATTGGAACACCAAATTCAATTGAATTACAACTGAAACTAATTTAGTTTTGTATTAAGTAAATTTTATATCTAAGAAATTTTGTTTTTTACTTTTTTGTTTTTGTTTTCGTTTTTGTGTATTTTAAAATGTTTATAATCTGGGCAGTTCTAGTAGATTCGATTGTTCATGCAAAATTCGATTGAAATAAAACATAATAATGAATAAAATTAAAAATATATTATTAATTAATTTTAAAATTTACAAAACCTCAAATCAAATAAATACATAAGTGATTATAGGTGAGGATTTATAAAATAATCTGTAAAAGAATTAAAGTCGCATAAAATTATAACTTTCTAACCTTAAATGTAGTTAAATCTATGATTAATCCTTTTGTTCATTTACACAATATACTGTGCTAAAAAGAAATTGCATCATCCTTTAGAAAGGATTGCATCAATTGTTTGTATACATTGTGCAAATGGTTTAAAAGATCAACCATAGAAATAAAAACTTCTAGGGAAAGAATCGCTTAAAGGCCCACTACTATATTTTTTGTTCTCTTTTAAGTGAGTTATATTTGTCTAATAAGGCTCACTACTTTTACATTTCTTTTTCCTTTTAAGTGAGTCGTATTTTTCCATAAAATTTTGAAATTCAAATTCTAAAAAATCATGGAAAGATATGAGTTACATAAAATGAAAAAATAAAAATACAAACTAAAATCGAAGCTATTAAAAATTTTAATTCTAAATTTAATCCATTATTTAAATTCCCTTTAGGGAGTCGTATTTATCCAGATTTATAATTGAACTTGAGTCCAATTATAAAACTAAACAAATATGATTCCAATAAAAAAAGAATAGAAAGAGAATAAGATCTGGTCCACTTCCTTTTAATTTGACATGCTCCATTCCTACAGCAAAATTAATAAATGGAAAGTGCACAAACCATGAGTGTTTAAATAAATGGTGAAGCACTTTGTGGACACCGAATCATGTAAGTTAAACGGGAACCCACTTAGGTGTTCCACCAAAGTAAACCAGGTTATCACCGAATCATATAGACGGCACTTCGAAGTCAATTGATGTGCTCTTCTATGCACATCAAAGAACTTCGGTGCACACACATTGCTTGTTCGTTGGAATTCGGTAAGACACTAAACTATCGAATTCACAAACAAAAATAAATACCCAAATTCACAAAATAGTCCAATAATTGTATTTATTCCTTATTATCTTTAAGCAGCTTCACGTAAATGATTTTATGGAATTTTAAAGTTCCATGGAATCATAAACATGTATGATTCACTTAAAGATAATTAAAAAATAAATACAAAATCTCATAATATGATTCCCATAAAAATAAATAAAACCACATCGTTTTGACTAGATCTAAATCTGATCCACTTTCTTTCGATTTGATATGCTCCATTCCAACAAAAAAAAAAAAAAATCTAAAATATAATGTGTTTTAACATGTAAATTAAATTGCAATAAATGATTAAATGAATTTGCGTGATCATCGAATCATATAAATTAAACTGTAAAGCACTTTGAATATCTTTGGTAATCCAGTAGTGTCCACCAAATGGTGCTTCAAAACACACATCGCATGTTTGTTGGAATTAAGTGAGGCACTTAACCACCGAATTCATAAGCAAACACATATACCCAAAAAAAACATATTTACCCAAAGAATCATATATATATTCAACCCTAAATACAAAGAGTATAACGTAACAATAAGCTTATCTTTAAGTTATTTTGCCGACGGCAATGACAGGTGCAGTAGAATGACCGATCTATTATAATTCAAAATCAAGGAGGAATGTGGAGATTTGATCTCAATAAGGAAATTTTAGAGATTTGAAGGATGAAATGGAGAGTTTGAAAGGACGAAGAGAAAGTGGAGAGATTTATGTGGAAGAAAATGAAACTGAACAAGCTAAAATTTTAATTTTGCCATTTCACATTCTCATGGGCGTTTGAGATAATTTGAAATAAAATATTAATTATATAGAAAATAGGCTAAAACAAAATCGAAATGATCTTTGACCTAAATATAGCATCAAAAAACCTTTTATTTTTGCCCAACATTTCTCTAAAGCAATGTATAAGGCCCAATCTTTTGCCTTTAAGGATTTGTCCGGATGTGATTTTTTAAAAATATTTTTAATTAATAGCACTTTTTCTTGCAACACTTTAATCACTTTTTTAAAAAAAAAAATCTAAAAGAGCTCCTAAATGTCTTGCAATTGTTTTCCTTCTTAAGTCTCTTGCATCCATAGAAATTGCAGTACCATTCACTTTGACAGCAACACCATGATACAAATGTCCCACTTTATTGTCAATCTTCACTATTTCTTTTTCTTATGCCTCTTTTTCTAAATATTGTTAAAATAAAAAGAAAGTGTTTAACACTTATCATCAAGTCCCTTATTACATAATTTATACATAATAGTAAAACTTTGACAGATATACTGGTAATGTTAAACAAGATGTTCTAATAAACAATCTTCGGCTCATTCTTTGCAGGTGTAATATATATAGCGATGCTACAAAGAGCGACGTCGCTACGCTATAGAATGACATCATTAGTTTTTATGGACATTAAAGCGTAAGTTGTGAAATAAAAACTAAAGCCTACTATCTTTAGACAATCAGATAGAATATTTTCCCCGAACGCACGCAAAATCCCTAAAGCCCCCCCGACGTCACTAGACCCAGCAATCCTCTGATTCCAAGCATCGACGTCACTAGACCCAGTCGCACAAGAAGCTTCGACAGAAATCCTCTGATTTCAAGCATCGACGTCCCCAGACCCAGTCACACAGGGAGCTTCGATGGAAATCCTCTGATTCCAAGCATTGACGTTGACTGACCCAATCGTACAGAAGCTTCAATGGAAAACTTCCTCTGATTCCAAATAGGCAACCCAGTCCTAAAATGCTTTTGAAAAGGGTCAATTTTATTTTTTATTTTTAGTTTTGGTTGATGCTTGATTCTGGCAAATCAATTGTGAGGTTGCTATTTTGGGATCCCTATGTTTGTGTTCTTTCAGAGCACTTTATACGTTTTACTCCATGATTTCTATCAATTTGATTTTCTACACTAATCTAGCTAAGAAAAATAAAATAAAAGAAAAATCAAAATGCATTTGAATTGCATGTGGTGTTTAAGCACAATATTGTTTAATTTAATCAAACCGCATATGAGCTAGCTAGGTAGTTGACTAGAAGATTTGTTTATGATGTCAATATAACAATTTGGAAGGAATCAATTGCATGCAGTGCACTTTATATGTTTGTGCTTGTCAATAGTAGTAATAACTCGCTACTACGAGCTAGATGCTCATTTTGCTAATGTTTGTTTGTGCTCGCCAATAGTAGCGAGAACTCGCTACTACGAGTGAGATGCTCATATGCTCATTTTACTAATGTTTGTTTGTGCTCGCCAATATTAGTGAGAACTCGCTACTATGAGTAAGATGCTCATTTTGCTAATATTTGTTTGTGCTCGCCAATAGTAGCGAGAACTCGCTACTAAGAGCGAGATGCTCATTTAGCTCTTGGAAAAATATCTCACCCAAAGGAGTGAGATCTCGCTCCTATAGACGAGAGTTCCATTTTATAGTATTTGTTTGTGCTCGCTAATAGTAGTGAGAACTCGCTACTACGAGCAAGATACTCATTAGCAAAATTAATTGCAGATTTGTTTACGATGTCAATGTAACAATTTGGAAGGAATTAATTACATCAGTGCACTTTATATGTTTAAGCATCCCTATGTTTCTGCTTTTCTCTCTCTTATAAACGTGTCACTCATTACAGTTACAACACTAAAATCATAGGAATTAGGTGAAGATTTTGGTATCTCTAGCTACTTTTCTTTGTTGTTGAAAAAGCACACAAATAAACTAAAACCAAACCCGACATCTCCTCTCTTGTCCAAGAAAAGAACCACTTGAGAAATTTTGTTTTGTTTTTTAATGAATAAAAAATACTTCAATGTGAGAATTATCATTCTCCTAATTAATAGTTTAAGCATCGAGTTATTGAGTTTGGTTTACAAGTCATTCCCATACTTGTCTACCTGCAAACATCCTATTTCAATTGTTAATGTGTATTTAAAATTCCGGTACCAAGTTTCATTGGATTGGTTTTCAAGCCATTAAGTTTGATTGGATACATGTCATTCTTGTAGTAAGCATTACTCACACTTTCAATTTAATGTGTATTTAAAGCAGCTAATGTGCTGATTAATTTTGTTTTAAAGAAGTTAATGTGTATTCCGAACTAACTTGTTAAGGCTCGGAAGTACAATAATTATAAGGTACTTAGATCTTTAGACTTATAGTTGCATTTTATATTAAATAATTCACATATTAACTGTATTGATATTGTGTAGGATGATATGTACTGTCGAAGATTCTTAAAGGATGATGACTTATGTTCCACAAAAAATGAAATGTTGGTTAATGAAGTAACTGAGCTAAATTTTAATGTTCGGGAATTGAATTCCAATTTTAAGACTCTACTAGAAGTGTTATGAAAAAGTCAATCGCAACATCGCATGGTAGAAGCTCAAGTGAGACACGACCCCAAATATTTTAGTTTTAAAGTTTTAAATGTAGTTGTTGTAATTATTATCACAACTTTGTATTTGTATTTGTTTGTTGGGAAGTAGTCTATTTATAAAACATCTAATGTAGTCATGTTTGTGGAACTTTAGTTAGCAAGTAAATGTAGTCACTACAGCTAATACAAGAAAGGCCAATGCTTACAAATGAAATCTTAGAATATAAGTTCCTTAACATCTAATTTTGTAATCCAATTTGTTCTTACATGGTTTGGTTACATTAATTATACAACATTATAGACAGTTCTTCATAAAATTTTGCTGACATTTAGTTGGCAAAACACTAATGCATCATGTGTAAATTTTGAATAGGGAAGTATATGATTAAGTTGGAAAAGAATGGCATTAACTTGCACTTGATCAAAATCTCTTTTACCAATTTGATTGATGGAAGATTAGTATGCAAACAATAATAATTTTTTTAATGGTACAAATTTAGTGAAGGTGGACAATTTTATATTTAAAATTGGTACGTAAAAAACATTCCCTCTCTTGCTACTATTGGCGAGCTCTCGCTACTATTGATGAGCACAAACAAAGACTATAAAATGGAACTCTCGCCTATACAAGCGAGATCCCGCTTTTGGGCGAGACATTTACCCGAGAGCAAAATGAGTATCTCGCTCGTAGTAGCGAGTTCTCGCTACTATTGGCGAGCACAAACAAACACTACAAAATAGAACTCTCGCCTATAGGAGCGAGATTTTGCTTCTTTGGGCAAGACATTTTCTAAGAGCTAAATGAGTATCTCGCTCTTAATAGCGAGTTCTCCCTACTATTGGCGAGCACAAACAAATATTAACAAAATGAGTATCTCGTTCGTAATAGCAAGTTCTTGCTACTATTGGCGAGCACAAACAAATATTACAAAATAGAACTCTCGCCTATAGGAGCGAGATCTCGCTCTTTTGAGCAAGACATTTTCCTGGGAGAGAAAATGATAGAAAAAGGTAAATATTGGAGCTTTAAAATTTGAACTATTTGAAATCAGAACAAATTAATGTAATTGAATTCTATCGAAAGTAGTATGATTGGTAGTTCTAATCAAGATTCTCATCAAACAAACAACAAATGAACGAAAGAAATTCAATGCCTCACCAAAACCAACCAAATAAAATACTATTAAATCTCCAATTCCTAATCAAGATTCTCGTCAAACAAACAACAAATGAAGGAGAGTCAGTCCACCCCCACCAAAGAAAACACTACCACAAGTGCATGGACAACCAAGAAGACAGCCGAGAAAGCTTCTTTGCTTTTCCTGCATAACTGTTACAAAAATTGCACATCATTAGGTTTTAAATTTAATGAAATCACCAAAAATATTTGTAAAGCCAAATATAATATGGGATCAAAATTGAATGAATAAAAGCAACAGGTAGTCCAACATACTTTACTTTAGGCTGACATTTATCTAAATCCAATGATTCACAATTGAACTTTGCTTTGCAATCAGGGCAATAGTAATCAATGTGCTCCAAATCCTAACCACAAGCCAATCAGTTTCACAAACTTGGGAGTGATGAAAACAAATGAGAAGTTTGCCAAAAATTTTGTCGCACTCAGCATGCACCCAAACATTACAACCATCACAACATACCTAATACAAAAAGTTAAGGCCAACAATCTCTTGAACTGTTTGACCACTACCAAAACTCGAGTCCATAATGCCACTAACAAAGCCTGCTCGATTGCCATCTAAAATTCACTTGGTTTGCTATTGTATAACTGGTTGCCACGAAATCTTAACAAAAAATTTTATATTTGATCTTACAAAATAAATTTTATTATGTCAAACTTTAATATTTAAAAAACAATACATATCATTCATTCACATAAAAAAAAAAGAAGAAAAAATAATATATACCAGGTTGAGATGATAAATCCTCATCATTTGGTGATTTTGAATCACTACTTAAGTCATTCATTTTTTATCTAAAACAAAAAAACAAAATGAATCATTTTATTTATCAAAAAATATAATTATACAAAAGATAGTAAAAAATATAAACTTTATTTCCTTAAATATTGGGTGAGATATTTTCCCGATAGCTAAATGAGTATCTCGCTCGTAGTAGCGAGTTCTCGAAACTATTGACGAGCACGAATAAACACTATAAGACGGAACTCTCGCCTATAGGAGCGAGATCCTTCTCCTTTGGATGAGACATTTTTTCAAGAGTAAAATGAGCATCTCGCTCGTAGTAGCGAGTTCTCGCTACTATTGACGAGCACAAACAAACATTAGCAAAATGAGTATCTCGCTCGTAGTAGCGAGTTATCGCTACTATTGACGAGCACAAACATATAAAGTGCATTGCATTTAATTGATTCCTTCCAAATTGTTACATTGACATCGTAAACAAATCTTCTAGTCAACTACCTAGCTAGCTCATATGCGGTTTAATTAAATTAAATAATATTGTGCTTAAACACCACATGAATTTCAAAAGCATATTGGTTTTCTCTTTTATTTTATTTTTCTTTACTAGATTAGTGTAGAAAATCAAATTGATAGAAATCATGGAGTAAAACATATAAAGTGCTCTGAAAGAACACAAACATAGGGATCCCAAAATAGCAACCTCACAGTTGATTCGCCAGAATCAAGCATCAACCAAAACTAAAAATAAAAAATAAAAATTGACCCTTTTCAAAAGCATTTTGCTACTGGGTTACGTACTTGGAATTAGAAGAAGATTTCCATTAAAGCTTTTGTGTGCGACTGGGTCAGTCGACATCGATGCTTGGAATCAGAGGATTTCCATCCAAACTTCTTGTGCGACTGGATCTGGCGACGTCAATGCTTGAAATCAAAGGATTTCCATCGAAGCTTCTTGTGCAACTAGGTCTGGCGACATCGATTCTTGGAATTAGAGGATTGCTGGGTCTGGCAACCTGGGGGAGCTTTAGGGATTTTGCGTGCGTTTAGGTAAAATATTCTGTCTGATTGGCTAAAGACAGCGGATTTTATTTTTTATTTCACAACTTACGCTTTAACATCCGTAAAAAACTAATAGTGTCGCGTTCTATAGTATAAGTGACGTCGCTCTTTGTAGCATCACTAGTTATATATATATTAATTAGATAGTGGTTGTCTCTATTTTACACTTCCTTTTTTTTTTCTTTCTTTCTCTTTTTTTTTTGCGAATCTACCTCTCTTTCTTTTTTGGAGATTATTTCTTTTTGTCCCTTTCAGTTTAACAATTTAATTTTAAGAATATAATAAAAAAATATAAAAATATTTTTATTTTTTATTTTCCTTCACATTTTTATTTAATTGAATAGTCTAACAAATATTTATCAAACTCTAACCAACCTCTAATTAACTAAATTATATAATTTTTTTTAAAAAAAAACATATTATCAAACAAGCCCTTAATTAAACAGTTATTTTTAAAAAGTTTTTTTTTTGTCGAAGAAAAAAAAATCTCAATGTGGATCTCATCAGTTTAAAATTCTATTAGTGGGTAGAGCATTTTTATTATTTCAACCCTTTAAAAGTCTAGAACAGCTGACTTAGCCCCCTAATAAATCCCCCTCAATCTGATGTTTCAAATAAGATTGAATATATTTAAAATAACAACAGAACTTACTAAAACTCGAATCACAATTTTCATGAACGAATATAATGAAATAGACAACTTCTTTTTTGCTAGACCACACTGATGCAGTTATTTTTAAAAAGTTAAATGAGAGTAGATTTGACAAAGAGTGCTTTTAGAAAGTTATGGTGGAACAAAGAAATATCTTATTAATTAGTAGTGTAGAGTGTAGACATCAATGCGTACTCACTAACTTGTACGGTAGTTTTGCATAATAAATGACAAACTGCCTGTATTGTTTTAAATAAAAGTTTTTAAAAAAATGATTTTGGATTCAAACAAGGGAAAAAGGGAATTCCTTACACGTGTATAAGGAGCTATAACTTTTGGTAGAATTTAAAATATGGGTTTACACTTTAGTATTCTTTAATATGCTAAAAAAAAGAAAAAAAAAACAGTTTGAGGTTTTATATGTAAGATTTAAAATGAGTTTTGCAGCAGAAAATTATAAAAATTTCAAGTATTATATACATGAGACTTACTGAAGAAATACAAACGGTTCCCCAGCATGAAACTGTAGAGCTAAGTTCATTTATTTTCTTGCTTCATTTATTTTCTTGCACACCTGCTTTTTTTAAACTTAAAGCATAAACTCATGATGCACTTGAAAACAAAATAATAATAATAATAATATATGTATATTTTTTTAAAAAGGCAATTTTCACCAACGTAGATTTCTTTTTTTACTATATAAATGTAACATTTGAAAACAACCAAAAAAACTCCTGTTTCAAAACGCCTGAGGGAGGAAATTCTCTGTCCTCAAGACTAAGTGCTTAAATTAGCAAAGTAATTAAGGGTCATTAACCATCATTGGTACAAAGAACAAAAAGTACTCAAATATTAATAGACAATTCTCATTGTGATTTTATTACCAAAAAAAATTCTCATTGTGATTTCATTTGAAACAATTCTAACCTACAGCCATAAATTTTCACGATTCGAGACGAATAGAAATTTTTGGAATAAAATCACATACATTCTATAATCCATTTTACAGACGAAAGCACTGTTTAGAATAAAGAAACAAACTAAATAATAGAAACCAATAAATTGAATATACAGCCAACGGGAAATAAAGCCTAAGCAACTACCTCTAGCCATAGCTCCTCGGAGGACAGCTAAGATTGCAATGACCATCTGGGTTTAATACCAGGCAATGAATTTGACTAGGACGTGTGTTTTCCCTAATTAAATTATGTCCAAAAACACTACCGCTAGCCATATACCCTAAAGAGCTATGAAAATCTAATAAAAAGCATGTGGTACGAGTGAAGCAGAAAATCTAATAAAAAGCATGCGGTATGAATGAAGCATACTTTGAACATTTGGCTCCTCATCACTTCTGACATTCCGTACCACTTCAATCAGCCTCATGTCCACATTTTAAGCAAGGCAGGAATGTATCTGCGTTATTAATCATATTCATACGATGTTAAAATTCTGGAAAAGTGGAAAAGAAACAGACATAAGAAAATTGATGCGGCAATTGTGTAGTAGAAAATGAATGCAACTTCCAATTGAAACAATACGAGTCTGGCTAATATTCTGCGTAGGTGAACCAAAACTATCAAGGTCAAAGAAAAATGAATAGAACATGATGGGAAAAATGCATCCTAATGTTAGAATTAAGAGAGAGCAACATAAATGGACAAGTGAATGAAAGGTATCTACAAATTTTCTATTTAGTCTTGTGCCCAGAAAAGGAAAACAAAGGTTCACTCATACATTTTATCAAAAACAATCCAACCAGGTTTCCCTAAAAAATACATAATCTCTCAGAGATAAAAACCCAGATTAACAATGGGTTATGTGGATAAATATAATTTCTCCTTAAAAGCAAATGTTGAAGGATAATAATCAGGTTATAGTCTAAAAGAATCAGGACAATTACTGTGACAGTCAGTTTTGAACATGTCAACACACTTATCTCAGCAAGAGGTCATCACAAGATTAATGCTTATATTCCTTGCAATCAGGATTTTCTCCTTGAAAGCTAATAGTAACATGTGGCATATAAATAAAACTTAAAGCAGGGCAAGAAAATGTGATGAAATGTATAGAAATTAACGGTGGTTGTAATAGATGGAAAATAGGTGTAAACCTGGTGCTACTAAGAAACCTTTTAGCATCATTGAAGAAAATCTGATGTGAGCAATATTCAGAATACCTTACCAATTCTTAATGTTTGCACGGCATCTACTCCATCAACAATTCCATTAGCATGTGCTGGGCCAGAGTTAGAGTCACCATCTTGGGCAACTGGACTAAGTATTTGGGAAAACCCCAAGCCAATTGTTTTCCATAGCCGTGTAGGCAGAGAATTTTGGACATCACCAGTGCTCCGATCAGAAGATGGTTCAATTGTACTAGCTGATGCAGGGTTCAGGTCACATAATGTTATAGCACCTAAGAGTCGCTCTGGAAGCTCAGATTCAGTTTGGCTCTCAATGAGAAAGGCTATGTCAACGGTTATCGTTGTTATGTAATTAAATGCCAGATGAACTATTGCACTGGCAACCATGGAAGATCCAATATCCACATCTACCTCTATAAAATTGTCTCCTTTACAGTACTTACAAGAAAGTGAACGTCCGACTATGCATATGGCCTGCTCTGAAACTGCTTTTCTAACTATCCAAGGTCCATTCACTATGCTGGCGATCAATTTGAGCCTCAATTCCTGAATCCATCATCACCTTTCAAGAACTGATCCATCAAAGACCCTCAGGAATGGGATCTGTGGTTGTAAAATACACTACAGCACTATAATTATCTTTACTAGGGACTTGTAGATTTATAGCCCAAATAAAAGGCTTATCACCTGTTGGAAACTCATCTGCAATGATCTTCCGGACACGACTGTTTGGATTATTTAGGAAGTCTACAATCTTTGTCGAACTTTTAATCCAGTCAAATCCAAGAGGCTTTAAAAGAAATTCACCAGCTGGAATTTTAACCTTGGTTGAAAAATAATCTGGACCTCTGACCATAAATGTGTTTCCAGGTGGGGAAGCCCAACCATTAGAACCGTTGTCTGGATCAATAAGTGGAACAGCTCCATCCGATTGCACTCTTCTCATCCATTCAAACTCCTTTTTGCAATCCGTACTGGCCATATGATATCTGCTTTGGCAATATCTGTTAGACAGTGCAGTAAATAAGTATTTGAAAAGATAAAAATAATATGATTGATTTTTTGAAAGATAAAAGTTATATAATTGATTTGCTTCCGGTGCTAGACAATCAAGACATGTCCATACCCTAGGTATGCCAACATGGTACCTCCTGCCTAAACTCATTTGACAAAAGCTTTTGGGATCAACAGACACACGTGCCATTGTGCCTATCAGGAGGGAAGAAGCCTAAAGAGTAAATGAGATGTTTTGATTACAAAATAAGGTTCCCAGAAAACTATGGAATACCTTGATGCAGGCACAAAATTTTGTCATCATGCATAAAATTAAATAATCAACAAACACGGCAGTCATACATTAGATAAACCAAATTACTGGTCTGAAAAACTAACAGAGTCCATGAAGTTCATTACGCTGCAACTTTCTCTGAGACAATTGAATATATGGTAGAATTTTTTTTTTCTTTAACTCATCCGACAAATGATTCTCAGCGCACAAAACAATGCATGAATTGAAAGTTTTCTAACTTGTCCACTTCAATAAATTCAAAAGTTTTCTCACTTGTCCACTTCAATATACTCAAAAGTTTTCTCACTTGTTCACTTCAATAAACTCTTCGAGATAAAATACCAATAAACTTTATCTATATTTTTGGAAAAAAAGCAGCAAATAGTAAACAAGTGAAGAAAGAACCTTATTTTAAGTCCGAAAGCAAACCCAGAAATAATTGAACACAATTCTTCTTCAAACCCTTCCAAACAAATTCAAAATAGCTTAAAGCAGCACTTCCAATCTCTATGAACCAAAAACTCTACGGCCACGAATTTAACAGGTTGCTTTTCTTTCAAAAGATATTTTTCTTCTTTAGTACAGTCTTGCTCTATTTATGTGTCAGAATCATACCACCGCTAATATAGTCGGCCTTTAACTATATCCTAAATGCTGTTATGTCTATTAGACAAACAAACAAATAAATCAAAATTTACCACAAACTGCGTTCATAACCTACATCAGTGTTTTCTGCTTCTTTTCAACCTTTTTCTTTTGTTTTGGTTTTTTTCCTGAATTGCTTCGCTCAGAAACAAAGTATTACTAAAAAAAAATCCAACAAAATTGAACATGATCTATTAAAATCAATACAAACAAACACACGCACACTTAAGTATAGCTCTGCAAATTTATCCAACGCATCTGTAATCAGGAAATGTATAAACCGAGACATCCATTAAAATACTTAACAATCCAGCTAAATATATACATTTACGTAAAAAGTATGCATAAACACACAAAAAAACTTGAAAATAAAAAAAACCCTTTCAAATAAAATTGCAGAAAAATTAATTACAAAGAAACCCACAATTCATAGAGGCAAATGTAAGCCTCTGACGAAGCTAATGAACAGAGAAATCCTAACCTTGACATACACAGGAGATTACCAAGCAATTAAGAAGCTTCAGAAAACCCTAAATTGAATCTGAAAAGACGGGAGTGAGATCGAATGTAGGGTTTTTCACTTTTGATTGATTTTGGGAAGAAAGCAAAGCCTCCTTTTTCCATTCACATATACCCTTCGTCTCTCTCTTTTTTTTTTTTTTCAAAATTTATTTTCTTTATGTTTTTTAATTTACTCTTTTCCGGAAATTGCTTTATTTGTTTTTGATTAGCAAGTGGTCAAAGGAAGCGGAAACACCGGTTGGAGGAGGTTGGGATTGCTGACCATTTTGGTAATTTTGCAGAGTAGAAAAAGCTTAATGTGTTTTGATTATTCACCAAAAATATAATGTGTTTTGATTGCATACAATACAAATACAAGGAAAATACTCTTATTGATTCCGTGCAGGTAAAGGCTCTCCACCATGCTTACTTTTTTTAGACATTTCGTGTCACTCTAGAATAAGATTTTTCCTTTTACCAAAAGAAAAAAATTTCCTAAGGGAAAAAAAATTGTTAGCTGAGTAAAATATACTAAAAATAAATCTAATCAAGTGCAAATATCATTCCGCTTTATGTACCCTGCAATCATCATATAAATTCAATTAATTAATTATAATAATTTAAATTCTTAACCATTTCTATTTCCTTTTGGAATTAGATCTCTCTAGCATTTTTAATCCTTTTATAATTTTTTGACATGTGGTAAATTACATATTAATAGTCTATATTATTTAAGATAGGTTGGATAATTAAATATTAAAGATCGAGATTAATTTTAGGTAGATTTATTATTAACAGGTAAGAAATTAATAGGTATTAACTATTAATGGTACTGTTGGATTGGGTTTGCTAAGGAAAATAGACAAACCATTTAATAGGATCTATAATAGAGTATGATTTGGTTGAGACAAAATTACTTTGTAAGTTTGAATTAATTTATTTAAAATTAAGCTAATGTACTTGGGAGCTTTTAAGTCTATAAATATAAATAAATTGGATCAAACTCTTAAATTGTTAACTTGCAAACTTATTTTAAAATATTTATATTTTATATTTAATTTTTATTACTTGTCTATTCAATTATTAATTATTGGTTTTTTTTTTTAAATGAAAGTCTTGAGCATATGTATTTGGGTTTTTTGATATTATAACCAAACTCAATCTCATTTAATAAAAAATAACTCAAAACTCATATAATTAAAAGCATAATTCAAAATTACCCTTATACCTTTATAAACAGTTCAATTTCAAAATTTATTATAGTCACATCTATAAGTAGCCATTTGACTGACACACCATCACAGATGTCGCATAGTTGTAATTGAAAATTTATTTGAAAACCTTTCCGAACTCTGATTGAGGCATATGATATATGATTAGAAAGCTAAGATAATAAAATTTAATTTAAATATTTTTTCAGAATTTTTGGGTGGCGCCAATGACCCACTGATGTCCCATGTTTGTCTTGGAAGATTTGTAGTTGAAAATTTATTCGAAGACCTTTTCGAACTCAGATTGAGGCATATGATATATGTTTTGAAAGATAAGAGGATTATTTAAATATTTTTTTAGAATTTTTAGGTGGTTTTGGTGCCTCCACCGACGGCCTGTCTATATCCCATCATTGTCTTGGTAGATTTACACAGTTGAAATTGAAAATTTATTTGAAGACCTTTCCAAACTCGAATTGAGACATATGATATATGGTTGAAAAGTTAAGAGGATAAGATTTAATTTGAATATTTTTTTAAAATATTTAGATGGTGTCAGTGCCCCCATCGATGGCCTGTTGATGGCCCATAGATGTTCTAGCGTTGTTTTGGCAAATTTGTATAGTTGTAGTTGAAAATTTATTTGAAGATCTTCTTGAACTCGGATTGAGGCATATATATATATATTTAGAAAGTTGAGAGGATAAATTTTAATTTGAATATTTTTTCAGAATTTTTGGGTGGCGTCGGCTCCCCTACCGATATTCCACCATTATCTTGATAGATTTGCATAGCTGTAGTCAAAATTTTATTTGAAGACTTTTCTAAAATTGGATTGAGGCATATGATATATGGTTGAAAACCTAAAAGATAATCTTTAATTTTAATATTTGTTCAAAATTTTGGTTGGTTTTGGAGCCCCCACTGATGGCCCATCAATGGTTTATCGACGTCCTACTTTTGTCTTGGCAGATTTACATAGTTGTAGTTGAAAATTTGTTCAAACACCTTCCTAACTCAGATTGAGGCATATGATATGTGATTGGAAATTTAAGAGAATAAGATTTAATGTGAATATTTTTAGAATTTTCAGGTGGCGTCCGTACCCCAATTGACAGTCGGTCTATGGCCCACCTACTTGTCACCGTTGTCTTGGTATATTTGTATAGTTATAGTTGAAAATTTATTAGAAGACTTTTCCTAACTCAGATTGAGACATATGATATATGGTTAGAAAGATAAGTGGATAAGATTTAATTTGAATATCTTTCTTTAAAATTTTTAGGTGGCTTCGATGCCCCCATTGATTGCCCATCTTTAGCCTCTTGACGCCCTTATTATCTCCGGATATGTATAATTTTGGTAGAAACTAAATTTAAAGATCTTTTCAAATTCAGATTGAGGTATATGATATATGGTTGAAAAAATAAGAGAATAATCTTTAATTTGAATTTTTCTAATTTCTGAATTTTTTGGCTAGATTTATGTCATTAAGTCATGTTTGAAACCTGATTGATGTGAAGTTGACAAATACAGCTTTAGAAAATGATAGAGGATGATGGTGTGGCATTGATGGTGGCCCACAGATGGCTTGGTGGTGGGCACCACTAGTGTACCATCGATGGGCCCACTGATAGCAACTAGATGGTGGTGGTAGGGATGACAATTATACTCGGTCCTGCCCCGCCTCGAACGAGGTGGGGATTCCCTGTTTATTCGAGTTGATGTAGGCCGGTATAAGAGATTTTTCCAAAGGTGGGAATATTATCCCCGCCTGCACTCAACCGCTTTATACTGTATATTAAAATATTATATATATATATATATATTATATTTTAAATCTTTTAAAGTTTTTATATTCTTTATTTTATTAAATAACCTAACCTAACCCATCCCTAATTTCATAAACTTGATCTCCTCAGTCTTCACTCTGTCGCTTTCTCATTCTAACCTACAAATCCATCGCCATCTTCACCAGTCCTTGGCTTTCACCCTCCTCGGCTTTTATTCACCAGATTTAGATGGCATCCTCTTGCTCCCATATGCATCCTTTGCCTTCTCATCTCTTGGTCTCATATAAGCTTTCATTCATTATATTAGATGGCTCCCTCTTGCTTAAGCTTAATCCACATGCATCCTCTGACCCTCTCACCTGGTGATTTTCAAATCTGTAAAAAAAATACCGTACCAGTTAGAGAACCTGGTGGAGTCGATAAAGTCGAAAGTAAAAGAAGTCGTTGAAGAAGCTGTATGTGAAAATGGACAAGAACTCAAATAGAATCGTTCTTAATTATTATTTTTATTTATGTGTTCTTTTTGTTTGTTTTTTTATGTTTGGCTTTCCATTCTGTGTTTTTCATTTCCATGAATTTTGGAACTGTTTCAGATTTATTTGCTTTTGGTGGTTTTTGTATGAATCAGGGATTAGAATGAATAAATGATTCTATAACTATAAATGAATTATTGATGTTTTTTGTGGTTTTTGTATGAATGATTTTTGGTGGTTTTTTTATAAATGTAACGGGGCAATGGGCAGGGATTAGAGACCCTCGACTCTGATTGGGGAATCTCTGACCCTGCCCTTTCTTCCTATAGGCGGGGAATGAGGCAGGGATGAGGTGGCTTATTTTCCAATGGGGCGGGGAACGGGGAGGGTTACCCCGGCCCTATCCCGTTTTGTTGCCATCTTTAAATGGTGGTAATCCACCACGAGGCCGTCAGTGGGCTACCACCAAGCCACCTTCTATTTCCACTGTACACTGTTCACTTTCTTTGATATGTGATTGTAAAATTTTTCAGCAAATCCCATTTTTTACAGTTTATTTTTTTTGGGTGAAAAATTCATATCAAACTCAAAATTATTAACAAATCAACAACCCAATCAAGATTAGATAAAAAAAATTCAAAATTAATATTAATTTTAACTTACATAAGTTTAAATGTACATTAATGGTCCGTTTGTTGAAGATGAAAGAAATGTGTAATTTGATATCAAAATAAATATTAATGAAAAGCTTTTTTTTTTTTTATTTAAGAGAATTTGTACTACTTATACATGCATTTAATTTGGAAAGATGGTAGGAGGTGTGTGCATTTAATTTGAAGAAGATAGGATGGGTAGTTAGGTAAAAACATTTATGAAATGGACTAAAATTTTAATTCCTATAAAACATGGCTAAAAAAAATTTAAGAACCCCACCATAGGCTATGATATAAAAAAAAAACCCTATGTATTTTAACCTACTTACTTTAGTGAGGCTTTTTCTTGATTCATTAAGTCCGTATTTTCGCCCTACAAAATAAGGGTGAAGCTTTATTTAATTTTGGAATTTAATCCTTAATTTCCTTCTATTTAATTTTCAAATATATTTTAGTAAAATATCTTCAATTTTATTATTGTTTTTAAAGGATTAAGTTTAATTTATAAGTAAATGTCTATTTTTCCCATAACACTTTACCTACTTTAATATCCCAAAAGCCAATGTTTTATCATTGCTTTTTAACCTTCATCTCTCATTCTCTATCCAAATCCACATTTTTTACCTTACAGCCCTCTTCAGATATAATTTTTTTTTTTTTACTTGGTTAATGTCTATTTGGTCTCCAACTCACCCCTAACTCACACCTAACCAAAGTTAGGTCACTCAACCATCAAAGTGTAGTTACACTTTCAAGAGACCATTTTTTGGTTCTTGTTCTCTCTTTCTCATTCTTTTTCCTTCATCTCTTTAACTTTACTATCTCTCTACTTTTTCTCTACTATCAAAGTTTTCATTCCTACCATTTTTGGTTAAACTAAAAGAAGAGCACTCTAGATCTCATATGTAAGAGTTATTTTCAAAAATTCTTAATGTGCAAGACATGAGAAGAAGTTTCATTTGTGGAAAATTACTAAAAAGCTTTTAAATTTTTTCATGCTTTTCCTTAAAATGAAGGCTTTCATATTTACCCATGGGGAGAGAAGAAACATTCGGTCTTTTATGGAATTTTTCACTATATTATTTTGGTTTTTTGTGAGTTTTGGATAATAAATTATTTTGCCTCCTTTCACTCATTCTCTATAAAAGGCACACTTATGAGAAGTTTTGAGAGGACTTTTCTTGGGGAAAAGGATGACATTTTTTATAGGGGAGCACATTGTAAAAGGAGGTTTTCTTATTTTATTGCTTCCTTTAACAAAGAAAAGACAAAATATTTCCTTTTGTTTTAGATCTACATATGTTTTCCATAGCAAAAACACTTTTTCTTTAGTTTTTGAAACTTTTTTTTTTACTTGAGAGAGTGCTTTATGCTCATTTTCTTTGAGAATAATATTTTTTTTTATTGTATTTAAGTTTTCGGATGACATGTTTTTCATATTTCTTTTATCCGTAATTGAGATCTACTAAGCTTAACTTGCTCCGCTTTATCTCTCTCCGGCCACTTCGGGATTTACTTTCACTAAGGAGAGGAATTTGGAGTTTTGGTTGAGTGATCTTATGATAGTCAAAGTTTTGGATCTTTTCCTTTTATTTTGTAGTTATTTGGACACTTCGATATATGTTTGTTAAAAGTTTCATGTTGCAAGTAGTATTTACCAATTTTAACGTATTGTAGTTTTTCCTCCTTTAAATCTCATTGCATTGTGGGTCCTTTTTCTCTTTACATATTAATTGCTTAGTTTATTTTGTTAAAATAATGTGATATTAACTCGTTGTGGAGAGGTTGTAGTGTGATATTTCATTGTCTCTTTCTTTTTGCAATATCATTTCTACTTTCATATTTTGGTGTTGTATTATTTGGTTTGTAATTAGGTGGATTCTCCCTACCAAGGAGACCTCTTAACTCAACTCTGTCTATTCAAGAACTCCAAAGGGGTATACAAAGTGTTTCATGGTTGCATTCAAATATGGACAAACTGGTTAAAATGGACACTTAGCATTTTTAGGCTCTAGACACTATCCGAAAGGCCCGATCTAGATGGTATTCGAAAAGCCCTATCTAAACGTTATTAGAAAAGCCTATCCAGATGAAATTCAGAAAAATCATCCAATCTACATTTGAGAGAACTTTCTTACACTTTGGGCCACACATTGTGTTTCAACCCCAACATTAAAAGGTGACTCCACTAAGGGTTGAGGAAGCAAATCCTATGATGACACCATGTAAAGTACAGAAGGCTTAAAGCATACCTCAAGTTGTAGAAGGCAATCACTTTTTGGAACCAAGTCACAACAATGCTAAAGCACCCATTTTAAAGATCACTATTGCACACTTGATAGAAGCGATAAAGGACCTCTAGGAAAACCAAAATGGAATAGTGACTGCTGTTAAACAACTACAGGAAAATATTATCATCAAGCCAAACACTCCAACCGTCATACAAGGAGCATCCATCACCTAAGGAGCACATGCATTAGAATTAAACAATGGATTCTTCCTTACTCAAGTGAATGTAATGGCGTTACTAGAAAAGAAGTTGCATATGCTAGCTTTGGAAGACTCGAAATATGTCTTGTAACCCTCATATTTAGTAAAGATCTTCTATAAGCCATATCCAGTTGGGTATGAATCTTTACACTTCATTTTGTTTGATGGAAGAAAAGGAAACTCAAAAGAACATGTCAACTGATTCCTAGGTGCAATGGGATCCCACACATGCAATCATGATCTTCGGTTAAAGGAGTTTTCTATTTCCCTTATAAACTGTGCCTATATATGGTGCACTTCATTAATCCAGGTTCCATTTGGAACTAGGAAGAAATGGTGTCAAGATTCTGCAGAAATTCAGAAAGTATTTCCAAAATGAAGAGCATGTTATAGTGATTCAACTTAACAAAACTGGCCAAAGGCCCTTGGAATCTTTGGTGGACTTCATGAGATGATTCAGAGACTTGGCGTTGGAATGTTATGATGAACAAGATGAAGAGTTGTTGGTGGAATCTGGATCAACAATATTACTTCAAATTATAGAATCTATCTGGAGAATCTTAACATCACACAGTTCACAAAGCTCATTAAAGTCACAAGAAATAATTCCTTTTCAGTTAAAGCTCCAATAAAGATTTGGAAGTTAAAGAAGAAGCCATCACACCATGCCTTAGCATTGTCCAACAAGATCCAAAAGCCATATAGGGGATTGAAGTATAAGGAAAGGGAAGAGTATCCAACAATACCTTGCACTGAAGCAGAGCTCCATGCTATACTTGACTGATAATTTAGGGATAGTCTTATCTAATCCTTCAAACTAAGAAAATTGCTAATAAAAGAAGAGAATGATCATCCTCATTTATGTAGATATCATTAGTATATAGGCCATCAATCTACCTTATGCTAAGTCTTAAAGGAAAATGGTCATTGCCACAATAGATGATTGTTAATCATTTAATTATCATTTTCTATCCCTTTATTTATATTTATTTGAGTTGTTTTATTAATTTTAAACTTATAAATTATTTATTTTTCAGTATTCTAAAATGCACGAAAAGACACCACCTCGACGTGAGAAGTTTAGAAGATGTCTCGTATTGGGGTAAGGCTTAAAAAAAGGCAGTTAATGCTACGTTGATCGCCTAATGCGAACCTAGGCTCCATGAGGTGCAAGCCTTTTCACTAAATTTTTTGAAAGATTAAACTTTTTAAAAAAACTAAAAAATTAATTCATAATAAATTTGAAAATAAAAAAAGAATGTAAAAAATTAATATTAAAAAATAAGGACTTTTTTAATTTTTTTCTTTTTAAAAAATTAAAAATAATAAAATATAATATATTATACAGAATTAGACAAAAATTAGTTAGAATATGCTAATATTTAAATTACATATTAACTTATGAATTATTAAATAATTGTAGACTTATAGTATATATGATTTGAAACTATTTTTTTTTATTGGAAACTTAAAAAATATGAATTTTCATGAATATATATGATTATGTATTTTCTAATTTATATTAATTGCATATATATATTAGTGATATAGACTTATACAAACTTTGACATTCAAAATATAAGTTGTTTTATTTATAATAATAATAATAATATGATAATAAAATGCCTTTTGACACCTAGACACGCCTAAACTCATAAGAATTAAGGCTTGACCTTGTCACCTTACGACACCTTACGACTTTTAGAACATTATTATTTTCATGGTTCAGATAATAATTGAAGACAATGAACTTAATTGGTAGTTTATACTTGATTTTGGCTCAACCCAAAGCATGTCAGTCTAAATTATTACAAAACCCTTTGGTCAGCCATTATAAAAGCTAAGGAGAATCACATTGGAAAAAGAAAAAGAGGAAACGATGTATGATGCAGCAAAGAAGGAAAAAGGGTTTATAATTGATGAATTGTTCTTTTCATAGCTGAACCCACCAGTTTGATTGTTTCCCTTCTATGTCTTTTAATTTTCTTGTATTGAGGTTGACGATGAATATTTGATGAATCAATTTATTTAGTTTGATTAATTATATCCTTTGTGTTCATTATTGATTATTATTGTTTCTATTTTTTGAGATTGTTGGACAATAATATTTTTCATCAATAATATCAAGTATTTTTTTTTATAGTTTAAAGTTTTGTTTAATTAATCTTGGCTTGGTTTGTTAAAGATTACAATTATTAATTTGATTCTATATCACTTTTCTGTTAAATTTAATATATAGAATTTTTATGAAGAAGATTACATAAAGTTGAAGAGGTACTGGTTTTAAGTTTAATTAATTTGGACTAAATTGTTATATATATGAGATGACATAGATTGATTTCGAGTTGTCACTTTAATATTGAGAATTAATTGGTAATTTGAGAATGAGTAATTTAAATAGTGGTGGATTTTGAAACCTCAGTAATTTTTAATTCCTTGATTTCAAACTTCAATTTAATTAATTAGTTCTCCTTCATTAGCTTTAATTAGTTTCTTTACACAAATTTGGTTGATTTAAATTGAACAGGAATTGAAATAATTAGTTTTGATTAAATTTTTGAGCAATCTTGAAGGATTCAACCTCGTTATTCACTAGTCTACATTTTAATAGATTCGTGCGCTTGTGAGTATTAAACACCCAAGAAGTAGAGCATTGAGACATATCCACTTCCCTTGCCACGAAGGGAAGAAATCGTTACTATTACTGTAGCAATGCTGTTGGAAGATTCTTATTCGGAGGCACATATAGTCATTGATTCCTCATCAAAAGAGGAATATTACATGGATATGGACACATTTAGTGAGGAACCTAAATTGCTGAATAACAAATAAGTGACATAAAGACAAAAGATGACAAAAAATAACATCAGTGATCAAGGCAATGGTATAGCATGTCATCTAGGTCATGACGATGCAAGAATAAGGATTCCCGAAAGAGTTACCATGGCATACCTAGTTAACATCATAGATTCATTATAAGAAGACTATATGATAATGCAAAACAAAGTTGCTAAACTCCAGCAGACAGTCATCTCTATAGTAGTTGGGCACTAAGCTCAGATATCCATATGTATAAAATCGAAGTCAAGGAACTTTTGAGTGCTCTAGGAAGGACGTAAGATGTATCCAATAATACCGCATTAAGAAGAAGAAGTTCACAACATAATGAATGTATGGCTCGGTAAGGAGAATAATACAAAAGAGGCTTTGTAAAGTATGACTAACCATGCAACTGAATTTATAATTCAACAAATACCTTTTCGATGTGCAGATCTTCAAGCTGCTCTTCAAGTTCAAAATTTTTTACCATAGACCAGCAATCTACACCATTCAATCTTCCAGACTATTCTCAAGGTGATACAATAGCGTGTGGGTGCTCTAATCATTGTATAAAAATCACCCAAAAGTATCTCTAACCGAAAAGGAAAAGTTTCATTCTCATTTATGTAGGTTTCATCAATTCACCACCATCCAACCATGCATGCCAAAAGCTAAGAAAAAACACATATGAAATAGCCAATAGAGACGTACTAGGCTCATCATTACCAAGCAAGATTAGAAGTGCAAAGCATCTATCCTATTATGAAGGAAAGGAATATGTCCTAGTGACGCTAGTTTTTACCAGCCTTTCTTTGACCAATAATGAAGATGAGGGCCTTGAAGAGCATATTTAAAGCAATGACAACAAGCCTCCATAAGTTGTGTGGCAAGCTAACAATAATTGTGAAAAGGCATTTTGGAGGACATACACGTAGTCGAAGAACTTTAGTTTACCATTTCTAAAAGCACATAGATGGGGAAGTGAATTCGAACAAACAATGGAGTAAGATGTCGCATCACCACCTAAGGATGATCCTATGATTTTAGAAGAAGTATTAACTGATATATCTACTATGATTTTTTATACTTTAGGGATATTGGAAAAACAATTAGCCTAAGAAAGAGGTTGAGACTAATACGCAACTAGCCACTGCAAATTCCCTTCAATATAGTCCAAAGTTCAAATCTTTGTTCAACCGACTTAGATACGAACCACAAACAAGGATACCAACAACCAAAGCAATCATGTAGATTTCATCATATCATGGGCTATAGTGTTATGCAAATGAAGATAATAGAATGAGGGCCTTCCTAAAAACAACTCATGCTATTGAATTCATTGATGAAGATATGGAGGTTCCAAACCCAGATCACCAAAAACTCCTATATTTGAAAGTACAAATCAACGAGGTCTTCATTCAAAGGGCTTCTGTTAACATAGGATCATTGGTGAACATTATAGCACTAGACATACTAGATTCTACAAACATATCAAAGAGTATAGTCGTCAAGCCTGATACTCTTTTTTAAGGATTTGGAAATATTATGGAAACAACACATGGATAATAACTCTCAAAGTCAAACCACTTCGATCTTTTACCAAATTTCATATCCTTGATGTAAAGGTTAGCTACCATTTGCTGCTAGGAAGATCATGGCTCAACAAACACAAGTTGGTAGTATCAACTTATCATAAATGTGTGAAGGATCATTTAGGCATAAAGCCAATCTGGATAGTGGCAAACCACACTGTTTTCAACTATATGGATTATAAAGAGTTTACTTCCATTAAGGAGAAAATGAGTTTGAAGTAGTTGGAATACCTCTGCTACCTTAGGAAGACCTTAAGCACACTGAAGAAGGAAGCATCTAAAGGGCACGCAGTGAGAAAAAGAAAAGAGATAAGGAGCTAGCTAATATATCATTAAAGCCAAAATGCATCAAGGTCACAATATCAGACAAGAAAGTGGTATACCATTCGTGAACAATGTATAAGACATGACCACACTTTGTACGAAGGTCCCCAAAAAGGCAATGAGCCTCTTTATACATATCTCAATAAGCTTTCTTTACATGATTCAACAATAACAAATGGTTTTCTTAGGTTTGATCTAGTAGTAATCCAAAAATCGAAGGAGAATTCAAAGTTAAATGAAGACCATAAGGATGAAGTTAAAGGAATGGTTCTTGGCCCAATAATGTCTAATTTTAAACATCTAAAAGCAACACTAGAAAAGCTTGACTATGTTAAACCTCATAGCTCTAAAGTCTATACAAGATGATTCTACCTCACTAGTGGAACCTCTAAATATTGTTAATCTAAGCACCAATCCAGTATTTTAGAAATAAATTTCTATAAGCTCACAACTTTATGTAGAGGAAAAGGAAAATCTTGTCATATTATTGAAAGAATACACTGATGTAATGCTTGGAAGTGTGAAGATATGTTAGGGTTGAAACCGGAGATGGTTTGTCATGCGCTATTGAGAATCGGGTTTATTAAACATATACAACACCTGATGTGGCTATCCAATATCGTTTTAGTTAATAAGAAGAATTGATAAATAAGAGCATGTATAGACTATAGGGATGTCAATAAGGTGCCCTAAGGATGACTTTTCTCTGCCCAACATGGAGGTGTGTTAATCAATTTCACCCCTAGACAAGGAATGTTATCCTTTATGTATGGGTTTAGTGGATATAATCAAATCTAAATGTGTCCAAAGGATTTAAAAACACTATATTTATGACCTCTTCAACAATTTCTATTACATTGTGATACATTTTGGTCTTAAAAATGTTGAAGCAACATATCAATAGGCAATAACTATCGTATTCCGTGGTATGATGTGAAAAGAAGTAGAAGACTGTGTTGACAATTTGGTTGTGAAGTCTATAACTCGAGGTAGGCATTTAGACATGTTGAGAAAAGTGTTCAAGCACTACCGAATATATAATTTGAAGATGAACTTTAAGAAGTACGCTTTCGATATGTCATCTGAAAAGTTCTTAGGCTTCTATGTGCATCAGCGAGGAATCAATGTGGATCTAGATAAGACTTAAGCTATTAGCGCCTTCACTAAACACCAATGACACAAAAAGAGCTGAAAAGCTTATCGGAAGACTTTCCTATTTTTGATGCTTTATCCCGTGGTTATCAACATTTATTACCATGCAACTCCACCTTTAAAAAGGAAGTTAAGTTTAAATGGATCAAGAGCATGATCAAGCTTACAAAAAGGTGTTACAGGTTGTTTCTCAATTACCTACAATGAAAGTGCCTATAATAGGACCTCCACTAAGAGTTTACCTTGTCCACACCTCTATTGCTATTAAGCTTTACTAGCTCAAGAAGATGTCAGAATAAAACACACTGTATATTATATGAGTAGACAGTTAATAGTACATAGACCAGGTATCTGAAGGCTGAGTTCTCTTGCCTAGCGCTAGCAAACGGTTTTCAATGACTTTGCCATTATTTTCTATCTGAATTCAATGTTACTTGTGTAACCCTTCAACAATCAAATGATAAGTTGTGATAGACCTGATCACTTCATTCTCAAGTGAGGACGAATGCCCAACTACAAAAGAGGTTCTTGGAGATCTATCAAAAATAGTTTATATTGCACCAACTTTAAAATGGTGGAAATTCTATTTTGATGAATTGGCTACAGTAACTACTAAAGGAGCTAGAATTGTATTGACAAATCTAGCAGACAAGTTACCACTATCTCATTTTTGTTGGCATTTGCATGTATTAACAATGTTAATATGAATCACTTTTATCTGGGTTAGGTAATTGCTTAAGCATTGGGAGTGAAAAGAAAAAAAAATCACTAAAGATTCAAAGCTGGTTATTAACTAGGTAAGTGATAAAGGAGCCAATCTTACCACCATATAGGACTCTTGTTTGACAACTTCTACGAATATTTGAGGAAGTAGAGATAGACCATATGCTTATATCTAGCAACTAATATGTTGATGCAACACTCGAATCTAGCTTGATATTTGATGAGGAAACTGTATCAGTCGCTGTAGCTAAGAGAAGTAGCCCTTAAAGGAGACATTGCTAGAAAACATAAATCATGAAATGGATGATTAAGATTGGAGGCATCCCATATTGGAGGCTCCATATCTGCTCAATCATTGAATTTTAAAATTCTTAAGGATTATTTTCTTCTTGCAGGGGTCTTGTATAAAAGGCTATAAGGGGGCTTTCTAGCTCATGTATTGGCACTAAAGAGGCACAAAAGTTATTAGAAAAAACTCATAGTTCTTCCTGTGGCATGGAAGACATAGTAGAAAAATCTATAGAAAAAGGTACTATTGGCCAGACATGAAGTAGCAATCTAATTCTATGCAAGATGCATGCTCAAATTGTCAAGCACTTACTCAAAGACGAGAAACATTCATGGTTTTTACAACTCATGAAAACTAACGCCAATAGTACCTCAATTTTCCCCTTGAAAGAGTGTTACCTGATGAATGAAAAGAGGCCTTTAACATCAAAAGAATAGCCAAAAGATACTTCATAAAAGGAAATACTTTGTATCATAAAGGTTTGAAGGAGAGACTCTGTGATATGTCGAGAAAGAAGAAACTGAGAAATTCCTGAAAGAGATTCATGCTAGAGAATGTGAAGAGCATCAGAGGTGGAAAAAGCTATATTACCAATTACTGTCTCTTAGATACTATTGGACAATAATGAAGAAGGTTACAACAAACTTTGTAAAAAGATGAAAAATATATCAAATGCATGCCACACTTAACCATAAACATGTTGTAGTCCAGCAAGATATGAAGACTCCCTGGTCATTTCACATTTGAGGGTTTGACCTAATCGGCCCCATCCATCTAACAATAGCATACCATCAAAATCATCAGTGACAACGACACTCCATTAGCAGTAACCTTGGAAGCGTATGATATTAAATATCAACAATCAACATCATATTGTCCCCAGGGGAATGGTCAAGCTGAGGTAACTAACAAAAGACTCACTTGAATCTTGAGTAAAATTGTGCATGAATATGCCAGGGGTTGGAGTTGTCACATACTGTATGCCTTGTGGGCATATAGAACTTCACTTTTGTTTACAATGAGTTTTTACAGGTGAGGCTATCTCCCGCGAGATGATTATTTCATTTTCTAGGACATTATTCACAATGGATGTGAATGGGATGCTAGCTCGTGCGAGACATTCGCATAAAAGATCTAGAGGTTGTGGACAAGACAAGAAAGTAAGCAAAGGATAATACTTCAGCTTATCACAAGCGAGTAATGAAAGCTTCCAATAAGGCAGTTAAGGTCCAAAAAAATACAAAAAGGAGATCTCGTGCTGAAGATAATAGATTTTATTTGGAGAAAGATATTCCCACTGTTAAAATTTTACCCTCACTCGGAGGGCCCTTTTGTGGTCAAAGAAGTACATGCTAATGGGTGCTATTAGCTTATAGACGTAAAATGAGTGACACAATGCGACCCAATAAATGAAAATGGGCTTAAACCATATTACTCTTAAAAACCAAATGGATAGCATAATCACAAGCATCAAAATGGAAAATAAGAATCAAGAAGGCAATCCAGCATCAATAAGCATGCCTGGAGAAGTAAAGTCTGATGGGGTCTGAGCATCCTAAAGAGCTTGATACTCTCCTTTAATGGGGGAAATCTCGACACCTATTCACTGCCACTGATCTAACTTCTCCTTTAGCTAAGTGGCTAAAAAAATCAATCTCGCATCCCTGAACTGACAAACATTGAAATGAGATACCAAGTCCTTTATATTGGTCAGTAAAAACATAAGATTGAATCCTATAGTCATACCAACTCTACAAATTCCTCTCTAGCAAAGCAAAAACATGTCAAGATAAGTCATGAGTAGGGATAAGATTTATGTTTATGATCATTGTCCTAATCACACGAAACATCGCTTCCTTAGGTTCTAGAGAAAGTGCGGACTTTGTAGTGAAATCCTCATGTTCCTTAATAGCTTTCACTAAGTATTTAGTGGACCCTTCATGAATAGCCACAACACAAACAACAAAAAATTGGTTTCCAGGCTTGTAAGGCAACTTCATAATAGATGTGCAAATTGGTGTATCCTCAAATCTCTCCAAGAACTGCTCAAGGCTCTTACATACAAAATATATATATATGTATATGTGTGTGCATAATAGTAAGGTTCATTCATTGCTAATTAATATGTATGGGCATAAAGTAAAGATAAGGAATGCATACATGATTAATTGAAAAATTTAAGGTTTAGAAAGAGAGAGTATGAATATCATGATGTAGGGATGGAGTTACAGCATCTCTAGCAAATGGGGAAGAGTCATGGTCCACATTTAATCATTCTTGAGCCTAGGAAGTAGCATCATTAAGAGTAGTATCATGCATATCTAGAATGGGAAGAATGAAATTTGAAGCGTTTGTTCCCATGTCACCTAAACTAGTTCAAGGATTTGGTTGTAGGATTGTATAACCCCCATAGGTGGTACTCCATGGAAACTGCGAAACAATGCCTTGGGGACCTCAAGTGCCCATTCCAAAATCTATAGCAATAATCAAGTAAATCATTTTGAAAGAAAAAAGAGAGGGTTCAATCCATATACATAAAGGATAAAGAGGGAATATATGCTCACCGCTGAGGGAAGGTAACCCAACTATATCTGATAGCCTCCCTCTTAGGTCAGCATTAAAGTAGAATATAAACACATGGTGCACATATTACTATTTTTCCTAATAAGACATCCATAATCAAACTAGGTAATAAACATAGAAAGTGAAAAAGAAGCCTATACCATCCCTCACTGCAAGTAAAAAGTCAAAAGTATATAAAAATGAAGCTTTCACATTAGCAGTAGCCTTTAGAGTCTCATTTCTAACCTCTATAGGGCTTGCAGTAGCTATTGGAGTCTTATGACTAACTTCCACAGGGTTTATAGTAGTTGCTAAAGTCTCATGTCCTAATTTAGAAGCATCTTCCATTGGAGTCTTATGACTAACCTCTAGAGGGTTTACAGTAGTTGCTAAAGTCTCATATCCCAATTTAGAAGCATCATCAATTGGAGTTGTTTTCCAAGGAAGACATGCAACAACATGCATATAGACAAATAAATACAAATCATTTTTATAAATATATAGGAAAAATGGTAGGTTTAAAAGAGGAACTTACATGCAATATCATCAGTCCCAACATCCATAGTAATATCCACAAAGTCTTGAGAAGAACCAACATTTGGCCTGTCTCTCGATCTCTTATAAGGAATGACATCATCACAATGTTTCCTTTTTAGCACTTCAAGGATAGTTAGGCCATCAATGGTGGGAGCTACCACATCCAAATGCATCACCATAATGGTCATAGAGTTACTCGAAGGAGTTTTGACACCATAATCCTCACCACCATGGCATATGCCAGCCTTCTTATCCTGTAAAAAGGAAAAATGGGAGTAAAATGATTAAGGTATATTATCATATAGTCCCATGATGTTTAATTGAATTTCAATCTACTTATATGATTTTCAAAAACTATGCTACACTCCTCTGTTGTTAATTAGCTATTGTTCAAATTAAGAGATAAAGGGTATAAGGGTAATTATGCATATTTTTGTGATAAAAATTATGAAATGACACGTAGCACAAAAATTTTATAATATTTTTCTTTTCTTTTTTCCTTTTCTTTATTTTTTATTTTTCTTTTCTTTTTTCTTTCTCCCTACTTTTTGTGTTCCGTTCTACAACTCTTCCCCAACTTTTTTCCCTTTCTTTCTTTTTTCTCTCCATTTTGCATTCTATTCTAGAATGACTAGTCAACAAGATCTACGGGAATGAACCAGAGAACTAGTTGGAAGTGATAGAGAAGTGAAGGAGGAGGTGAGGGAGGAGTGAAGGTCATTGGTGAGGAGGGCTTGGTACTAAAAAATGCATGTGGTGAGAGAGGTGTGGAAATAATGATGGAGGTAAAAGAAAAAGGAGTTGCATTTTTCTCTATGAGTGGCTTTACTTATTTGCATTACTGATATATTTGGTATTGCAAAATTAGAGAATGGGTTTCTTTGACTTTTGTGATTTTTCTAAAAATTTTTCTCTCAATAGGTTTCTTCCCCAAAAGATTGTGGTGTTTCTGAAATTTTTTTCTCTTTATAGGTTTCTTCCTCAAAGAGTGGTGGTGAGGGAATGAGGGGGAAAGAGATGGTCAGATAGAAAGAGAAGAGAGAGAAAAGAAAAAAAGAGGAGAAAATGAAAAAAAAAAAAGGTTGTAGATCGAAAAAAGGGAGAATAGGGAAAAATGAAAAAAAATTAAAAATATTGATTTATTTAATTTTTAAAATATTATTAATTTTTATTTAAGGGAAAAAAATTATTTTAATATGGCATATAGGATAGAGAAATTTTTTAAAGTAATGACTTTTAAAAATAAGGGTCGGGATGAAATTTTTAAAAATTATATAGGCAATTTAAAATTAAGCCAAACCTCAAAGAGGTTGAGTGTAATAAACCCAATGATTAAATTACCAAAAAAAAAATTCAGCAGATTATGGCAAGAAAACAATAAGCATACAATTGAGTTCCCTATCAAAGCATATCAAGGAAGTAACAGACTTCTGTCCAAGTTTTACATATATATATAAATATATGATGAGAAAATAGTAGGCATTCAGTTGGATTTCCTATTATAATAAAGAACAAATAGATTTTGAAAGAAAACTTAGTTCTATGATAACTCAAGATTGAATAACATGTTGGTTATAATTGAATTCAAATATTAACTTATTTAATATAGTAAAGAATAAATAGGTTTTCAAATAAAATTGAGTTCTATGACGGTTCAAGACTGAAGAACATGTCAGTTATGACTAAATTAAGATGTTAATATATAGTAAAGAACAAACATATTTGGAATAAAACTGAGTCCTATGATGGCTTGGGACTGAATAACATGCCGTTTGTGATTGCATTCAAACATCAATTTAATTCTTAAATATAGTAGGAATAAATAGGTTTTACAAAACAAAACTAAGTTTTATGATGGTATGAGATTGAGTAACATGTCAGATATGACTGAATTCAAATGTCAAGCTAAGTATTAACTACGGACAAAGAGAAGCTAAGTTCTATAATATTTTGGGAAGGAATAACATGTCAATTATGATTGAATTCTGGACATCTATGAGGGATAATCATAATTAATAGGCCTACTTTAACTTAAATAGCAAAACTGCATATTTGATGCTAAAATAAACAAACAGTAAAACAAAAACATGTTTGGAGTGGCATGAAACAAGGCAAGATTAATATATCTGTCTACGAAGTGAAGGAATATGGTCATCAACGATCATGTTCTCCCCACTGTGAGAACCCTCTGAGCTACTATTTTTGTTCATAGAAGCGGCTCGTTATGGAGGAGAAGAAGTACCAACGTGGAAGAATTCCATTGTCTCTACCTTAGTAACTTCTTCCAAGATCAAATTTCTCTACAAAAAGGTGTGTTGGGTAGTGTGGAGGTGTAGAAAACTGCTTAAGCTTCATTTCCCATCCATCCCATGACTCTTCAATCATCATTGCATCACCACTATCCATAATAATGTAAGAAGATCAGTGTTGTGTGCAAAGTGAAATTAATGTTGAAGAATGAGGTCTCATGGTAGTCGACTTAGTCCTAACATATCTAGTCCTAGGGCACTAGACATACACAAAAAAAGAACTAATATCTTCAAAATACGGCACTATGAGAACCAATTTTGTGAGAATTGGCCATATATATCTTAGATCCCCTTACAAGAGAGCATTACTAGCTGTGGTGCGGGGAGGTAACTCTGATGGGATGCTTTGATCTAACCTAAATTGCTTCCTAACTTGGTGGGGCGAGTTGTGAATTGATGTGTACTTTAAGTCACATGATAAAAGAATGGATATCTTTCAAAGTCATTACCAAATAAGAAAAATATAAAGTCATCCTGTCATTGGTTTCAAACAAGAAACCAATTTGTAGTTGCTTCGAAGAGGAATAAAAATGAGACGTGCACTTTTAAATCAATGAAGAACCCCAAGTACCGATGCTTTATGGGTTTAATTGTGAACCAAGAACAACAGATAGGAAGTTCAATCCTCTTAAAAAGAAAGACAAGAGAAGGGGAATTGAGTAGACTATATCTTATAGCCTTCAAGGAATAAAGAGCAGGCATAACTTAGAAAACTCTCCCACAAAAACACTTGGAGAAAAACAACAAAGACAAAAGAATCAGAATCAAAGTGGTCACCACCTTTGTATTCCTCATTTGACAACTTGTCAAGTTCCTCACATAGCCGCCCTAAAAAGAAAGGACCCAAAGGGAATACTTCACCTTGAGAAATCCGAATAGTTATAGGGATCAAGCGTGGCTAGATAGCGTACTTTGGAGAACAGGAAATATAAAACAACTCAACAATAATAAAACCATGGCAGCATGGCGGTGCTCAGAATAAATGAAATCTCTTATCTTAAACTTATCATTCTTAAAATAACCATATAATAAGAGAATCCATCATGCAATTATGTCTTTCGTACAAGCATGAGATGTGGCTTAATTAATTGCTTTTTTGCTAATAGCTATAGTTCACGAAAGTTCTTGCTTGATAGGAAGACAATCATTCGAAGAAAACAAATGTAAAGGATCATGATGACCATGAATAGGAAGCCCCCATATCATTGACACATCTTCAAGAATGGGGCTTGCCCCACAAATAAAAAAAGGTATGAGTGTCACGATTCTATTTGTGGATAAGGTACCTAACGGAATCTAGGTCCTTATAGATGATGAAGGTGTGAGAACTCAATATAGCAGTAATAACCCTTCAAGTTCTTCTTAATAGTGCTTAGTTGTAACTCTACAACAACCTATAAGTCCCAACATAGGGTAGTATAGGATAGGGCGTTGAAAAACAGTGTTAGATATTTGTTTTAGGATTGCAATATATGTCCACGTGTCCTTTATGCTTTGTTTCATTTAATAAAATATGTTGTTCCTAGTCTTTAGGAAGTAGTTAGTTTGTTTTCTGCATATCGTAGATCATGGCTTGGGTTAAGGTCCATGATTTCAGTTTGTTTTCAATGTTTTTTCTATATGTATGGCTAATAAATTAAAAAGAATGTAGAATTCCTTTTTGCTACATACTAGTATCTTTTGATTTTCTAATTTCATACCTTCAAAATTAATAATTGGTATCAGAGCTTCATTCTTAAGGGATTTGTGAATGGATACAGAAACAAGTTTTTCACCAATAGCATCTCTTGTATTCAATGGAGAAAACTACTAGCTTTGATAAGTGAAAATGGAGACCTATTTGGAGGCTTTAGATCTCTGGGAAGCCGTGGAAGAGGATTATGAAGTTCCTCCTCTACCAAACAATCCCACCATGGCCTAGATCAAAAATCACAAGGAAAGAAAAACCAAGAAATCAAAAGCTAAAGCATGTCTGTTTGCTGCAGTTTCAACAACCATTTTCACAAGAATTATGCCTCTCAAAACAGCAAAAGCAATTTGGGATTATCTCAAGGAAGAGTATGCTGGAGATGGAAAGATAAGAGATATGCAAGTATTAAATTTAATAAGGGAATTCGAGTGCAGAAGATGAAAGAGTCTGAGACAATCAAAGAGTACTCAGCCAAATTGCTAAGCATCGCCAACAAGGTAAGGCTACTGGGCACTGAACTTTCTGATTCTAGAATTGTTGAAAAAATTCTTGTAACCGTGCCTGAAAGATATGAAGCATCAATAACCATTTTAGAGAACACAAAGGATCTATCCAAGATCACCTTGGTAGAGCTATTAAATGCTTTGCAGGCCCAAGAACAAAGAAAGCTTATGAGGCAAGGTAGGACTACCGAAGGAGCTCTACCAGCGAAGCATCAGGTTGCTAGAAAAAATAAGAAAAAAACTTACAAAAAGAATCAGGTATCAAGCAGTGAAAACACTGCAAATAACAACAAAAACTGGAGTAAGGGTGGAAGCTCAAAGGGAAATTATCCTCCATGTCAACACTGTAAAAGAAAAGGCCATCCACCATTCAAATGCTGGTGGAGACCAGATGCAAAATGTAGCAAGTGTAATCAGTTTGGACATGAAGCTGTGGTTTGCAAAAGTGATTTTAAAAACAGGAAGCGGATGCCCAAGTTGCTAGTCAAGATGAAGAAGGCCAGCTCTTTGTAGCAACATGTTTTTCAAGCAAAAGTTTTTCAAAATGTTGGCTGATTGACAGTGGTTGTACAAATCACATGACTCATGATAGGAATCTCTTCAAAGAGTTGAAGCCACTGGAATCACAAAGATCAAGATAGGAAATGGTGACCAAATTCCTATAAAGGGAAAAGGAACCATTGCAATCACAACAAGTACAAAAACAATTACAGATGTTCTTTTTGTACCTGATATTGATCAGAATTTACTAAGTGTAGGTCAGCTAATGGAAAAAGAATTCAAAGTGTCCTTTGAAGACATATATTGCCCCATTAAAGATGCTACTGGAAAAAAGATTTTCAAGGTTAAAATGAGAGGTAAAAGCTTCTTAAGCTTCTAATTTGATCCAATTGAGGAGGAGAACACAACTTATACCACTGAAGTCAGCACCATTGAAATCTGGCACAAAGGCTTAGTCATTGTCATCTTCAAGGAATGTTAAACATGAAAAGGAAAGATATGATAAGAGGCTTACCAGCTCTTGCTGATCATTTACCAAATTGTAATGCTTGTCAATTTAGTAAACAAAATAGGATGTCATTTCCTAAATCAACATGGAAGGCCTCACAAAAGCTGCAACTAATACACTCAGATGTAGCAGGACCTCAAAGAACACTATCATTAAAAGGTAGCCTCTACTATGTTATTTTCATTGATGATTTTACTAGAATGTGCTGGATTTTTTTCTTGAAATTCAAGTCAAAAGTAGCTAGAGTATTTTGGAAGTTCAAGAAGATGGTGGAAAATCAAAGTGGCTGCAAAATTTAAGCTCTAAGGTTAGACAATGGAAAAAATATACCTCAGGAGAGTTCAATTTATTCTACGAGGAAACAGGTTATGAATACCAGCTTACTACTCCCTACACTCCACAGCAAAATGGAGTTAGTGAAAGGAAGAATAGATACATAATGGAGATGACTAGATGCATGTTGCATGAAAAGGAGTTGCCTAAAAATTTCTGGGTAGAGGCTAACATAGCAGTGTTTTTACACAATCGACTTCCAACCAAAGCATTGGAAGATAAAACTCCATTTGAGGCTTGGTATGATTATAAACCTTCACTAAGTTTTCTAAAAGTGTTTGGCTGTCTGTGTTTTGCTCATGTTCCATAAGTCAAGCATGACAAACTTGACAAGAAAGCAATTTCAGGTGTCTTTGTAGGTTATAGTTCAATCTCCAAAGCCTACAAAGTATATTAGCCACAAATAGGAAAAATGATTATCAATAGAGATGTACACTTCAACGAGGATGAGCAGTGGTTCTGGAAGAATTCACACAAAATAGGTGAATCTTCACAAGAACTACAAGTTAACTTTCCAGTTAAAAATTTTGAGGAGCAAACAGCAGACCGGTGGCAAAATGATTTGGTAGATAATTCTCCAATCAGAGGTACAAGGTTGCTTTCAGACATTTATCAGAGAAGCTATGTGGCAATATGCGAACTTGCTGGTTATGAAGAAACTTTTAAAGACCTGAAATGGAAGAAAGCAATGGAGGAGGAGATGTTAATGATTCAGAAAAATAAGACCTCGGAATTGGTTGACAAACCTAAAGATAAAAAAGTCATTGGAATGAAATGGGTGTACAGAACAAAGCTTAATGCAAACGGTTCCATCAATAAATACAAGGGCAGGCTTGTGGTTAAGGGGTATGCTCAGATTTTTTGTGTTGATTACTCAGACACCTTTGGTCTTGTTGCTAGATTAGACACAATCAGATTGTTGCTAGCTATAGCAGCATAAAAAGGCTAGAAAGTATTTCAACTAGATGTCAAATAAGCTTTTTAAAATGGTGTTTTGCATGAAGAAGTATATGCTGAGCAGCTAGAGAGATTTATTGAGCAAGGTGAAGTGAATAAGGTCTACTTATTGAAAAAGGTTCTCTACGGCCTAAAACAAGCACCTGCAGCTTGGAACAATAGGATAGATGATCATTTGTTAAACTTGGGCTTTATAAAAAGCTTATCTAAGGTTCTCTCTTAAAAGAGCAATGACTTTTTCATAATGTCTCTTTACGTTGATGATCTTTTGGTAATTGGAAACAATGAGGTGCTAGTCGAGGAGTTCAAGTAAGAAATGATGTAAGTATTCAAAATGACTGATCTTGGTCTTATGACCTACTTTCATGGGATGGAAATCAAGCAAAGTCAAAATGAACTGTTTATCTACCAAAAAAAGTATACACATGAAATCCTAAAGAAATTTCATATGGAGGAGTGCAAAGCAACAAACACACCAATGAATCAAAAAGAGAAATTAAATAAGGATGATGGTACTGACAAAGTTGATGAAGGATATTATAGAAGCTTGATTGGATGTTTAATGTATCTCACTGCAACAAGGCCTGACATTCTATTTGTTGTAAGTCTCTTGTCTCGTTTTATGTCTTATGCAAGTGAAATGCATTTAAAAGTAGCAAAAAGAATAGTAAGATATATCAAAGGTATTGTAGATTATGGTGTTAAGTTTAAGAAGTGTCAAAACTTCAAGTTACTTGGATTCTCAGATAGTGACTAGGTTGGATCCATAGATGACATGAAAAGCACTTTAGGATATTGTTTCAGCCTAGGATCAGGGGTTTTCTCATGGTGTTCAAAGAAACAGGAGCTAGTAGCACAATCTACTACATAGTAAGAATTTATTGCAGCTACAGCAGCAGTAAATGAAGTCTTATAGTTGAAGAAAATTCTGTGTGATCTACATATGGAGCAAATGAATAACACAGAAATTTTTGTTGACAATCAAGCAGCAATTGCAATCTCTCACAATCCAGTGTTCCATGGGAAGACTAAGCATTTCAATATTAAACTTTTCTTTTTTAGGGAAGTTCAAAGAAATGGAGAAGTAACTTTAGTTTACTGCAAATCTGAAGATCAGTTGGCAGACTTGTTTACAAAACCACTTCCAGTCAACAAGTTCGAGCTTCTAAGGCAGAAAATTGGAATTTGCAATTCCTAAATCAAGGAGGAGTGTTAGATATTTGTTTTAGGATTGTAATATATGTCCACGTGTCCTTTATGTTTTTGTTTCATTTAATAAAATATGTTGTTCTTAATCTTTAGTAAGTAGTTAGTTTGTTTCCTGCATGTCGTAGATCATGGCTTGGGTTAAGGTCCATGATTTCAGTTTGTTTTTAATGTTTTTTTTATATGTATGGTTGATAAATTAAAAGAACGTAGAATTCCTTTTTGCTGCATACCAGTATCTTTTGATTTTCTAATTTCATACCTTCAAAATTAACAAAGAGAGGCACTGACAGATAATCACTCGTTTAGAATCCTCACATAACATATGGATAGATGTGGAAATGCAGTGCAATCTGAACCAACGTAGTCACCAAGAGAAGAATTAAAAGTTTCCTGACCCTCAGAAAGAAAAGGAGTAGATAAGAATATGCCTTCAAAAGCGTAAATAGGATCCAAAGGTGTAATGCTTCATCATCCTCAAAGCAACTCGTCGCCACTGGGCATTCCTATTGGATCGTCGGGTAGTGGAGGCCTACTTGAACTTTGCTTGACCTTCTTGCCTTTATAAGAGGATGGAGGAGTCATCCTAAAAAAAATGATGAATGGTAAAGGAAAGGAAAAAAGAAAGAAAATAAATGCATAAACAAATGTGTATGCAATGCTCTCTTGTTACAAAGACTTGGTTATGGAATTCAAAGAATCATAAATCACCATAGCAGCAGTATCAAATCTAATACAATTCCAAGTCAATACTCAAATAAAACCACATGGCAACAATCAATTCTACCACAGCACAGGTTACAATCCAAAAACCCAAATCAGTTGTACAAGGAGTTACACATGAAGACAAACCTAAACATTTCTAACACTAAGTTTAGATTGTTGGAGTAGATAGGAAAGGAAAGTATTACCTTATTTGGATTACTTAAAATGAGTGGAAAGGAAAAAATGGTAGGCCTTTCTCTCATTTCATTTCCATACAAAATTAAGAGGAAAATGAAGGAAAGAAAAATTATTTAGTGAATTTTTTTAATGTTCCAAAATTATCCTATTAATGATGTTATTATACAACCCCTCAACATTTGGTCAAATTTCAATCAATTTATATGATTTTTAAAAACTTTACTAGACCTCCTGTTGTTAGTTGACTTCAGTTTAATTCAACAGATAAAGGGTAAAAGGGTAACTGGACTTTTTTTATGATAATTAAACAATTAATGTTATAAAAATTTGTGGACAAGTAATAAATTGACACATGCCACAAATAATTTAATATATTTTTTCTTTTTCTTTCTCTTTTTTTTTTCTCATTCCAACGTCTACAAGTCCAGGAGATCAAAGTCTATAACTCACTGCCGACAAAGTCCTGTCACCTATACGTGTTGTGACTCGCAACCCAGCTCCAAGAGTTAGTCAGCCGAATCGGCCAAGATGCAACAGTGCCAAAATGTCACACATGGCCCCAAATCCTACTAGCTTCGACCATATTTAGTCCGATTCTCTTCTCTGGTTATGGCAACCCAAGATTCCGCATCCAAAAGCTCAACCACTAATTCCCACCTAGGTCAAATTCTCCTCAAACTGATTCAATTTTGTTTTTTTCATTTTTCTCAAACAAGTTATTAATTTTGAGTTTTGAATACTTAATTTAAAATTTCAATTTAAACTTTAAAATTTCCATTTAGTCCGATCAAATAATTTACATTTTAAAAAAAACTAAGTTTTGCTTTTGCATTTTATTTTATTTATTTATTGCGAGCCACGAATCAATTTCGAAAAGCGGATATTTCAAAATTGAAAAACAAATTCGTGATTTTGAACTTACATGGTCATCCTTTTTTGGCTTTTTAAGTCCTATAAGAGTTTGACCCATTTTTCTGAAGGACCATTTATAATAAGAAGGTCCCAATCTCAAGCAGAAGTAATAACTTTTTGGATTTATGAAGAGCTAGAATTGCAAATAAAAGCTTAGAAAACAGAAGTTATATATTTTTCCTTTGAATTTTAAATTTTTTTATGAAATTTTTCATCTTGATAATATAGATTAGAGAAGGAGATGAGAGAGAAAAGAGAGGGGGAGATCGACAATGAGATGGGAATGAGAGATTTTTTTAAAAAATTTAAATATTTTATTATAAATTTGTGCTTTCAAATTTTTATAATATTTAATAAAGGTTGAGGGCAAAAAAGTCATTTTAACATGCTATATAAGAGAGATAATCTTTTAATTGATTATTGTTAAAATTAGGGGGTAGAATGATATTTTTCAAAATTTTATAAGTTGATTGAAATTGGATCATACCTCCAATAGATTCTATGTAATTAACTTTTATTAATATTGTGTGATAAAAATTGACTTTTACATAAGGGTATTTTTGTAAACAACATGTACTTTATTAATTAATTTTTCACTTTTGTTTCCTTTCATTTCTATTAAATAATCATCCAAACAATAATTATTTTAAATGCTATTATTTCTTTTCTTCTCCTATCCCTACTTCAATCTAAACATATAGTATAAGTGTATTGAGGTCCTCTCAATATTTTTAACATAAGAAAAAGAGCAGAAAAATATATGGCCCTGTAACAGCTCCAAAGATGTAAGCCATAGCCATGAAAGTATTAATTATGTACAAGATATTGTAAATAAATATTAAAGCTCCCACATCCAAAATGGAACATAATGCACCCGATAAAAAAGAAAGAAAATACTACGGGAAGAGTTAAAAGTTGATCCATGCAAGAATAGAAAGCTTATATAAAGAGTTTTGAAGTCCAAATGTGGCACTAAGTTGCATACCTTTTTGAAAAATAATATATTTATATCAAGGTGCAACACTCCCCTTCACTATCAAATTTGTTTGAGGTTGAGAACTTGGGTTATGTTACTGTAATTAAAAATATTATTTGATTATATAAATTAACATATAATTCATTTTATATTAACCATTAATATTTGTAGATACTATGGCAGTTTGCAAGATTTGTAAAATTAAAAAATCCTATTAATTTATGTTTTAATTCTTCTATAAAATTATGATACGTTATCTAATGAGTAGTTTATGTTTCTAAAGTTTCTAGCCTTTGCTTAATTATATCTATTAATTAAAATTTTCATTTCTCACTTGTTAGTTTTGTTGTAGAGCTGGCATATTTAATTATTTGTTTTTTAAGTTATGAAGCAATGCTTTAATTATTTTTATTGTGCCTGATAAAATTCGTGTTGATATATTAATGTGTTGGTTATATTATATTAAGTTGCAGCTTAAAATGATTTATATTTTGTTAGTTAAAAATCAATTTATATCAGAAGGTTAGCAAAGTTCATCATTCAGCAATGAGGTGCTCATAGAAAGAAAGCGTCATCCAACTAATGGTAGATTTTGATGAAGTCTTACTTTGATGCTAGGGAGATCCATAAATCTGGATAGAGTCTTGCTATAGGCACTTTACTTTTGACTGATAGTTATTATAATATCAATGATTTATACTAGATGAAATATTTTTATGGCCATTGAGGGTGAAAGTCCTCAATTTTGGAGCAATATAGATGTGTATGAATGATCTAGGTCATTGTACTCATATATGTCATTCAATAACTGTACATTTAATGCTCAAGATTGTTTTAATACAAATCTAACCTTAACCTTGCATTGCTCTAAAAGATGTAGGAATCGGTGTTTTGACCTACAAACAAATGAAACACGTAGAAATTCTAGGCGTTAGTATGGTACTGACTAAAAGGACTCTAATGTTCAAGTAAGAAAATAGAATATATGAAGAAAATTAGGTGGAGCTTCTATAAGTCTAGGAGAGGCTTACACATGAAAGCCGACTCTTTAGGATTTTATATAGAGATGATGATTGCCTGGCCGGAGGGCGATTGTTAAAGAGGGAATGGGAGGTTACTCAGTTGGGTAGAAAGTTATAGAGAAATGGGAGGTTAGAGAGGAGGCGTCCACATCAAGAAATCACATGTGTGGTTAGATTGATCTCCTATACAACTCAGTTGACATTTGAGCTTCTAACTAAAAACCCTATAACTATCAAATGGATTAAATGCCTTTCACGGTGAAAGTTTCTTTTATTAAATAGAAACCATATATCTAATTACAATGCTGAATATCAGTCATTACATGAATTGTGCCTAACTAAGAAAAGAAATGTATAAACGTAAATTAATTACAAAATATCTACAGTTATAATTCCATAAAAAAGAAGCTACCATATATGTTGTCGTAGGCCAATACATATCTAGTTAAAATTCCCCCTCAAATTGATGCTAGTTAATCAAGAAAAATCAACTAGCTTACAAGCAATTGATGATGTTGTCGTGTCATAGCCCTTGTAAACACGTAATAATCTAGAGATCAATAAAGATATGAGGAAAAGAAATGACACGAGTATCTAAGACTTCTCGAATAGAATGATAATCTACCTCAATGTGCTTTCCTCATGGTAAACTATATTAGCAGTAATTTGAATGAAGAGGAGTAGGATGAGTCTAAGAAAAACCAAGATTAATCACGAGACCATGGATCTAGATAATCTCATACCAAGTATTAGTATAGCATGATATTTCAACTCCTTAAGTGATTTTGAAACTCAAGTTTGTTTCTTACTCTTCTAGGAGATTAAAAATCACCAAGGAACATGCACCATCCTGTGATAGATTGATGTGTGTTGATACATCTAACCCAATCTGCATCACTATAAGTAGTAAGACAAATAGGAGTACCTGCTGGAAAGAATAATACTCGGTTAAGTGTCCCTTAAAGATATTGAATGATATAGTGAACAATAGCTAAATAAAGATGGCATGGAGTATGCATGAATTGGCTAACATACTGAATTGAGAAAGAAATATCAGCCTTTGTAATAGTCAAATAGTTCAAACTGGTGATTAGTTGGGGAAACACAATTAGATCATAAAGAATATCCGTCTTATCACAATGATATTTTATATTGACTTCTAGAGGATTATCTGCAAAAGATGAATCTCGAAGACTAGCCATTATAATCAAATAATGTGTGTACATATGTTGATTCAGGAAAATAATTGAAGGATCAGTGTGAATGTGTTAGAAGACTTTCATTTTTTATAAATAGGAATGTTAGCTGTATCTAAAATTACCTGTTTTATTTCTACTAGTTTCCTATTTTGTAGCATTATAAATCCTATATATAGGAGTGGTTGTAGTAGGGTTTTACACATAATAGAACAATACTTAGATTATTTTTTTCAACCTATTATTCTCATATGGTATCAGAGCCAGGTTTCTAACTATTAGGTCTTTTCTTCTTCCTACCAATCCTTATTTCATCCTTTTTTTTTCAAAGGTTTCCATAGCTACCTTTGTTGCCAACCCTTATTCCAGGGTTTCTAGCTACCAACCCTTTGTTTCTTTGTTGGACTTATTCCAGTTTCATTCTCCTTGGTTTTGCTTAACCTTAGCTGATCCCTATCATGTCTAAGATTACTTCAGAAACATCCTCAAGCATCCCCAATACAGAAATACCAATCACTAATAGTAACTTCATTCAAATAACCAATATTAAATTGAATGCAGATAATTTTTCTCAATGGTCTGAATTTGTACATTTGTATATTCGAGGAAGAGGCAAGATTGGTTACATCACTAGTGAAACAAAGGCCCCTCCTACCATCGATGCTAGATATTCTATCTGGGATGCTAAAAACTCAATGATTATATCCGGGCTTGTCAATTCCATGGAAGAGGATATTAGTCAAAATTTTCTCTACTTCGCAATAGTCAAGAAATTGTGGGATAATGTTAGCAACATGTACTCTGACCTTCAAAATCAATCTCAAGTGTATGAATTATAACTAAAACTGGGAAGGATTCATCAAGGATCGAAAATAGTTATCAAATACTTCAATTTCTTAAAAAGGCTATGGAAAGAACTCGACATGTATAATGACTATAAGTGGAAGTCACCAGAGGATTGCAATCACAACAAGAAGAAGCAGGAGAATGATCGAATCATTAAGTTTTTTGCTGGTTTAAACATAAAGTTTGATAAGGTTAGAGAATTAATGAAGTTTTTTTTGAAGTTAAGACGGAAGAAACTCGTAGGAGTATGACGCTTGGAAAGAGGAACTCAAAAGGACCTTTGGAAGGATCAATCTTGGTAATATCTAATGTAAATGTTAGAAAGGTGGTCCCAAACTAGCCATGGTAAGAGGAAAGGCCTCGAATGTGGTGTGATCATTGCAATTGACCTCGTCACACTCGAGAAACATACTGGAAATTGCATGATAAACTAGCAAATTAGAAGGGGAATAGGGATTATTTTGTACAAAGGACTCCTACAGTGAATGAAGTCAACAACACTCCTTCCAGCAAGGAACAATTATAGCACCTTTAAAAACTACTGAAATCTAATTTTGTTTATGGTATTCCTACTGGTTTTTTAGCACAATCAGGTAGTGGTATAAGCTTTATATGTTATTCGTTAACATTCATACCTTGGATCATTGATTCGGGTCTATTCGATCATATGACATCCCTATTTAACTTGTTCAAATCTTATTCACCATGTCCTGGTAACAAGAAAATTAGAATTGTGGATAATAGATTCTCTCATTGATGGGAAAGGAAAAATAAAAATTTCAAAAAATATCGAGTTGCAATAGATTCTTCATGTTCCTAATTTATAATCTCTTGTCAGTTAGCAAATTTTCTAAGGATTCTAATTTTCATGTTATTTTTTTCTAATTCTTGTTGTGTTTTTTAGGACTTGGGTTTGAGGAAGATGATTAGTAGTGCTAGGATGTTAAATGGTCTCTATTATTTTGATGAAGAATCTTGTGATGGTAAAGAGTTGTGTGCTTTTTAGAGTAGTTTAGTTCCTATACATGACCAAATTATGATGTGGCATCATAGATTAGGTCACCCTAGTTTTTCTTATTTAAAATGTTTGTTTCCTAAATTATTTAAGAATGTTGATTTTTTTTTCTTTTCATTATGAGGCTTGTTATTTATCAAAAAGTCATAAAAAATTGTATACCATTTTATTTAATTCATAGTGATGTTTCTAAGATTATAACATTATTTGGTAAAAGGTAATTTGTCACCTTTATTAATGATTATACTCATTTGTGTTAGATTTATTTGATGCATGATAAATCCGAAGTTCAAGAATAATTTAAAAAAATTTATAAGATGGTTGAAAATCAATTTCAAATAAAAATTTATATTTTTCAAACTAATAGTGGAATTGAGTATTTTAATGAGCGGTTGGGAGTTTTTTTTTAAAAGAGCAAGGTATTTTACATCAATTCTCTAGTCGGGATACACTCCAACATAACAAAATTGCGGAAAGAAAAAACCACCACTTGTTGGAAAAAACCACCACTTTAATGTTTTCAATGCATGTTTTAAAATATCTTTGGGGAGATGCAGTTTTAATAGTATCTTATTTAATTACTAGATTTCCTACTAAATTTTTAAATTTTCAAACTCCGCTTCTGGTTTTAAAACAACTATTTCAACATTCAAGAATTATTCCAGATATACCTGTGAAAGTGTTTGGTTCAATTATGTATGTTCATGTTCCCAGTTACTTTCAATCTAAAATAGAACCAAGTGTAGTCAAATGTATTTTTCTTGGGTGTACTCCATCTCAAAAGGGGTATAAGTGTTACAACCTTTAAAACAAAAAATTGTTTAATAGTTTGGATGTGTCCTTTGTGGAAAGTCAATTTTTTTTCCGTTCTAGTTATCTTCAAGGGGAGAGAGAAAACAAGATGAGAGCCCATTTTGAGATGTAGTGGATGTCGCACCCTTTCCCTATGATGGTACCACTCCCCATGATGGTGTTGCACCGTTGCCTTTGTCTAAAAATGGTGTCACACAATTACCTTTTGAAACACAACCAAGGGAAGGAACATATAATGAGCTACAACCACAGCCAGAAGGAAGAACACGTATTGAAACAAATTTGCCTGATCTTTCAGTGTACTTTAGAAGAAAGTTTCGTCAAAATAATAAAGACTTGTCAATTGTTCCTAAGCAGTCTCAATCTTCTTCCTCGGCCAAGTCTATTGAATATTCTTTACCAAGTATTCCTTCTTCTATTGAATTTGAAAATACTTTCTCTAATCTTAGTTTACCAATTGTACTTAAAAAAGGGGTTAGAGCATGTACTCAACACCCAATTACTGAATATGTGTCTTACCACATATTGTCTAGTACTTATAGAGCTTTTACTATTAAAATATCAAACTTTTTGTTCCAAGAACCATACAGGAAGCACTAAAAAATTCAAATTGGAGAGCTGCAGTTTTGAAAAAGATGAATGCTCTAAAAAGGAATAATACTTGGGAGGTAGTTGAACTACCAAAAGATAATAAAACTGTTGGGTGTAAATGGGTGTTCATAGTGAAGTGTAAGGTTGATGGTAGTATGGAAAGATACAAGGTAACTAGTAGTAAAAGGGTTTACTCAAACATATGGAATTGATTATCAGGAAACGTTTGCTCCAATGGCTAAGATTAATTCAATTCAAATTCTTCTTTCCTAGGTTGTTAATTCTAATTGGCATTTGCATCAATTGGATGTAAAGAATGCATTCTTAAATGGAAAGCTCGAAGATGAGGTATTTTGGACTTGCCACCAGGCTTTAGAGGAAATCATGGTAATAATAAGGTCCGTAAATTAAAAAGAAAAAAAAATCTTTATATGGTCTAAAGTAATCGCCTGGTGTTTAGATTGAATGTTTTGGGAAAGTTATCAAGGGATATGGATATTACCAAAGCCAAGCGGATCATACAATATTTTCCAAGTGTTCTGGTGATGGTAAAATTGTTATATTAATTGTCTATATTGATATAATTCTTACTTGGGATGATTGTACTGAATTGAAAAGGTTGAAAAAGGTGCTAGCTTGTGATTTTGAGATTAAAGATTTGGGAGTTCTAAAATACTTTCTTAGTATGGAGTTTGCTAGATTTAAGAAATGTATTTTTGTATCTTAAAGAAAATACATACTTGATTTGTTAAGTGAAATATGTATGCTTGGGTGTAAAATAGCTAAAACACATATTAAGGCTAACTTGAAGTTAGAACCTGACAAGCCTGAAAATGTGGTGGATAGGAACAATTCCAAAGATTGGCGTTCAAAGATTAGTTGGAAGGTTAATATATTTGTCTCACACCCGTCCAAGTATAGCCTTTGCAGTTTGGAGTAGTAAGTCAATTTATGCATTCTGCTGGTTCAGAACATTTTGATACTTATAGAATTCTGAGATACTTGAAGGGAATTCAAGGTAAAGAATTGTTGTTTGAAAATAAAGGTCATCTACGTGTGGAGGTATTTACCATGCTAATTAGTTTGAAAATATTATAGATAGAAGATCTACTTCAGGGTATTGTGTATTTGTTGAAGGTAATCTAGTTACTTGGCATAGTAAAAACCAAACCGTTGTAACTAGAAGTAGTGGTGAAGTAGAATTCAGGTTCGTTGCTCATGGTATTTTTTAAATTCTATGGATAAAAAGGCTTCTAGAAGATTTGAAAATTCCTTGTTCTCTACATATGCAAGTCTATTGTGATAATAAGGTTGCTATTGTTATTGCACACAACCCAATGCTTCATTATCGAACGAAGCACGTCGAAGTTGACAAGCATTTTATTAAAGAGAAGATTGAGAGTGGAATTATCTATATGCCATATATTCCAACTTCAGAACAAAGTAGCAAATTTGTTTACTAAAGGTTTGATGAAGAAACAATTCGAAAGCTGGACTGGCAAGCTAGCCATGGAAGACATTTTTAAGTTAACTTAAGGGGGAGTGTTAAAAGACTTTCATTTTTTGTAAATAGAAGAGTTAGTTGTATATATTAATTGCATGTTTTATTTCTACTAGTTTCCTATTTTATAGCATTATAAACCCTATCAATAGGAGTGGTTGTAGCAGGGTTTTACACACAATAGAATAATTCTTTTCAACCTATTATTCTCGCAGAATATCCAACCCCCAATAAAGGACCAAGATCTTTCATATGAAATGATGACAGGACTATACCTAGGGATAGGTCCCTTGGAGAGATTCATTTAAAATTTTCCTAAAAATTTCGGCAGAATTTCTCCTAAAACTTGAACTAACTCATTTGTACTTGCATAAAATTTTCATTTCTACAGTTTCCAATGGCCACAGTAAATGCCACTGAAGATCCCACAACAATATAATAATTAGATATAAGTATTAAGTTACAAACGGAAAATGAAAATAAAATAAAATAATAAGTTTAGGCACAAACTTGGACTTCTCAGAGTAATCTACGCCATAATACAAGATAGTATAAATTTCATAAATAGAATAAAAATAAGTTCTAAAAATTTGGTCATACATGTAATATCTAAAAATTTCACGGGACGAAAAAACCGTTGGTGATGCCAAATGCGAATGTACTTCCACTAGCCGGAGGGTTCTACGCACTAACTAAAAAAAAAAATAGAATAATAGTGAGGTAAGACTCATTGGGTAAATTCATACAAAGTAGAGTTTATCAAAATTTATTAAAAATTAAATATCTTGCTCATATAGATCAAATAACATTATCCAACAAATAAAATTAATACTATATGTATATATATATATATATAAATCAAGTCGGCACAACTGTCATAAATCCACCAATGTCTTGACCAAGCAATACAAGCGTACACATAATAATAAAATGCCACATCCTTTTTAATTTACCATTCTTAATCATGAAATAATACATTTTCAGCTCCAACTTATATAACATCATTTATTAACATACCTCGTAAATAGATAATAATCACAGAAAAATCAATTTAACCATTTTAAAATATTTCCAGTAAAGAAAAACAACAATAATAATTTTTCATTTAATTCCTTTCATCACCATGGTAAACATAAATATATACATATGTAAAATAAACCATGCAAATCTAGAAATCTTCCATATTAAATATTTTTGTCACATAAAATGATGTAAATAAATATACAAAATATTAATATAAATTTAAAAACTCTATAAATCTACTCATTGTAAGAGATCACTATGGATCTGCAGGGGTATCCACATCTGAGCTAGTTCACAGTATAGGCCCTAAATAAATAAAAAATAAAAAGATACTGAATAAATAAATAAAATAAATTCCAAGTAATTCCTCACTTCCCACAAGGTTTAATTGCTTTCAACACATACTTCACCAACTAGGAAATTTTTTTACATTACCCGCTAATTACCGAAATTCATTCTCAAACATCCTCAATACTAATAAATTGTCCATATAATACTAATTGAGTCCAAATTATTTAAAATCTCAAAAATACCCCTAACCCTCAAATTTGGGGGTTTTTAATAAACTTTCACCAAAATTGACAAACTATACATCAAATTAAAACCCACAATTCAAAGATCAAGAATATATTTTCATTTAGTCAGAAAACACTTGATTTAGCCAGAATCTCATTGGAAAGTGGCAGTTCCAAGTGGGTTTTATGATTCTTACAAAATGAGAGGTTTTCAGCTAAAAAAAAGCTCATATTTGAACTTAGGAGATCAAAAACAGTAGGAAAACACCCTCCTTTGGCCAGAAAACTTGTAGAAATTCAGTGATTGGAGGAAAGAGAAAATAGATTATTTTTACCATTTTCCGATGGGTTACCGATATTTTTCTGGCCGGAGGAGGGTTGGTTATGGTGCAGCTCGAGGCGGCGGTCCTAATGATGGTGGTGGTGGCAAGGTCCCGTGACCAACGGTGAAGGTGTGACGACGATTTATTTCCGACGGGTATTGTATCTCAAGGAGAGAGAAAGCATGAGGGAGAAAGGTTCCGGATGGGAAGAAAAGAAAGAGAAGAAGAAGAATAAAGAAAAGGAAAAAGGGAAGTGGGGCCATGAGGCCCACGATCATTACAAATGAGGCTTGAAGATGCTATTGTAGTAGAGTAATCAAGGAAAAATCTAACCTAGTGATAACAATATCATTGACATAGGCAAGTAGAAGAACAATACCAGAGGATGTTTTGCAAAGAAATAAGAAGAGTCATATTAAATATGCTGAAATGAAAAGCGAAGTAATGTTGACCAAAACTTATCAAACTAAGCCCGTGGAGCCTATTTCATCCCATATAAAAATCATTTTAATTTTCACACATCCATAGAGGAAGAAGTGGTCAAACTAAGAGGAAGTGCCATGTAAATCTCCTCTTTAAACTCACCATGGAGGAGGCATTTTTTACATCCATTTGATGAAGTGGCCAACCTTGGGAAGCAGCAATGGAGATAACAATCCATACTGTAGTCATCTTGGTGATCGACGCAAAAGCCTCCTCATAGTTCACCCCATACTACTATTTGTTAGCAATGGCAACCAACCTTGTCTTGTAACGATCCCAAGTACCATCAAAACAAAGCTTGATTGAGTTCAGCTGCGTACAACCAATAGCTTTAATAATAGCAGAGAAAGAACACCCTCCCATATGTGATTGTCCTGAAAGGCCCAAAGTTCTTCTGTCATAGCCTCACACCAACATTTATGTTTAACAGCTTGACAGAATAATAAGTTGGTATTGGAATAGATGACAATGCAACAAGAAGTGATGTATGAGAAAATCCATATCAATCAGGTGGATAAGAGACTAGAATCTGAATCATTTGCACGAGGAATAGTTAGAACATGCTCAAATGCTGGGCCAGGCTCAAGAAGGGGCAAAATTAGACTGTGTCTCCATACTTGAATCTTTCTGAAGTAGAAGGCAAGTAATCAAAGTATCAAAAAACTTGGATCTTAGGCAAGGACTCAACATTTAATTTTTAAAGAAAACAACATGACAAGAGATACAAAATTTGTTAGAGGTTAGATCATAGGAAACATAACCTTTTTGGGAAACACTATAACCCATAAAAGCATATTTAATTGATTGAGTAGATAATTTGGTGCATTCATGGGATGACAATGGACAAAACAAACACATCCAAAGGTATGCGAATCAAGATAGTTAGGACATTGATGATAAAGACGATAATATGAAGTTTAAAATTCAAGACACTTAATAGCAATTTATTAACTAAGTAAACAACATTAGATAAGGTTTCTACCTAAAATTTAGATGGAATAGAAGATTCAAGTAATAATGTGCAAACCATATCTAATAGATGGTGATTCTTACATTTACGGCACTATTTTATTAGATGTATAAGGACAAGAGCACTAGGGTTGAATCTGAGCACAAGAATTTGATTTTGAAAGAAAATTGAGTCTAAACATAGGCAACAAATTGTTGAAAGATAGACAACACCACAGATTTAGAGCTAAGAAAATAAACCTCAGTATACTCATAATAATCATCTATAAACGTGACAAAGTATTTATAATTTGAATGAGAGATACCTCATACTTCATTATAAATCAAATCAAAACATTGTTCAGAATGACTACCATGAAATGGAAAGGAAAGAGATTTATTCTTATCTAATTTACATGATGAATAATCAAAAGAAAAAGACAAAAAATTGTCTTTATGGCCTAAAACACCAATGTTTAACAAATGAGATAAACTAGTAGAGTTAGGATGAGCCAAACATTTGTGCCATAGTTCATTGTTATGGTTTACATGAGTACATCCCAAATACATGAATCTAGAAATAGAAAAATATAAAGGAAACAAGTGTCCAACTCTAGGCCCCTTTGTGATTAGCTTCCCCAACACCTGATCCTACATAACACAATCACCATAAGAAAATCGAACATCATAATTGAAATAAGATTAGTATAAAGCTCAAGAGATACAAAAAAACATATGTAATTGCAGAATTAATATCTTCAACCGCATGAATAGGTAATGTTGGGGATAGTGCCCTAAAAGCATATTTATTATATTTTTGTTGTTGAATAATAAATAAAATAGTAATTATTTTTCCTATTCTTTTTGCTAGTATTATTTGTAATACTTTATAAATATCATGAAAATTCCTTAATTATTAATGTGACTTTAAACTTAATATATAAGAGCTACATATGTGAGGATTAAGTTTAAGGATAACAATCTAAATTAGTCCGTAATAAATAATTAAAGTTCTTAAATCTTTAATTTTACAAAGTTACTAGTACAGTCCATTACCATTGAGAATGGAACGATTTGATCCGAACTGTTAATGTAGTGACATTTAATGGAAGTACTTTATATAATAAGATTATATAGGATTGGACCAGATAAATATTACTTCTCTTATAATATCCGTTAAGTGTAGAGAATTTATATTTGTCATTATGATGATCATATATAGAACGATCTTAATTCTGAGTATTTAACAGACTCCTATTTCTGACGTTATGTTTTTTTATTTGCTCGAAAAGGTTTATTATTAATGATAAACTATACTCTTGTATTTTTTAAACATGATGAAGTAAATAGCTGAGAATGATAGATATGTATATGAAATCCATTCCTTCTGAATAGAAGTTAGATAATAGTTCTCTTAAATGGCAATTCAGGTCTTAAACAATAAAGCATTTAATTCATGATATGATTATGAATTTATTGTTCATTATAAAATTGTTGATACTTAAGGATAAAGATGTAATTAGAGAGGTTAACGGATTTTGGTCCTATCTCTAATTATGAACTGATTATAGAGGATTGATCTATATGTAGTGATTATATCAATGACTATTCAATATTTATTCTGGGTAAATTAATCTATAATTTTAAGGGTGCAGTTCCAATTTTTAGTGGAGTAATACTAGAATTGATAAATTAGATTTATTAATTAAATAGTTTAATTAATTATCAAATTTATTAAAGCTTGAAATTATAGGTCCATAGGTCCCCTTATCATCTCTATAAATACTTATATATGTGAATAATTAATTTAAAATTATTAAATTTTAAATCAATTATTATTTTTGTAGTATAGGAAAAATATTTTTTCTCTGAATTACATATTTGTGTCATTACAAATATTATAAATTAATTAATTGTGAATTAATTGTGCAATTAAATAATATAATTATTTAATTATGGTTAAAATATTTGTATATATTATATATGGATATAATATACATATATATATATATAGTTAACGTGTTATCTAGTGTTAATTATATATATATAGAATTATTTAATTGTTAAATAGTTAATTAGTAAACGTATTTTTACGTGATAGTTTTTGTTATTGTCCTATACGTTTCCTATTCAAATTAATTATCTGATATATATATATATATATATATATATATATATATATATAATTGATTATTAGATAATTAATTATAATTAAAAATAGAGTTATTTTTTGTTTAGGAAACCTAATAACTTTAGATTTTAAAAAGACGTTCTGTGAAACAGAAACTTAGGATTTTTTTTATACACAAAATTTTATGCTCTCTATCTCATGTGTTAAAAAAACAGAATGTATTCAAAAAATAATATAATTTCTAGAGATGCTCACTTGTCTATTCATTCGATAGGAGACTAGCCAAGGAAGATCGTGGTACCATAAAGTTTAGGAGGTAGATCGTGGTGTTCGTTCTAATCACTTCTTTGGTAATTTTTCTTTTAACTATTAAAGGTTAAATCTATATGCATTTATAATAGATACTGGAAGTGTTTTATAAAATTTATGAAGTTTTATTATGATTTTATTCCGCTAATTTAATTTTTAAAACCAACAGGTAATTGGTCACCATTGCCAATTTGAATATGAGATGAGTGTCAAAGGAACTAGTCATATGATTAGATGCACCAAAATCAACAAGTCAAGAAACCTTGAAGCCCTAACCTTGAAAATGTTGAAATAATCATCTGCTGAACCATCTCAAGAGTAAGAGTAGATTGATCACTTGCTATAGAGGAACTAGCAGAGGAAGAACCAACCGTAACCTAATAAACATGTTGATGATTCTGAGGACGAATAAGACATTCCTTAATAATATGCCCTGACTTCTTATAGTAATGCAGGACTTCTTCGTACAATGTGCAACAATATGCCCAAATTCTTATCTTTACCCTTGCCTTTCCTATGAGCTGCATAGGCAACCGCATTTATTATCATTTTATCTTGCAGAAGTTGGCCTGTGTGGCAAGACACTGATCTTCTTGAAGTAACTCCCCATAACACACATCCAAAGGAGTAAGGTCATGATCGAGGAAGGGGCCTCAAATTTAGGTCATAATTTAATTAAAAATTGGTCCTTTTTACTCTATTCATGAATCTCCTAAACGACATATAGAGTCTTTCGGCATCTTAGCATAAATCATATCAACAAATTCACCCCATAAGGTCTAAAATCTAGAAAAATAATGTTGAAGAGATAGATTGCCTTGAGTGTATTTGGTTATCCCATATTCTAGCTGGAAACATCTAGTAGTTTTCTATTGATTCTAAACTTTCCTTAACTACTCTCATATACTCTTAGTAGCCTTATAGGGCTTCATATTGAGAACAATATGAGGATCAATAGATCCTAATACCCGTATCATCACTTTAGCATCTTTGACCTTCCACTGAGCCAATTAAGAGAGCCCAGTAAGATATGACTCAATAACTCTTTCCCAATAACAAATATGTGAAGTTGAAATTCTGAGGTAGAATAATTTTTCCCCTTGAATTTCACACTAGAGGAGTCCGAATTAGCAAGCATGATTCCCGTAAAAATAAAGCAGCTAATAGACAATCCAACCAAGAAAATCCAAAAAATAATAGAGCAACAATCCCAACCACAAATATTAATCCTAGGAACAAAAAGGTTTAACCGGTTTAATAAAATAGAAGCCAAAATACTAAGCAACAACAAAAGAGTTCAACATATTTAATAAAACAGAAGCTCACACATAAGGAGCCAAATAAGTCCACTGAAAATTAAGCCTACTAAGAATTGAGAAGCCCAAACGAAGAAGGCTCAAATACAGAAATTCTTTGATATACCAGAACAAATTAACCCGCTGTTAGTCACAACAAATTGTCGTGATCACCAAATAAATTCAGCCACAGGCGCAAGATAGAATGTCGACAAAGACCAACTAGAAGTCCCAAATCACGATTGACTGAAGCTTCTGCCCAAACCAACACAAAACCACAACCAAATCCTCCAGCCAAAATCGACCTCACCAGCTCCTTCGATTTCTATACAGGTTTCTTAGTAACTAGAAAATGATCCCAAAATAATTTACCCAAAGAAAAACCACAAGACTCAATCCCATAAGAAAACGCCAAAGAGATTCTAAGTTATGGCTCTAATACTATGTCAAATTGATTGAATGCCTCCCACGATGACAGTTTCTTCTATTAAATAGAAACCATATATCTAATTACGAGGCTAAATATCAGCCATTACATGAATTGTGCCTAACTAAGAAAAGAAACGTATAAATGTAAATTAATATCTATAGTTATAATTCCACAAATAAGAAGTTACGATATATGATGTCTTAGGCCAGCACATATCGAGCTAACAATAACAAGATCGTGTAAAATGTTACTTAGTTGAATGGAAATAGAAATGAAAATAATAATGGTCCATTATGATTGATTGATCAAACACATCGTCAAATGTTATTGAGCTTGTAGGAATGTTTTATGATGGTATTTAGTTAAGAAAAATATATGTTTTATTATTTAATATGTGTGTGTGTATATATATATATATATATATATATATGCATTAGGATAATTACTTTTATTTCATAAATGTTCATCTACTTAATGGCCATTAGCTCTTTTTATTTTCTTCAGATGATGAGCAAGAGCCTCACTGGCAGTTGACTATGTCATGGTATACATGGCATATTTCAGGATGTTTAAAAGAATTTGTTTTATTAAATAAAGGGTTATTGTTGTTATATTCAGACCCAATATCCTTGAATTCTTTTTGCTTATTTCACATATAATAAATATTTTATCTTAAATTACTAAAAATATTCTTAAAGGATAATAACTTATTTTTATCCAAAACAATAGAAAATATCAAATCAATTCATTGATGGCAAATCACTTTGTCAATGCCAATAAAGAATTTTTTATATACCAAAATAAAATTATCTTTATAAAAATAATTTTAAAATAAAAATTATCTATATAATATAATAAGACGATAAATATTAATGCAAGATAAAGTTTATCTTTTATCTTAAATAATTCACCAAATGCCCAACTAATTTTAAAATAAAGATTTATTTATATAATATAATAAGATAAGGATGATAATAATTTATTTTTCTTTTTACCTTTTTAAAATTTGGCAAATTTATTTAAGTCATACTTCATCATTTTATGCCTAAACAAAAATTATTTTTAAATTTAACTATCAGATAGCGAATCTAACTATTGAACTTGTAAAAATAATATTTCATTTAAAACTTAAAACGAATCTAACTATTAGAACTTGTAAAAATAATATTTCATTTAAAACTTAACTTTTGATAATCTTTGTATTTTTATGTAAAAAAGAAGGGAAAAAAATTTATTTATGTGTGTTTGGGTTTGTTAATATTTGAATGGTTTTTAACATAAGATATATCATATTATTGATCGAATAAAAAAAAAAATAAAGATGAAGGAGCAGAGAATGAAGGAGAAAAGTAAAAAAAAAATGAACCTATAAAGTCAATGGTATTTTTATTACAAAAACTAGTTAGAATTTTAATTCTACTAAAAGTTAGATAAAAAAATTCAAAAGAGTACTTATATGCATATGGCATAGAAAAATTTAAATATAAATGTTTAAGAAATATTTTGTTAAGATTATTTTTAACAATTTGATGATTTTCTTTTATCTCTTTATGATATGATATGTATGAGATATTTATTTTATTTATAACATGTGTTTTTATTACTATAATAAATATGAAATATTTTACTTTATAAATAATAAAAGAAATTTTTTCATATTTATTTTTATTAACGAAGTTTAAGGTTAAAACTTCTAATTTAGGGTTATAGAAAGACAATAGTTTTGGTATGGTGTACTCTAAATCAATATAGAGGAAAATTTATTAAAATGTAAGCACTTCTAGACTTTAAAGTATAATTATTTTCTAGCTTTCCTCATAGCTTTTATAAAATAGGTAATTGTGATCAATAATTTATCCCAAAATACCCACTCATCCGTAATTCTCTTTAAAATGCCCATATATTTCATTAAATACCTAAAATTTACTTTAATTGTAAGTGTAGATTGATAGTAAGGGTAAATTAAACTAGTAGTGAATATCTATACAATAATCTAGCCTAATAGTAAATCACAAACTAGTAGCTTACTTCTAGAAGTGTAGATTGATAATAAGTAGCTTACTTTCTCTAATTAAATACAAACTAGTAGTGAATATCTATACAATAATGGTTAGTTTCTAGCCTGTAAATTAGTGGTAAGTAGCTTACTTTTCTTAGTGATGAGTTTCATTAGTTTTATAGTTAGTGAGCTAGTCTTAGAATAAAAACTAAGAAAGAATTATAAATGATTTTGGAACAAATTATAGCATTTGGGGCAATTATATAAAATATAGTAACTTTATAGTTTGTAGGTGTTCAATATTTTTATATTAGTAGGTTGAAATTTGTTTGATAAATTAGTTTTGTTTAAAATAATTCATTGAACCTTTAATTGAGAGTTCTCTTCAAACTAATACAAATCATATGTGAGAAATCAATTTTTATTAATAATACATTTATTCAAGTTTTTCTACTATAACTTTTATTTATATTTAGAGTGGTACATCGTATTATTTAAAGACTATAATATATTTGTTTGTCTGTTTAAACAACACATTCAAGAAAAAAAAAAAAACCTATTTGGAAAATTATGTTTGTATCTCCATATCATGTAATTCCAATGAGTAAAACAACCTTAGTATCTAACACATCTTATTGTAATCAGTGAAGAGTAAAACCTCGTGTAGTCTTTTGCATGGACGGACTCATGTCACGTGGCCCCCCGCAACCAGAAAAAAAATAATAATAAAAAGAAGAAGAAGAAGAAACAATCATTTAGAACAATTTAGTTCTAGCAAACATGTAACACTTTGGATCACAAAAGAGCAATGGCGGATCTAGACATTTTTGTCAGGGGAGGCACCAGTTTTTAAAATGTTGTTTTCCTTTGAATATCTCTTTGTACGTGAGATATATGTGTATATATATATATATATATATATATATATATTTGAAAACTTATATTAAAAAAAAAAAAACATATACAACTTTGAGGGAAAAGAGAAATATAGAATATGAATTAATGAAACAACTAGAATTAAATTTAAAACTTAAAAAGAAACTTAAATGATGAATTGTCATTAAATATATTAGACATAATCATAATTACTACATTAAATAAAGATTATATGAACGAACTTCTACTAAAGAAGCTTGAAGATTAAGACAACTAAATTTTGACTGATTAATTAGAATTTTGAGTTAATGTATGTAGAAAAATTAAAATAAGGAAATAAATTAATAAAAATTTTAAAATATAACAAAAAAATTGCATAGATTTTACTTAAAGTAATTAATGATTCATATGCTTTCTTCCAAATCAAAACTAGTTTTGAAGTTAAAATTTTTAACGAAATATATAAGAGAGATAATAAAAAAAAACAAAGAAAAAAAAGCCCTCAATTCTAATAGAAAGAGAGTTAACTTGTACTGTAGAGTTAAATTCTACTGTAATTTTAAACTGCATTTTTAATGGAAATAAAAGAAAAATTACATAAGCTTTTTTTTGGTAAAAGGAAAAAAAATTACATAAGCTGACAAATAACAGAGGAGCATTTTTACCTTCTGGGCCGTTTGGGTCTGATACCAGATTTAAAAATATAGGCTACAAGTGTTAAATAGTTATTTGGAGGGGGGCACAATACCAACATAGATATGGGAATATTCGTCAAAAACTTAGATATGGGAATTTTCTGTATTAAGAGGACACTCGTCAAAATCCAACCTAGGGTCAACTTGATGTGAGAGCAAGATAGTACATATGCCTAATTATTTTATTCCTTTTTCTAAAAAAATATGAGTTGTTCTTTGAAGTTTTTTTTTAGAAAATAGTTGTTTTTGAAGTCTTGTAAAGTATATGTTCATTTTAATAGATACCACATTTTACATAAAGATTAGAGTGTGGCAACCAAATTGGTTTTCATTAATGTTTATTTGGTTTGATCGTACAATAATACTAGAGCCACTAAAATATTTATCAATTTTACTTACTAAGTGATGTGGTAATACATATGTCATTATTTAATTAGTTCATTTAAATTTAATTTTCTTTGTATTAAGCAATCACTTTTTATATTTTTAGGGTATAATAATTATTAACTAATTATTAGTTGATATAATTTTTTATGGTTGTTGCACTACTGTTAATCGTATTTCCTTTGTGTAACGTCTATTTGGAAGTTTTGGTACATTTAATTTTTTTTTTTATCGTCAACAATAATTAATTATGTCAAATATAGAAATAACTATATAATTAAGATCCACTACAGGGTTTAAAGCAAAAGGGAACCAAACCAAATTACTTTCCTCTACATATTGAGCACTACTATCTAGCTAATCTTTTAGTTTTTACCCACGCTCCATAAAGAAGTTGCCAAGGATGATCAATGGAGATAGAACCATCACAAATTTATGATTCACTTTTTACTTTTTAACTAAATTACAACATATTTTTTAAATAAATGTCATAATTGTATTTGTACCAAAAAATATCATAATTGTAATGTCATGACAAAAATATCATCATAATAGCAATAAGAAATGACTTTGTTAGTACTTAAATTGGAGTTAGTAACCACAGGACACAATAGGTACTATTAGATTGGATTTATTGATAAAGTAAGCTCAAACAATTTATTTGGACCCATTAATGGGGTGTGCTTTAGTAGGCACAAAGACTGTGATATGGACTTGAACCAAATAGTTATACTAAGCTAACTCACTTGAGGGTTATGAGACCATAAGTATAGATAGATTGGACCTTCATTAAATTGATCAAAGTTTATTCTATAAGCTAAAATCATTCATCACCAAGGCAAATGTACTGTTTGTCATTTTTTGAAAAGTGGACGTCACTTCCTCAAAACTAGGGAAAGGAAAAGAAAAAAGGAAATTAAATAAAATAATAATATTTATAATAATTATTACTTGGATGATTATTAATAGATATAAAAGAAAGAAAACAAAAGTAAAAAATCAATTAATACAGTTTATGTTGTTTACAGAAAATCCTCATATAAAAGTTAATAAATTTTCATATACAATATTAATGAAGGTAACTTTGAAATATTAAAAGTTTCATTAAACCCTTTTAATTTCCCTCTTTTTTCTTCCCTCATTTTCCTCTTAATTTTGAGTGTAAATTAAATAAACTAAGTTAGCCAAGAACAATTTCTTCCTAATCCTTCCATTTCCTTTCTTTTCAACTCATTTTTAACAATCTAAACAAAAGAATCAAATCATTTTTTCTTCCTTTCTGATCCATCAATCCAAACACATTGTAAGTGATAGCCAGTTGTTTATATAGCATAATAATTTTTTCTTGTATATGGCAGAATTATTCCCTTATCTATGGTGGAATTGCCTCTTGTAACTAGTCACTTTCAGGCCTCAGCATATCTGAGCGAATTGATCACATATAAAAGCCAATTTTTGTTTTTTTAATCTATATTGTCGTTTAGACACTCCAAATTATTTTCCTCCTCTGCCTTCTCTCATTCTCTCTCCCTTTCCTTTACCTATTGAACTCTATTCTACCTCCTTTCTTTTACCATTAATGGTTCGATTCAAGAGTTCCAATCCTTACACTTACATCATAAAACTTATTCTTGGAAGTTTTCTTAGAAGTCACGTTAAGCAACTCTCTTTGATGAAAAACTTCAAGAAATGCTTAGGATTTCTTTGTATGTACCTTGACGAAAAGAAGGCTTAGCCTATTTTGGAAGAGGATCCCTTGAAAATATTTTTTGAGTTTAAAGCTTGAGCTAAGATGGATACTTATGTTAGTAGTACATTCATTGGAATCATTGCAGAATTATGATATCTTTATATCTCTAACTAGTTTTAGCTCAAGTCATCAAAAGGAAAAAAAAATGTAGTTTTTGCTTAAGAGGAAATGCAGATCTTGTGTTAAACAAACCAAATTATTTGTGCTAATCAGCTGCGTGCATCATTTAGATTTCCTGCAGGTAATGTGTTATTCGTGATCATGATAGGCTACTACTGAATTGTGCTTCTCATATTTTATTTTTATTTTTTTTAAGCATACGACATCGAAACTAAAATGTTCACTTTCTTTCTGAAACAGAAAAAGCACTAGGCGTTTGTTTTCCATACAAAAAAAAAGTACCAAAAACATGGACAACAATAGATAACCTACTCTCTAACTTTCTAGCTCTCACAAATAATGCATGAAAAATCAAACCCTTTCCTATCATACAATGAATATCACACCAACCCAAGTAGTGCTTCTCCACCATTATCACACCCCCAACTTCTTCAATTCCCAAAACCAAACCCTGAATCTTTTTCTCCCCATAACACACACAACTCTCTCTCTCCTCTCTGATCACAACTCTCACATGGAGAAGAAAAACTCACTGAAAGATGATGCAATGCTGCACCATCCAATTCTGTTCCTGCTGGTTCTGGCAATGGGTTTTGTTATAATGGACCCTTTTCAAATGGGCCCACTAGGAGGGCATGAGTTTAGGCCTGTGAAGCACAGTGTTGCTCCATACAAGCAAGTCATTGAGAATTGGCCGAGGGACAATCAGAGCAGATTGGGACTAGGGAAGTTGGAGTTTGAAGACCAAGTGTTTGGTCCTGAGTCACTAGAGTTTGACCCTTTGGGGCGTGGTCCTTACACTGGCTTAGCTGATGGACGAATTGTCAGATGGATGGGTAACGATGTTGGTTGGGAGACATTTGCCCTTGTCACAACAAATTGGTTTGTAACAATTTCATTCTTAATTTAACATTTTTTTTTTTGCGGCTTTTTAATTTTTTCTAAAAATAAATGGTTTTGTTGCAAATTTCTGCATTTTAATTCTACTGGAAATTCATAAGTTGGCTGGATTTCATATTTTACTGATGAACGTAGACGCTCCACTTGGTCTTGTACAAAATGGCAAGTTGAATTTACATGATTCTTTTAAACGTTTTAAAGGAAAGGAAAACATTGTTTATCAATTGGGTTGGAATAAAATGAAAAAGGAGTACATGATAAAATAATAATAAAAGAAAAAAACATAATCTATATATAGCAGACATGTTGGTTGTATTAGGGAAAAAAGACATGTTGAATGAATTGGTTGAATCTTCAGGCCATGAGGCATTGATTAGTGTTGTTGCAAAAACAACATAATTAATGGCTAAGATTATGGTCCAGTTTCAACAATCAAGTTAACACACCTTTTAAACACGTAGATCTAAAAATTGTGCTAATTATGCTTACTTTTTCTCTTAACAGGTCAGAGAAGGTCTGTGCAAAAGGTGTGGATTCAACCACGGCAAAGCAGTGGAAAGTTGAGAAAAAATGCGGTCGACCGCTTGGCCTGAGGTTTGACAAAGAGAGTGGAGATTTATACATTGCTGATGCATATTATGGCCTTCTGGTTGTTGGACCTGAAGGAGGGTTTGCCACTCCATTGGCAACTCATGTCGAAGGGAAGCCTATACTCTTTGCAAATGACCTTGATATCCATAGAAATGGTTCCATTTTCTTTACTGACACTAGCAAGAGATACAACAGAATGTAAGTATATGTATCTGTGTGTGTGTGTGTGTGTTGAAGCATATATGTAAGTTGGAAAGTGATGGGCATTTTTCTTGTTTACTTATGTAATATTGTTTGATTTCAGGGACCATTTCCTTATACTATTGGAAGGAGAATCAACTGGTAGGCTTCTCAGGTATGATCCTCCAACTAAAACAACTCACATTGTATTGGATGGTTTGGCATTTCCAAATGGGGTTCAGCTATCTAGAGACCAGGCCTTCCTCCTCTTTACTGAGACCACCAACTGCAGGTATGCACACTTTCTTACTCACAGTTTTGTGTCAAACAAATCTGTCATTTTATGTACAAAAACTTTGTGGCAATTTTAAAAAATAGGGTGAGACAAATTAATTTGACATTAGCAATTGAGAATCTTGAAAATGTCACCAAAGGTTTTAAGACCAATCAACAAAGCTAAAGTAATGGGTTTATTTACCTTAATACTATCTTCAAACAGCAATTTAGTAACTCCCTTAATGGGTTTAAAAGGTCCCAATTCACATTTAAAGCTAAAATTTGTTTGCTGCTATGCTGCCCCACACTCTAAATGCATGTCAGGTAAAGATTTCTCAGACTTCAGATATGAATTAGCCAACTTCTTACCTACAGTTCTTACAAATATCAGTTAAAGTAACACCTTGAGCAGAGGAGTTACCTAAAAGTTCCATAAGTACTTAGAAGATGATATTCAACATATTTAAAATTAGAAAGTGCCTCTATTCAATTTTTTATACATCAGCAACTCTCTGTTAAGATTCATATTCTTGTCTCCACCGTGAAAACCGAACTTATATCTTGAAGATAATTCTGGTAATGTCGTAATAATTGTAGCGAAATTTATCTAGACTAACACATTATTTTATAACTTGACTGTAGAGGCTTTAGAGCCAATCTAATCCAGAATATGTTCCAAACAAATAACAATGGTTCTTTGAAGTCAATGAAATTTATATTGCATCGATCAACCGCAGGCTAATGAGGTATTGGCTCAATGGTCCAAAAACCGGACTTGCCGAACGTGTTGCTGACCTGCCGGGTTTTCCAGACAATGTAAGGATGAATGAGAAAGGTCAGTTCTGGGTTGCTATAGATTGTTGCAGGACAGCAGCCCAAGAAGTTCTTTCTCACAATCCATGGATAAGGAGCGTCTACTTCCGTTTGCCAATCCGAATGAACTTCTTAGCTCGAATAATGGGGATGAAAATGTACACTGTAATCTCACTCTTTGATGAAAAGGAGAGCTTTTAGAAGTGCTTGAGGATAGAAAAGGTGTGGTGATGAAACTGGTGAGTGAAGTGAGAGAAGCGAAGGGAAACTGTGGATTGGAACTGTGGCACATAACCACATTGCGACCCTCCCTTACCCTTAAAATTAAGCTCGTTTTGGTACTTAGAAGAATGAATTTCATGGCGTTTATATTTGTTTTTCAGTATTAGTATTTAATAATTGTAGCTCTTGACTTATGAATTCTGTAACAATATGTATGGGTCTGGTTCTGATTGTAGGAATTTCCCTGATGCAGCTTTGTGACTAATAAGTGGTTTGTATAACAGTTTTTCCTAACTATGTGATGCTGGTGCACAAGTATTTATATATCTCTATACTACACTTTAGCACATGATTATTGTGTAGGAGATATAAATAAATTATTTATTTTATGAAAACTTTCCATATAATGAATTTGAGACTTCAGATGCTTTATTCAAGGCTTTTCCGACACTGAATGGCGGTGAAGGTATATGGTTTTGAAGAATCGGACGAATTTGAGACGTTTGGCACCAGTGTCGATGGCTGACTTGCCGTAAAACTTGCCAGATTTTGGTCTCCGACAGTTGAATTTCATATAAGGTGGAGAAAAAAGGATACTGTTAAAACTAGAGAAATGTAGTATGAGAATTTCGGAAATATGAGAAAATTATAATTTGTGGTTTTATGCAGACAATGGATGTGAAGTTTAATTTGTAATCACTATTGCATGAAACAGCCTCACATATTATCTTACAAAAAAGAGAAAAACACAAACAAAATACCAAAAAATGAAAGTATACCCACCGGACTAAGAGTATGTATGTACTGCTAATAGCTTAGCTTGGAATAGAACAGTACTATACGTAGTAACACACTAACACTATCATCTGCAGGAAACAAGGAGGTCATACAGAAAATAAGAAAATCGGAAACAAACAAAGAGGGTGATAATAATATGTCCTGGTCAAAAAAGAAAAGGTGTAAATATGTCAGGCTCATCCATCACCGTTGTGACTTCAAGCAGCTTTTCCAAGCTTGCTCTAGCGCAACCGCCAAAAGTTTACTCTGATTGGATCCACACATTCCAAGACAGAACAAAAAGTTGTTGCTAAGTCAGAACCTCATGCATCCGAATCTCCACAGCATCTCTGAACACTTGGCTTGGTTGGAAATTATGGCAGATAAGGTCCAAAAGTGCACTCAAAAGAAGAACAAAGTTGTGTATGGCACTCAAAACCTTCGAGCACAATGAAGAAACTTGGGCGTCATTCTTCCACATATGATGGTCGTCTTTGTAAAGCAATCAAAGGTATCTCCATGAACTCTCATTTTCTGGATAGGCTACAATAGCTTTAACAGTATAGTTCACTTCAGAAGCTCTCATAGCTTTTAGGCCTCCCAGGATAGGACATCTTGTAAATACAAAGTATCTCTGTTACAGACAAAGATTTTCCACCATGATTACTGTGTTAAACAGCCACTGAAGAAGTCACACACATGCACGCCGACACCCAATCCCACTTTTGCATAAATAATTTCATAAGCCAGAGATTGAAAATATGGCTTAAAACATAAAAGGTAGGTTTCAGCAGAATAATTCTATTTACAAATTAAAAGCAATTGACTAATGATGCTAACATTTTTTACAAGAATTCCAAGAATCAAGGATCAATATGAGAAGAAAACTGCAGTTATAATGAAGTACTTAAAGGAATTTCAGGTATTGTTTAGTACAAATGGAATTTATTGAATATAATGAATATGTGTATGAAAAAGTACTTGTTTAAGTTGCCAATTGGGTGAATAAACTACATGATCAAAGTACAAATGATATGAGATTACTTTGGGTCTAAATATATTTTGGTATGGCTTACACATGTTCTCAGTAACCATCTGAAGGGGTCATAAGATTATCCAATAAATACAATTAGATAATGTATATTCATTTGAAGTCATGTACTTAGAAATCAACTACATTCTATAAGGCATCCAAATATTGGAAAATTAATATCATCATGTAGCTTTTGTTAAAAATTCATGTGTTTCTTGGTTCTCTGTACTAAAATCTTGCACAAATAAAGTATGAATGAAATGAATGAAGATCAGGAAATTCCAGCAAAGATAACAATGAAACTTATCTTTAGATTTTTTGTGATGCAAACCTTACTAAATGTGATACATAAGTGAAGCTGAGCATGAGATTGTGGGAAATTTTCTATATTTCGTGAACCTAAGATGGTTCAGTATATATACAGCAATATCCTAATTTACATTCCTATCTCTTAGGATCTGATTTACACTAAATTAGGAAAAATATTTACAGCTGTATATTTACATTAAACTGCCCTGATATGTGCCTCTATCACCTCCATTAAAATAGGAAACTATATCTCCTAATACACAGCTAGTTTGATTCCCTACACTCCCCCTCAAACTAAGCTGCATAGATATTCATGAGACCAAGTTTAGAACTTAGCTCAATGAAGTTGGGACGAAACAATGCCTTTGTAAGTATATCGCAATGAGACCGTGATGGTACAAAGGTCATGGCTACAGTTTGTCTTCTATCTTCTCATAGATAAAATGCCTATCAATTTCAATGTGCTTAGTCCGATCATGATGGACTGGATTCTTGGCAATAGCAATAGCTGACCGATTATCACACATCATCTTGATAGGACCCTCGTAGGTAACCCGCAGCTCTCTAGTAGTCTCTCAACCAAATACCTTCACAAATACCTTGAGCCAAGGCACTAAACTCGCCTCAGACTACTCCGGCCACTAGCTTTTACTTCGCCATGTCACTAAATTTCCCCATACATATGAACACAACCCCGAGGTAGATTTTCGATCAATGGGTGATCCCCAATCAGCAGTGTAGACTTCTAGGCCACGTTTGGAAGACTTAGTGAACATTAGCCCCTTTCCGGATCCTTTTTATGTATCTAAGAATTGATGCACCATGTGAACTTCAAGGATTACTTAGGAACGGCTTACAATGCTTACTGCAAAACTAATATCCGCCGAGTGTGTGTCAAGTAGATTAGTTTGCCCACTAACCGCTGGTATTGACCTTTATCCACGGTACTTCTTCTGGCATTAGCTTGGTATTAGGATCCATAGGTGTCTCAACCGTCTACACCTTCATTCCAGTTTCACTAAGGAGATCCAAGGCATATTTCCGCTGACACCGAAATTCCTTGTTTGGATCTAGCTACTTCCATCCGAAGTACCGTAGAGGACCTAAATCTTTGATTTCAAACTCTTGGATAGCAAAAGCTTAATTCTTTTCATTTCCTCTTCATGGTTCCCCGTAAGAACAATGTCGTCCACATAAACTATCAACGCAGTTGACTTTGTCGATCAAAACATTTGATGAAGAGTGTGTGATCAGCTTGAGATTGTGTATATCCATCAAGTTTTAGCACCTTAGTGAACTGTCAAACCATGCCCGGGGATTGTTTCAGCCCATATAATGATTTCCGAATTTGCACACCTTGCCTTTGTATGCTCGGTTTCAAATCCTGAGGAATGTCCATATACACCTCCACCAAATCTCCATTTAGGAATGCATTTTTCACATCCAGTTGAAACAAAGGCCTAGATTAGAAGCAATGGACAATAATACACGATAGTGTTGAGCTTTGCTATTGGAGCAAATCATGATAATCAATTCAGATGATCGTATAGCCTGGCTACCAATCGCCTTGAATCGATCAATACTTCCATCCGCTTTTGTTTAACTGAGAAAATCCATTTACAACCCACTGTACGTTTTCCTGGAGGAAGAGTGGTCAGATTCCATGTGCCATTTTTTTCAAGAGCAAGATATTCTGCTAGAGTAGCATCCTTCCATTCCGGTACCTCTAATGCTTCAAACACGCTTCTAGGAATTTGAATGCTATCAAGAGTAGTCATGTAAGCTGAAAACTTGGAGATAGCTTTGAGTATGACACAAAATTCTGAATAGGATGTTGAAAGTGTAACGAGTACCTTTTCTCAAAGCAATTGGCAGTTCAAGGTCTGAAAGAGAATCTGGCATTACATCATCACTTGGTTCCAAATTAGTTGCTGTCTCATCCGATATGCTATCAGGATTAACTTGGATTGGAGTTGAATGACTTTCTTTGTTCTTGTGCAAGGCCTTCGCTTGGTGTATACTTTGATGGCATCATACGGAGGTGTCGAGGGTACCACTTGATTGAGGTGTTTTAGACAAGGAATGGGGATGTTGGACTTGGATTTGGATTTGGATTTGGATTGGACCGGTTGTAATGGAAGATGGGATGATGGAGGAAGAATAGGATGGTGGACGAGGAGAATTTGGAAGAGTGTTATAGAAACCGTTCTCGAAAGAGTCCCAATCCCAATTCTGATTACGTGATTCATGTGTAACAATCTCCCGAATCACGAATTAGAAAAATAAGGTTGGGTTTCGAAGGTAACATCCATGGTATGATAGACTTTCTTAAAGGGGGAAAACATTTGTAGCTTTTTATTTGGAGAATACCATGAGAATACATCTAATAGCTCGCTCATCTAATTTGCTACTGATGAGCATAAATATGCACAAAAGCAAAGTCTTTTAAGTGGGATGTTGCTAACTAGATGAGAGTTGGGATAGGTTTGAAGGGTTTGCATGAGTATTATAGTGGAGAACTCGTGAGGGCATGCGATTAATAAGATAAGTTGCATTAGACAGCCTCACCCCAAAATCTTGGGAACACCTGATTAAACAGGCTCACTTCAGGATGTGTCGATTTTACGCTCGACCACACCGCTTTGTTGGGGTTTCTACACGGGAACTTTGATGGACAAATGCCAAGGTGGACCCAAAGTGTGGAGTTGAAAAATCTCCGCATGTTTTGAGAATGAATATTGGCTTGAAATTGGTTTTGGATCATGGCATGGAAATTTTGGAATATCTTGGTGGTTTCGGATTTGTCTTGCATCGGAAAATCCAACTCACTCGAGTGTGATCATCTACTAATAATGAAACCATCGTGCACCGGATATGTTAGCAATCCTAGTTGGTCCCCATATGTCCCCATGGATGAGTGAAAAGGAATGGTTGGTTTGTGTGGTTGAGGTGAATAGGTGGTGCGTGTGTGTTTTGCCAATTGGCATATCTCACATTGGAATAATTTAGCATCTTTATTGATAAAGAGTGAAGGAAATAACCTTTTTAAATACATAAAGTTGGGATGACCAAGACGATAGTGCCACAACATAATAGCACTATTTTTATTCGACCGATGACTCAATATGAACGAATGACAATTAAGAGTGACAATGGGAAGGAACAGATCCAAGACGGACGAGGTACTTTGATGAGATAGAGGCAGACAAAAGTCAAGAGCCAATCATCTTCCCGATGCCAAGTCCTGAAAATGCAAGATCCAAAGAAAGAACTTAGTTTCACAATGGTGATCATGATTCAATTTGCTTACGGAAATTAAATTGCAATCAAGATCGGGACATAGAGAACCGAGTGAAGTGTTAAGTTCTGGGAGACAAACGTACCAATACCACACGCAGACCGTGACCCATTTGCTATCGCGGATGATTATCTTGCAAGGAGTATAAGTGGAGAATAATGACTTGTCACCGTCATATGGTTGTTTGCTCCAGAGTCCACTATCCATGAGGTCGTTGGTGTATGGGTGACATGAAGAGCTTGGTTAGATTGTTGACCAACAACCAGGATGGAAAAGGATGAGATGACAAATTTGCCTTGGTAAGCAAATTTTGAAGAAGATCGATCGATCCTTGGTGAAAGGGAATGAGTGGATGTTGTGTGGTCTCCGCTGTAACGCTGTTGGCACGCTATCGCGATCTACGCGTGCTGGTTTCCAATCTGGCTTGCCATGAAGTTTCCAACATGTTTCCTTGACATGACCTGGTTTCTGCGCTCACACCATGGGCATCCTCGGCGTGGTCGAGAATCAGTGTTAGATCGAGCAGCCAAAGCAGATGATTCAGAATTAACTTGCTGGTCTTTTGATACACTGAAAGCAGAGTTGTCAGAAGAAGAGAATGATGCGTGTTCCCATCATAACACGCTTCCGCTTCTTCTCAAAACTTCAGAGAACACCTCTCGAAGACTTGGTAACGGTTTGGTTCCAAGAATACGGCCTCGAACTTCATCTAGAGACTTGTCAAGTCCCATCAAAAATTTGAAGATGCGTTTTATCTCAATTATTTTCTTGAAATAGATATTATCATCCGGCATTTCCACTGTGTGACTCAAAGAGATCCAATTGTTGCCAATAGCGTTGAAGAGTCGGAAGTATATGGTAACAGAATTATCACCTTGACGTATGTCATGGAGAGACTCTCCACGTGAAATATTTAGTGTTGTCTTTGCTAAAAAGTCTCACGGGCTGCATCCCATATATCTTTAGCCGGATGAGAAGGAAATTTTCACTGATTTCTCGTCATTGAACTGATCAGCCAGGACATGACTTGATTGTTTTCAATCCTCCATGAACGGAAGGAAGGATCAGTGAGTAAAGGAGAGGCTGCTCTTCCAAAGGAGGTAGTCATCTCGACCTCTGCCACTAATAAACAACATCATAGATTGTGACCATTGAAGGTAATTTTGGCCATTGAGTTTATGATTGAAAACAGGAACAACATTGTCGAGATTGGCTGAGGAGGAAGGACTTGAGACGTGATTGGGTTAGATGTTGATGAGGAATCTCTGAGGTTTGCTCGGATTCAGCCATGTTTGAAACAAGTTTGAGACAACAATAAGGCAGAAGAGGTTGTTAGGAATTGACGAATAAAGAAGAAGGCACACCAAGATTAGGGTTGCCTGTTGACTGATGACAAGAGGATCAGATTCACGGCTCTGATACCATGAAGCTGAGCATGAGATTGTGGGAAATTTTCTATATTTCGTGAACCTAAGATGGTTCAGTATATATACAGCAATATCCTAATTTACATTCCTATCTCTTAGGATCTGATTTACACTAAATTAGGAAAAATATTTACAGCTGTATATTTACATTAAACTGCCCTGATATGTGCCTCTATCACCTCCATTAAAATAGGAAACTATATCTCCTAATACACAGCTAGTTTGATTCCCTACAATAAGGTTCATAGGAATCATTTCTAGATTCTTACTAGTGTGATGGTAGTAATCTATCACTACCTTCTTTATCACGTTAGGTCCTACATCAAGAAGAACTCTAAGATTTGGGTAGTGTTTTACTGTTGATATGGATGCATGGAGACAAATTATTACGGTTGAGGAGTAAAAATAGAAAAGTTTCTTTTTAAACCACCTAAGACACCTACAGGTAGCTCACCTTTTATATGTAAATCATGTAAACCACATTAATTTATCACATAGATGTTATGGTTAATGGCAACAGGATGTTATATTACCTGATTCCAAGTGGAATTATTAAAAATGTCTTCCTCAAGGAGTTCATCATAATAATTAAATTCATTTTCCCACCACCCCCAGTGCCTCCAGGACCCACTGGAATTAAGAAAAAACAAATTAAGCTAAATTCTATGGTTAAATCCTAAATGGTAAATAGAAACTGCTAACGCATGTAGTGCACAGAATACTTTTCTGATTAACTTGAAAGGATGAAGAGTGTTAAATAATTAACACAAGGAAAAATTACATGGCATGCAGTATGGATAATGGAAGCACAAGGTGCAACAAACCTGCCTATGGGACCAGGCATGATAGTGTTTAGCATCAAGGGACAGGATCTTCTAGGTAAACTCAAGTTCCTTGATTGTAGCATTAGTTCTCAATTTCTCAGTAATCCATCATCTATGATGCCTACAAATATCTGTCATTAAAATCAATACAGTTGTACTGAGTACGAGTAAAATAGGAAGAAAAACAGCAGAGAAAACTTTGAGAACTTGAAACTCAATGACTCCACCACCAACTAGAAAAGACATATCTCCAAAGAAATGATACAGACAAGATATAACAACTACACAAGAAAACCAAAGAAATATCAAAGCACAAATGGAACTATTTGCAGCTTAACAATATACTTTTTAATTTGCTTAAAAGATTAAATACTGTTTCCAGCTATGGAGCATTGATTTATAGAGATATAACAAGCCCATTGTCTGCAAATTATTATAAGATGCCAAAATACACAATAGCAAGCACATTCTCTGAAAATGACTATAAGATGACATAATAAACAATAATATTTCGTTACTTAATTTGCCAACAGATCTGAACTGAATTTCACATCTCAAATATATGTCACTATTGAATATTATAACGTGAACTCAAAACACCTCTTCTCTTTCAACCATAAACTGACTTTGGTTGTACAATTACTAAGCATTAAAGAAACTAATAACTATTAATTAACTTTGCTATCTTACTTTCAATTTTGATCAATGGAAAATAAACTCTTGGAAGCTTCAAAATTTCCAAACAAAGACTTTATGCACTCATTTTAAACACTCTTTATCCTCTATTTCTCTTCCAACTGCAAGATCCTAATTGATGAGAAATACGAGCTCTACTTATGAGACGAAGACTAAAATAATAACTAAGAGTGGGAGAGAAAGATTTACATGTCTTGTATTTCAATAAATTTGCAACAGCCTAAAACAGGTCAGCCAATTTTGCAATGACATCTAGTCTATAAACAAATATTGTCATTGTTTAAAATGAGTTGGAAGAATCTTTCATGTTTTTATCTTAGTGTATATTCTTTCATTTTCAGAGGATTTCTCAATAATATGTCCATTACACTATTTTAAAAAGAATTCTCTAGTTAAAAAATTAGGAAGAAAAAAAAAACCTTTACTAATCCGGGATTGAGGATTATCAACCCCCTACTGGAATCAGGTGAAAGTAAAGGCTTCTCTGTAACCATCTACTATCCCTGACAAGTCCTCAGTATTAATTGATATTCATCCTTACATATTTCATTTAAGCTTCAAACAATAAAACCATTAAACAAATACTGAAGGGACATGAAAGAAGACACTGACTAAAATAAAACATATGAAAAGATTGCCACTCACTATAGCTGGTAGTTCTTGGAGTTACCATTTGCAATAATTCCATTGAAATCCAGTTCCTTATGTAAATCAACCCCTAGAGCATCAAGGATCAAAAGGCTGAAATGCCATACCTACAAAGAACAACTAAGAAGCTTTACCAGAAAATTAGCATGTGCTATCTGGTCTCATGGCCATGAGAACAGTAACTTCCCCATTTTAAAAACTTTTAAAATTTGAGAAGGAATATTCATGAAGCAGCTCAACGTGAGAGGCTATTGAAACTAATAGAACTGACATAATGCCTGATTTTCTCAAAACCTCCACCCTCCAGGATGAAAATACTAAATGAAGACAGCTCTGTATACTTGAGTATCAGATTACTCCCGTCTCATTCTCTTACGCCTACCAGTAGTCCTGACAAGAACACGTACCATTTTTGAAATGATGAAAACGAGTAGCATCTCTCACAATGATTTCTCTACCCACAAGCTTGGACATAAATTTAATGGCTGAATGACAATCATTACAGACTCTGAGGTTCTTCATGATCCTTAGTGTAGTATTCTCTGCGGTACTTATTAGCCCAAATGCAATGGCAAGTTTCTCACTATGATGTCTAAGTATTTGTTCCTTCACCTCCTCTTCAAGGTCATGTAATACTGACTCGGTATCAGGAACAAAACCCATCTTTTTAATCTCTTTCCATATCTTTTCCATCATCTTATAAATTGCATCTTTCTGTGGGTGAAGTCCATCTTCAGCCCCGAATACATGGACTTTGTGCTGAATCTGAACCCAACTAAAACCTTGCTCCTTCTTCACTCCCCTATCCTTCATTGATTTTCTAATTTTTGCAGCATCTTCCCATTTTCCACAAGCTGAATATAAATTAGCAAGGGCTGTGTAGGCCCCACTATTGTCAGGTTCAATAAGTAGCAATCTATCTGCTGCAATTTTAGCCATATCAACATTCTTATGGACTTTGCTAGAAGACAAAAGTGAGCCCCAAGCTATAACATCTGGTTCAATTGGCATAGTCTCTATGAATTTGAATGCTTCTTGAAGCAATCCAGCACGACCAAACATGTCAACCATGCATGCATAATGGCTTCCGGTGGGCTCAATTTTGTGCACATTTCTCATCAAATTATAATAGCTCCTTCCCTGTTCCACTAATCCCATGTGTGTGCAGGCCGAGAGCACACCGACATAAGTTATTTGATCAGGCTTGACACCAAGTGCAAGCATTTTCTCAAATAGTTCAATAGCTTCTCCTCCAAGACCATGTTGAGCTAGTGCTATAATCATGGAAGTCCAAGACACAGTATATCTGTTCCCCTGCATCAGACTGAATACTCGCTTTGCAGCACTGATACATCCAGATTTGGCATACATAGTAATTAGACCATTGCTCACAGAAACTAATGATACTTCTCCTGACCTCAAGGCACTTGCATGAATTTGTTTTCCATGATCCAAAAAAGCCAAACTTGAACTGACACTTAAAATGGCTGCCAAAGTGTAGTTGTTCGGCTTGGGACCTTCTCTTATCATTGATCTAAAGAGCTCCAAAGCATCGTTATGCAGACCATTATGCACATAACCTACAATCATGGCTGTCCATGCAATGACATCACAGTTTCTCAATGAGTCAAATATCTTTCTTGCTGGGTTTATATCCCCTAGCTTAACATATCCATCCAATAGGGCTGTAAAAGCTATAATATTGAGATCTGAAGTCCCACTATCTACTAAAATCTTTCGTGCATTTTCAACCCCACCAGACTTGGAATACATTGATATCAAAGCATTTCCTACTTCAATGGAGGTATTATAATTATTTCTTATAATGTGAGCATGGATTTGTTTTCCAAATTCCAACTTCTCAAGATTAGCACAAGCTGCCAAAACACTGGCTAAGGTGAAGGTATCAGGTTTTAGAGAAGCATCATTCAGCATATTTGAGAAGACAACAAGTGCTTCTGCATCATGTCCGTGCTGATTGTATCCTGCAATTATTGCATTCCAAGAAACTATATTTCGTTCAGTCATTTGCTCAAATTGATAAACTGCATGGTCAAAATGACCGCATTGCATATGCAAAGAAATCATAGCATTCCAGCTCAAAATATCTTTTGATCTCATGCCGTCAAAGACAACCTTCGCTGTCACTGGATCCCCAGACTTAGCGTACATATTGAGCAGTGAATTCGCTACAGAAACATAACTGCTGAGCCCAAATTTAACAACAAATGAGTGAATGTTCCTACCGATACCTAAAGCTTCAATTGCAGCACATGAGGAAAGAATATTAGTAACAGTGAATTGAGTCAGTGGAACTCTATCCCATATCATGTCTACAAACATCCTAATAGCACTACCAAAACGGCCCATGTGATTGTAACCCACTATCATGGCAGTCCAGGAAACAGAATCACGATCGGGTATTTCATTAAAACCCGAAGGGCCACATCAAACTGACCCCGTTTCGCATACGCAGATAGAATGGTATTCCAAGAGAAAGTTGTCCTAACAGGCATTTCATCAAACACACAGTGAGCATCAGAAACAGACCCAGTTTTCGCATAAAAGTTCATGAGGTTATTCATCAAGTAGACACTGAGGTGAAGCCCTGCTTTAATGATCAGACTGTGAATTGCTTTTCCAGCAAAAGGGTCTCTTAGTTTGAGGCTTGTTTGGAGGTGATGAGCATAGAATTCCGAAGATGTCAGAGAAAGAGGTTTGGGGACTCCATTAGAATTTGAGACTAACACAAGTTTGAAAAGGACTCTTTAAATCCCTGATCGCGTTGACAATGCTTTTATCAAAGACTAACAATGTTGATCGACTCGCTGTTTCTTATATAGCCGATTGATGAGAAAACACTTGAAGCTTGAACCCAATTCTTACAGTGACGAATCATAATTGAATATAACCAAAAGGATGAAAGCAAACCAAAAGGATGAAAATATGGACCGAAGCTTACGGGCTTGAAGGCCTTTTCTTCAATTATAAGTTCTCTGCAAGAGAGATGTTATACAGGAAATCAAAAATATAGAATGTTGAGTCCCTTAACGGTGACGCTTGATTCATACTTATAAGCATTCCACACAGACGATAACAGACAAAATAAAAAAATAAGTCCAAATGCATTCTGTAAGGCATCCAAATATTGGAAAACAAGTTATATCATCATGTTATAGCAAAATTTTCTCTTAGCAGTAAAGTCAGTTTGGATTGTATGCTGGTCTGTTGTAGGCCTCCTTTGGAGGTTCTCTTTTGTGTTTAATGCAAAGTCTTATTTATAAAAAAAATTATGTCATCGTGTAGCTTTTGGTAAATATTCATGTGTTTCTTAGGCTCTTTGTGCTAGAAATTTTATAAAGTGGGCAATATATGTCAATCATTATATATATTTTACTATATAAAATTAAAGCTAATAAAGTGATTAATAAAGTTTTAGAACAAGGCTTATGAAATAACATATATGTATAATATGGTATATTTAATTAATGCGTAAAAATCCGGTTTTATTCTTGATATTGTTTTGATGAATTAATAATATTTAGGGGTAATTTGGTAATTTTATAATTTAAATTTTAAAATTGACGATTGTAGTATCTAAGTTTACACGACTGACGCATCTCTGTTTCTGCCCATCGGTTACGAGAATTGTTATTGCGTTCATGAAAAACTCAAAAGCACTGCACCTAAGGAATTTTGATTACTAAACCTAATAATTTACAATACAAAATACCAAGTTCTGCATCAATTCTAGTACTATGGATACTAGTCAGTGTTTATTTGTAATAACATGAACATTATGCCTAATAAACAACTTATAATTTGATATGTGTTTAAGTTTTACATAGTATATACAGTATTTTTATAATTTATCAAAGCAGGCTTGTTAGATCATTAGATTAATGTGTATTTTCCATATGCCCATGTTGGTTTAGAGTATAATTATGACACATTTGTTTTTGAAAATTATAAAATAAATAAATAAATTGTACAGGTTTAATACCCGATTTGTGCAAATGTTTTAAAAGTAAGGTTTTTGGTGAAATTGAGACTTAGGTGTTGTCAAACAATGAAATTGCGGCTAAATTAAACATATTTTAGAGTAAAATTGGCATGAATTTTAGTTTTCTTTGAAATCCTTTGGATCGATACTTTCATCCTTTTGAATTAAGATTTATGGACAGTTTTTTGACAAATTATCAAATGGCTTTTCTTCCTTAGGAAGTGCAGAGCAAAACCCGACTAGCCCCGTTGAAAACAGTGGACAGAGACGCCATTTACAGGTGGGTCAAAAAACCAGATCGCGCAACCCGATTATCATGAAACTGGGTCAACTTGTGACCAAGTTGAAGCTTAGGGATGAAACAGACAACATTTCGTTAGGATCTAGACGACGTGTCGTACGTCGTCGTCCATTTGTACGACATATTGTTCGCTAACGTCAAACTGATGTCGGTAGGCCAAAAAAAATAAAAAGTAAAAAAATTATTTTTGTTTCCACACTTACCTAAGGTGTGTCTATACTGACAATATTGTGTAATATATATATTTATTTATTTTAAAATTAATTTATTAAACTAATATGTTGTCAAAGTAACCTCTGTTAGTTAAAAATAAAATTATTTTGAAATAAATGAATTTTTTGTATCTATGCTAAAATAATCAACCCAAATGACGATTATTTTAGGTCAGATATAGAGTTAGGATAGTATAAATGTGAGATAAATAGGGGTTAATATGCATATAATATGTCGATCCAAAGAAAGGCATATTGTTAGGTCATTAGTAAATTATATGCATTTGTACTATGATTGAGAGTATTGTTTATAAGTTGCTATTTGTGTCTAAAGACTAAATGTAATGTTGTGCTTGATATCTTATGATGGGTCCATTATTGTGTATACATGCTTTATATTTAAATATTATTTAAGTATATATAAATGTTTTGATATCAATTGTGTTTTTTATTTTATATATGGATATAGCATTTGCTATTTCTGCTAGTGTTAACAATATTCCTGTGTTTAATGACACAAATTTCAAGAAATAAAAGGATTATGTGATGATGATACTTGGACGTATGGATCTGGATCATATGTTTAGGCTTGATCCTCCTGCACCTCTGACAAATCAGAGTATTCCTGATAAGAGAGTGGTATATGACAAGTGGGAGAGATCTAACTGCATGAGTCTATAGATCATGAAACTGTCTATACTGATAAGGATAATGCTAGAAATTTTCTAAATCAGCTGGCCTATAAGTTTACAACAAGTGAAAAGGTTGAAACAAGCATTATACTGTCAAAACTTGTATGTATGAGACATAAAGGAAAAGGAAATTTATGTGAGTACATCTTGGATATGTCCAATCTTATTTCAAGACTAAGACGTCTCAAGTTACAGTTCTCTAAAAACATTTTGGTGCATCTTGTCTTGATCTCTCTTCCTGTACAGTTTGACACTCTTAAGATTAGCTATAATACTCAAAAATAGAAATGAATTCTAAATGAGTTTATAGCATAGTATGTGCAAGAGGAGGAGAGACTGAAGAATGACAATGTTGAGAGTGCTCATCTAGCATCTACTTCAAAAGATCCGGACAATAAGAAGAGAAAGAGGACCAACTATAAAGGAAAGGATATGGACCCATAAGCTTCAAGGCATAAGAAGCAGAAAAAATATGATTCAATACTTACATATTTCTTCTATAAAAAGAAATGTCACATGAAAGATTGCTCCAAGTACGCCAATTGGCATATAAAGAAAGGTACGATTCTCAACTTTGTTAGTTCTAAAGTTAATTTGGCTATAGCACCTAATGACACTTAGTGGATAGATACTGGTGCTACCACTCACTTAAGTGTCACTATGCAAGGTTGTCTTAGGAGTCGACTACCAAATGATGGTGAAAGATACATCTATACGGGTAATGGCAAGAAGACAAAGGTGGCAACTATTGGAGATATTCAGCTTATACTTATGATTGATTTTATTTTAATTTTGAAAAATATGGAATTTAATTTTAGTTTCATGTTTGGATAAATCAGGCTGCTCCTATTCATTTAGCAATGAAACATTTAGATTTTTTCAAAATTATAATTTGGTTGAAACTAGTAATTTAATTGACATGCTATATAGTTTAAATGTTCAAATCTCCAATACTAATGAGAATTTAGTATTGTTATGGCATAAGCGTTTATGGCACATATCCAAACAACACATAGAGAGATAAATAGCCCAAGCAATTCTCAATTCCCTTGACATGTCAGACTTTGACTTCTGTGTACAATGCATCAAGGAAAAAATAACTAATAAAAGACAGGTGCAAATAAGTGCAGTGACGTCTTAGATTTAATTCACACAAATATGTATGGTCCGTTCCTTACGATTTCTTGGAATGGACAAACATACTTCATCATATTTATAGACGATTACTCACGCTATGGTTATTTGTACCTAATTTACGAGAAGTATCAAACTCTGGATATGTTCATGACCTTCAAATCTGGAGTTGATAACCAATTAGGTAAGAAAATTAAGGCTGTGAAATATGACCGTATGGGAGAATATTACGGCAGATATGATGGATCAGGTGAATAACGTTAAGGGCCTTTTGTAAGGTACCTAACAGAATGCGGTATAGTCCCTTACTACATAATGTGAGGTACTCCAAGTTAAAATGGTGTGCTGAGCGGAGAAACCGAACCCTTCAAGACATAGTAAAAAGTATGATTAGTCACTTTTCTTTGCCAAATTCATTGGAATGAGGCATTAAAGACCACAGTTTACATTCTCAACCGAGTACCTGGTAAAGTAGTTGAAAAGATTTCATATGAATTATGGACAAGTAAAAAGCCTAGTATTAGGCATCTACATGTGTGGGGATCCCCAGCTGAGACAAGACCCTATAAGCCAAATGAAAGAAAATTAGACTAAAAAGCAACTGCTATTTTGTAAGATACTCTGAAAAATTAAGAGGGTTCAAGTTTTATTATCTTAAAAGTAGCTCTTTCTTTGAAATGAGTAATGCCAAGTTTATTGAGGACAGTGTGAGCATTAAAGTAAAATACACAGTATTTGAAGATGAATGTATAGACATTCCAACCACAGTCACAATAGTAGTTACATATGGGGATCAGACAACCCTTTATGATACCATTCAAATTATAATTCCAAATACTATGATTAATAATGACATCAATTATATCGCCTCAAACACAGTTAGAGGCTCCTCCCACTCAAGTTGAGGCACCACATTTAAAAATAGTGGAAGCAGCTCAACAACCTCAATTAGAAGTGCTAATAAGATGATCAACCATAGAGAGCAGAAAGATAATTTCAGATGATTATGTAGTCTTTCTTCAAAAGCATAAGTTTGATATGGGATTGTAGAATGATCCAATGTCTTTTAGTCAAGTTAAACAATGTGCCAATTCAGACAAGTGGATTAAAGCTATGCCTGAAGAAATGAAGTCCATAGAAGATAATGGTGTATGAAAATCTCATCAAATTGCCTAAATGAGTGAAATTAATTGGTTGCAAGTGGATATTCAAAACCAAATGGGATTTGAGAAGCAATTTCCAGAGGTATAAGGCTCGCACAGTCGCCAAAAGCTTCACACAAAAGAAGGACATAGATTATAAGGAGACTTTCTCTCCAGTTTCAACGAAGTATTCATTTAGGATAATAATGACACTTATAGCTCATTATGATTTGGAACTACATCAAATGGACGTAAAGACAACGTTTCTTAATAGCGACATTGCTGACACAATCTACATGGTGCAACCAAAGAATTTTGAGACAAATGATTCAAAACACCTTGTATGCAAACTTAAGAAGTCTATTTATGGTTTAAAGTAGATATCCCGTCAATGGTACCGAAAGTTTGATCAGGTGATTACTTCATTTGATTTTAAAGAGAACACTATTGATCAATATATCTATCTCAAGTTTAGTGAGAGCAAATTTATCATTCTAGTGCTTTATGTTGATGATATACTACTGGCTGACAATAACATAGGTTTATTACATGACACCAAGAAGTTATTATCTAGTTATTTTGAAATGAAGGACCTTGGAAATGCTTTCTTTATACTAGGTATACAAATCCATAGGGATCGTTCAAGAAATATACTTGGTCTATCACAAAAGACTTACATAGAAAAAGTGCTCAGTAGATATGGGGTGGAAAATTTCACCCCTAGAGATACACCTGTGGCAAAGGGTGATAAATTCAGTTTGGATTAATATCCAAAATTGGAACTTGAGAATAAAGAAATAGAGAAATTCCCTTAAATTTCAACAGTAAAGAGCCTTATGTATGCTCAAGTTTATACGTATCTGAATATTGCTTACATTGTGGGAATGTTAGGCAGATATCTTAGTAACAAGAGATGGATCATTTGAAGGCAGCAAAAAGGGTTATGAGATACTTATATAGGTTTAAGGACTATATACTCATATATCAGGTGTTCAATATTTGGAAGTTGTTGGATATTCAGATTCCAATTTTGCAGGGTGTCAAGATAGCAGGAAATCCACTTCAGGCTATGTTTTCATGCTAGTATGAAGGGCTATTTCATGGAAGAATGTAAAACAAACATTTATATCCTCATCAACTATGGAAACAAAGTTCATAGCGTGCTATGAGGCATCCAACCAGGGGACATGGCTATGGAATTTTATCACTGGACTACATGTATTTGATAGCATCGACAGACCATTAAAGATCAATTATAATAATAAGGCCATTAAGTTGTATTCCAAGAATAATCAGAGCTCGTTGAAGTCTAAACACATCGATATTTAAGTTCTTGATTGTGAAAGAAAGAGTTCAGAGTCATTAAGTGCCAATCGAGCACATCAGTACGAACTCCATGATTGCTAACACACTCACCAAGGGTTTGCCACCCAAGGTATTTTATGAGCACGTGACTCAAATGTGTGTTTTAAATATAGACGATATGGCCAAATAGTGGGAGTTCTTTTGATTATGTGTATCTGTATAATTGATGCACTTCAGTTATTATGTTTATTAATGTACGTACTTATGGTTTGTTGATATTTTAATGTATTGAGACAACTCTGAAATGCACTCATAATTTTGTATTGTTGTTTAGAATTTGGTGTTTGAAAATGTGATGATAGACTCATTGGAGTACGAAAGAGGACCAGCTGAAAATAGACATATAGAAGATCTCATTTCATGTAATTTTCATGCTACACATTCATATTGGATCTATGTCATTAATTGGGTTTAGTATGGTGATCACAGATAGGTCCCATTACGTATAAGTGTAATGACGGTCGCTATGATCTTATACTAAAACAATTAATGAACCTGATTGTTTTAAGTTATTTCAAGCGTTGGATAGTATTAGTGAGCTCAATTATAGTAATTAAAATCACGTGTAACTTTTGTGACGATTGTGGTCCCTAAGTTTACACGATTGATGCAGCTTTGTTTCTACCTATCGGTTACGAGAACCGTTATTGCATTCGTGAAAAAATCAGAAGCACTGCACTTAAGGAATTTTGATTACTGAACCTAACAATTTACAACACAGAATACCAAGTTCTGCATCGATTTTAGTACTATGGATACTGGTCAGTGTTTATTTATAATAACATGACCATTATACCTACTGATCTGCTTATAATTTGATATGTGTTTAAGTTTTATGAAGCATATACAGTATTTTTACATTTTGTACTAAAATCTTGCACAAATAAAGTATGAATGAAATGAATGAAGATTAAGAAATTCTAGCAAAGATAACGAAGAAACTTATCTTAAGATTTTTTGTGATGCAAACGTTACTAGATGTGATACATAAGGCTCATAGGAATCAATTCTAGATTTTTACTAGTGTGATGCTAGTAATCTATTACTACCACTGAAATAATAATATTTAAGAGAATCTATTATTATGTGATTCTTATCAGTGTGATGCTAATAATATAGATGTGATTCTTACTTATGTGTCTGGATGAGGTGGTGACATTATTCACTAAAGAGATTCTACAAGCTCTTCTTCCTCCAAATTCATTATGTCGTAGTTTTCACCCTACAATGGGAGTAGCGACTCGATTAAGCATTTGGAGAGTTACCACACCTTGAAGGAATTGCATGGTGCAATAGTCAACTATATGTAAAGATTCTCACGCACACTTTCCGAGATTGATCACTAGTGGTACAAAGTACTTAAATCAGGTTTTATCTTTTCTTTTTTCCATTTAAATCAAGCTTTTTTTACTCATTTCAGAGCTGCGCAGTCGATAAAGATATCAAAATCGTACTTTTTTACTGTCAAGTAGGGAAAAGATGAAACCTTAAAAGATTATATTACACATTTCAATAAGGAGGCTCTCTACATAGATGGTTGTAGTGATGATCTAATGCTGAATGCCATAATGGTCGGTCTAAAATCAAGCAAACTGTTATGGTTACATGGGAAGGATGATCCTAAGGACTTCCAGGAGCTGATGTGTCGCGCATAGAAATATACAAATGCTAAAGCACTGGTGAGCTCAATGCGTGACGAGATGACTTGGGAAGAATGATCCTAAGGACTTATAGGAGCTGATATGTCGCGCATGGAAATATGCAAATGCTGAGGCACTGATGAGCTCAAGGTGTGACGAGATGACCAAATCTAGAGAAAAGAAAAAGTTCATACCAGCAACCTGCTAAGTACATAAGGAGCAAGGGCGATTCAAGTAGCAGTGTGAGACCAACCTAAAGCTCCAGGAGGACATTTCTAACACTATACTCCTTTGACTACTTTATTTAATCAAGTATTCATGCAGATTTGAGATTATAACCTACTGAAATGGCCAGCAAGAAACATACCTCCACCAAAATAGATGGAGAAAAGCAAGTACTACCATTTTCACAAGGATCATAGTCACAACACTGAGGACTGTGTGGCCCCGAAAGATGAGATTGAAACTTTTATCCATAAAGGCTTCCTGAGAAATTTCATAATGGGATTACATAAGCACAGGGACCAGTGACAAGAGGAAGACCTTAAGCCCCCTTTGAGAATCGAATAAGAAAATTGTGAAAGGGGGCCTCCCATTGAAATTCATACAATAATTGAAGGAGATATCAGAAGCTTCAATAGGGTGCTAAAAGCCTATTCTTAGGCTGCCCACCATAGAATATCATGAGGTGAACCTGTCTCGGCGCCCAACAAAAGAGGTAAAAGCATAAACCTACTCGATAATAGTCATAGATGTAGATTCTAAAAAGTGTGTATTATCTACATGATAATGCAATAATGGTGACAATGAATGTGGCCAACTGCATGGTTAGACGAATTCTTGTGGAAAATAGGATCTCTGTAAACATTCTTTATTGGGATGCTTTCAAGCAAATGGGCATTGGCAAAAAGAAACCTAACCCAACATCAACCCCTTTATTTGGATTTACTAGAGAAAGAGTTATATTGGAAGGAAGCATCAACCTCCTAGTAACTATCGAAGCTCCACCAATATAATTTACGATTATGGTAAAAATTTTAGTTGTTAACCGCCCTTCAGTATATAACATGATTATAAAGAGACTTCTATTAAATAATTTGAGAGTAGTCACTTCAATTTATCACTTAGCAATGAAGTTTCCAACAAAGAAAGGAACATATGTAGTTCAAGGAGACTAGCATCAAACAAGAAAATGTTACGTCAACGTGCTCAAAGGGAGAGACAAAATAATGGAAATTGAAAATAAAACATAAATGCAGATGCAATCTCAGGGTCTTCAAACAAAGCCATCGGAGTTGGTTTTAGAGGACCCCTAACTCAGAGCCCCAAGCAAGATTCAGGAGCTGAACCAGGAATCAAAGGTAAGAAAACCTCGAGCTAAACCTGCGGAAGAACTTAAGAAGGTGGTTATGTCTCATGAAAACCTAAACAAGGTGTTTCAGATTAGCACGTCACTCACCCTAGAAGTGAGGGATGTACTTCTCGAATTCTTGAGGAACATCATGGATGTATTCGCAGGGTATTATGAGGATATGCCAGGTATTAACCTAAACATCATTGTACATCAGCTTAAAGTTGACCTAAACTTTAAACCTATTTTTCAAAAGAGAGGGACCTTCAACAATAAGAGATATGCTGTAATTGAAGATGAGGTTTAAAAACTTCTCAAGGGTGATTTATACGGCCATTAAACTATCTAGAATGGTTGGTGGATGTGGTGCTTGTAAAGAAAGCAAATGAAGATTGAAGAGTCTGTATTGATTTTACAGACCTCAAAAAAGCATGCCCAAATGATTATTTTCCTTTGCCATGGATTGATCAGCTAGTTGATTCCACTATAGCTCATGAGTTACTGATTTTTGTGAATGCATATTCCGACTACAACCAATCCAAATGCATGAACTAGATCAACCGAAAATAACATTCATTACTAACAAATGGCTATATTGTTATATTGTGATGCCTTTTGGGCTCAAGAATATAGGAACAACATACCAATGCTTGGTAAATAGGATATTCGCAGACCAGATTGGGAAGACAATGGAAGTTTTTATAGACGACATGCTCATGAAGAGTAGAGTAGTAGTGGATCACATAGCTGACTTAGAGGAAACCTTCAAAAAACTATAAAAGTACCAAATGAACTTATGAGACTTGGGAAAATTCCTTAGTTTTATGGTCAACCAAAGAGGAATAGAAGTTAACCTAGACAAAATTAAGGCTATTTAGAAATGAACGCCCTTCGAATCATAGAAGATGTGCAAAAACTCACTTGAAGAGTCGCATCACTCAATAGGTTCATCTCAAGGCAAATGCATGTGCCTCGGTTCTTCAAGGAATTAAGTAGAAGGAAGCAATTTCAGTGGACTGAAGAATGCGAGCTAGCATTTTAGCAGCTCAAAGACTGCCTTAGCTCACTCCTATTCTTTCTAAGGCCCTTATTAGTGAAGACCTAATCATGTATCTAGCAATCTCGACTACTGTAATAGGCTTAGAACTAGTAAAAGAAGAAGCTGGAGTGGAGTACCTTATATACTATGTCAGTGACGCCATGATGGATGCGAAAACTCGATATACAGATATTGAGAAATTGGCTTTGGCCTTAGTAGTTTCTTGCATGAAACTAAGACCTTATTTCCAAGCGCATGAAATAATAATACCCACAAATCAACCATTAAAATAGGTAATTTCAAGAGCTAGACCTATAGGGAGACTTATTAAGTGGACAATTGAAACCAAGAAGTTTGACATCGATACACATCGCCATCAAATGATCATAGTTAGATCAAATTTCTATTGAAACGTAAGGATGGTTCAACCACCTAATGAGATACCAATTAAAATCATGATAATTTAGGAAGTAGAATTTGTGATGAGGGAAGATTCATAGAAGAGACATTTGTAAAATACATTAAGGTGAAATGACTACCCACTACACAAAATGATCGATAAAAGTGATATTATAGTAGCTAACCAAATACTACATATAATGTGACTTATCCTTATGCTAAATTAACTAGGAAACTTTACAAGGTGGTTAGGATCCTTCATTCAAGAACTTATCAACTAGAAGATATGAATGGAATATCTTTGCCCCACCCATGGAATGTAGAACACCTACTCAAATACTATCAATGAAATTTATGCCTACTATATGTAAATAGTCTAGGATACTAAGTACATTGTACCTTCAATTTTTATTTCCTTAAAGTGAGTACTCTTACTTCCATAGTAAGCTGTCACACTCACAAGCATTGTACTTTCAGATTAATGGAAAGAAGTTTTGCTTCAACAACATAGTTTCTTATCCACATAATGTGAAGAAGCAACTGGGGGCAAATATAACCTAACTTTAGATAAATAACTGTTTGCAACAATATAAAGCAAGTAAGAAATAATTATTTACAATAATATAAAGCAAGCAAATATAAAAGTTGACCACAAAATCTCAAAGCAAAAGCATTAAGTTCAATAAACTGTATAACATAATAAATAGAGTCCAAAAAACTCAAAGCATGGAGTTCAACAAACTCTAAAACGAAGCAAATGTAATCTAAAAACTCTATAGAATTCACTACTCGACTATAATGTCTCCTGCACCAATACCCTATGTGCTACCAGTATCTCCCGCTTAAGTATATCCACATCAAACCCTGCGGTATCGACCTCATACTTCAAGCTCTTAAGCTCCTGAGTGGCTTTGCCACTCTTTTCCTCTAGTTGCACTACAGTGTCCTCCAATTTCTTAATTTGCTTCCTATTAACCTCTTCTGACTCTATCGCATCAGCCTTCAACTCCTTGAACATCGCTTTTGACCTTGATAGACTATCCTACAACTTCTAAATAGTCTATTCCTTAAGCTTGACTTTAGTATCCATAAGTATCGGCTTCTCTTTAAGCTCACTAATGGTCACTCTTTGATCAATCACTCCTCATCTTAAATCGCTAACCTCTCAACGCTACTGTGCCATAATGGCCTGTTGCCTCAGGGCTATATATCCAATCTAAAACAGACAAGGGTGGGAAAAAAATACACAAAGAATAATGATTTGTTTTACCTTCGCCACCAAGGTAGTAAGCAATGAAGCTTGCAGGTTTGAAGGAATGGAATGTGGGGTACAAGAAACACTTATAAATACCCTAAAGACACCAGATTTAGGTAAACAACTTTCTGGCCTTACAAAACTCGACTATTTTATTATCTTTTAAATCTTATTATTGACTTGAACGTCGAAGTACTTTTGTTCGGTACCACATTGTTACCCTAAGGTCCTAACCTTCTTCTCAATTTTTAGGTTCCCAAAATACCTAAATTACCCTTTTAAGTAGGAGTAAGGCTTTAACCAGTTTTTAAGCAATAACCATTTTAATTCTAAAATTTTACATATACATGGAGTTTTGGGGATGCTTCAGTGGATGCTCTTTTTCATCGTTTCTTCTTATTACTTTGCTAGGTGCCTTAATTTTCTATGGCCAAGGGTATCTTTAGTTTTTTTTAAAAAAAAGTTGAATAAAATTTGAATTATATGAAAAGTTGTCTAAAATAAACTTACAACTTTTTGTCGCAATTTATAAATTTTTATGAATGATATGACAATTTATTATTAGTTCATATCTTGTAAGAAAACCAATAATATATTGTCACATCACTCATAAAAATTTACAAATTATGATAATAAGTTTTATTCCTCTAATAATTCAATTGTTATTGACTTGGACATGGCCTAAAAACCCCTAAATATATGGGCTATTGATACCGAAATCGAACTTTATATAAAATAGTGAGTTGCCTTCCAAATTTTAAAATTGATATTAATATCTTAAATTTTAAAAGTAGTTGAAAATTGCCCCCTTATTGATAACACACTATATTTTAGCTGTTTTGATTTTTTATTTATTTTTATTTTTATGTTAATGGTTGAGGTAGATTAAATAAATTAGTTTGGATTATTTATGGAAAAAAAAAATTTATGAATTGCTTGAAAAATATTGTATTTAAGATAAAAATATACTATATTTATTAATTAGAAAGTAACTTACAATTATTTTAAAAGTTTAGAGATATGAGTACTAATTTTAAATTTTAAAAAACAATTAACTACTTTACTTTAGTAATGCTGCCAATAACCCCGAATATTTATAAAGACCCCCTATTTGTTGGTGACATGGCCTTCTTTTGGTATATCCATAAGTGTATTTAGGGCTGTTCATAAAATTATTGCTGGAGTTTTTCAATAATCGCCGACGGACGGTCAGTTAACCGACTGTGTATAATAAATAGTAATTGATTTCAGTATCAACTTTTCAAAATCGTCGATCATCAAAACCGACTGCTAAATTTTTTTTTTTTTATTTTATTATAAATAAATTAAATTAATATAATATAAAATATATTTTATTTTTATTTTATTGGTTTTGACAGTAATATATTTAAATTTTTATTTGATTTTAAATTATTTATTTATACTTATTGTATGTTCTTTATATTATATATATTTTTTATAAATATATATAATAACAAAATCAAAAACCGATTGAAAAACCGCTTTGTTGATTATGATTGGATTTTTTAATAAAAAAAATTCAATTATAAAATCGACCAACTGCCGTCACCAGTTAAAAAACCGAAATCGTCCATAACTGACCGAAACCCCCTTTTTTTAATGAACTAGTCGAAGTGTTTCTCTTTCAATCATGCTCAGGCTTCTCTCAAAATCAAAATCTCCTAAGAGCCCTAGCTTCACATCCTTTTCTTCATCTTGTCTTTTCAATACCCATCTCCGCAAGTCAACAACTTCGACTTCAATCTCTTCTAATCTGTTCAATCTTTCTTCTGGGTTTCCTCCGAAACATTCAAATCCCACAAATTTAGCTAATATTCCAAATGGGTATCAGCATCGTAAATTCCAAATTGGTATCGGGCGGGTTTTTCCATCTGGGCATGGCCTAAACTCTTCTAGGTTGAGGGATTTTGGAGGAAACGAAACTAGGTTTTCGAGGGCTCCAAGAACAAGTTTTGTGGCTGAGTCCAGGAGTTTCTGTAGCAAACCAAACAGAGAGTCTATCGAGTATGATGTTGTTATTGTTGGGGCAGGACCTGCTGGTTTATCGGCGGCCATTCGATTGAAGCAATTGTGCCTTGAAAATGATGTTGACTTATCAGTGTGTGTTGTGGAGAAAGGAGCCGAAGTGGGTACGTTTTACCTTCTACTTTGATGGATTTTTATTTTTTTATTTTTAGTTTTTTATATCCTGTGTATGAAGGTGGAAAATAATTTCCTACTCGCCAATTGAATGTTGCTTTCACTGTAGTTGAGTTGGAAATCAATTGGCATAAATTTGTTCCTTTCGTTTTCTTATTTGTTGCTATGTTTTTTCTACATTTTTTTTTTTAGATTTTAGTTGTTGTTCTTATTCCTCTATTAATTTGCTTATGATGAGAAGACTTTCTGTGTGCAATTCCACTGTTATGTTCTCAAATGTTATAATTAATTATAGCGCTTCGGTTGTAAAAGGACATTATAGTCAAAGATGTAATAGAGAAAATAACCTTAGTATGGCCTCATTGTGAACTGGACTAAGGATCATAAGAGTTTATCTGTATTAATCTGGTTCCATTTTCTTGGGTATATGGAATTCCAATACCAGGTTCTTTCAGAATTATACTGATTTGAGATTTTTGGTAAAATTGTAATTGTTGACATTCTAACTAGGACTTTTTATAGAAAAGAGATATGGAACTAGCATATGCAAATAATGATATTTAGATGCGATGGTAAGGAAAAAAGTAGTACCACCACGCTAGTTTGGAAATGGAAGAAAGGATTTCTTGAGATAGATTGGTAACTTCCAGTGCCAATAACAACATTTGTCCTGCATGATATATGTTATATCAACTGGGAGATGCAGTGAAGTTCATAGAAGAGCAAAAGACACACTACTGGATGGCATGGGCTATGTTTTTCTAACTTATGCTTAGAAGGTTTTGTGGTTAATGTCAGTTTCTTATTAAAATTTTATTTCTGTATCTTTATTAGATCTGAGTTTTTTTAGGTTGTATACTATTCTTTTTGTAGGTTAGTTTGTTGCTTCTGGATCTTGTTTCAGTTTTCCTATATTCTAGAATTGGAAAATTCAGCTGATTATGCTTTAATACTTCTTTCTCATTGCTTCCATTATTCCAAAGGTGCTCACATCCTTTCGGGGAATGTTTTTGAACCCCGAGCCCTAGATGAACTTCTCCCTCAGTGGAAACAAGAGGAGGTACTTGGTTTATTTCTTGCCTCTATTTTCTATTATGTTTGTTGAGCTCTCTAGCCATGTATTTTTTTTTTTAAAATATTAACCTCTGATCCTTGGTCAAACAAATTTAACTTATTGCCGGTCATTCTTATGTTTCCTAAATAATTAGTTAGGAACCCCTCTCTATGTTGTCCTTAATCAATGAATCTAACTTATTGCAGGTACTGCTTATGTTTCCTTAATAAATAGTTAGAAACCCTATATGTGGTCTTGTTGAATGGGGTCTAGGAAAGAAAAAATAAGTGGTTTTCCATGCTTCTGGTTGGCTGAATATGTTGAACTTGAATTACTTCTGTGAATCGTTCACAGATATTTCGTTCCTGATACTGTTGTGTTTTAAAGTTTAAAAAATGATTCTATCGGCCAATCTTTTTCCGCCATACTCTGTTGTTCTACACTCAAATGTGAAAAACATTAATGCCTTATTTTCTAATGATGAATGTAATGAACAAAATATTTCGGAAAAGAAACGTGCACTAATTCACTGCTACTTAGCATGAAAATATATCAATAACCATTTTATTCTACTAATTTTGATGCGAGGTTTTTGAACTTTATTTGCAGTCACCAATTACTGTCCCTGTTTCTTCTGATAAGTTTTGGTTTCTCTCAAAGGATCATGCATTTTCATTGCCAAGTCCTTTTCATAACAAAGGAAACTTTGTTATAAGGTACTCTTGAAAATAAAATTTTGAAACTCCCCTTATATTTTTTCTTTCTCTGCTAGAGATTGATTTCATTTTGCTTAATAATTCTCATAGAATATTGATTTCTCAAGACTTTCTTGCAATATGGGGATTCCAAATATTTGTTTGGCCTTGTTTACCTCAAAATACTGTAGTTGTTAAACTTACATAAGCTTATTAGTTCTTATGACAAATTATCACAGTGTTAAACTTACATAAGCTTATTAGTTCTTATGCAAAATTATCACAGCCTATTTTCAATTGCCAATTCTTTTGGTGTAAGTGGATCTTAGATTCTGCCCTAGCAATCTACATGACTCATTTAGAAAAGGGGATAGAAATCTGATGTCAAACTTATTGTCACTTACCTGACACTGGCTTTTCAATTGTTTGGTGATATTTTTTAGAATGGCTGAACACTCGGTGGTTAGTGATAGAATCTGTGAAAATGAAAATTAAAAATGAGCATTGTAAGGTCATCGATATATTTTCTCTAGAACTCCACCCACTTTGTCGAATGGGAAATTTTTTGTTTTCTTTCCTTATCAAAGATTTCTTATGTATACCTTTTAATCTGCATATTACAAAATTCTATGGTGTTAATACCATTGCATAAGCTTCTTAGAATCTGTGATGTAGTTTAAGTCAGTTAGTACGTTGGATGGGAGCTAAGGCTGAAGAATTGGGAATAGAAATATACCCTGGTTTTGCTGCTAGCGAGGTACTCCTCTCAAGTCTAACCGTCTATTGTTTGGTAAACTGTTGGATTTTTTTTTATTTACACATTGTCTTTGGTCAGATATTATATGATGCAAATGACATTGTTATTGGCATTGGAACTAATGATATGGGAGTTGGCAAAGATGGTTCAAAGAAGGAAAATTTTCAGCGGGGGGTAGAATTGAAAGGTCATTATCTTTCTTCTTTTCATTTTCCTCTCTATGTGAAAAGATGCACAACCCATTTACACATAAAATCTCTAAAGCATTAAGCTTGCTCCATTGTGAGCACGAATGCTATCTCTGCATGCTGATATTCTGGAGTGGATGCCAAAAAATAATAATAAGAATAAAAAGACTAGTTTTCCTATTGCCTAGACCAACTAGATGCATTTCTTATGGATTTATAAAGTACAATTTAAGTGTTAGCTGCACATACATGAATCTGTCTGACCTGTCTTGACTAAGTTTAGTTACCCTGAGAATTATCTACTTTGAAAAGTGTGTGTGTGTTTCTTATTTAGCTTCCAAATAGTGAAAGAAGTGCAAACTAATGCAGGGCGTGTAACACTTCTAGCAGAGGGATGCCGAGGATCATTATCAGAGGTTTGCATAAAATTAAAAAGAAAATAAATTGTGGCTGCAATAACTGCTTATGGTTCTAAACTTCCATTCTTTTCTAGTCAACTTCTTGTTCTAATATTAGAATATTTTTCTTTATTAGAAAGTGTTGAGAAAATACAACATGAGAGAGAAGGGACATGCTCAACACCAGACTTATGCTTTGGGAATTAAAGAGGTGGGCCTACTTTTTTAATTTACTGGGGTCTGGAAATTTATATATATATATATATATATATATATATATTTGCACTTATGGTCTGGCCTACTTTTTTATTTTACTGCGTCTGGAAAATACATTTAGCAAATATATATATATATATATATATGTATTTTCTCTTTGCACTTAGGATGAATCGCATGATATCCTTATGAGGACTATTAATTCAAGTTCACCGCATTGGCTACGTAGTAGGTCCAAATCGTGCTGATACTTTTCTGAGAACTGTAGTCTCAATGATCATTATTGTTCGTGATTCAGCAATGTGCCTTTTTGGCTTTCTTTGCTATCTTATCATAATGATGCATTCTATTTTAATAATTTGTTCTTCATCAGAGTTATAGTACATTGTTTAAGCAAAGGAGAATATTAAACAAAAATATTATGCATTGAGGATTTATCTCTTGGATTATTAGTTTGCATAGCATACAAATTTGATGAAATGAAACCTCATAACACATCATAAAATTTACAGAGCTCTTCTTTGGATCAATGAAAAAAAGTTTCTACTGATTGCCACCCTCTTAATTGACATCAAAGGTTTATGCAATTTTTGCCTAAATTCTTAAGCTCTGTTATTGTCAGGTTTGGGAAATTGATGAAGCCAAGCATAAATTAGGTGCTGTGATTCACACATTGGGTTGGCCCTTGGATCAAAAGACATATGGGGGATCTTTTCTGTACCATATGAAAGATAGACTGGTAATAGGACTTTCTTTTCTCTACTATTCTCTGATTTTTGGGGTTTTACTTCATTGAAATCAGTTTTGTGGCATGTTTGACAAAACAAGTTAGGGCATCAGCTTCTCTCTACCAGTGGCAGTTGCAACTTTTCTCTACCAGCCTTTTTTCTTTTTTTTTTTTCTTTTTTTAAAGAATCGATGATATTGACTGCTAATATTGCCAATATGGTCCATAAATATGGTAGAAAATGGCTAAATTTTTAGGTTTCTTTCCAATAATGGTTTTTTGGTGATTTCTACCATATCATTGGAAATCTCATCGACGCCAGGGAAGATAAGTCCTTCCCCTTTGATTTTGTGTGGGTACCCCCCAAAACCCAATAATATTGGCAATTTTTGCATCCCTACATGTGAGGGGGTGTTGAAAGTATTGTTGCTTGATATACATGGTTGGGCCCAATTCCTAACAACTTAAGCTTTTGGGATTAGTGGAAACTTAACATGATTAATTGATAATTAATAACAGTTTACAAGTATTGTCAATTCACATCTTGTTCTTTGGACCTTGGTAGATTTAATATGCATTTTTATTGAAGCCTTAATTTCATCTTCTTCCATTTTTTTTTTTCAAAAAGGTTTTAAGACATTAGAGTTGTCTTATTTTGTTTGGATATTTTCCTGATTTAGTTTTTCTGGTTATTAACTCCTTTGATACATGATCTTTCAGGTTTCCATTGGTCTTGTAATTGCTTTGAATTATCACAACCCTTTTTTGAACCCTTACGAGGAATTCCAGGTAATCTGCTCTAGTTCTATACTTAAATGCATCGTTTCTCTTTGGTTTATAATCCATCTCTTGTTAGATATAGGGTCTTGCACAATATTTTCTTAGAATTGGTAGAAAACAAGAAAGTCAATTTTGCACTTTGTGGGCCGATTGGTTGTCCTTTCCTTTCTCCTCTTCTATTCATCCTTTGTTGGGGGCATTACTATTGGATGAAATCCAATGTGGATTAGAAACATATTTGTACATCATCGTGTAAATACGTTCAAGTAACAAACATACATATGATATAAAATAAGAAAGTGTAGATGCTTTAATGTACTTTAAAAAAAAAAAAAAAAAACAGGAGCCTTTAATTGTAAATCAATAAGTTGTTTCAATCTCATTATTTCTCTCCACTATTTATAGTGTTTGCTTTTGCATAAATGAAGTCTTCTTACACTTTTGATTGATTTACGGTAATAACTAAAGTTAATATTATAATTGTTTTGTTAGAGAAACCTACTGTAGTTACTACTTTTTAGATGTCGTCAAACACTGATACCTTTTCACTTTTTGTTTGTACAAATTATATTTTACCTTTTGGTTAAAGTATGGAAAACATCACAAAGTAAATACATGTTTCTCTGTTCAAACCTTATCCTTGTACTTCCTATGTTCAATTAGAAATTGATTTTTAAGTCTTGAGTAAATAGTTAAATATCCTCTGTAGTTTAAACTTTTTCTCTTATTCCATCAGATTCAGTTTGATTACACATACATCCTTTTGATTTTTTATTTTGCTGCTCACCAAATGCAGTAAAATGGTTAGTCAACTGAGACCAAATTTTATTTTTTTTAAATGACAAGGATAATCTTGTTATACTTGTATAAAAATGTAATAATTTTACTGAAAGTATCTTAACAATGCAACATCATTGATAACAAAATAAAAATGATTTAACATGAAGAAAATTTTAAAATTATACATGTTTGTTTACAAGTATAATGAGTATGATTGTCATTTGAATGAAATTAATGGTTGACTAACTTTTCTTCACCTTTTTTGGAAGAATGTTACACGGTGTGAGTGTAAAAGGTTGAAAGGAATAGTTGTATTCTCATTCAAGTTGTTCAAACCCTAATTACAACACTCCTATTTATAGGACTCACAGGACTAAAAAATTGGAAACTAATAAATAGTACAGGCAATACATCTAATAATACTAGACTTTCCTAATTATAGTAGTTTGACTAAATTACAGTCATTCTATTTGCAGTAAGTCTTCCAACACATGCAGCATCAAAAATGGAATCCAAAGGGATTTATTTGTAACAAACCAAAAACTAATGCCACATGTTGAAAAAAATTAATAAGGGACATTTATGCTGTTTATCCTTTAAAATTTTACCTGAAACTTTTGTAGTTAAAAAGAAAAAAAAAATTTGGGAGCAAAGAAGAATAGTTAAATGTGCTATTGTAAATTTATGGGAAAAATGGCATGAATATGTACACTCATAAAATTTTGTTACAGTTTATTTAGTGCAATAAGTATAAATCACCCTTATTAAACTTCTTTTAAGAAATGTCGTATCGAAATTATCACACAATATCAAATAGATATTTTTTTTTGAGTTTTTTTTTTTTTTTGTCGTAGTTGTATAAAACTGACCACCTAATATACCTACAGGCAGCCTACATAGACAATACTTGTTTTTATAGAATAAATTGATAAAATAAAACAAAATAATTATTATCCATGTTCTGTTTTTGGTTGTTATCGATTTTATTTCCAGTAGTTCTTTAGTTTAAGTGCCGTCCATGTAGGTTGTCTACTTTTGTGTCAGGTGGCTAATGGATATGAAATGTTTGGTTGATTGTATAGGGCCTACATTCTTATACAACTAACAGGGAAAAATAAGGTTGACATAGATGTTTGCTTTCTTTGAAATGAAGGGGGATGAACTCTCGTGCACTAATTTTTCCATTATTGTGATGCCTATGTCAGTATCTTATCTTTAATTTTATGTAAAAGATTTTGAATAAACTTGTATTTTGACGATAGAAACTTAAACAACATCCTGCAATCAAACCAGTTCTGGAAGGTGGGACAGTCCTCCAGTATGGGGCTCGCATTTTGAATGAAGGAGGTTTTCAGGTATGTTATATATCCTAGAATTTCTCCAATGAAAATAGCAGAAAGACATGATGTTACACTTACCAATCACCACCCTAAGTTTAGTACAAATCAATGCATATTGTTACCTTATGAATTCATTTTAATGGAAGATATTTTAAGCATAAAATTAACTCTTTCTAAGTTCTATCTCAAATTATGCAACTACTGTCTGGTAAAGGTGAAAATATTTAAGGATAAAGATTTCCTAATGGCTGTTGTGGTTCATGGTACAAGCAGTTACTTGATTTGCAAGCAAGAAAACCACTGGATCTTTTCACACATAGTATTTCTTCTTATTTTTATTATTATTGATGCTACCTGTTATACAAATACAAATATGATTCTAGTTAAATTTCAGTCTATCCCATATCCAGTTTTTCCGGGAGGAGCAATCATTGGATGTTCAGCTGGCTTCTTAAATGTGCCGAAAATTAAGGGAACACATACTGCAATGAAATCAGGTACCATTCACTGTAACCTTATTAACGACTGTAATCATCATAAATGGGTTTTGAATGTCTGAATGAATAATGCAATTTGTTTTAATATTTTGTGTGCTGATCATTTTACAGTACAGTGATTAGAAAAGGGAATAGAAGTAGGCCAAAGATGATAACAAGTAGTAATGAGGAAGGATATTATCATCTGAGATAAAGCTTTATAACATAAGATAGGTCTTTGTTGTACAGAAGAGATTATGATATTTGATGGTTCCCAGGTATTATTAAGGAAAAAGCTCATGCAACCAATACAAATAATTTTTGGCTTGAAGACTAAATTGAATTTAGTTGGTTTTTAAACTTTAAATAAAGACAATTTGTGACAAATTATTCATGTGATGTTCATTGTAGATAAAACAATTTAATACCTTGTAATAAAATTAAGCTACGTATGATGTTAAACATTTGATTATATCAGTTATTAGTGATCATCTATCCTTTCCTTAGTTGTTCTATGTATAAGTAATCAGAAAAGCATTTCTTAGGCTTATCCTTCTTTCTCGAGTCTTACCAAATTTAAGGTGGGAAGAGGTGACAAGATTAGACTTTGGGAAGATTTTTGGAAATGCGATACTCCATTTTCTTTCATTGTTTTCTTACACTTCATTCGTCAATGTCAAAGGATTTTCATGCATATCTTTCTTAAACTTCTCAAGTGTTCACCTTTCTTTTGTAAAGCTAGTGTCCCTACTGAGGTCCTGGGTTTTGTTTGGTTCTTAACTCATGGAAGTATTAATTCTTACTTTATGTTAAGAAGAAGGCCACAAACTAGTTTATAGCCTTCGTGAGGTTTTTTTAATAATTTTTATTTTGTTGTTTTAGACAGTTAGAAGTTGGAATATGCTGGTCACTCCAAAATGCTGTATTTTTTGGTTGGTGACTTTCTTGTTTTATGGGTTTTAGCAAGAACAAGAAATTGAAGGATATGTGGTGATGTGCAGTTTTGCTTACTTCTTGGTAATAATTTGGTTGGTCATAAACAAAGGATCTGTGAGGACAAAATTCATGATATATGTTACATCTGGGATAGAATTAAGCTGATGCATGTTATGTTTTCATTGTTTGAGGATTTCTGATGGAGTTAAAACCAGCTATTAAGGTTAATCTGTCAGTGGATCCTGATGATAAATATATAAAGATATAGTATATGTAATAAATAAGACTTGGGTGAATAAAAACATGGATTATATTTCCTTTTCTAGGTAGAGATACAAGTTACAATCATGCACATGTCTGTTCACTTTGTAAAAGTCAAAACGTCATATTTGTGCATCAATAACTTGTATGTGTAGAATTATGGATCAATGTGGTGGCAAACTTCATATGGGATATTGTTTGTGCACCATTTGAAGCTGACATCTCACTTTAAATGGTACAAGTGGAATCAATCTACTGAAGTTAGCTTCTTAAATAACTGATATTTTCCAGGTTGGCCTTGTTGCTAGTGCATCTACAAATTTCACAAGTTCCCTGTATAGAGATGCTTAGGACAGAAACAGCAAAACATTTTTATCTGTGTTTTGTAATCTCTTCTATATAACATATTACTTAGACGGCCATTTTTTCCTTAACAGGAATGCTAGCAGCAGAAGCTACATTTCGTGTACTTCATGATGGCTCGAGCATGGAAACATATTGGGATAATGTAAAGGATTCATGGATATGGGAAGAGCTATACAGAGCTAGGAACTATAGACCAGTTAGTAAATCAAACTCATCACTTTATGTTTCATTAGTCTCTAAACTATATATTACCTCTTTGGCTCGTACTTCTATTGGCCTTTTGCCTTTTTGAGCTCTATAATTGCTCTTTTGTCTTTATAGTCAATGAATCACCTGAGATGTTACGAACTCCTTATCAACTAGCCACTACCTAAGTAGACAAAAGGAATTATGAAGTATCCTACTAGTTCACATTTTTCTAGTTAAAATTATATGATCTGTCACGTTTGCTGTTTTTTATCTCACAAGATCGCCTTGTCTTTACCATCTCTAACTATTTACTTCTGGTTTGCAGAAAATTGACATTTCAAACTTTTCTTTTCTTTTCTTTTTTTGAGCTGTATGATTTCTCTTTGGGCATTAAACTTACTGGATCATGTCAAAAAACAATTACTCCATTATGAAATGGCCACCTCTTAGATTAAAGATGATACTACCCTAATCCTTAAATTTCATTTTGTATGAAATTAACATCTCCCCCTTATTATGTTACTTATTGTTTGACTCAAGAGCTTTTATTTTTCCTGGAAAAATGATAAAAAAGTATGGCACTCTGTGCTGAAGAAGCTCTTGATTGGTTAATATTATTCATTAATAATACAATATGCTTAAAGCCGAAGCTACGAAAGTCTCAATCTCACAACCATGCCAACCACATAGGCATATGTATGCAATTTTTCAAACTCACATGGGCATATGCATGCAAGTTTTCAAAATCTTTCTTCACTTGTGAAATTACATCAATACCAAAGGTTAGGCTTTAAGCTATTAAGAAGTAAGTTTGACTGAGTTTATCGAACTAACATAGGCACATGCTAATGTCGCTGTTCCTGATTTATCTGACAGGTGGCTTCAATTTGCTGAATGTATAGTCTATAAGACAATCTGTGTATTAATTTAAAGTGGTGTGGTAGCTTTAGTTATAGTGCTCATATTTCGAATAATTTTATTGTTGTAGGCATTTGAATATGGACTTATCCCTGGCCTTGCCATTAGTGCTCTCGAACAGTAAGATCTCTAAGCTGTTGATTATATTAACTATATGAAGAATACTGTCGTTTTTGCTTTTTCTTTACTTGCTAATTAATAATTTGTCCTAGCAGCTATATACTGAAAGGGAAAGCCCCCATTACACTGAAGCATGGGAAACCTGATCATGAAGCAACAGATGTAAGATACTGTTCAATAAACCGTGCATTTAAATTACATCAACATGCATTATGAGAAACTTGGACTCTTTTTTTAGTTTTTTCATCTCCTTGTCAGTGATCCCGCTTTCTTTCTTGTACCATGTCATTATATTCAAGTAATTTTGTGAAGGGACATTCTACTAAGTGAAAACATTCCAATAATAAGAAATTGTATGATCACCCATGAAAAATTGAGTGTATGTCATCCATGAATTTATGGGCTTTTATGGGCTAATTAAAAATTGATGAGGATCTTAAACCATGAGAAGTTTGGATAAGTCATGCTAGAGTGCTCAGATGATAGATTGTTCTTTACTTCTTTCTTCTTTTCAAGTCTGTGTCTTTTGACATGCCTATTATGACCTTTTACAATAATTTAGAAGGTTTTATTTGGCAACCTTAGACTTAGAAATATGATTAGGGTTTAAGTTCCATCCATCGCATGTGCACTATACTGGAATTCAATGTTATCATGTGGATGTGTATGTGTCTAAGACTATTATATCACGAAGAAAGATTCATTTTTTAACTCCCATGTGTACAGGTTGCACCGAAACACCACCCAATTCAATATCCAAAGCCAGATGGGGTGTTCTCTTTTGATGTTCCAACCTCCTTACATAGGTATTATAACAATGAATTTTTCAACTTATAATTTGTGTTTTTATTTATTATGGAAGTCAATTGAAACAGGTGGCATGGTAAACTAATTCAAACATGGATAAACTTTCCTCGCTGATTTATGTTTTAAATTCAATTGTTAGTTGCCTTACTCAGCCCGTCCTCAAAGTTACAACATAATTGTTTTCGAAATCTTTGGTTGTCAAACTTGAAGTGAAAGTGCCTATATTAGTTCTCTATGCTCAAAGATGCTGAGCGATTATTGTATGGGGCACTTCTCCTCTGACATGCCCCCTTTTCATGTCTTGTGCTAGACATCCATGTTACATGAGACAAATGCAGAATAGTTCTAGTGTACGTACTTGTGAAATGATTCAGTTATCTACACTATTGGGCAAGAGTTCATACTACTACCTTGTCTGTTATTTGTCCATTCTATCCTGTCCAGAATGAGTTTGTGATAGGTTTAGGTGGGTTAATGGTGTGGAATAAGTTTGGGGTTTTAACCATTATGTTTTGTTAGAGTTTCCATTAATTAAGGATTAAGGGGAGGCCAACCTCCGATACAAATCTGCACCATTTTCCAACTCTTGGTAATATAGGTTGACCTCACAGCAATTAGCTTGGAAAAGGAGCATTATTGATAGGTGGAAAGGTTGTGCTAGGCTGAGAGCCTAGGTTGAATGGCTGTTATTATTTTTAAGGGTAGAAGAAAGTGTATTCTGCTATTTCATTAAGTGCTAGGAAATAAATTGAAAATGCAGATTTGCTTGTTTTAATTATCACTAGGACGGATCCAGATTCTTGTAGTTGATCACTAATCAGGAGTTCTAGTCTGCTGTTACCATTGAATTCAAATAAAATATTAGTTCTTGCTTATAAGATAAATTTTGTGTTTAGGTTCAGAAGAAAGGCATTTTGAAGATACCAAAAAAGATTAGTGACACTGCATAATTTGCCTGTCCGCATATCTTTTAATTTTTTTTTTTTCTAGCCAATGATATTTATATATCTTTTTTCATGTGTAGGAGTAACACAAATCATGAACATGACCAACCTGCTCACCTTCGCTTGAGGGACCCCGAGATTCCCGAACTTGTAAATCTGCCAGAGTATGCTGGCCCTGAGTCACGATATTGTCCTGCACGTGTATACGAGTAATTAGCAATTTAACAGCTCAATTGTTGCTTTTGAGCGATATCCTCTTATTTAATTCACTCTTATTTATACATAAAGATTTGTAATGTAGGTACATCCCAGATGAAAAGGGTCAGCTGAAGTTGCAAATCAATGCCCAAAATTGCTTGCACTGCAAGGTAAGTTGGGAAGTTATTTGAAACCCTGTAAAAATAAAACTTATCCTAACATAATCAACTCACTCCCACCTTCACCTGCTCGAAAAGGTGGAAGAATTTTCGTCGAAGAACTCAAAGGAAAGAGTTTACTTTCATAATCTGCCCACTCTCACTTAAGTTATTGGAAACCCTGTAAAAATAAAACTTACCCTAACATAATCAACTCACTCCCACCTTCACCTGCTCGAAAAGGTGGGAGAATTTTCGTCAAAGAACTCAAAGGAAAGAGTTTACTTTCATAATCTGCCCACTCTCACTTTCCCCTGCCCATTCTCACCCACGTCAAAAAGGGAATCACACGTGCACATATATTCTCTCTTTCTTTGTTTCTTCAATCAGGAAATCCCATCCATGGTTCCTGATTTGTTTTCGCAAGCATTTGTACAATATCTGCATTTGGGTTTTTAGACTGCGCTCCAACATACACATGCAGTTTGTTGCACATTTCAAGAGATGAGGATCAGTACTTGAGTAGATTACATCTGCCCTCCTTTCCCTCCTCCCTTTTTCCACCCTTTCATTTTTCCATCTTACCAAACAAAGCTTAAGAGATGTAGAAGAGATTTTCCAAAAGATAATAGGATGAGATTACTTAGAATTAGAATGCTTACTTTTACACACCGCAAAAATCATTTTGCATTACTTACTCGTGGCCTTATTTACGAGTCTCATATTTTCTCTTATCTTATTACTAGCCAATGGAAATCCTCAGTTATCTCTCAGGAGACCAACTGTGTGGTAAATGGTATTGGGTTCAAGCCTTTGTCCTTGTAATCCTAATTTAATATCTTTACATTTGTCCCTCCAAAAAAGAAACTCATTTGTGGGTGCTCTAACATTGCTGTAATTTGTTTCAGGCATGCGACATCAAAGACCCTAAGCAAAACATTGAATGGACTGTGCCTGAAGGTGGTGGCGGGCCCGGCTACTCGGTTATGTAAAATAAGCACCTTTCATTTTCATAGCAATTATGTATGTAAGCTTAACATTGTTCAAAAATGTTTTTTTTTTTTTTTTAATATTAATAATAAATAATCACCATAGATGATTTTCTGCAGAATTCAAAAGCTACAATGATAAAATAGGCATTATGATTAGAATAGACTTGTCTGCTAATTATGATGAAACTTATTTTTGAAAAGCTGTTGGAATCTAATTGATCATAGTTAATAGTTATAAAAATCATTTTGCATTGATCTTGATGTATGAACATTGCAATAATCTTCCGGTACCTTTTAATGAAACTGAAACGCCTAACACAAACCTCAGATCGACTAGTAAAACTGTTATAAGGGGACACTAAGGATTTTTAGCCATATTTTAATAGAATTAAAACTCTAGCTATTTTTGGATCTTTTACGAAACTGCCTGTGGCTATGAAAATATGTCAAAAATACGTAGCTTAATCCTTTTCCCCTTCTCCATGTTCTTTATACGAGTCCGTCACATGTCATCAATTTGCTGAACAAAATTCAGATTTGATCTCTTTTTATTCGTTTCAAAGTTCTTCAAATTGGAAGAAAACTACAACTTACTCAAAGTTTGAGTTTGGGTCATTGGGAACATTATTGAAAACGTCAAATAATATTTAGTTCTTTTATAAAATTTGTGGATTAAAATATGATATGAGTAATTTATTAGCTGATTTTAAGTTTTTTTTCTACCAGATTTATGTCTTTAGAGAGTAGATTTGAGTACACATCTAATTATTCATAATTAAATTTTTTCGAAGTTATTTCAAAATTTCAAAGTTAATTAAGTGTTTTTTTGAAGTAATTTCAAAGTAACTTAGAAAAACATAAATAACAATTTTCAATTTAAAATTAAATAATTGATATTTCGAAGTTAAAATTGAAAATTCAATTCATTCGATTATAAGAATCGAAATTTCAATTTTTCAATAGTTTGAAAAACTAAAATAATATATATTAGTTAATGCCTGAAATATTGTATAATTCAATATAGCTCAATTCGCGTGCTATTATTAATTAATACTGCATACTACTTGAGGGTAATAAAGAAATAAGGCAATCTTAATTAATTAATAAATAAGATAATCTTAGTTAATACTTTGTAGGGTTGATTATATTCCCCCCCCTAAACTATCGTGAAATTTACATTACCTTATAAATTTTTAATTTGGTTAATTTATCTTCTAAACTATATAATTTCATTCACTTTATACCAATTGATAACAAATATGTAATTTAATGGATGGAAAAATCTATAATAACATATTTAGTCTTAAACATTCCTTCTAAATTAAATAAAAACATTTCAGTTTAATAAAAAACTCAAAGAAAATAGAGATGCATACTTGCGGCCAACTATATAAATTTTATTTAAATACCCCCAAAGTTCTCCCTTTTTGAGTTTTCATGTGTCTACCATCCATACAAATTGACAAGTAGCTTATTGATCTAAATGTTCTTACAGAGGCATGAGTTTATAAACTCAGTAGGCTTTCCAAAACCAAAATAAAAAGAACATTCAAAGGCATTACATTTTAATAATGCAATTCATAATGTCATAATCAATCATAACGTACTTGCTCAATCATGGATGTCCACACTTTAAAGTCTTAATGTTTTATATTACATAACAAACTTATAGCATGATCATATCAAACTTACAATGCATTCATGAATTCATAAGTTTAACACAAAGTAGTTGGATTTTACATAGAGTGTGACATTTTAATTTAATTTGTAGCCTCTTTGCATATTAAAGGTGTATATGCGTTTTAATCTCACTTGTAGCATAGCACAGTAAGCATTTCAATCTAACTTATAACTTACTTAGTTTGTCATGAGCAAACTCAAACATTTATATAGCGCTTTCAAAATACCAACTATATGCAATGTACCATTCATGATCCATTGTACATTAGTATGTTTATGCATTCATTAGCTAGTAGAAAATTATTTAAACTACACAGTCTAGTTATTGATAAAAATTTGCATAACTCACATATTTTTCAAAATCATCCACTCTGCAGTACCATAATAGAAGTGATACAAATTACAATTCATAAATTTCCAAGAGAATATTTGTCATTCACACACAATAAAAATATTGCAAAATTCATAACTAATTCAAATCTCAATCAAATGACCTAATTCCAAAAGCATTAGAACCATACGGAGGTATCTATAACTCATAATTTTCAGAGTTCAGTAAATATTTAAAATTGTCACATAAAATTGTCAGCAAACCAGAGACAATAAAATAATTTTAATTACTTCTAGAAAACTTATTTTAAGCTAAAACCAGTAGAAAAATGACCATAGAACGTATACATATCTATATAAATTTAATCATATGCTTCCATGTTAGAAAAATATAGGTTTTACAAAACATCCCAAATTATCTTGTAATTTCAAAAATAAAACCATAACCTTCAAAAATTTATAACTAATTCATAAAATTCAAAAATTTAAAATTCCAACTCACACATGTTCACACATATCTTGGGTCAAATATTTAAACATTTAAGAGGAAAACAAGTCCATTTACCCTATGAAATTTCATAGAGAATACATAGGGACTTTGAAACCACACATACATACTCGTTGTTAGTTGGGATAAAAAAAAAATTAGCGCTTTTTTTAAGGGTTTGAGGTTCTTGTAGGAGATTTGAGAAATTTCAAGGTGAATGTTTTCAATGGAGCCCCAAGTTCAATGCTACAACAAATTAATCTCACCATTGACAACCTCTTGGAGAAATTTTAATCCTGAAAGGAGGTTTTATGATTATGCTAAATGTAAAGTAAGTAATCTGGCTTTATTAAATTTTCTAAACAAACATATATATATATATATATATATATATAATTTTAGGGATTTAATAGGCTTTGAAGAGTCGAGTTAGTTTACTATATTTTTTATTGACAATTATACACAAATTTGTGGTGCTTTCATAGGTTTTGAAGAATTAGTAGGTTTATGGTTCATTTTAAACAATTAAATTTTTAAATTTTGGGGCTTTGATAACTTGAGTAGATTTAGGTTTATTTTCTTAACAAATATTGTTTAAATTTTGGGGCTTTTGGAGTTTTGGAGATTTAAACAATAAGATGCGTGTTTATTTTATTACTAACTGTTGTGTAAATTTTGGATTTATTTTATTTTATTTTTTATTGGTTTTGATAACTTCAGTTGAATAGCAATTACTATTTTAATGAGTTTGAAGTTAAATCTCTTAACGATTACTGTTTAAATTATAAGGCTTCGATTTTTGAATACTTGAGTTGGTTTTTCTCTCTTTTGAATTAGGATAGTGAATGTGATTATTCGTTTTATTTTAAATTTTTAATAGGAAGCATATGACAATAATGTATGTGGCTTTTTTTTGTGTTTTGATATACCAATGTGTAAAAAGATAACAAATTGTTCCTATATTGGTGAATGGAAGGAATAAGATGCTAAATTAAAGTGAGGTTGCATTAAAGAAGATGGAAGTTGCTGCTTTTATGCTTAGTTATTTCGTAGATTTTTTTTTTCTTATTTGTCTTGTTGTATGGAAAGAATGATAAAGGACATTCTTCATTATTGTAGTTGTTGTGATATATAGCTTATTGGTTGTTTTGTTTGTATTTATTAAGTGTGGTGATTATGTAACACGATTTAAGGTTTGTAATGGCTATTGTTAATTTAAAGTTTATAATTACTATTGTTGATTAATGTAGTGACCATTATTGATTGATATCCATAAAGCATCATAACATGTCATTGACATAAAGCATTGTTTAGATTTTATGCAGTACCTATTTTATATAATTTTCTATGATATATGTATATTATGCCAACCGTTAGTTTATGAAAATGCTGGTTGGATAATGCACATATTTTTGTTTGCTAGCATGATTTATGTTAATTGCTAACAGGTTATTTTAGAACAATTTAGTATATAATATTAAACATAAGTTAGCGACAGTTGCTACATATGTACAAATTTTCGGTTGAAGCTATTATAATGACAGTTTGTATTGGAAATATTTGGTTCTGTATTGACTTGTTAATGACAGGTACTTAATGACATACCTATTATGATACAAAAATTGCCTTGTTGTTCACTGCTTCTTCTTCTTACTTATTTGTCCTTTGGTTCCTCGTCCCATACTTGCTTGTTTTGGCTTTCTTTCACCTTGCTTACTTGCCCCTTATTTGGCTTTGAAGACGATGTTGCTTGATCTTGTTTCTTGAAGTATCACGTTCTAACATTATGGCCCTCTTTATCACATTTAGTGCACAAAATCCTTGTAAACAACTTCCCATATTCTAATTTGCATTGCTTGATTCATTGGCTTCTCTTCTTCTAACCTTTTTAGCATACCGGGTTGCTTATGATATTTGGGAGCGATAATTGGTGTAAGTCCAAATTTAGTCCAAAGATCCTATCCACTCATAGGTTGAATGATGAATTGATAAAACTTCTTGTACTTTTTTTTTTTCATGTAATACTCATATACAAAATCTGGTGGTTCTGAATACTTTTATAAATAGTTGCAACTGAATGTCAGAATAGTATGTCAATGAGATCTCATCTCCTACACGAACATGTTTTAGCTACCAAGTCAACTATATTTTGATCACCATACATGGTCTTAATCTTAAATTTTGACAACCCAACCTAATAAACTATACAAGCCCTAGCTTACTTATTTTTCTCCAAATCTTAAAAGCATTACGACAAATATTTTCAGTCTATCTTTCCATATATTGTCTCTTTGCATATAATATTCTCATCAAATATACCATAATATTCTCAAACATACTCAAAATTAATTTCTCTCTAACCCTTACAATTACAACATTGAAAGACTCACACAAATTATTTAATAACATGTCATATTTTATTTCTATTCCAAAGGGTGATCCGCTCCAATGAATTAAAGGCTTAGTAACCAACCAATCATATGTTGTATTGTCGTCTTTCTTCAATTCTTCCATCTTTGCTTCAAAACATGCTTGAGTTGTAGAAGATGTTGCCTTCCAAAGAAGTTCTTTCACAACAAAACCCTTATGTTCATGTTTGAAATTATTGTATAATTGTCTTAAATAATGTCTATGATTTGAATTTGGCAAGAGCTGTTCAATAGTGGGGATTAAACCTCGTTAAAGAAATGCAATTCAACTACTAAAACTTTATTTTTATAACATCTAATAGCATATAGTAAACCATATTCAAAGCTCATGCAATCAAATGAGCTAACAAAGTACATTAACAATAAACTATATTAGTACATATTACCAGAACCTGTATAATAGTTCACACATACGAACAATATTATTACATATGACCCTTACCTATATAACAAAGTAGACTAACAACAATATTATCAATTTGTACTAAATTGCTTTCATTATTGATTAAAATAGATTGATACAAGAACTCAAAACAAATTAAAAATGTACCTCTTATATTCAATTTTTCAAACACAATACTTAATTATGTTAGCTTAACCAACCCAAAAAAAAGAAAAACAATTGAATAGAAACACAAAAATAATTGAATACAAATATATAATTATCAATAATAGTACAAAACTAATTATTAAATACAGTATTCATAGAATAATTAAAAGTTCAAACTTGAAAGAATAAAATTGGTTACCTTTTTGTTTATTGGTTATGAAAGTCCAGCCATGTGTATTCATATTTGCCAAATACTTCATTAGCAAACCTATAAATTAACCCCAATGGTCTTTATATTCAGATTCCACAACCACATATAAAATATGGAGCATTTGATTGTTTGCATCAATCTCAACTGTAGATAAAACTTGTCCTAGGTGAGGCCCTTTAACATGGCATCCCTCTAGTCCAACTAAAGGTTTACAGTCTGCTTTAAATCTCTCCTTGCATGCATGTAGACATATATATATCCCATCAAAGACTGGTAGTTGCTTTTCATTTAACTCCACCTTCATTACAACACCTGAACTGGATTTTGTTTCTTTAATCCAGCGCAGTAATTCCATAGTGTGTCATATTGTTCAATGTGAGAACTTTGAACAATTCTCATAGCCTTTTTTTTTTTGTACGCGGCAAGTGCAACCTCACTGCTTAAGTCATAGTAAACATCACTAATGAAGGCTTTAAGAGGAATTTTAGGATTTGATCTAAATTTATCCACGTATTTATTGGCCAACACATTTGAATTCAAATTTGTGTTATTTATCCACGTATTTATTGGCCAACACATTTGAATTCAAATTTGTGTTATTGAAAACACTACCACATTTATGCTTCTTTTGATATGTTCACTTGCATTGCCTTCTTTTTAGAATTAACTAGAGAAGCATAAAGTAACCAATCACATCCATCAGCTACACACCTTAACCTAACCCTATCACTTTCATTCTTGAATAAACAAAAATTATGTTCATTCTTGATTCCATATTCTCTCACAGCTTTCTTGAACTGTACTAAATTTCATGCCTACAACAAATGTAGGATCTGCCATATTAGTCTTAGCTCTAAACTATTTGTATTTAGACCTTATCGATCCATCTGCATCACTATTATCGAAATCACTAATGTTTTCACAATTTTCCTCATCACATATAACTCTTTCATTCTGAACATCTCCAGTAATATCATTATTTTCTTGAACCACTCCTTTTTTTAACTACTGCTATGTACTTGTTGAACATTGTCATCTTCTTTTACAACACCTTTTATTTTTTACATGGTTGTGGTTTACACCACCTTGAACATCATCAACTTTAACAACAAAAGTATCATAGAGGTCCTCATCATCCCTATTAGTGTAATTTTTATTGACAAAATCTACAGCCTCATTTTCAACTCCATCATTGATATCATTCTCTTGCTTAACTTTAATTTCTTCGTTAACCATATTCTTAACATTTACTTCATCTTGCTCCTCAAACTCTACTGCATCATTACCTTCATGTGCAACATTATCTATGAAAATGTTGTTTGACAATTTTTAAAAACACCTATAAAACTCTAACATATTTTAAGTAGTCCTCAGCAGCCTTATAAAAATATTCATCATACATTGTAAGTCATAATTCTTCTCCTTAGAATAAAAATCATAAAGTGTATCCCAATTTCTGCCCCACATCATTCAACTCTAAAATGGTCATTTTATCATGATCACAGTAACCATAATAAACTATTTGACCCCCAACATAGTTACCTCCCTTAAACTGACCTCTATGGTGCATCTTAATACTGGAATAGGTAGGTTTAGGATCTACATTGTACATATACCAATATTACACATATGCAATTCATATTTCCCAAAAGTTAAAAAATAAGAATAAATATTTGAGAAATCAAATTTTTAGGCTATTCATGATCATTCTTTTATCATACTAATTACTTGAAAATTAGAAAAAAAGAAGAAGCAAATATACAATTCCAATTATAAGTGGCCAATATACAATTAAATTGATTGATCTTTGATTAATTCTGAATAACACCAAAGGCATGCATTAGCTTATATATATATATATATATATATATATATATATATATATATATATACAATTCTGCTATAAACCCCAACATCGGGGTTCTTATGAAACGCGTGCACATTAAAATTAACGGTATTCAAAACAGTGAGTTTAGAGAAATTAATAAAATCTGCGCTTTCTATTTGATTTTTCCCCAATTTACCTCCTCCTCTGCAATTCGATATTTCCCCCAATTCACCTCATCATCTGCAACCCTCCCAATATTACCGGAAATGTGTTGTCAAGAAAAAAAGCTTTCTTCTCACTTTAAGCTTTCTTAACTTGGAATGTAATACACGAAAAATTACTTAGTTTGTGAAGAATTAATCCAGTAACTCATGTGTTTGGTAACAGGCCTGAGTGAAGAAAAGAAAAGAAAAGTAAAGAACGAAGAGCAATGTTTTCGGAAAACAGTAGAACTCGCTCATTTGCACAGTGCCTGCGCCAAACTGATCATTCTTCCAAAAATGGCGTTGTTTTATGTGTTAGTACCTTAAATAGAACATTGTGTTTTGGTTTATAAGAAAACATAACAACGGGCTATTTTTTATTGGGCCACATCAGCTTTAACAAGTAGGCTTTGTAACAGTTTTATTTTATAAGTCTCCGTACTCTTCTTTTTCATTAGATGAGTGTATTTGATAGAAAAGTGTCGAGAAGGTTGCAGAAAGAGGGTTTCGGTTCTTCAAGTTTGTTGCGATTCTTTCTTCAAGGTTGTGATTACTTTGTGGTTCTTCAAGATTGTTGTTTTTCTGGTTTCAATTGGGGTTAATTGAGTCTTCAAGTTTTTTCAACATAGGTAACATGTCTATGCTCTATCTCTTCACCTCTCTGTTTCATTCGCTCTCCACACCTCTCTCTCACATACCAAATGTATTTTCAGATCCCCACCTTTCGATCCAGTCCTTACCCCTCTCTTCAACTACTATTCCGTTTATAGAGAGCACAAGTACGTCATCCCAACCATATGTTCAACTTGCACTTCCCCAGTCTACTTTTCCTGTACGTAACCCTCCAAAAGTTCTTATTTCTGTAACCATGGCATTTAATGATCGAGTATACTTTGAGTTTTTGTTAATGGGTTTTTGCTTTGTCAATGATATCAAATCTAGATTGGGGTTTTTGTTTTTTTGGGGAAAAAAATCTAGATTGGAGGATTGCAGAGGAAGATGGGGAAAAAAATCAGATTGCAGATGAAGCTCTTACTAATTTGTCTAAACTCACCGTTTTGAATACCAGTTATGTTTAACGCACACGCGTTTCATAAGAACCCTGACGTTGGGATTTATAGCAGGACTGTATATATATATATATATATATATATATATATATATATATATATATATATAAGGATGTTATGGAGTCCACCTGCGGGGATTTTAACTTAATTTTTAATTTGTTTTACTTTTTTGTTTGCATCTAGTACATTTTTAAATATGTAAAAATTATTTCAATATTAAAAATTTTATTCATTTGAAATTTTAAAAAGCTAAAATGGCATTTTACACATTACTTTAGCTTTTAATTTTTAAGTTGACATAAACTATATTAATTTTCATGTTTTATTTGTTATTTTTATAATAAATCGAAAACTATATTAAATATCAAATAAAAATAAAAAAATAGAAAAAACTAAATTAAGCTGAAAAACCCACAGGTGGGCTCCATAACATCCCCACCTATTGGGGTTTATAGCAATATATATATATATATATATATATATATATATATTAGAAGCAAAACAAATAAAAAGGGTTGGTGATAATGTAAGCTGCATATGAAATACTACACTTTACACCCACACCTCCCCCATATATATATATATATATATATATATATATATATGTTAAGTTATAAAAATCATATGGCTTATGATTATTTCTTAAAATTTTAGAAACTAACTAATTAGATCACCTTGTAACTTATAAATTCTTTAAAATGCTTTTATTTATTATTATTTTTTAGTTAAATATATATATATATATATATATATATATATATATATATATATTGAATGTCTAATAGAGATATGTATCATGCTGATAAGTACTGGAGTCAAGATGGTAATACAATAAAACATGATTATAGCTAGTTACCAAAGGATTGAGTTTACTTCTTGCTTGTTGCAGGGTGATCATTACCCTTCACAGATAGTCATAATTCTATATATTTTTTTCCTTGAACAATTTTACAATTCCACAAATAGTCATGATTCTACATACTTTTTTTTTCCTTGAACAATTTTACAGTTCCATAGATCTCATGCAATTAACTCGTATCATATTTCAAATATTCATAAAGAAACAATATAAGAAAAAGCTAAATCCACCTGAATTGGAAACAAATTCGATTTTAGATAACACAACTGCATCTTGCCCAGTAAAAAAAAAATATCAGACTGCTCAAACTCAAATACTCAATTGATCAAACTGTTAGTGATTGAATATGGAGAGAACAATCAAAATTTGCAATTAATTTAATCATGTGTTTATTAAACTTGTTAGAACTTGGTGCAAACTATTTTATACAACTCAAAGTTCATGCAATTCAAGTCAAACTTGTCAGAAATTGGTGCAAGCTAGTTCATACAACTCGAACTTTTCAGAACTTGGTGCAACCTAACACATGCAACTCAACTTAGTTGTATGCAAAAAGTTCAAGCATTAAACGAAAATTATAAATCAAGAATTATAACACAACTCATTTAACACATATACAATTCATATTATCAAATTATATATATGAGTTAAATATATAATTTATTAATTTATAAAATCACTTTCTAAGGTCCTAAAAGAGCCCTAAAAAAACCTAATTAGTAATTGTAATGCATCTCAAGCATTCTGAAACCTATTAACACATTAACAATTACAAAATATAATTATTTAAAAACCCAACAAGCTGACAACTTTCAAAAAAATTTAATCAATATAATTGCTAAAGCAGCCCCATTACCTTAAATTATAATTGCAATTTTATATTCCCTTTTTATTCACATAATACATCATATAAATATAAACTATTAAACATCCAAAAACATGTAAATAATTACGTACCATATTCAGGAGGGTTATCATGACTCTCATGAGCTCCATTTTGTTGAACTTTTTCTCCAGACGAGTCTCAAGATGCAAAAAAACACAATAATGATATCACTATGAGTACAGATGACAAACCAACTTCTAAGAGGAAGACTAATTGATCAAAACCCAGGTGTTGCTCTATTGAAGATACAAAGAACAGAGTAAGGGAAAAGAATAAAGCACGAAGAAAAAATATGGAAGAAATACTGGAGACCAAAAGCTTTGAAAGATTAAAGGGTAGAAAGGGACTAATATTATTGTATTTTCAAGATTTATCCCTCTTTCTAGCTCACATGCCAAGCACATGTATTTTTTCCATCCATTAAAATATACATTTGTTATTTTTTTTATTTTTTTGGTAATAGACATTACATTAGCACCAAAAAAAAAAAAAAACCTAGAAAGAAAGTTACACAAGGAGGAATCAAATCTAAAGAGAATTCATAAAAAATAATAGCACGCTTAATAGAGAATGGTAGCTTGCTACAATATCTGCTACCAAATTGCATCTTTTGCTCTTCCATTTCACCTTCTAGCCCTGAATATCAAAACATTTCCGAACACTACAGATAGGATAGTAAGCATACCAGTAGGATGGATTATCTTTTGCATTGATTGCTTTTTCAACTTCTTTGATATCTATCTCCCATTCAACATTTCTCCAACCACACTGCTCTGCATACCCAGCCGCCCAATGCAACGCTTCCACTTCAGCCACAAATGGGGACACACACTTCATTAGCTTGGAAGTTAGATAAAGTAGGTGACCATGATTGTCCCTAACCACCAGGGCAGCAACTGCTTGACCATCGATAAAGCAGCATCCACATTAACCTTAATGAAACCTTGTTGAAGAGGGCACCAAACTTGAAATCTAAATGCCACTGGTGGAGATATAGTTTGAAAATTCTTATAATCCGTTGCCATGAACTCCTCCACCGCTAAATTGAATTTTTTATGAAGTTGTACCAATTGATAGCCCCTTTAAAAAAACACATACAATGGGCTTTCCAGATTGAATAAAAAAAGTGATGCACTAAGCACTACAAAATCCTCACTCTTCAAACCTTCCACTAGCGTTGGGTTAAGACAGGAATTAATTAAGTCATAAATGCTGTCTCCTTTCCACGAATCCAATCTGCACACCCAACGACTTCTGAAAGCTAAAAGCCTACCTAAGTGACATTCCTTGAAAATATGCAAATTGGATTCCAATTCGGCTCCACAAAAATGATAGGAAGTCCCCTGACCCTGTTCTCTAGACTACAATTTCTCTTATGGGAAGAGCATTTGAAAGCATCCTCTAGCAATGAAACTTCAGCCTTTCGTGCAACTTACACTTCCAAAGTTGCTTCCATATGGGATTGAAAACCTCTCCAATTTTATTTCTAATGATTTCCTCATAGAAGCTCCACACTGAAAATCGACCAGAGGTGTTACCCATCCAAAATAATTTTTCCAAGTTAGAAAAAACCGGCCAATCTACTTGCAAAATTGTTTCCGCTAATTCTTGATCACAAATCCTTGAATTAAGAGCTTGATCCCACCCCAACCTAGTTCCAGCGCGAAGATCAACAACCATCTCCCAAAAAGATTCATCAATATTTTCTTTGATTTTTGGGACTGAGTTGGGCAGCCAAGGGATCCACGGATCCTTTCAGGGATTAATCCATAAACCATCACCAAGCTTAAAACAAGATGGTTTTCTAATAATCGACAAAGTAGCTAGAACACCGCTTTTAACTATTGAATCACCTCTTTTTCGAATGCAATAAAAAAAATGAAGAGTTTATAATTGAACAATTTAACCCAAAGGCAATCCTTATCAGATGCTATACTCCACCCATATTTGGCTAACATGGCCAAGTTCACATCCTGAAATTTGTGGAAACCTAACCTTCCTGCAGCTTTAGGAGTGCAAATATCATTCTAAGCTCTTAAGGCTAAAAACTTATTTTTTCCACTCTTCACTCCCCACCAAAATCTCCTGATCATGGAGTCAAGACGCTGGTAAGAAGAACTAAGCCATTTTAAAGTTGATATTGAGTATAAAGGGATGGCCTAGGCAACTAAACGTATAAGAGTGGTCTTTCCAGCTCTAGACAAGAGTTGGTTTTGCCATCCTTCTATCCATTGTTGAACCCTTTCAGAAATCTTGTTAAATTTCTGAGAATGCTTATGACTGAAGGTGAGAGAATTTCCTAAATAGACTACTCTTGGCCCTATTTCCTTGAACCCCATAATATCCTTTATCTTATAATTCATCAAATAGTTAGTACCTTGGTGAGAAGAAAATATTGAGCATCTCTACACTTACTTGTTGCCTAGACCAAGCGTTATATTTAGATAGAGTAGCCATTAGAGTTTTTGTATTACCTTTATACCCTTTACAAGCTAGGAGGATATCATCTGCGTACATCAAATCAGTCACTAGGTTGCTTGTCTACTTATTTTAATCCCATTTAAGGCCCCTGAACTTTCCTGAAGTTGAAAAAGTCTAAAAAGAACCTCAGCAGCAAAGAACAAAGAGATAAGGAGGCAAAGGGTCTCCTTAGCTCAGCCTGCGAGTTGAATTAATTTATACACAGATACTCTCATTCAAAAGAAGACTATATTTAATAGTACTAACACAACTAAAGATCATCTATCGAAACTTGTTGGAAAATCCCCAGGGTCCCAGCACCACATCCAAAAAACTCCATTCTAACTTGACTAGCATAATGCCTTTTTTCCTTTATACTTATTGACTTTGTGCACCAATTCTTGTGCCATCATAGAGTTCTCTGCAATCCACCTCCCTTTAAAAAAAGCGCCTTGGTTTGAGGCAATCATTCTTCCCAAATGTTTCCTAAGTCTAGTAGTGATGATTTTGGAAACAATTTTATAAGTCACATTACATAAACTTATAGGCCTAAAATGATTGAAATTCAATGCACCAATGACTTTGGGAATTAGGACAATATTAGTCCTATTCATCAAAGCCAGTACTTGTCCTCTCAGGAAATATTCTTGGATGAAATTAATGACCTGCTCACCTACGGTATTCCAATAGTGCCTATAAAAACTAGCAGAAAACCCCGAACTTTTCAGCAGGTGCATATCCCATAAGGTTTGTTGAATCTCATCTCCAATAGGAATTGTCATTAGATCCTCATTATCCTTCACTAAAATACAAAGAGAAATCAACTCTCGTAAGTCTCTAGGTAGTTGAGGAACATCTGACGAGAAAAGCTCCTCAAATTCTCTAAGAAAATAGTGTCCTATACTCCTTCTATTAGTAAGTCATTTTCCTTCCAAATTAATTGCTTCAATTCTGTTCCGTTTCCTTCTAATAAGTATAAAAGCACGGAAAAACTTTGTATTCATATCCCCTGAGATAACCATAGTTCTCTCGACTTTTGCCTGTAAATAGATTCTTGCCGAATTCTCAGATTACATAATTCCTCAATAATCGAATTTTGCCTATGACTTGAATTTATACCAAGCCGATCTTCTTTCTATTGGAGAATACATAGCTCTTCTTCCAATTTGTCAATAGCAATATGAACCTGCCCAAAAGAATTTCTATTACAATCTTTAAAAGCCTTTATGGTGCTTGACAATCTGTTGATCATCTTTCTAAGCTCTGCCCCATGCACCATATTTGAGCTCCAAGCATGATCTACCACACGAAAACTGTCCTCTTTTGGAGTCCAAGCTTCCAAGAACCTGAGCAGACGTGGAAGAGGCCACTCTTTAGCTCCCGTTGTAATCAAGATTGGTGCATGATCTGATTCAGATGTCCCCTAAATTCATCACAATGTAATAGGGATACAAATGCATTCAATGAGATCAACCACTACTCTATCAAGTCTTTCCTTGATGAGATTCTCCTGATTGTTTATCCAAATGAACTTCCTCCTGGAAAAACCCAAGTCAACTTCGCCAATACTAATAAGAAAATTATTTAGCAATAAATTTTTCAAAAAAATTTTTCTTCCTCCCATCTTCTTTGTATTGTCTACAATCACATTCAAGTCCTTGAAAACCAGTCGCGGGAGTCGTTCCTTTTGCATGATCAATTCCATCCTATCCCAAAACATTTTCTTGTTTGCATATTTTGTTGGATCGTAACACGTATAACCCTTCCAGCATGCAGTGCCAATGGCGTTGTTTACCACAAAAGCCATAGAATTTGCATCCTTATCAATGCATTCAATCTTCACATTGTTGGTCCACATTAGAGCCATACCATCTACTTTTCCCATCACATCCACAACTACCAGATTATCAAACAATAATTTTCTGCGAATTTTTTCCACACCTGACGTCATACTTTTCGTTTTGGCTAGGAAGAGGCAGGACAGTCTCCACTTCTTTACTAATCCCTTAAGCGCTAAGACTGTCTCCTTCCTCCTGAGACCCTACAGTTTCATGTTAATATGGTCATGGAAGAGGGGGGGCTTGTTTGGGTCCGCCTCTTTAGCCATTAGAAAAACCAACCTTCCAGTGGTGTCTAAAGGAGCTGTTTTAGAACTGAAAGCCCTTTCTTTGGAGCAACCACCTTCCTCCGTAGTCTACACTACTTTGCATATTTGCCTATCTATGTAGAGTGTATAAAATATCTAGACGTATCTTTTCCATGCTTGAAACCTATGATAAGAAGGAAGTTGATTGGAGCTGTAATTCTATTTCTTCCATTTTGTAATTATCGCTTCCTTTTGTTGATGTTGTTATCTCTAACTCCCCTAAACCATAATTAGTTAAATCCACGTATAACCCATCAGGTCATATAATGAGTTTATTCTCACCAAACCTTCTCTATAAGAGCCCTTAAGGTACTAAAAAGCTTTCCTTTTTTTATTGTTCAAACTGATAGTTTTGAGCCTGCCTAGCCCAACTGCGTTATACACCCTGCCCGACCCAATGTTGAGCCAATCTGCCAAATCGTCTTCCATTCCATGTAGGTCTAGCTCCTTGAATTGCCGTCTGTTATGAATTGCGGTAGAAGCTATCAACTCTGCTCTCTATCTAACCCATTGGCTAAGATTATCAAGGTCACATTGATTTTCCCTAGCCTTTTCAACCACTAACTTTTTAAAATCGAAATGACCTGCCATATCCATGTCTTGAAAAGTGTAGTATATGGAGTCTATCTCCGAACACATAGCACATATACTGTTGAAGTAGTCTTGCCTTCTCTGATTTGTGTTCCCAAGTATTTCTTCCATCTGTGAGCTATCTTTTCCGCCCTCTACAGGTTCTGCTATTGTATTCATCAGACACGCCACATTTGAAGGACTAGTCACATTCACATTAAATGTTTCCATCTTATTTGATGGCTACCTTTCTTAATTGTCGGAAACTTTTAAATTTACAAAAGTAATTCCATCGGAAACTCCCGCCCGGAGCCAAGGTTCGTACAGCTGGGTTACCATCCCGTTCATGCTCTTTATAGTTACCAGCTCTGTAACAGTGCATTTCTCAGCCATATGATCCAATCGACCACATCGAAAACAGAAGTCTAGTAACCTTTCATATTTAAACTGTATCCATTTTTCATTCCCATCCTCTCTGTTCTGGAAGAAACCTGCTAGTAATGGATTCTCCACCTTAATATCAATAAGAAACCTCAGGAATCTGTGAGCCACCACCAAGCTTTGACTAATCGATGTGGCATGCAGACCTCCAATCTGATGACCTATCTTCAAAGCAACCCCTTGGTGAAGTAGCTTTTAGGGAAAACCATGCACTTGTATGTAGAAAGTAGAGGTCAGGAAATCGATATCTTGTATGGTCTCATCAGCTGACTATTCCTTCAGAATGAGATGACTCCCATCCATAGATCATGGTCTTCTATCAAAAATCCTATCTTTATCTTCTTTCATAGTGAAGCAGAACTTAAACAGATTGTTTTCCAACTTTTTCACTTGAATTCGCCCTTTTAACTGCCAAGACTTTTTGATAATGTCCATTATTGTGAATCGGCGGAACTTACGGCCAGTAAGCAACTTCCCTACCAAAAATTTCTCCGTCGAACGAACTAGTTCTGCATCCTGGGATTCTAAGTTTAGAGAACTCAAGGCTTCTCTAAGATTTATAACTGTGGAGAGACCTAGATCCATAATGAACTAGACAAAAAAGCCAAACGGGCAAGGAGAACAGCCACAACCAAAAGCCACCGCGAAGGAGACTATGAGAGACAATAAGACTGGGAGAAAACTCAGTCAGACATCTGACCTTTCATAGAGAGAGAGAGTAGATTAAATATATATTTGTAATCAATCAATGCAAAGTGAGCGAAATTATATAATTTACAGAGTAAATTGAATAAATTAAAAATTTATGGAGTAAAGTATAAATTTCGCAACAATTTAAAAAGATAAAGTATAATTAATCCCTTCTTTGCACTACTTAAGGGTAATAAAAATAAGATAATAAAAAATAAAAGGTAAGACTCCACACAGGATACTTAAAAAACAAATGGTAAGATTCTTAGTTTATATTACAGGAGGGTAATAAAAAGATAACCTAATTAAAAAAAAAAAAATCCAAATGGTCAGACCCTTAGGGCGTGGTGACTGGCAACCGGGTCCAGTCTTTGACAGCAATAGTCAAATATCTTTATGGGCGTCTCATTCACTTCTGTTTCTATGCAGTGATCGAATCATAGAGATTTTGAGGGTCATTTTCTAAAGTCATTTTGTTTAATTTTTAGGTGAGGATACTTTAGAATTGAAATTATGGGATATTTGTCTTAAGTTCGAAATTCTGAGTTTTTCTCAATTTATTCGATTTGTTGTTCTTACAGGTTGAGTGAATGGGTGGTGTTGGGAAAATCACGGCGGCTGAGTTTTTACAAGTATGTCTCTCTTTTTTGTTGGTCTGAGAATCGTATTCAAATAATGAATTTTTTTCCCCAGTGATTTAGCTTTTATACTTTTTGGTGATTGGGATTTATTTTTATTATTTATAAACTGCAATCGATTTTATTATTTATTTTCTCTGAAATAATATTGTGTTTTGATTTTCTTCTGGGGTTGTGTCAAACTATTAGATTGAATGCAAATTTTGAAATTTTTGGGGTGTTTATTACAGGGTACCCATAGGCAAAATCTGTTTTTACACAGTAATTCTAGTAGTAGGGGCAGCCATGGTCTATGGGGCATGCTTCAGGTTTCTAGTTCAAATTTTGGCTATTCAAGTAGAAAAGGTGCTTCATTGAGGTGTTGTAGACAAGCAAAGCCTAGAGCTGTGGTGTCTGGCGGTGTAAAAAGTTCTGTTGATGAGCAATCTTTTTTGGTTGAGAAGCCTGCTGTGGAAGTTGTACATTATTATCGTGTCCCGTTGCTTCAGGAGAGTACAACATCTGAGCTTGTCAAGTCTGTTCAGACCAAAATCTCGAATCAGATTGTTGATTTGAAGACAGAGCAGTGTTTTAATATTGGGCTCTCTTCAGAGCTTTCAAGTGAAAAGATCTCTGTTCTTAAATGGCTTCTTCAGGAGACTTATGAGCCTGAGAATTTGGGGGTGGAGAGCTTTCTTGAAAAGAAGCGGAAGGAAGGATTAAGTATGGTTGTAGTTGAAGTTGGGCCTCGTTTATCATTTACGACAGCATGGTCTTCTAATGCTGTATCAATTTGTCGAGCGTGTGGGTTGGCAGAGGTGAATCGTCTAGAACGCTCAAGGAGGTATTTGTTGTATAGTAAGGGTCCATTGCAAGAGCAACATATTAATGACTTTGCTGCCATGGTTCATGATAGGATGACTGAATGTGTTTATACCCAGAAACTTACATCTTTTGAGACAAGTCTGGTTCCAGAGGAAGTTCGATATATACCTGTGTTGGAGAATGGTCGGAAAGCTTTGGAGGACATTAATCAGGAAATGGGTTTAGCTTTTGATGAACAAGATATCCAATATTACACTAGACTATTCAGGAAGGAAATCAAGCGTAATCCAACAACAGTGGAACTATTTGATATTGCACAATCTAATAGCGAGCACAGCAGGCACTGGTTTTTTACTGGAAAAATTGTTATAGATGGGCAACCTATGGACAGGACTTTAATGGAGATTGTGAAGAGCACTTTGAAAGCAAACCGAAACAATTCTGTAATTGGATTTAAGGATAACTCTAGTGCAATTAAAGGATTCCCTGTGAAACAGTTGCGACCAGTTCAGCCGGGTTCAGCATGTCAGTTAGACACAGCTTCTCGTGATCTTGATATTTTATTTACTGCTGAGACCCATAATTTCCCTTGTGCTGTGGCACCTTACCCGGGTGCTGAGACAGGTGTAGGTGGACGCATAAGGGATACCCATGCTACAGGAAAGGGGTCTTTTGTTGTTGGAGCTACAGCTGGTTATTGTGTTGGGAACCTCAACATAGAGGGTGCTTATGCTCCTTGGGAAGATCCATCTTTCACGTATCCATCAAATCTGGCATCACCTTTGCAGATCCTCATAGATGCTAGTAATGGTGCATCAGACTATGGGAACAAATTTGGAGAGCCCTTGATTCAGGGATACACTAGAACTTTTGGAATGAGACTCCCAAGTGGTGAAAGACGGGAATGGTTGAAGCCAATCATGTTTAGTGCAGGAATTGGGCAAATTGATCACATCCATATATCAAAAGAAGAGCCTGAAATTGGAATGTTGGTTGTAAAGATTGGAGGCCCTGCTTATCGTATTGGAATGGGAGGTGGGGCTGCATCAAGCATGGTTAGTGGTCAGAATGATGCAGAGCTTGATTTTAATGCTGTACAACGTGGAGATGCTGAGATGGCACAGAAATTGTATCGTGTTGTCCGTGCCTGCATCGAAATGGGGGAGAATAACCCAGTTATTAGCATTCATGATCAGGGAGCTGGTGGAAATTGCAATGTTGTTAAGGAAATTATTTACCCTGAGGGTGCTGAGATAGATATTCGGGCAATTGTTGTTGGTGACTACACAATGTCTGTGTTGGAGATATGGGGTGCAGAATATCAGGAGCAAGATGCAATACTGGTGAAGCCTGAAAGCCGTGCACTTTTACAATCAATATGTGAAAGAGAAAGGGTTTCTATGGCTGTTATTGGAAAAATAAATGGTCAGGGTCGTGTTGTATTAGTTGATAGCAAGGCTATTGAAGATTGTCATTCAAGAGGGCTTCCTTCTCCTCCTCCTGCTGTAGATTTGGAGCTTGATAAAGTACTTGGTGATGACATGCCGCAAAAATGTTTTGAATTTAACCGAGTGCATGATGCACGAGAGCCACTTGATATTGCTCCTGGGATAACATTGATGGAGTCTCTTAAGAGAGTGTTAAGGCTTCTTTCTGTTTGTTCAAAGCGCTTTTTGACAACGAAAGTGGATAGATGTGTAACTGGTCTTGTAGCCCAGCAGCAAACTGTTGGACCATTGCAGATTACTCTTGCTGATGTTGCAGTCATTGCTCAGAGTTATTCGGACTTGACTGGAGGTGCATGTGCCATTGGGGAGCAGCCAATCAAAGGTTTGCTAAATCCAAAATCAATGGCAAGACTGGCTGTTGGAGAAGCACTCACAAATCTTGTTTGGGCAAAGGTCACTTCTCTTTCTGATGTTAAAGCAAGTGGAAATTGGATGTATGCTGCTAAGCTTGATGGTGAAGGAGCAGCCATGTATGATGCTGCTACAGCTCTTTCAGAAGCCATGATTGAGCTCGGTATTGCTATTGATGGGGGCAAGGATAGTCTTTCCATGGCTGCCCATGCTGGAGGTGAGGTTGTTAAGGCCCCTGGAAATCTTGTAATCAGCATCTATGTCACTTGTCCTGACATAACAAAAACAGTAACACCGGATTTGAAGCTTGGAGATGATGGTGTGCTACTTCACATTGATTTAGCAAAGGGAAAGCGCCGATTAGGTGGGTCCGCTCTTGCCCAGGTTTTTGACCAAGCTGGGGATGAGTGCCCTGACCTTGATGATGTTTCTTACCTTAAAAGAGTTTTTGAGTGCACTCAGGCCCTGCTTGCAGATGAACTTATATCTGCTGGTCATGACATCAGTGATGGTGGGCCACTGGTGTGTGCCTTAGAAATGGCATTTGCTGGGAATTGTGGTGCTGTTTTGAACTTGAATTCACGTGGGAAGAGCCTCTTCCAAACACTTTTTGCAGAAGAGCTTGGTCTCATTATTGAGGTAAGCAAGAAAAACTTGGATCTTGTGATGGGAAGGCTAAGAAGTGAAGGTATTTCTGCTGACATAATAGGACAAGTAACTGCTGCTCCTATGATAGAGTTGAAGGTTGATGGTGTAACTCATTTAAATGAGAAAACTACATTCCTCCGGGATATTTGGGAGGAAACCAGTTTCGAGCTGGAAAAGCATCAAAGATTGGCTTTCTGTGTTGATCAAGAAAAAGAGGGATTGAAAGCTAGGCATGAGCCTGCATGGGAACTATCCTTTACTCCTTCCTTTACAGATGAAAAATATATGACTGCAACATCTAAACCTAAGGTGGCTGTGATTCGAGAAGAAGGCAGCAATGGGGACAGAGAAATGTCTGCTGCATTTTACGCAGCTGGTTTTGAGCCATGGGATGTTGCAATGTCTGATCTTCTGAATGGAGCCATCTCATTGCATGAGTTCCACGGAGTTGTGTTTGTTGGAGGTTTTAGCTATGCTGATGTTCTTGATTCTGCGAAAGGTTGGTCTGCTTCAATAAGATTTAATCAACCCCTTCTAAATCAATTTCAGGAGTTCTACAAGCGGCCAGACACTTTTAGTCTAGGAATCTGTAATGGGTGTCAGCTTATGGCTCTATTGGGTTGGGTTCCAGGTCCCCAAGTTGGTGGTGTGTTTGGTAGTGGAGGAGACCCATCTCAGCCGAGATTCGTTCATAATGAGTCAGGATGGTTTGAATGCCGATTCACTGGTGTGACAATAAAAGACTCACCAGCGATAATGTTTAAAGGAATGGAAGGAAGTACATTGGGTGTGTGGGCTGCTCACGGTGAGGGAAAGGCATATTTCCCTGATGATGCTGTTTTTGATCGCGTTCTTGATTCGAATTTGGCCCCAGTAAGATACTGTGATGATGATGGAAATGAGACAGAGCAATATCCTTTCAATATGAATGGCTCTCCCGTAGGAGTTGCTGCGATTTGTTCTCCAGATGGTAGGCATCTTGCAATGATGCCTCATCCAGAGCGCTGCTTCTTGATGTGGCAATATCCATGGTATCCAAAGCAGTGGAAGGTGGACAAGAAAGGTCCTAGCCCGTGGTTGAAGATGTTTCAAAATGCTAGAGAATGGTGTTCTTGAGATCGTTCCAATGCCATATCTCTTACTCAAAAGGGCTTAAAGTGTGTGCCAGGCAGGGTTTTCATTTTCGAGAATAAGCATTGAAGAATTTTCATGTTCTATTTGGAGTTTGTTTTTTGTTAGGGAAAGAAAAAAGGAAGAGAGAGAATTCTTCCCTACTTTAAATATATAGGTCATATACATCTTTTTATTTAAGTCAACATTTGTTCTATATATATACTTGTTTTGATGAAACTACAAAACAAGTATATAACTCCTCCTGCAAGTAAGCAACCTACAAGGGAAAAAGAAACCCAAAAGACGAAGGGGGTTTATTGATGCCATACCCAGGTCAACTCTCAATTAAACTATTTTGTCCAACTTTTTGTAGAAGTGTGTTAGTGCATTAATTATAAATCACTCTTACATTATTTTTCTTTTAAGAAAGGTCGTATCAAAACTGTCACACAATATCAAATGGATACTTTTATTAAGTTCTTTTTGTCATAGTTGGATAAAAGTGACCACCTGATATACATGCAGGCAGCCTACCTGGACAATATTTGCTTTTAGAGAATAAATTGATAAAATGAAACAAAATAATTTATTATCCATGTTCTGTTTTTGGTGGTTATTGATTTTATTTCCAGTAGTTCTAAGTTTAAGGAAGTGTTGTCCATATGGGTTGTCTACTTTTTAAATGAAGGGTGAATGAATTCTCTTGTAGTAATTTTTTCCATTATTGTGATGCCTATGCCAGTATCTTATCTTTAATTTTTATGTAAAGATTTTGAATTGCTACTAAACTTGTATTCTGACGATAGAAACTTAAACAACATCCTGCAATCAAACCAGTTCTGGAAGATGGGATAGCCCTCCAGTATGGGGCTCGCACTTTGAATGAAGGATGTTTTCAGGTATGTTATATATCCTGGAAATTCTCAAATCAACATAGCAGAAAGATATGATATTACGCTTACCAGTCTCCACCCTAAATTTAGTACAAATGAATGCATATTGCTCTCTTATGTATTCATTTTAATGGAAGATATTTTAAGCACAAAATTAGCTCCTTCTAAGTGCTATCTCATGTTTTGTATCTACTATCTGGTAAAGATGAAAGCATTTAAGGATAAAGATTTGACATTTTGGGGGCCTATTGGCTGTTGTGGTTCATGGTACAAGCAGTTAATTGAGTTGCAAGCAAGAAAACCACTGGATCTTCTTCCCCCATAATATTTTTTCTTATTATCTATGATTGTTGATTGTTGCAAGCAGTTAAATTTCAGTCTATCCCATATCCAGTTCTTTCCGGGAGGAGCAATTGTTGGATGTTCAACTAGCTTCTTAAATGTGCCGAAAATAAAGGGAACGCATACTGTAATGAAATCGGGTTCCTTTCACTATAACCTTATTAACTAATTCTTTAATCATCATAAATGGGTTTTGAATGTCTAAATGTATAATGCAATTTGTATTAATATTTTGTGTGCTGAACATGTTACAGTGCAGTGGTTAGAAAAGGGGATAGAAGTAGGCCAAAGATGATAACTAGTAGTGATGAGGAAGGATATTATTATCTGAGATAAAGCTATATAACTTAAGATAGGTCTTTGTTGTACAGAAGAGGTTATGATAGTTGATGATTCCCGGGTATTTTTTAAGGAACATATTCATGCAACCAATCCAAATTATTTTTGGCATGAAGACTAAATTGAATTTAGTTGGTTTTGAAACTTTAAACAAGGTCAAAATTTGTGTCAAATTATTGATGTGATGTTCAGTGTAGATAAACAAATTTAATACCTTGTAATAAAATTGTATTACTTATTATGTTAAAGCATTTGATTATATAAATTGTTAGTGATCATCTATCCTTTCCTTAGTTGTTCTATGTATAAGTAATCAGAAAAGCATTTCTTGGGCTTATCCTTCTTTCTCGAGTCTTACCGAATTTAAGGTGGGAAGAGGTGACAGGATCCAATTTTGGAAGATTTTTGGAAACAGGATACTCCATTTTCTTCATTGTTCCCCGCACTGTAATTATCAATGTCAGAATTGTCATGCATATCCTTCTTAAACTTCTCAAAGTGATCACCCTTCTCACCTGGTGGTCAAGTCAATCCTGGATATTTGTACAGCTAGTGTCCGTACTGAGGTTCTGGTTTTTGTCTGGTTGTTAACTTGTGGAAGTATTAATTCCTCTTGTATTCTGTTAAGAAGAAGCTAGTTTATCTCCTTCATGATACTTTTTTTTATTTATTTTAATAATTTTTATTTTGTTGTTTTAGACAGTTGGAAGTTGCCCAAAATGTTGTTTTTTGTTTTTTTAGTTGGTTATTTTTTCCTTAACAGGAATGCTAGCAGCAAAAGCTACATTTCATGTACTTCATAATGGTTCCAGCATTTAAAGGATTCATGGATATGGGAAGAGCTAGGAACTATTGACCAGTTAGTAAAGCAAACTCATCTCTTTATGTTTCATTAATCTGTAAACTATATATTACCTCTTTGGCTCGTAATTCTATTGGCCTTTTGCTTTACAGGGGTTCAAAACCTTTTTTCAACATAGGTGACCACAAGCGGGGCTTTTGAACTCTATAATTGCTCTTTGGCCTTACAGTTGATGAATCGCCTGAGATAGTAATAATTCCTTATGAACTAGCCACCACCTAAATAGACAAAAAAAAAAAAATTAAAATAAAATAAAAATTGAAGTATCCTACTAGTTCGCATTTTTGTAGTTAAAATTTTACGATCTGTTTCATTTGTCGTTTTTTATCTCACAAGATCGCCTTGGCTTTATGGACCTCTAACTATTTAGTCCTGGTCTGCGGGAAATTGACATTTGGACTTTTGTTTTTTCTTTGTTTTCTTCTCTTTTTTGAGCTGTATTCTCTTTGGGCAATAAAATTATTGGATCATGTCAAATAACAATTACTCCATTATCAAATAGCCACCTCTTAGATTAAAGATGATACTGTCCTAATCCTTAAATTTCATTTTGTTTGAAATTTACATCTCCCTCATATGTTAAATCATTGTCCGACTCGAAGAGTTTCTATATTTCCTGGAAAAATGATAAAAAGGAAGCATGGCACTCTGTGATGAAGAAGCTCCTAATTGGTTGAGATTATTCATTACATAATAGAATACGCATACAATATGCTTCTCAAACTCACATAGGCATATGAATGCGAGTTTTCAAACTCTCTTACTTCACTTGTGAAATTACATCGATACCAAAGGTTTAATGCTTTAAGCTATTAAGAAATAGGTTTTACTGAGTTTGTCGAACTAAAATAGGCACACGCTAACATCGCTCTTCCTGATTGATCTAACAGGTGGCTTCATTTTGCTCAATATAAAGTCTGTATAGAAGACATTCTGTGTATTAGCTTAAAGTGGTGTGGTGGCTTTTAATTGTAGTGCTCATCTTTGGGATATTTTTATTGTTGTAGGCATTTGAATATGGACTTATTCCTGGCCTTGCCGTTGGTGCTCTTGAACGGTAAGATGTTTAAGCTGTTGATTATGTTAACTATATGAAGATTACTGTCGTTCTCAGATGAGAGTGCTCTTTACTTCTTTCTTTATTCCAATTCTGTGTCTCTGACATTCCTATCATGACCTTTTCTGATATGTATACCCCGTAAATTAGATGATGTGATTCTTCTTCAAAAGTGAAAAACTTCCGTCTGATCATCTTTCATCACAATAGGTGTGAGTGTCAAATCATAACTTATAGATTGTAATTCTTCTGTGGTGGAAGCAATTTTGTTAACTATGGTAATTTAGATGGATTTATTTGGCAATCTTGGACTTAGAAATGTAATTATGGTTTAAATTCTATACGTCACATGTGCACTGTACTGTAATTCAACGTTATCATGGGGATGTATATGTGTCAAGACTATTATATTACCAATAAAGATTGATACTTTTCAACTCCCATGTGTACAGGTTGCACAGAAACACACCCAACTCAGTATCCAAAGCTAGATGGGCTGTTCTCTTTTGATGTTCCAACCTCTTTATATAGGTATTATAACAATAAATTTTTCAACTTATATATGTGTATATATATATATATATATATATATATTTTTTTCTTTTATGGAAGGCAATTGAAACAGGTGGCATGGTAAACTCATTCAATCATGAAAAAACAATCCCTGTAAATTTATGTTTTAGATTCAATTGTTAGTTGCCCTACTCAGCCCGTCCTCAAAGTTATTAGTTCTCTATGCTCACAGAGGCCGGTTATTTTATAGGTTAATTCTCCTCTGACATGCTCTCTTTTCTTGTCTTGTGCTAGAAACATGGCTCATAAAATTAAGTTCAAAATATTAATCCAAAAGAGGTAGCTTGTAGAATTCTTTTGTGTTTTAAGGGCATGTTTGGTAGGGTGTATTGTGGGGTGGAATAGTATAGAATAGTATTATATAATACTATTTTATATTTGGCAAAATAAGTAGGAGTGTATTATATAATACATGAATATATTTTTATATGAAAAATATATATTAAATTATATAGCACCCCCTTAGATTTTAATTATACGGTGTTATTTAATATTATGATATTATAATATAACAACTAAATTATTTTAATATATATATAATAAATAATATAGACTAATATAATTCAGCTAATACAATATTAATAAATATAATATAGATTAATATAATACAGATCAATACAATAATATGTGTTTTTGGCAGCAATATTTTTAATACAATACAATATGTGTTTTTGGCAGCAATATTTTTCTATCCTTTGCAATACCTGAGTGTATTAATGTGCATTACCGACAAGCACCTAGTCAAAATAAAAACCACCTAGTCAAAACAAAAAGAAGTCAAAATCAATTAGGACTCCTAATGGAATTGTCAAAAGAAAAAAAAAAATTTCTATGAAAGCCTATATATATAAATGGAAACCCTAGCTTACCAAAACTATTGACTTTTTTTTTTCCCCTTGTTGTATAGAATCAGGAGCCCACAGGAAACGGGACCACAACAATATTTGTACGTGTCCTTCCTTGCCATGAAAAGAAGCAAAAGAGGTCGACGCATGATACGTATTCTTTTGAGTAGCTCATTAGAGGAGCCATTTATTTATAATAACTAAATAAATCTTACTAAGGGAACACCTAGGGTGTGATCTAGTAGAAAGGAAGCCGACTGTTTCATCACATTTATATATGAGAGTTATAGGTTGAATTTTGGTAAATTTTATTATTATTTCAAGTGTACTCAGTCTTATTTGATACGTCAGATGGAGAGGATATGAGTGTGGATCAGTTGGTTTAAATTTCAAAAAATTATAAAGTTAGAGTAATAAAAAAATCTTATCTACTAATAAAATTTTGAGCTGATGAGAACCATATCGAGATCTTTTTTATTTATAAAAAAAAATTTAAAAGAAGGGAGTTATAAAAAACACCTTAAATGAACAATTCAAATTCATCCATTATTTTTCTATCAAATAAGAATTTAAAACTAATTAATAAATTTTTATTTGCATTTTTAATCATTTTCTTTTCTTTCTGTTATATCAAACACGAGAATAAATTTACTTTAAACAATCAGCCCAGTGGGAACGTGACCTCACCATTCAAACATGACGATTCACACTTGCAAATGATTATTTCTTTCTGCCTTTTTCCTCTTCAACCTATTTTGACCCCACCATGCAACAAATTTTTATGAGGTGACAAGTTCATCACCTTGAAATTCAATAATAACAATAATAATAATAATATCTTTTAAAAAATTAAATTGTGACATTCTATGGATTCATATGAGAAAGTACTATCTATGCGTAAGAAAAATAAAGATTTTTACCAAAAAAAAAAGAAAAATATAGATTATATACAAAGACATTCCAAAAATTGAAAACTAATAAAAAATAAATAGTTATGACCAAAAAAAAAATTACCGACAAAATATTAATTGTGTTGAAATATAAGTTATAATGAAAAGCTTTAATCCAAACAATATACAAATTCATACAATAATATCTTGAAGTAAATTTTAACTGCAAAATGGCTTTTTAGAAGTTTAAATTGTGACACTATGGATTCATAAGAGAAAGCATTCCATACATCAGAAAAATATAGATTCTATACATAGATATGCCAGAAATTGAAAACTAATAAATAAAAATAGTTATGATAAAAAAAAAATAAAAATAGTTACTGACAAAAATCAAAGAATTTAAACCAAAAAATCACCAACCAAGTCATGGCTTGATTTCGTAACAATGAAACTTTTCATCTAATGTAGTTCTTCTTCATCTTCAAATAGCTGAAAATTGGCTTCTGAGGAACACGAATGCATTTCACAACCCAACCAATAGGCCAAGACATGGCAGCAATTCCAACACATATTCCCCATTGCCCCCAATTCAACCTCTCTGTATCCGCAAACTTCTTCAAGAACTCCACCATCACCACCTGAAGAACAATGGTTACTGCAATGATCCCCACAAACAACTTGTTCCTCTGAATCCCCTTGAACACATTCTTCTTCTCCAAATTCCTCGCGTTGAATTCATTGAAAACTTGGCAGAGCACGAAGGTGTTGAAAATCAATGTGTCTTTCACCTTATCATCCACTCCAAACATTGATTTACCTCTAAACTGTAATGTCAATAGGACACAGATCTGATACAGAGCTTGTGGCAACAGGTTTCTCCACATGGTGTTGGTGATGAGCGGCTCGGTCCGACCCACCGGAGGTCTGTCCATGAGTTCCTTGGTGGGCTTCTCAGTGGCCAGAGCCAGAGCACCAAGTGTGTCCATTATCAAGTTCACCCACAATAGCTGAACCGCCGTTAATGGTACTTCGCCGGCCGAAACAGCCGCGACGAAGTTGATTACGAGGGCGGCAACGTTGACGGTGAGCTGGAACTGAATGAATTTCTGTATGTTGTTGTAAACGCATCTTCCCCACTTGAGAACTGTGGCTACCGAAGCGAAATTGTCGTCCAAGATTACAATGTCTGAGCTTTCCTTTGCAACTTCGGTGCCTTGAATCCCCATGGAGAGTCCTATATCAGCCTCTTTCAGTGCAGGCGCGTCGTTGGTGCCGTCTCCGGTGACCGCGACGACGTGGCCTTTCTGTCTCAGGCATTGAACCATCAGGAGCTTATCAAATGGAGATGATCTTGCCATGACGCGGATAGTGTCCACCCTTTCCATTCTTTCTTCTTGGGAGTAGTTTCTAAACTCAACACCTTCTATAACTGCTCCATTCATGTCCTGGTCGTCGGGACGGAGTATTCCACACTCTGTGGCGATGGCTTTCGCCGTGAAAACATTGTCGCCTGTGATCATCTTGATTTTAACTCCGGCGTACTGGCAATCTTCCACTGCTTTCTTCACACCTGGACGACATGGATCCTTTATACCAACAACTCCGAACAGAATCAGACCATCTTCTTTCAGTGATTTATGTCCATTGGAACCTTCTTCAACATCTTGTGCTAAAACTCCCGCGTGTGCGAATGCGATGCATCGGAGACTACTCGCCGCCATACCTTGAATGATCTGCTGGAATTCCAATTTCTGGTTAACATCAAGATCTTTGATGATCCCTGAAGCGTCGTAGTAACTCGAACACATAGCTAGAATCATCTCTGCAGCTCCTTTCCAATGAACCTGCAATGTGCCATCAACCTTCCTCTTCATCAAAACCCCACTTCGTTTCTTCTGTGAATTGAATGCCTCAACGTGAAGAATATCACATCTTCTCGTCACTTCCTCCATTTCCATATTCAACTCCTCAACTGCCCATGAAAGTATTGCTTTCTCTGTCGGGCTACCAGAGATTTCATATTCCATACCAAAAGTAGGTCTGTACGCACTTCCTGTTGTGTTCAAAGCAATGCCTTCTCGGAACAATTCGATGACATACGGAGCAACCGAAGTGTAAGATCCTTCGTCTACAGATTCTTTTCCGAGCCAGAACTTGGTCACCTTCATCTGGTTCATGGTGAGAGTGCCTGTTTTGTCTGTGCAAATGGTGGTGGCAGAGCCCATTGTCTCGCACGCAGAGAGCTTCCTCACCATTGCATTATCCGCCATCATTCTCTTCATTGAATAAGCGAGAGTGAGTGTCACAGCCAACGGCAAGCCTTCTGGAATAGCAACCACAACAATGGTGACAGCAGCTGCTATAATCTCCACCGCAGAATTCAAAATGTCGTCGAACTTGGTTTTCCCGCCGATGAATTCCGTATTCCCATTCTCGTCCTTTGTGTTGCCGGTGAAGTATCTGACAAACAAAACAACAAGAACAAAGAAAGCAACTGCCAGACCAATTTTACCTATGGAAGAGGTGAGCTTGTTGAGCCGTGCTTGCAATGGTGTCTCCTCGCTGGAATCACGACTGAGCTGACTCATCATCTGCCCCCATAATGTGTTCATCCCAACCGAAGTCACCACCATTCGACCATAGCCGTCGACTATTTTCGTCCCTGAAAACAAGAAGGGGTTTTGGCCATGGTTAACTTCCACATGGTCACTCTCCCCTGTCATGCTCGACTCATCAACTTGCAGAGAATGGCCTTGTAAGAACAACCCATCCGCCGCAACTTGATCTCCAATCTTCAAGAAAATCACATCTCCTACTATGATTTCAAATATCGAAATCTGTTGCCTACGACCACCTCTCATAACATCAATCTGGATGTCGTTGCTCACCTTCGACAGCTTGTCAAACTGTCTGTTTTGTCTGTAATTGCTTATTGCGGATACGGCAATGACAAGAAAAATGGCGATTAATATGCTCACCCCATCAATCCAACCTTCTTTGGCTCCATGAACTTTCATGCCAAAACCCAGCGACAGCGCCGCGCAAACCATGAGTATGACAATGGTGAGGTCTTGGAAAGCCTCCCACACGTAATACAAAAACCCTTTCGTTGGTGGTCTTCTATACGTGTTTGAGCCAAAAGCCTCGCGTCTTCGAGCAACTTCTTCATGATCATCAATGGAAATCCCTTGTTCCGGACCAGTTTTGAGAGCTGATGCCACACCATCAACGCCTCCCAATTCCCCAAGAAGATCAACATCTTTCTCCTTAACAAGATGAACGAGACTTGCTTGATCGATTTGGAAGAAGCCGTTGTTATTCTCTGTTTGGTCGACGTCGATGACAGTGTAAGTATAAGTGACCGGTGGGATCTTCTTGGTTACACATTTTTGGTGAATGGACAAAAGGGCTCTAGAACAATAGATGGTAACAAAAGCAGAGTGCCATTTTTTTTTCTGTAAACTTTTTGTGCTTGGCCTTTCAAGTAGTGATTCAATACAGGCTAGGTCTGCATGCAAAATCCCATGAGACATGTTTGCACACAGATCGAGGAAACAAGATTACTTTGACTTGGTATCAGAAAACCAAAACCAAAGGCAAAAGAAAAAAAGAATTGAAAAAGTTGGTGGACAAATAATTGTGGGGAGTGAAAAAAGATTGGCAAGTATACAGTGATTTCAGACGATATTACGCAAACACATCTCAGATGAGAATTGGAAGGATTGGGAATCAGTGTTACGAAAATCGGCCTCAACATTTTATAGTCCTTTATATTTTGTTTGCCTGGAAATTTCCTAGAAGGCTTTTTGTCATGATCTTTATCTTTCTGATAAAAAAAATGAGCTATTTTTTTAAGCTTTTAGAGAATCGTAAAGGAATTAAAGTTGCGCCAGTTGCTGTGTAGCTAGCTCAATTTCATAACAACTTGTCACCAAAATTGCCGACTAATCTTCCTCATCAATGCATGTGGACTGCCACGTCAATTTCTTGGTAACTTTGAAGCGGAATAGTATATTAAAATATTACTTTAAATGTTCGCCGCATAAAATCTGGTCGACGCGGGTAAGTTATTATTATTATTACGAAAACGTTTAAGTTATTACGCGCATAAGACAGCTACAGATGGATGTGGAAGTATCCCGATTGAATTATTTATTCTTTGCTGATGAGTTTCCATGAAAGTCGTAAAACATTTATATATAATTATATATGTTGAAACCGATTGACAAAAAAATACTAAAATCAATGTAAATTGGTCCTTAACAGCTATTTTAGCCATTAATTAATTAGCATATATTTGTTACTTGCCAGAAATATCCATTCATTGCGAAATGCGAATCTACGATGTAATTGATTGAAAAAAAATATATATATAAAAATGGTTATTACATTCAAACTTAGTCGGAGAGGGAATTAGTGGGGTTAATATGGAATAAGATAAACTCGTCGCAATTGATCACGTCATTGTCAACGACAATCCAGATTTACGTGCCCAAGGGACACACTTACGTGCCCAAGGGAAGGCGACGCGTGCACGTTTTCGTAGGTTTAAATTGAAATGCGCTTAAAAAATTAACATTTATGGAAAATAACTTGTCGGTATTGATTTTGATTTCATTAATTAATTAAGTCATTGGACAATATATATACAGTAACGGTAGCAAATTAAATATTAATGGTTTTGATTGGTTTTAGATGAGTTCAACATATATAAAATTTATTAGTATTATTATTTTTTTCAAATAGAATTTTAAAAGTGACAAATTAAATATTAATGATTTAGATTGATTTCAAAAGAATTTGACATATACGAAATTTATTGATATTTTTATATTTTTAAAATAGAATTTTAAAAGTGGTAAATTAAATATCAATGGTTTAGATTGATTTTAGACATATAAAGAATTTATTGGCATTTTTACTTTTTTTCAAATAGAATTTTAAAATAAAAATCTATGTCAAATCTGAATTGCTAATATTTAATTTATCACTTATCAGACAAATTATTACAAAGCTTGGTAATGACAAGGTTGGGAAAGGATCCAAGTCTCTTTTATAATATCTAAAGCCTAATGAATGGACAAATGTTACTAACTATACCCTTATTCATTACATATAAAGGGCATTTTTGGTCATATACTTTCCGAGGACACAAATGGAAAAATAGCCAAACTTTTTTATTAAAAAAATAATAATAAAAATAATAAAACTATAATTTTAGCAAGCTAATTCAATGAAACACAAAATACCGTTGGCCAGTTGATTTGTGCTAAGCCACTGAATTTTTTTCTCTTTCTCATAATAGTTTTTTTTTTGCCCTCTTTTAAATTTTTAATAAGGCTTTTTGTTTAAATATCCATTTTATGAGGCAACTAAGGGGAAGGTATTTAATCAAGATTTTAAAGACTTTTGTAGACTTAAAAAGTTTAAGGGTATTTAATCAAAACTTTTTAAGACTTTTAAAAGTCTTGAGGTATTCAATTTCAACTTTTATAAACATTTAAAAAGTCATTAAAAGTTTTGAGGTATTCAATTATAACCTTTTAAAGTCACCAAAAATATATAGGTATTTAATTTAGACTTTACTTTTATAGACAATGAATTTATACAGACTTTTTAATACTTTTGAGTGGGTGGTATATATACTCAATCTCTCAAATTGTCTTTTCTTTTTCCTAAAGACTTTCATTGCGCAAGCGAAAGACTTTTTCAATCGACGTAAAAAGAGAGGAAGAGCACGCAACGTAGCGAAGAGCACGCCTAGAGGTTTTAGGTAATAATTTCATATGCTTTCTCCCCTTGGTCTTCGTGTAGGATGAGATATATAGTTTGCAAAATATTCTATGTTGTTGATTAGTGGCAGCTATTTGTTAATTTGATTTTTTTTTTTAATCGGCAAAATACTTTTTTGGTAATATAATCGGCAAAATACTTGGTTGTCAAAAAGAGGGCATATGTTCATGGATTGTGCATGTTTAAAAAAAAATAGAAGAAATATATATATATATATATATATAACTATATTTGTATTAATTATTGCTAATAATATGTTAAACTAGACTTTCAAATCCAATGAAATATTTTTCGTGCATAAGATTTGTTAAAGGCACAAAAGCAAGACTCAAAGAAAAGAAAAGGTGGGATTTTTATAATCTAGAATTTTCTTTGATGAAACTGATTTCAACTTTATTTTATCACTCATTATAATTCATGGCCCTAAGTATTTTTTATTTTTTTTTGAATTAAGAAAAACTAACCCTTTTGTGTTTAGGCAATAATTCTGTAATACAAAAACAGTTTCTGGTGCATTTTAAAGTTCTTAAGCTGCTGAAAATGTTTAAGTTCAGAGTATTTTATATGCTTGTGAAAATCTTTGATTACATTATGATCTGGGATAAGATTGAATCTTGAAAACATCACCCATTAGGCATAGGCAATTATTTTCTCTTATTGGTTGGACATGTGGTCTTGATATGAAAAAACTGGTCGGGACTGGAAAATTTAATGTGCTAGTCTTCTAGGTGAAGTTCATAGTTGACTCTAATTTGCATCTTCTCAATACCAACCACATGGAGGACTTGCAATGGCTTACTCTAGTCTCCACCATACTACGTGTAAGAGGCTTTTGAAAGAGACAAAATTAACAAGACTTTACCATCTCCTTTTCAAGTTTCAACTCCCCCTTTCAAAAATTTAAAATTAAAAGAAAAACCAGCTTTTTGGTTGATTACAAGCATAAATTATTTTATAACATTACGTAATTCAATGAGAAAGGGGTATGAATGTTTATATTTTTGTCATCTCAGTTAATATGTATTTAAGTTTCTATTAATACAGTATCTCTTTTGATTTCTTTTAGTATGTATGTGTATTTTAGAGTTAGGTAGAAATTACATATAGACTGTTCACTACTATTGTTTAGTATAATGAAAATCTGATTATTTCTTCTTTGATTTAGGATTTATATCATAACTATCAATATTAAATCTATGCTTAATTTTATATTATATTTATGTGCAATCTAGTAATATTTATATGGAAGACTCAAGGCAAGGAAGTGACAAAAAAAAGGGAAAAAGTGCTGAAAAATATAAGGTATGGACAATGGAAGAAAGCAATGAACTATTAAGGATCATGGTTGATGGTGCCAATCGTGGATGGCGTGATAAAATGGTTCATTTAGCAAGTCAACAGTAGAAAAAAAAATGCTTCCTGTTCTTAATGCAAAACTCGGAACCCAAACGACTTATAAAGAATATGTAAGTCGTGTTAAGTGGTTTAAGGGACGATACACCAACTATTCTCAGCTTATGCGTTTTAATTTTGGATTTGGATGGGATCCTATAGTAAAAAAATTCACTGCTAGCGATGAAGTATGGGAGGATTACTTTAAGGTGAGAATTATTACTAGCTTATGCATTTTTATTTGCAACTACATATTTTATACTTTATGCTTCTGCTGAATATCTATATATTGTCTATTAATTTGAATTGCCATGATTGCCACCATACATGGAATTGTTTAAAGTTTTGTATTTATTATTATGAATAAGAGCATAAAGTATGAAAAGCTTGATGTACTTTTAACGTACGAAACTAAATAGTAAAAAAGATTGATTATTGTAGCTTTTCAATACCACTTCCTTCATGTTAATAATAATAATATAAAGTACTTTTTTTTTTCTTCATCTCATTTTTCATTTTTTTTCTCTGCCTTTTCTCTTTTTTTTTTTTTTTTTTTTTCTCTGCAAACTTTCAAGACCTACCTAACTAACAAGCCTATTCAATTACCAATTTAGTAGGAGTTTTAATTATAGTAGTACTATTTGACACATATGGGTGAATACGAGTGTGTGTGTGTGTGTTAGGCTGCGTCTATGTCAATGGATGACCTCATAATATTATATATATGTGAGACTATATTTGCTTTTTGCTTTTTTGCTTTGCTTTTACATTTTAAAGTTTCAATGACCATAAGGCTACGTGTTAAATATAAGAGGGCTTTGAAAGAAAAGTAAAAAATAAATATTATATATATATATGTGTGATTATATTTGTATTAATTATTGCTTCTAAAACAGGTCAAATTAGACTTTCAAATCCAATGAAATTAGTGTATACTTTTATCAGTCTGCCAAAAAATTAGGAGTTTTTATATTCTTTTTATACATGCTTTATATGCTAACAATAATTTTTTTTCAGGCACATCCTACACATAGAAATTATCAACCGACACTTTCACAGATTATGAATATTTAGAAATTGCAATTGGAAATCGAACTGCAACTGGGTCACATGCAATTGGATTAGGGGAGGAAATAGATGCAAGAACAATTGAGATAAAAGACAATAAAGTTAGTGGTTTAGATGACTTGACATGTGATCCACATACTGAGACATTCATACAAGGTGATACACATGATACTTTACCTCATTCATCATCTACAAGTGACTTTACCTCACATCCTAAGAATTCAGAAGTTCTTCCAACAACTAGAAAAAGAAATCGAATGGACATTGAAGGAAAATCTAGTTTATTTGAGCCTAATAGTTGTCAGTTTGATGTTTTAAACAACATTGCCCAAAACATTGGCAAGCTGAAACAAACTATTGATTCAATTGAGAGTAGAGAAGTAAGATGTTGGGATGTTATAAAAGAAATCCCAAATTTGGATCAGCGTGCTCGTTTCAAGGCGCTTAAGTTGCTTAACACTAGAGCAAAAAGGATGGATTTCTTGAAAATGACACCTGAAGAGCGTTCAGATTAGATTTATTTTTTATTGGAAGAATGAGTTTTTTTTCTTGATACATTACCTAGTAGTATGCGGAATGATGTAATAGGGTTCTAGAATCCATAGAGGATTGACAAAGATTTCTTTTGTTGTTATTCATCTGCAATGTTTTTACATTTTAAATTTTTTTTTTTGTTGTTTGAACCTTTTTTTTTTATATATACTTGAAGATTTGGAAGGTTGCGTTTGCATTAGAATACTTGTAACAATTGTCTTGATGTCTATTCTTAAATGTTGCAACATTCTTTTGGTGATATAATAAAACATTAATACGAAAATTGAGAGAAAGAAAGCTATAAATGTGTGTACATGATATAGGACTTGTGTCATGATCAATATTATTATCTTTAAAATCAATCATACATATACAAAACTGAGTTTATTTTATTATATTTTCTCTCAGGTGATTTAATTCCAACATGGATGAAGATATTGAAGTAGAGAATGAAGAAATGGAAGAAGAGATACAGGATGAAAAGGAAGAAGAAGAATTGCATGAAACCATTAGGTATTCATTGAAATCAATTGAAGCAAACCTTTGTTTGCTAAATGAGTTTATATATAATATGTATAATAATCGCATCCAACGTTCCTTATCTAGGCGACCAAAAACATCAATTGGATATGATTATGTACATAAAATATTACAAGATAATCCGACAAACTTTCGGCAAGTTTATAGAATGTATCCCGATGTGTTTCTAAAATTATGCACTATCATAAGAGAAAAGACACTTTTAGAGGATACTAGATTTATTTGTGTCGAGGAGATGCTTGCAGTATTTTAACTCACAGTGGGTCAAAATTCTCAATATTGTGTGGCTCAAGAAACATTTTCCCGATCACATTTTACTACTAGTAGAAATTTCAACAAGGTTTTGAGAGCATTAAACATAATTCGGTAGATATGATGGTCAAGCTGGATCAATGATTACCAAAAAAAAGAAAGTACAAGATTTTATTCTTATTTTAAAGTAAGTTGTTATTATTATTACTATTATTATTATTATTATTATTATTATTATTATTATTATTATTATTATTATTATTATTATTATTATTATTATTATTACTATTATTATTATTATTATACTTGATTGGATTATTATTATTATTATTTTTAGAGGTTAGAGAGAGTCTGGCGTACGACGGACACGGTGACTTGGCGTGGTTCGTCGCCGTGGTTTGATGGAGCGGGTTCGGGGTTTGATCTTGATTCTCCAAGCGGCTACTTGGCGATCTTTTGGTGTGTTTGCGATCTGGCGAGTAATGAGCGTCGTTGTCGAGCCTTGCATCTGGATCGAGCTGTAGATCGCTTATTAGATCGCGCCATCGTCGCGTTCGGACCACGGAGTTGATTGGCTCTTGGTTTTGGGTTTGGTGGGACTTGCGGGTTTAGGTTCAAATGCGCTGGTGATGGTCATGGCGGTTTGGGAGCTCCGTGGGTATCCACGCCTCTGAGTTCGGGTTGGTAGCTCTTGAGCTAGTTAAATGTTGGCGGGTTGAGATCAGTGGGTGTGGGTTGGAAGAGTTGGATTTGAGCTTCTCTGCGAGATCATTTTGCGTCCACGACATTTGAGCTCCACGGGTTTGGATTGGAGACTTCGGGAGTTGAAGTATTTGAGTTATTTGTGAATCGTGGACCGCGTCTTGAGCTCTTGGTGTCTTCGTGATCGATCCATCGATTTTCTTAGTAAAGCAATTGAGTTGTTTTCTTTGTGGGTTCGAGTTGGCTTGTGGTTTGGTAGTTAATCTAGTGGGTTTTCAAATTTGGATTGGTAATCAAAATCAGACCGTATCCTCGAGCTGCGGGTTCATCGAAGGAAGTGGTTCGGTTGATTGCAATTGGTTTCAAGTTTCCGTTTCTGAGTTACAACTGGGGGTTGGCGTTGAGTTTTGTAGAGAATTATTCTTTGAATTTTTACTGTTATGTGTTGAATTTGTTGTCTTTGGAAAAATTTAATCAAAGAGACTTTGCATTTATACTCTAAATTGCATTACTTTACATTTCTAGTGGATTTTGGATATGGCATTTGATCGTCATGGGAAATAGGGAGTACTCTACCTCATCCCATTCAAATTGACATGTTTTGAGAATACATATCTTTGTGAATGATATCTTTGGGAATCAAGGTATGAAGGGTGGGATATCGAAAAACTACGAGAACATGTCAATAGAAAGCCCCAAGCGGTTATTGAAAATGCAAGGAGAAAGCTTATCGTGGGAATGAATTGGATCTTTTATCGACATCTGTTTTAAGTGGTAATTCACTGTGATTCTTGATAATCGAATAATGCCTATAAGGAAAGGAAATTTTATTTCAATAAGAGTAAATGATATTGCTTATAAAGAGCGTATTGCTCTTTGAGTTCTCATAATAGCAAAAGTTCACGAGAGGAGAGAAACTTTGGAAGCATGATGATCATTTTAAAATTGCAAAGCATTTGGAAATTGAGTAAATGGAAACTAATCCATCTAGGAAGAGGATATTTTCATGTTTTCTGCATTAGATGAGGATAGGAAGAAGTGTGGTCTCGGGGTACTTTGAATTTGAAACCGGTTTTGTTAGTCTGCTTGGGTAAAGAATTTTAATTTTTGCAAAAATCTAATAGTTTGGGTAAGATTTCACAATCGAGTTGGGAATCTTGGCATCCTCATTCTTTTGATCTTGCAAAGGTATTGGAGTTCCTTTGAGGATTCTTGAGGTAACACTAAGCGGCAACTTTGGCTACTTTGCTTTCGGATTCTAGTGGATGTTGACTGGCGGTTTCATTCACGAAAAATTATTATTGGAAGCGGAAGACACATGTCGAGGTTGGTTGGAATATGAAAATTGTCTAGACTTTTGCATTATAGGACATCCGGTGGGTGATTCCGGATGATTCAAAGGCGGGTACCTCATAGGGTAAGGATGACTCAAAATACTCAATCCAGAGGCCCAAGCTTCCTCCTCATTGGATACAAGTCGGGGCAATCTTGAGAAACTCCTGCCTCCATGAGGTTAAATGTCTTGGATACTCGGGTTCCTACTGCTTGTTATTCTTGGGATAGTTACTATGGATTGAGGAGGAGCATTGATCTTGGGAAAACATCGAGGCAGATATGCCTCATTTGGGACACCTTGGCGATTTGAATGAAGAGCTACCAAGGTGAGGTGAGGCAGGACCTTACGGCTATGATTGCTTATGACTCATTTGCTCAGTGAAACTGGATTTAGTTCGACCGCGGTTTGAAACTAAGGATCCACGTACTTGGACCACGGTTAAGAAACACGGCGACCTTTAAAATACTTGGGGCGACCATAGTTTTGATCGGGCCAACTCGGGCTTCCAAATCTGAAACCAATGATTTTTCTTTATTGGGCGGGGTTTGGTAACCAAAGGTCTTGTATGATTTTATGTCGACATAACCCTTGTTATGCTTGGTGGAGCTATGGTAATTTCGATCTGATTAGAACTCTTTTTGGTCCTCGTTAAATATGGAGTTCATTTACACTAATAGTTGGATGTTTTGCCGCGTGTGGATTTTTCTCTTTGGAGGATGCTAGGATTTTGCTGATGAGGAGCAAATCGTTTAAATGGATATTTTAGGTGATTTCTTTAGTGTATGGGAGTGTCTTTGTCGAAAAATCTTTATTTAGGACATCTTTGCGGTTATAGATCATCAAAATTATTGGGACTTGATGCCATATTGCAGTGGAGTCCTCCTATTCACTTTTCTTGTCTTGACTTTTGGTGAGGTTTGCTCCTATTGATACTCATGGAGCTTTCTTTGCGTGGGACCAGGTATGTTCAAAACAAACTCGATAACTCTTGTTTGGAGGTTTGGGATTGTTTCTTGTTGCACTTTAGCCAAGCATTCCGATCATCACCAAGCTGAGTCTTTCAAAGCAGTAAGCGGTTTTACTTTCGATAAGGATTTCAAATCCTTCGTTCGAGTATTTGGGATGAGGAGGTTTGGAAGTCCACTTTCATAGGGTTATTGCTAAATTGAAAAGGTGAAGCATTTCTTGAGGTTGGAGCAGGGGAGATATTCACAACAAAATCACTTTGGCTCGGAAAAACTTCTTTCGGTCGAACATTATTGTACGGAGGGCTTCAGAGAGATTATCGAGTTTATGAGGCTCGCTCTTCAAAGAAACTATATTAGTGTGGTCGAATGGTTGAGGATGGTGATCCGACTCAAGTTCTTTCATTAAACTTCTTTCTCACGTCTTTTTCGATTGGGGATAAATATTTGATGAGGCTACCATCGAGTCATATCGTGGATTATTATAGATCTTTATTTTTGAGTCATTTCTCAGTTAGATGGGATCATTCCGAGGATGAAAACTCAATTTTCCGAGGAGGTTAAACTGGACGATCCGGTGGACGATGGCTTTCGGGTTCTTTCTTCGGACTTCTTTGGGACTTTATTCATTCCGATGTGGTGGATGCGGTGAAATCTTTCTTTCTTTTGGGAGCTATTCATAGGGCCTAAATTCAAATTTTATGGTGCTTCTAGAAAGTGCAGTCGGTCGATGGATAAGTTAGTCGATCATGTTGGGAAACTTCCTTTTCAAGGTGGTTTCTAAGATTTTTAATTGTCGACTAGCGGGGGTCTGCTAGAATTTTCGACAATCGGTTTGGTTTCATGAAATGTGGATGCATTGCGATGTTAATCACCTTGTAAAGTTTTGGTAATGTGGCTTTGAAGATAGACATCCATGAGGCTTTTGACTCAGGACTTTCTGGCGATTTTAGGCGAGTTTGGTTTTACGCACCAAATTTTGCTCGTGGATGGATCTATTCTCACCTCGGAATTTGGTTCTCATTAATGGGGTTGGAGGTTACTTTAGTTGTTCAGGGGTTGGCAAGGTGATCACTTTCTCCCTTTTATACGTATTAGAAGATTTTTTGGCGGTATTTATCTCGGATGGTCTAAGATTTCCTCCCAGAACTCCTCTTCCCAGGCTTCACCTCCTTTAGCGTGCTCATGTTTTGCGAGAGGACTTCGAAATTTGATCGGTGTTTTTGATGCCAATTTATTTGAGTCAGGACTTGGACAAATCCCATTTATTTTGGTTCCGGTGTCTCACAAGATTTTGGCGGACTTGAATCAAAGGCGGGTCGCTTCCTTTTATCTATCGGGGTTCCCCTTTTAAAGGAAGCCCTACTCGGTATTCTTCGTCCCATTTGTCGGATTTTGGAGTTAGCCTCTTGAAAGGCCGTACCTACCGATGGCGGTCGGTTGTGCTTGATTAACTTCGGTGATTACCTGAAGTTTGTCCACGTTTATGGTCTACAAATGGCGGTGGGTTTCTTTGAAGTCTCTTACGGGGCTATTGAACTTCCTTTGGGTGGATCTTCTACGGTTGGAAATCATTCTCGGTTGCTACATTTGTCTCGAGGGTTTGGATTACGAAAACACAGTCACCTTTAATAAGGCTTTCTTTGAGTAAGTTGGCTTGGAAGTTGATGAACAAGGATTCATTAGTTTTTGTTTCCTTGGACTTAGGAAAGAACCACTTTGTATCTTTGCTTCCTCGATCGGGCCGAGGCGACTCATCTTACCATTGATTTGGATCATCGGGGTTCCTCCAAGGTTAGTTTACGGGTTGACAAGCTGGGGATGCCCATTATTGAGTTGAACTTCGGAGATTTATGCGACCAGACACCTTGGTAAGCGATCAGTTGATTCGATGGCAATTGGAACCTTAGTTTTGTACAACTTTTCCATTGTGCTCGGGTATTGAGAAGGTGGCGATTTTGATGGGCCGGTAGGATGAGAGAGTTTGGCCCAATTGCGAGCCATTCGATCGAGATATCTATCTTCACCTTTCTCGGCAATTTGCGCCTCTGAGTTAGATATGTTTGGAAGACTTTCATTCCTCCTCGCTCGATCTTTGCTTGGCGTCTTGTATTCCTAGATGGCGTCTTGATTAGGAGGGATTCTCCATAGCCTCAAATCGAGAATTTGTGGTAGACTTAGAAACCATTTCTCACCTCTTCTTGACTTGCCACTTATCAATTTGGGGTATGCATCAGTTGGATGCATCGGGTTGATGGTTTCTATGTTTGAGAAGGCTATGAAGGCTTCCTTAAGCACTCAGTCTTCAACTTATGGACTCTGACCATTGTGAGTGCACTCTCTTATCGGTTTGTTGAATGAGGCATTTTGGCAATGTCTTCATACCTTTTCTTTGGCTTTTATTTGGGCTTGACTAGGGAAGCAAATGCTATTGAAAGTGCGATGCCTTCGGTTAGTGTCTTGAAGTTTAGGAGTTTGCGGTATTTGCTCCTCGAGCTCGATTATTCCGTGGTTTGGTATTGGTTGAAGGTTATCTTGATGGTGCGGTGGCGGTTGCGGTCTCACGATGGGTACCGTCCAAGTAGGGGTTTCATCAAAGGTAGCTTTGTTGTCCACTTTGGATTCTGTTATGCCTTTGAGTGAGCTTTTGGGGGCTATTACTTGTATAGAGTGTCTTTGGAGATTCGGTGGGATCATTTATGGGTGGAGTACTCCACTACGTCGTCAACTTGAGAGGAGGTAGTCAGGTAGGTCTACAAATCAAGATGGGTGAACTACCTTCTTTATGTTTCGACATTGATTCGGGTTTCTCACATCTTGGGAGGAAATCGGTTGGATCTTCTGTCGAAAGATGCGGTTTCTTACTGAGTCGATGGTGGTGGGGTCTTCCGATTCTTGTATCCATGCATTCTGAAATGTCAATGGGTTTGCAAACTATAGGTTTAGAAAGTAGTTTGGGTACCTTTGTTTTCGGTACTCTTTTTTCTGGATTGAGATTTTCCCCATTTGGGGTTTTCTCTCCTTCGTTTTAGGATCTTTGTTTACCTTTTGATTCTTACCTCAGATGTATTTTATTTTGGTACTTGTTGATTTCAAGTTTTTATAGTAACTTTTGTAGCGAATGTAAACTCTTTTAATTTAATAAAATTTTTACCTTGTTGATTGTGGATTTGGAGGGATGCCAACTTAGTTGGGATGTCTCCATCTTGGGTAAGAGATGTACCAACCTAGTTGGGATGTCTCTGCCCGTCTATCCGGCAAGTAACCTCTTCTGATTATTATTATTATACTTACTATTTATTGTAAATATAGGATTGTATTGGCGCTATTGATGGCACCCACATTCAATGATGGTACATGGGCGTGTCAAGCGTTATTGTAATCGTCGGAATAATTTCACAAAATGTCCTAGCGCTTGTAATTTTGATTTGGAGTTTATGTATGTACTCTGGATGGGAAGGATGCGCTCATGATTCAAAAGTATTAAACGATGCTTTGTCAAGGAACAACAGACTTAAAGTGCCACAAGGTTTTTTTTTTTTTTTGCTACCTATTTTTTATAGTATTATTTTTTATTTTAATTATTTTTTATTTTGAAAATTATACATGGTATTATAGTATTATTTTTTATAGTAATGATTACTAATTGTACCATTACTATTGTTTGTTCAGGAAAATATTTTTTGGTGGATTGTGGATTTGCTAATCGACATCAATTCTTATCTCCTTTTCGAGGTGTCCGGTATCATCTTCAAGAATTTTGTGGTCAAGGTCGTGATCCTGAAACTGCAAATGAGCTATTCAATCTTCGTCATGCTTCATTGAGAAACGTAATTGAGAGGATATTTGGTATATTCAAATCAAGATTCACGATTTTCAAATCAGCTCCTCCTTTTCCATATGATACACAGGCAAAGTTAGTGTTAGCTTGTGTAGGATTGCACAATTTTCTTCGGAAGGAGTGTCATTCTGATGAATTTCCAATAGAATTGGATAATGAAGATTTATCATCTTCATCATTATTGGATAATCAATGGGACAATTTTGAACCAATTTTTGAGACTTAAGAGCAACAAAGAGAGCATGCTAATGAATGGAGGGCTAATTTAGCTAATAGTATGTGGAATGATGTTGAGGTTATTAATAATGGTGAACATTAGAGAGATTTTTTTCCATTAAATATTTTTGGTATAGAAAGTGAACATTATGGATTTTTGTTTTAAAATTTATTCTTATTTTCATTCAATTTTAAAATTTAATTTGTAATTTGGTACATATTCTAGACAATTGTACCTTGCATTTTTATAAAAAAAAACAACCATATATACTCTGCTACTTGCATATTCTAGAATTGTCGATTTGAATAATAATAATAAAAAGTCTATAAAAGTCATTCAAAATCTATAAAAGTCATTAAAAAAAAGTTTATAAAAGTCATTCAAAGTAACTCATACTTTTAAAAACTCTACAAAAGTCTATTAAAGTCTGTAAAGTCTTTAACTAAAAAAAGTTTATAAAAGTCTTTTAAAATCCAAATTAAATACACCCCTCTAAGGACTTTAAAACTAAAATTTTAGTTAAAGAGATTATGAGCTTGGGTCCTCCCACTAATCTTCATTTTCTTTTCCAAATTTATAGATCTATAATTAATATGCGTTTCCGACATTATTTATTAGTTTTTGTTTTAAAAAATCTATAAAAATGTGTTAAAAAAATTGAAATTCCAGTGAAAAGAATTTTTGAATTCTTGCCAATTTTATTGAACTATTTTCGAAATATTTCAAATATTTTGAAAATTTCTGAATTTTTTCTAAGTCAAGTTCAAAAAATAAAAAATATATCAAATATATATTAGTCATTACCCATAATATTCCATTTTCTACTGTAGCTCAGCAGGCTACCTTAGCTTCCTTAAGTTTTAAAGTTTAGCATGATCTAGGGGTTTGTTCAAATAAATTTGAAAGTTTCCAAATTTTTTCAAGGTACGAAAATTCAAAAAGAAGAAAATAGAAAAATTATATCAAATATATAATAGTCGTTGCACATAATATTTCATCATCTAGTGTAGCTCAGCAGGCTACCTAGTTTTCTTAAGGACTTAAATAACATAAGCTAGCCAATTGAGCTACCTTAGATCATGGAATTTTAATGGCAGTAACTGATATATATTTAATATAACCTTCTTAATTTATTTTTTCAAATTTTTAAATTTCACTTTGAAAACTTTTGGAAGTTTTTTAATATTTATGAAATTAACTTCGTAAGAAATTGCAGAACTGCGGAAAGTCTTGAACTTTTCAAAGATTTTAATGAATTTTTTAGTAAAAAGTAATAACCAACTAGTTCAAATATTCATGCAAACCATAGATCAAAGGTTTGAGTGAAAGATATTGAGATTACAAAAGGATATTAGCTCCGTTGCTTTCTTAATTACACCTATAGTTGCACTTCAATTTTTTTTAATACTTTGGTCCTTAAATTTTATTTTTTGATACACTAATGTTTCTTAAATTATTTTTTATCTAATTTTTAATAGTTAGTGCACTTGATATAATATGCAGGGTCTTGGGGGTTGTCTGGTTTTGTTTTTTTTGTTGTTACAATAATTTCACCGTATGCTTCATAACTATTAAAAATTAGTTAAAAATACTTGAAGGACCAACAGTGCATCAAAATTATAATTTTCTACATTAAAGCTAATAACGCAGTCAATATGTACAAATATCCTAATCCATAAAAATTAACAACCTAATCAATAAATATGAAATAACAAATTAAACCCCAAAGTGTCAATCTTAAGTATAAACCCTAACAAATAAAGAGAGAGAGAAAAAAATCCAATTTTTTGAGCAATAGACAAACAAACCAAAGCTACAATTCCAAACCCAAATGCCTCACTTCCTGCCAAATAATATTATCTTTTTGGTATATATAAGAGTTTGGCCTGATGGTAAAGTTAATTGTATATTCCACCGCCACTTGAATTCAATCAAATATGTGGTACTTTAGATAGATCAAAGTCCCTCATTAAAAAAATATTATCTTCTTAGTGTAATGCATAGGCCTCAATCTAGGTCGATTTCCTTATTAATACTACTGATTAATTTTATTTTTAAATACTTTTTTATTATTGTTAAGGGGTTTTCGGCTTTGAGTATTTGGATTGCTTATTGGTCTCGCCGTTTGTGGGTTTAGGCTCTAACATCTTATGAGATTGCTTATTGGTTTAGATAGCAACAAATTAAAATATTTATAATAAATTTGTTTATTTAATTTGCTGAAAATGTTTAATTTTTTAAAATATGATATAATTAAATTCAATGTAATTAATTATCATGTTTCCTTTTGTACAAATTTTGTAGATCGCATTGTTGTTGTTTGATCAGCATCAAATAGACTTCTCTTGTTGAATTTAGTAATAAAATTTACTCAACAAATTTGTCACATTTTTATTTTTGTAAATAAAGGAAATACTCGTTCTTTTTGGCAAATAGACTGAAAAGCCCCAAACAAATACATATAGGAGTTTTGGATCATATGAGTAGAAAAGAAGATTGACATGAAGATTATATAGCATAATTTTATATGGCTCTAACACATACAATCAAACACGAGAAACCATTTAAATACTTAAATTTCATATTTACCAAAAAAATGAAAAAGAAAATACTTAAATTTCATGCAAATGACTACAGATAAAATTAAATAAAGGTATTCAACTACATAAAATTTACATAAAACAAATCAGTCCCATGTGCTCAATATGTATGGCCCGAAAAAGTTTTGAAAACTAATTTATTTACTTGTAGGAAATTTTATATTACCTTACACAATTAATAAAGAAATCCCCCTAAAATTAAATACTAAAATTTCAACTTATGGTTTCATCCCTCCCCTTGTACAACTCAGGTGTACATGGATTGTATAAATCTATGAAATTGAGGTTAAATAATAATTAAATAAACTATAATTCATATGAAAATTTAACAATTTCTCTATTAAAAATTTGAACACATTTGGATAGAAAATGAACCATATTAAAATAAAAATTAAATATGTGTATGCTTGTGTAATTATTGAAAAGAAAAATTATAAGATCCTCCCCTAATTTTCACCATTGTTTTAATTTTTTTTTTCAAAAGCAATTTAGCACTTGAACTATGACTATTATGGGTAATAAAATAGGGCTTTCAAAAAGGCTTGTATAATAAAGTGTATCAAAGAAAGTAAAAATGAAGAGGCCTACCACATTGCAGCCTACCTGGCTGGATCAAAACCAAAAGGGAAGTGCACAATTGTCTTCCACTCTCAAACAAGGCATTTAATGCCTTCACCTACCATCCACATTAACATTTAATGTAAGGTGCAATTTTGATTGGCCAAAAGAAGGAATCTTTTCCTAAGAAGAAGGAAGTAAGCCAGCTGCAGAGAAAATCCCTCACACCAAAGGCACCGGAAAGGGAAAGACTCCACCAAACCTTCTGTGCAATCAACCGTTCAACCTGCACAATTAATAGTACCAACCACCACACCTGAAAAGGCCTTTGATATGCTCATTAGTGTCCCTCCATAGGTCAGCAACCTGTCACGTCAGTTGGGCTATCACCTGTGGTTAGCTAAGTCAATATTAACATCAAAGTGGGCTCAAACCTTATCCCAACTAGAGCACAGGTGGCAATATCTCCACCATTGATCTCCCTACACATATCGCTCATCCAAACATTCTCAAGGAAGTATTTAAGATGTAGGTAATGGTGGATAAGACTTTTGGCTATTTTTACTCTTCCACTCTCTAATGCTTCTTTTTCTTTTGAAGTAAGAAGACGTCTTAGGAAGTCATATTCCCTAAGGTTTGAAAGCAGAGAAGATTTCCTAGTGAGAAGAGTGAGCTTGTATATCCAATAACCCTCCTTGTAGCCTTAAGTCTCGTCTCTCCTACATCCTTTCCACCTAAACCCACTTTTTCTCCTTATTTACATAACAATATGAGTTATTTGCTGACGTAGGTATTGGAAGGTGCGCATTACACTAATACCTGCACCTCCATTGACGTTTACTATTTTGAAGGTTTTTTCTTCGGTGATGGAGCTTTCAGACAGCCTGCCTTAAGCACCAAGCTTTTTTGAGAACATCTGCATGAATTTCTCATTATACCAGCATAACACCATCTCAAGTCTCACTGCTCGAACCCTTATATTCTTATCTCTTGAGAGACATTATTTGCTACTTGAAGGTTCGGTCCAATAACTAAGAACTTAGGTTACTTGGTTGATACACTCTACCCGGCTGACTGAAAGTCGACGTATCGGCCACCCTCCTATTAGGCTGCCTGAAAATGTATTTTCTTAGCAAGCCACTAGAAAGTAAGGGGCAAAAAATTTCTAGCCAAAAAAGTGGCCCCGTCTGTGGGAATACCAATATTCTAAAGCTGGTGGAATATTATTTTTACCTCTCTCACCAACTTTCACGTGGTTAAAAGCCCATAGGAAGCCTAGTAACAATCTCAAAAAGCTTTTTTAGGAGTTTAAGTTTGAGCATTTTGTTCCCCTTACACATAGCAGAGAGAGCACACTTTTTTGATAAGCAACAATGACCAATCTAACAAAATCTCACTTGGAATAGTCGGTTTCTATAGAGCCAGAAGTCTCTGTGCACCATAAATACTAGATGCAGAGGACAAGAAAGCAGAGGTAGGTAGGTCAACCTATTTACCTCAGGGGAGCGAACACATCAGACAACCTCCATTGGCGATCTTTGAGCCTGGACTGTTAAACCCTTAGCACTTCAAGCAAGTCCTTATCACTATCATATATGATGAAAATATAGAAAGCAACCTTGTAGAAAGGGAGATTAGACAAATAGGAGGCTAGAGACCACCAAGAAAAGGACATATGATGGAGGAGCGGCCAGACGGTAGAGATAAGTTCCAGGATGCCCAGTTGCATAACAGTTTCGTGGACCTCATTAGAGAATTTGCAGAGAATATCAATTGGAGGTTTCCCAACTAAAAAGAGCTAGGTTGTCTGGTAACTAAACTCAAGTCTAAGAATCCGTCCATTCCTCAGCTCGGTGTCGTGCTAGCAAAAAGGAGAAAATGAGAAGCAGTCAAAATGAAAAGAGATGCAGTAGCCAGGCAGGAGGCAAACAAGAGAAAAACGAAAGGTAGGCAACCAAAAACCACAACTCGACCTAGTAGAAAGGCAGCTAGTAGGAGCTTGTACTCAGAAACCTCAAATTCTTACCACAGCCCGTGGGAGGATAAAGAAGACCTTAGAGACAAAGAAGCCGAAAGCCAAAAGGAGCCATGCAACCTACCCCCAACAACGTACACCAATGGGATGAACATAGTCTATATAAAGGAGTAATTGAAATAAGAGATTCTAAGCTAGGCCTTGAAGGAAGTTTGGAGTAGGGAGAGAGAAGGCAGGAGACAACCTTTATGTTTCTTCAGTGAAGATATCATGCCCAGGATTTATGCCTACACTAGCCACGAAGACCCCATCAACCATGTTAACTCGTTCACGACATAGATGAACTTTTTGGGAGTATAGGAGCCAACCAGGTATCGTGCATTCCTCTTGACATTTTTTGGCTCCGTACAAGCTTGGCATCATAAATTAGAGCCCCACTCAATCACCTTCTTCTCCCATTTGCTTGCCTCTTTAAGAAGCGCTTCTTAGGTAAGAAACACATGAGTAAGTTGTTTGACTACCTGATGTCAGTTAGGCAGTGTGAAGATGAACATAAACTAGTATGCCATGCAGTTCAATGACAAGGCCATGCAGGTTGAAGAGTTCTCGGACCAGGCAGCCGTACAAGACATGATGGCAGGCCTTTAACCTGGATTTTTCAGGTGGGATATGACGAAACACCAACATAAAAAGCTTTCCACCATGATAGAAGAGGCTCATAAACATGTAATTGTAAAAAGATTAGCATTCATAACAGATCTAAACATGAAGAAAAGCGAACTAAATCCAGGTTGAACAATACATTGTGAAACTTCCAAGGCAGACATAACACTAAGCTCAACATGCACCTTCAGCCCAACAACCAGCCCCAAAGGAGATAAGGATGACAATTGAAGGTGTCAGCCAAGAAGAAGACCCATAATCATAAATGAATATCCAACCTGCTCATAACCCATATTCTTTAAAAGGGGGAAAAATCCAAAAGATGATGGAAAAGCTACAAACTAACAAACAACACAAAGCTACAAAAATGGATGTTTCCTACCTACTTCCATACACATCAATAAAAGTAGTTGTAAAAGCAAGGGAGATGGCATGAATTCAATGTCAGCATACCTGCACATCACATGCTCCTAACAAATCCAGGGAAGATGTAACAGGAACCCTAGGTCCATCATGAGAGGGAACATACAAGGTCAAAAGTGCAACCTATGAGCTAGTTAGCATGCCTGGAGAGCATCTGCCTCACCCTTGAAGTGTGAAGCATTTTGAGAATGACTATCTTTAAGAGGATTTACCAATAAGAAAAATAAGAGAAAAAAAGCACATATTCTCTACTTTTATTATGTACTCTTTGTAGATCAAAGTTTTAAAGCCCAACATTTTTTATATATCAATGAAGAATACATTTTGGATGTTGTCAAGTTCGTCTACTTGCTTACTTGACATTTGAACCCGGGTTGTGCCAGATGCGACAACCAGGTGTTTGTTGACCTGTCTAAATGGCAGCCAGGTATGGCAATCTACATATGGCTAGCTGGTATAACCATTATAGAAGACTCTCTTTGAAGATAACACTTGAAAGGAGGGCGTTGTGAGCTGATGTAGCCCACCCTTGAAGGTGCATCCAACATAAAGTCGACCCTCGGCTTGTTATAAGCTACCTACCTCCCAGTAAGATCTAGGTTTCCTTTGGGACTAGAACTAGAACGGGCAGGCCAATAAGCCTCACTTCTTCAATGGGTTACCAAGGTGGCCCTCAGTATCAATTGGGAAGGGTCCCTCTGCACACCACCAAGGTGGTGTATCGATTGAGAAGGTTCCATCTCCACACCACCAAGGTGGTAAAAGGAAGGTTGAGACCGTAAAAGACCTTTAAGGATCTTAGACCTAAGTAGGTGTTGCTGATAAGCACCATAGTATGAGGTATTTCAGTAAATGAAGGCCCTCAACTCCTATCACGAGGTAGTTGGTGGCCAGATATGCTACATACCAAGTTTATGCTTGAAGGTGTCATTGAGAGCGTACTAAGTTTAAACTCTTGACATGGGAATACCTTTTGAGGTTTTCCAGGCAAATGGTAATATGCAACATGAGTCAACCAGGTGTCACACCTTCGGGAATCACCTAAAGGAGGTCTCATCCCTGAAGATCCTATACTAGGTAAGGTTGTCCCTAAATGCATCCACATTGAAGGATTCTAGCATAGGAGCATCAAGAAGTGCACTAAGTTTATACTTAAGAAAACCCTTAAAGTCTCAGACAGAGCGAGACAATCAACCTGAGGTGACCCAGGTGTCCAACCTACCTGAGATCGGCTACCTTTTGTATACCTGCCTACCTGAGATCGGCTACTTTTCATGTACATATCTCTCCAGATTGAGTACTCCCTGAGTTGAGGCCCTTCTTTTGTAGGTCGATCTTTCTCTGGGTAGAGGATCTACCTCCTTAAGTCAAACTTTTCCTGAGTTGAGGACCTTCCTCTCTAGGTCGAGCTCTCCCTGGATAGAGGACTTTCCTCCCCAAGTGGAGCAATCCCTGAAGAGGACATACCTTCCTAGGTCGAGCTCTTCCTGAGTCGAGGACGTACCTCCTCAAGATGAACATTCCCTGAGTTGAGACTTCCCTTCTCAAGTTGAGTATTACCTGAGTTAAGATCTCCTTCCCTAGGTCAAACTTTCCTTCAGTCGAGGATATGCCTCCTTAAGATAAGCTTTCCCTAAGTTGAGACCTACCTCCCAAGTCGAGCTTTTCCTAGGTGAGACCTTCCTTCCTAAGACAAACTCTCCCTGGATTGAAGTCCTTCCTCCTCAGGTTGAGCTCTCTCTAGGTCGAGGACATACTTCCTCAATATAATTACTCCTTGAGTTAAGACTTATCTCCCCCAGATTGAGCTTTCCTTGGATTGGAAACTTACCTTATCAGATTAAGCTTTCTGTAAGTCAAGCACCTTCTCTAAACGTCAATCCTCAAGTTGCGATGACTTTACCACCTTATGATGAATATTCCTTAAGGTTGAAAATTCTTTACTACCTATCGTATTAGACTCAAGATTACACAGCCAACTTAGCGTCGGGCTCCTCCTGCTCAATAGGGACACCCAACAGTCAAGGAGACATCTACCTAAAAACAGACCAACTTAAAAATTTCTAGCCTTTTGACTTTTAGATAGCTTAAAGTAGAAAGGCCAGAGGAGCATCTGTTATGAGTAATAAAATGGGGCCTTAAAAAAGGATTATACAATAAAGCCCATCAAGGGAAGTGGAAATAAAAAGGTCCACCACGTTGCAGCCTACCTAGCTGGCCCAAATCTAAGAGGGAAGTGCACAACTGTTTTCCACTCCCAAACAAGGCATTTAATGCCTTCACCTACCATCCACAGTGGCATTTAATGCAAGGAGTAGCTTTGGTAAGCTAAAAGGAAGAATCTTTCCCTAAGAAGAAGGAGGCAAACTAGCTACAGAGAAGCTCCCTCCACGAAAGGCACTCAGGAATGGAAAAACTCAACCAAACTCATTGTGCATTTGACCATTCAGCTTGCATAGTCAACAGTGCCAACCACTACACCTAAAAAAGCCTCTGATATGCTAATGTGGAGTCCTTCCATAGGTCAGCAACCTGCCATGTCAGCGGGACTGTAAGCTATGGGCAGCCAGGTTGACAATAACATTAAGGTGAGCTCAAACCTTATCCTAACTAGAGCACATGTGTCAACATCTCCACCATTAGTCTCCTTATATATGTTACTCATTCAGACACTCCCAAGAAAGTATTTAAAGTGTAGGTAAGAAAGTGAATAAGACTTTTGGTTAATTTTACTCCTCCACTATTGCTTCTTCTACTTTTAAAGCAACAAGACACCTTAGGAAGTGATATTCCCTAAGGTCTAAAAGTATAGAGGATTTCCTAGTGAGAAAAGTGAGCTTGCACACCTAGCAACCCTCCTTGTGGCCTTAAGTCTTGTCTCTCCTATATCTTTTCCACTTAAACCCACTTTTTCTCCTTATTTACACAACAATATGGGTTATTTACTAGCATGAGCATCGGAGGGTATGCGCCGACATCAATATCGGCACTCTTACAGATATTGTTTACTATTTTGAAGGTTTTACTCTGATAAGAGAACTTTTAAACAACTTACCTCAAGCACCAAGCTCTTCTAAGAATACTTACCTGAATTTCTCACCATACCAGAACAACACCATCTTGAGCCTCCTTACTTGAGCCCTCACATTTTTATCTCTTGAGATGCGTCGTTTGTTCTTCGAAGGTTTACTCCACCAAGCAAGAACTCATACTCCTTGGATAACGTACTATGCTCGGCTTACTAGAGGTAAACATACCAGCCACCCTTCAATTAGGCCACATGAAAAAAATATTTTCCTAGCAAATCGCCATAGAGGAATGGACAAAAAATTTCTAGCCAAAACAATGACAATATATCTTTTTGTCCTTACTTATAATTTTTTCTTTTTAATTGACAAAATTAACTGCTGACACAAATAAAATATTATTATAAAATATAATTTATGTGGACATTACATAACTAATGTGCTCCTATGGAGCTTTTATTATTAATGGGCTTAGCCTATCATATGTAACCTTATACCCTAATTTTTATTTATATTTATTTCTACAAGAAGATATTAGGTTTTACAAAATAATAATACGTTCTATCTTTCCTTTCTACTTTTTTGTTCTCTATGTTTCTCTTTTCTTGCTACATAATGCTTTCTACCTAATTTATAATATATTATCAGCATGAATTGCAAACTATTAAAGTTATAAGGCAATCATTTGTTGGAGATTAGCTAACTCAAATTGGAGGAGATAATTATATCAAATTTGATTTACTTGACCACTCAGAAATGACATGATTTTGAATGCCCCAAACATATAGAAATTTTATGATTTTCTTATATCTTATAATAGACATTTGAGGCTTTCCAATCTTATATTATATGCATTAACCTGAATAGTAATATTTAAGTTATGATTTTTTAAATATTTATGTTATAATATATCTGAAAATTGTTCCATTTCTTTTATTCATGTTCAAATCTTATGATTTTTCTAGGCTGAATATTAATTAGTTTTCTAGATAATGTTTTCATGAGGTGTTCTCTTATCTGTCTAGTGTTGTACATAAATATTTGAGTATTAGATTATACATGTATGACTTTATTTGGATTTTATAGGACACACCATACTTATGTTCTATAATTCAATAAATTTGTGATTGTTCAATTGTTGGAGTATATTCTGAACCTATTGATCTTAATTTTGGCTGATTTTTTTACAATATGTTCCTTATGTTCTAGTTATATCATAATTAATTATAACTTTTTCAATATTTATTTTTAATTGCTGAAATTTGTTTGGGTTTGATTATATGAAATAATAAATTTCATTTCATGTCTTAGTAGTATTCCTTCCAAACCAAACCAAAATTTTTGCATTGTTTTGTTTACCCATGTACATTATATATGAATATTTTTAACCAATTTGCACCATCTATTATTGAATAAAAAAATACTTAAAGTACACTAGTGTGTTATATTTTAGTTTTTGACTACATGTATATAAGTTGAAAAAATATTGAAAACATTATATATACATACTGATGGAATTACTTCTTACATGATATGTTGATAAGTGTTGTTTAACTATGTGCTTTTATAGTTATGTGGATATATACCTAATTCGAATTACCTGAAGCTAATTTGATAAAACAACATTCTATTGTATTGTATCTATTCTTGTGTTTATAGTTGAGATAACATACATAACAAAAAAAAAAAGAAAAAGAATTTGCAGTGTTAGATTTTTCTTAATGGTATGATTAGTTAAGGTATTCAAATTACTACTTCTCAAAAGGCGAAGGGATTAATCTTTTTTAGGCATCAACTGATTGAAAATTTATAAGTAGAATATTTGATTGAAAGAGATCTAGTTGTTCTATGGCAATCCCAAAAGATCACTTCAATCACAAAAATATATGGTTTTACCCTAAGCCCATATGATTGGTTGAATCCTTGATTTCAAGATTTCAAATCAATGGGAGAATACAATTATGCTTTGCATCGTGTTGTCTTTCAGTTGAAACTATGTGGCAAGATGATCATTGATAAGGAGATGCTAGAAAAAACACTTTTCACCTTCCATTCCAATAATCTTGTACTTCAATAGCAGTATATGACTAAGAATTATGCCGAATATTCATAGTTGATTTCTGCTTTGCATGTAGTTAAGAAATACAACTAGTTGTTGATGCAAAATCATACTTCTTAGCCCATTGCATCTGCACTCATGCCTGAAGCAAATTTTACATAGCAATGTAATAACAATAAGTTTGCCAATAGTCGGGGATGCAGAAATAATAGAGGTGGTTGAATAAACAGTAGAAAAGGATGTAAGCTAATGAGAATTGAGCAAGAACAATGTATTTGTTTCTTTGTAAGAATGATCACTGTACGACCTACTTTTTATAGGGACTCGTGTATGTTTAAATACAAACTTTTCAAGCTATATTCTAGGACACTAGCTAATATTATGGCTATAGAAAAGTAGCAGTTACAGAGACTTTATTGTCAAGATAAGATGACTGTTACAAGCTTGATTTTGGGCTAGGCTTGATTTGTGGAATCTTCCTTTATAAGCCCCCGCAAGATGGGGCTGCTATCAACAAGACCAATCTTGTTCCTTAGTTATTCCGTTCATTGCCTTGATAGTGGTTTTATTAGAATATCTGCAAACTGGTCTTGTGTATTTACATGATGAACTTGGAGTGTGCCGTTCTAAACTATATGAACAAAATGGAGATTGATTTGAATATGCTACATTCGAGAGTGTTGCATTGGATTGAAACTCAATTGTGTGGCTCCTAGGTTATCACAAAGCAGCTTTGGTGTGGAGGATATAGGATGGCCGATTTCTTTGAGTAATTGAAGGAGCAAATGGGAGAGGAGCTCTATATTCGCCTCTATGATCTCGACTTGCTCCAAGAAATTGGATTTGTGCCCAGGAAACTTATGTATACAGAAGTGGAAGCTCTGTCATTAAGGTTCCCTACCTAATCCGCATCAGTGTAGGTTGTAAGAGTTGATGGGCTGGTTTTTCTGATGTGAATTCCATGAAAAATTGTTTGTTTCAAGTAATGAAGGAGCCTCTTTGTAGCTGTCTAATGAGTTGCAGTGGGTTGATGCATGAATTGAGAGAGTTTATTTATTACAAATGAGATGTTTGGCCTTGTGAAAGATAAGAGCATTACTCTTTTGCCGGTTCCATTAATGAGTTTAAGAGTTGTGGTGGTTGACAATGGTGTGGACACATCCTTTGCACCAAGCATATTACTTTTGGATAGAATATCCTTGATATATTTATGTTGAGACAAGAAGAGGCCAGATGCAGTGGGTATAACTTCCATGCCAAAAAAAAAAATGAAGATGTCCCGTGTCTTTTAAACAAAAACAGTTTCCAAGTTCTACAATTATTGAAGCAACAAATTGAGTATCACTACTAGTTATGACCAAATAATCCACATATGCCAACAAAAAACATGTAACAGAGCTGATTTTGTATATAAATAAGGAGGAATCTGCTTTAGAATTCACAAAACTGAAATCTATAATGGCTTTCTTGAGAACTGAATACCAGGCTCTTGGTGCTTGTTTTAGGCCATAAATGGCCTTTTTCAATTTGCAAGCATGATTTATCCTTGAATCCTGGAGGTTGAATCATGTAAACATTTTCAGTCAACATTCCATGTAAAAATGCATTGTTGATGTCAAGTTGTCTTAGAATCCACCCCTACATAATAACAATAGTCAAGACAGTTCGTATTGTTGCCTGCTTTACAATGGGACTAAATGTCTCCTTGTAATCCAAGCCATGACGTTGGTTGTATCCTTTGGCAACAAATTTTGCTTTTAAAACGATCAATAAAACCATCAGCTTTCCTTTTTACTCGAAATACCCATTTACAACCCACTGGTTGGCAGTTCGGAGGGGGAGGAACTAAGTCCCACGTACCATGCTTCAGCAGTGCCGTAAGTTCTTCAGACATAGCATGTCTCCATTTTGGTTCATGGAGTGCTTGGCTTCCCCAAGTTGGTTCAATGGTAGGTGGAATGGGATGTTTTGTGATGGTGTTTAATTGTTTCGGCCTATGGATGTTGTTCATGGACCGAGTGGTCATGATGTGAGTCCGGTTTTATTAGGAAGTGGGTTATTGACTACAGAGGTAGTGATTTCTGCATAAGGGAGTTGTGTATCCGTGGTGGGTGAGGTCATAGAGGGAGTGGACTCATTCATGTGTGACTTGTGTGGTGCAATTAAAGAGCTTAAAGTAGGGAAATTGGGAGAAGAAAAATTAGGGCAATTACCTGAGGATGCAACGGAAGACGGTGAGCTCTCAGACTACACTGGTGGTGGTTGCAGCAGAGGCATAGTAGAGATGGGCAGCTTAGATGGCAAGGATTCATTGCAGGTGTCATGGGTCTTGATGGGACTTTTTTTTTCATCGAAAATAACATGTCGAGAGAGGTAGATGCGATTTGTGTTGAGATCAAGACACTTGAAAGCATTTTGGGTTTTGGAGTAGCCCACAAACAGACACGGAATTAATTTGGGTTGAAGTCTTTTTGAGTTATAGGGTTGGGTTAAGGGAAAGCAAAGACATCCAAATTTGCGTAGCTTTAGATAATTTGGAGTTTGTTGAAATAAGGCTTCAAATGGAGATTTATTATTCAACAATTGTGTTGGTTGGCGATTAATGAGATAAACAGCCGTTTGAAAAGCATAGGGCCAAAATGACAAGGATAGAGAAGCATCTTGTAATAAGGTTAATCCTGTTTCAACAAGATGACAATGACAACATTCAGAGACCCCATTTTGTTATGGTATATGTGGTGCAGTGGTATAGTGGCTAATTCCATGAATTGAAAAATATTTTTTATGGGCCACAAATTCACCACCATTATCGGAATAAAGACATTTGATTTGTCTTTGAAAATAGTTTTCAACAAGATGTTTAAATTGTGGGAAAATGGTGCTTACATTGGATTTGTTTGTTAAAGAATAGAACCACATGTATTTGGTAAAATGATCAACTAAAATCAAGTAATATTTAGATCCATCTGTACTGATTGTATGTGCGAGAACCCAAACATGAGTGTAGATAAGATCAAGAGGTGCATTGCTTTTGAAACTAGTGGAATGAAATGGTTGTTGGTGTGCTTTATGCATTGAACATGAACTACAAATGAGAGACACTTGGTCCCTTTTTATTGGAAGAGAGAAAGATTTGATAAGATAATGGACAATTTTTTTAGATGGATGTCGAAGCCTCTTGTGCCACCCATCAACCGATGTCTGCTTATGCGCATTTGCAACTATTTGGGAGGGAGAGTCGTCCAGTGAGGCTGGGAACTTGTAAACACCATTTTCACATGCACCTTTGAGTAAAATCTCCCCCGTGGTCTGATCCTTGACAAGAAAATAAGTGGGGTGAAATTCAACAAAAACATTATTTTGAGTGGTAAAATGATGAATGAAAATTAAATTTTTACAGATACTTGGAACACAAAGTGTGTCATTTAAATGAAAGGTGCGTGTTGGTGATTTAAATACCAAAGAACCAATGTGTGAGACACGCAAACCTGAACCATAACCTATGACAACTTCATCTGTCCCATTATATTCCAAGTGCACTGAAAGATTTGCCAGATCACCCGTAATATTATGTGAAGCAGCAGAATCAATGAGCCATATATTGTCCTGCTGTTGAAAGGTGGAAACACAATTTGCAGTAGTTTATGACAAAGTCGCTTGTGGACACTGCTTTGTAATGTGACCCAGTTGATCACAGAGTTGACATTTAGGCTAGAAGCGTCGTTGACCCAAGTTGTTTTGCTTCCTCGGAGGATCCATTAGTTAGCGTGATTGGGCCGAAGACCCCTCAAAATTTGTTGCTTGTTTGAACCTCGAAAGGAAGTACCGATGTTTCCAGATGAAGAAGATGAACCTGGACGTCAATTTTTGTAGTTGGCTATGGCTAACAGTTGCTGTGTGGAGGTCTTAAGTCGTCGCAAGTATGCCTCATGACCCACGAGTAGATCATGAAGTTCCTCAAAGGTGAAAGATTTTTTTTGAGTCCTAATTAGTGCAGCAATCTCCCGATAATCAGAACCGAGGCCATTGAGGATGTACAAAGTGAGATCATCATTTGAAATAGGTTGATCAATGAAAGCTATTTCATATGCAAGAGACTTCACTATATGCAGACATTCCTAGATGGTTTGATTGCCCTGTTTGATCAATGTTAGTTCCTCTTTGAGTTGCATTGTCCTGGTTCGGGATTTGTTGGCATAGAGAGTGTAATTTTTGCCAAGCTTCTTGAGAGCTTTTGGCAGCTGAAATGAAAAGGGTGATAATTGGTGCGATGGATGATAGTATAGCATTTAGGATTAGTTTATCCTGCCTTACCCAGTGGGTTTTTTGAAGAATGGATATGGGAGTGTTGGTGTGGTGGGGACAAGGTTTATCTCGGGTGACATAGTCGAGGAGATTGTACCCAATTAGAAGAGCTTCAAATTGGGCACGCCATTGTGGAAAGGTTGAGGAAGTAAGTTTATCATTGATTTGTGCAGAAACGTTGAGAGCAATCAAGGGAATATTGGTTGAGGATGAAGGGTTTTGAGTGGGGCTAGATGATATGGGGATGAAATTCTCGTGAGAGGATGGTGGCTTTGATACCATGATAAGAATTGAGCAAGAACAATGTATTTGTTTCTCTGTAAGAATGATCACTGTACAACCTACTTTTTACAGGGACTCGTGTATGTTTAAATACAAACTTTTCAAGCTATATTCTAAGAGACTAGCTAATATTATGGCTATGGAAAAGTAGCAGTTAAAGAGACTTTATTGTCAAGATAAGATGATTGTTACAAGCTTGATTTTGGGTTAGCTGGCTAATTTTTTATCCTTGCCTTGATTTGTGGAATCTTCCTGTATATAAACATGATAATAATAGCCTTAGATCATAGCAAACTAAAAGAGATTAAGGCCAAGCTGAACAAGTATCCAAAGCCTGAAGTTCTGATACTATTTGCTATTAATGTGGTGGTAAATTTGGTCTCATATTTGTCATATACTTAAACATATGATTGATTTTTATCCAAAAGAGCAAGAAACTAAAAGAAGTAAGCTCATTTTGTTGATGGTTTTACATTTGATGCATTTGCCACGTCCAACGATACCACTGTGATAGATATAGATGATTTTGGGGATCAAGAGTAGACCAAATCTGAAGAAAATACAAGCCTTGAAGTCTATAAATTTTTCTGTATTTTCGTTACGATTTTATTATTTTCTTTAAAATTTCATTTATTTTACGTTAAGACAACTATTAGGATATTATTTTTTAGGATAATTTATTTTATTTAGGCTAGTATGAATTTAATATTTTATTATTTTGGACCTATATTTTTTATTATGCCATTATCTTCTTTAGTTGTTTATAGTAATATGGTTATTCTTAATTACATAATTTATTTTATTAGTGCTATATGTCTTCCATACAAAGCTCAATATCCGTGGAGAATGATAGTGCACTTTGTTTTGCAGACAGTGCTATTACTCATACTATTCTCTAGAAGAGAGTATTTTTTGCACATTAAAGAATGCAAAAGAAGAATTACTACTATTTCAGGTGACTCAGATCTTATTGTTGGCTTTGGTAGAGCTTGTATAGTGCTACTAATGAGAATGACTTTATCATTAATGATGCCCGATTCTCCTTACAATCTAAACGAAATCTTATTAAGCTTTAAAGATATTCATTTTCATTTCATGTAGAAATCTAGACTAAGGGTGGCCGAGAATATTTGTATCTGGCCTATATGGTTAGCTCCTTCCTTTTTGGTGATTTGCTGAAAAAATGCCTTCTTGAAGCGGGGTAGGCTGGCGACGTCGCCTCAGGTTAAATGGCCAGCGTCGCCAGTAGCCTGAGTCTTTACTGGTTGGAGCAAATCTTCGAAATATCATGCGGTGTCTCTCAAGAGATGAGAATGTGAGGGCTCGAATAGGGAGGCTAAGGTGATATTGTTCTAGTAAGGTGAGAAATTCAGGCAGATATCCTCAGGTGAGCTTGGCACTTTAGGCAAGTTTTCGGATAGCTCCTTTGCCGGAGTAAAGACCTTCAAAACAGTAAACAATATCAGTGGGGCCACCGATATTGGTGCCGGTACGCACCCTCTCGACGTCCAACCCTTATTGTTATGTAAATGAGGAGAAAAATGAGTTTGAGTAGAAAGGATGTAGGAGAGATAAGACTTAAGGCCACAAGAAGAATTGCTAGGCATGCAAGCACACTCTTCTCACTGGAAATACTCTTTGTTCTCAGGTTAAAGGGAACGTGTGCTTTCTAAGGCATCTTCTTGCTTGAGAATGAGGATAGCAATAGTGAAATGAAGCGGAAAATGACCAAAAGTCTTGTTCATCCTCTTGCCTACACCTTAAATACCTACTTATGAGGGTCTGGATGAGCGACATGTGTAGGGAGACCAATGGTGGAGATGTTTCCACCTATGTCCTAGCTGGGATGAGGATTAAGTCTACCTTGACGTCGCTGTCGACCTAGGAGGCCACAGCTGACGGTTCGACTGATATGGCAAGCTACTAGACTATGAAGGGACGCCACGTGAGCATTCCAGAGGCTTCTACGGGCATGGTGGTTGGCATTGTTGACCACGTAGGCTGGACAACCGAGCTTTCAACGTGTTTGGTGGGAACCTTCCTCTTTTGGGTGCCTTTGGTGTGAGGAGCTTCTCTGCAGCTAGCTTGTCTCCTCCATTTGAGGGTAAATTCTTCAACTTTAACTAACCAAAGTACCCTTGGCATTAAATGTTTTTGAAGGTTGGTAGGTGAAAGCATTTAATGCCTTATCCAAGGTGGAAAACAACTGTCTTGGTCAACTACCTTTTGGGCCAGCGAGATGGCCGCTAGGCTGATGGGCTTCCTTTGTGTCCATCCCCTTATAGGGCTTTTGCAATTGGACAAGTTTAGGGCTTAAGAATTTTGCCCAGAATAGATGTCCTCTTAGCTTCTCTGCTTCAAGATGCTTCAGAGTCGAGAGGCTAGAAGTTTTGAGCTTGACTGTCTTTCAGGTAGACGTCTTTCTAACTGTTGAGTGTCCCTAATACGTACGTGGAGATTGACGTTAGGTTGGCTGTGTGACCCCCAACTCAGGTAGGTAGCACAGAATCTCCAATCTTAGGGAATATCCATCCTGAGATGGTAAAGTCATCTCAACTCGAGGAATGAGCATCTAGAGGTACTCGACTAAAAGAAAACTCAATTCGAGGAGGTAAGTTCTCAATCTAGGGAAAACTCAACCAAAAGTTCATAAGTCTCAACTCAAAGAGTATTCATCTTGAGGAGAAAAGTTCTAAATCCAGGGAGAGCTCAACCTAGGGAGGTTTGTTATGGACCCAGGGAGACCTCGAACTGGGAGTTAGGACCTCTACTTAGGGAGAGCTCAAACTAGAAAGGTAGATACTTAACTCAGGGAGGCTTCGACCTAGGGAGGAAGGTCCTCGACCCAGGGAGACTTCAACCTAGGGAGGTAAGACCTCTACCCAGGAAGAACTCAACCTGAGGAGGTAAATACTTGACTTAGGGAGAGTACTCGACCTGGGGAAAGGTTCTTGACTTAGAGAGTACTCATCCTAAAGGGATGAATCTTAACTCAGGGAGTACTCAACCTAAGGAGGAAGGTCATTAACACAGAGAAAGCTCTACCTGGGGAGGAATATACCTAACCTATGGAGACTTCGACCTGGGAGGAAGGTCCTTGACCCAGGGAGACTTCAACCTAAGGAGGAAGGTCCTCGACACATGGAGACCTCGGCTTAGGGAGGTAGGACATCTACCAAGGGATAACTCGACTTGGGAATGTGGATACTCGACCCAGGGAAAGTGCTCGACCTTCCAAAGAAAGGTTCTCGATTTAGGGAGTACTCAACCTAAGGAGGTGAATCTCAACTCAGGGAGTACTCAATCTAAAGAGGAACCTAGGGAGAGCTCGACCTAGAGAGGAAAGCCCTTGACCTAGGAAAATCTTGACCTGGGGAGGGATGACCTCTACCTAGGGAGAGCGCTCTACTTGGGGAGGAAAGGTTCTCGACTTAGGGAGTACTCAACCAAAGAGGTAAATCTCAACTCAAGGAGTACTCGACCTAAGGAGAAAGGTCCTTGACCTAGGGAAAGCTCGACCTGGGAGGAAGATACTCAACCTAGAGAGAGCTCAACCTAGGGAGGAAAGGTCATCAACCGGGAGACTTCGACCTGGGGAGGAAGATCCTCGACCTAGGGAGGTATGTCCTCAACCAAGGGAGGACTCAACCTAAGAAGGTAGGTTCTCAACCTAGGGAGAGCTCACCTTGGGAGGTAAATCCTCGACCCAGGGAAGAATTAACCTGGGGAGGAGGTCCTCGACCCAGGGAGAGCTCCATCTGGGGAGGTAGATCATCAACCCAATGAGACTTCGACCTGGAGAAAGATACTCGACCCAGGGAGAGTTTAACCTGGAGAGATAGGTACTCGACCCAGGGAAAGCTTAATCTGAAGAGGCATGTCCTCAACTTAGGAAGAGCTCGATCTGGGGAGATAAGTTCTCAAATCAAGGAGCATTCAAACTAAGGAGGAAAATCTTAACTCAAGGAATACTTAACCTGATGTGGGAAATCTTAACTGAAGGAGTACTCAACCTAAGGAGGTTGGTCCTCGACCCAAGTAGAGTTTCGACCTTAAGAGGTAGGTTCTCGACCAAGGGAGAACTTGATCTAGGGAGGTATGTCCTCAACCAAGGGAGGATTTGACCTGGGAATGTAGGTTTTTGACCCAAGGATAGCTCGACCTTGGGAGGTAAGTCCTCGACCCAGGGAGGAGGTTCCTTGACCTAGAGAGAGCTTAACTTGAGAAGGTAAGTCTCAACTTAGGAAGTACTCAACCTGAGGAGGAAGAAACTTGACCTAGGAAAAGCCCAACTTGGGGAGGTAAGTTCTCAATTTAGGGAATACTCAACCTAAGGAGGTAAATCTCAACTTAAGGAGTACTCAACTTAAGGAGAAAGGTCTTATCCCCTGAGAGAGCTCGACTAGGGAGGAAGATACTCGACCAGGGAGACTTTGACCTTAGGAGGAATGTCATCGACTCAGGGAGACTTCGACCTGGAAAGGAAGGTCCTCGCCCCAGGGAAACCTCGACCTAGAGAGGTAAGACCTTTACCTGGGGATGTAGGACCTCTACCTAGGAAGAGTTCGACGTGGGGAGGTAAATACTTGACCCAAGGAGAACGCTCGACCTAGGAAGAAAAGGTTCTCGACTTAGGGAGCACTCAATCTAAGAAGGTAAATCTCAACTCAGGGAGTACTCGACCCAAGGAGAGAGAGCTCAACCTGGGGAAGAAGATACTCAACCAAGGGAAAGCTTGACCTGGGGAGGAAAGTCCTCGACCCAGGAAAACCACGACCTGGGGAGGTAGAACCTCTACCCAGGGAGAGCTCAACTTGGGGAGGAAGATCCTCAACCCAGGGAGACTTTGACCTGGGGAGGAAGGTCCTTGACCCAAGGATACCTCGATCTGGGGAGGTAAATACTCGACCCAGGGAGAGCGCTCTACCTAGGGAGGAAAGGTTCTCAACCTAAGGAGTAGTCAACCTAAGGAGGTAAATCTCAACTCGGAGAGTACTTAACCCAATGATGAGGGTCCTCGACATAAAAAGAGCTCGACCTGGGGAGGCAGATATTCAACTAAAGGAGAGCTCTACCTGGGGAGAAAGGTCATCAACCCAGGGATACTTCGACCTAGGGAGAAAGGTCCTCGACCCAGAGAGACTTTGACCTAGGGAGGTAGGACCTCTGCCCAGGGAGAGCTCAACCTGGGGAGGTAGATACTCGACCCAAGGCGAGCACTCGACCTGGGGAGGTATGTTCTCGACTCAGGGAGTACTCAACCTGAGAGGTAGTTCTAGACTTAGGAAAATCTTAACTTGAGGAGGAAGGAACTCGACTCAGGGAACACTCAACATGAAGGAAATCTCAACTCAGGAAAATCTCAATCTAAGGAGGAAGTAACTCGACTTAGGGAACATTCAACCTAAAAATGTAAATCCTAGCCACTAACTGCCCCTTAATAGGAGTTGGTGCCCTTCCTTTATTAGAATCCCTCATACTAGGGTGCTCATCAGCAACACCTGGGTTCAGGATCCTCAAGGGTCTTTTACGGTCTTAGCTTGCCTACAACCATCTTAGTGGTGTGAAGGGGGACCTTTCCAAGTTGATGCTGGGGTCCACCTTGGCAACCCACTAAAGAAGTAAGGCTTGTCAGCTTGCCCCTTCTAGTTTTGGTCCCAACCGAAACCTGGGTCTTGCTAGGAGGCAAGTAACCTATAGCAAGCTGATGGTCGACTTCACAGTGGATATATTTTTAAGGGCAGACTGCGTTAACTCACACGCCCCTTTTAAATGTCATCCTCAAAGGGAATCTTTGGTAATGATTATGTTTAGATGTGTGTTGCTACACCTTGGTGTGTTAGAGGTACATGTTGAGCTGGTTGTAGTACCTGCTTCGGAGGCATGAGTTGGGTTCTCCTTATCAGGCTTTCAATCTCATTCTTCAATTCAAAGCACTCCTCCGAGGTTGCTGGCAATAGTCACGATTACTTTTTGGGAGGGAGGCAGGTAGGCTGTCTCCTGCTTCTCTTTCCCCGCTTTATAGTTCCTTCGAGAACTAGTTTACAATCTCATATTTCAGTTGCTCTTTTATTTGAACTATGTTCATCTCGTTAATATACTTCGTTTGGACAGCTTGAGGCACCTCCTCATTATGCTGTTTTTTTAGCTCATAGATTGTCTCTAAGGTTCTCTTCATCCTCCCGTGGGCATAACGCCAGGTTAAGGATCTCCAAGGGCAATTGTCTGAAGGTGTTCGCTCTCCTGGAGGTAGACGAATTAGCTTGCCTGCCTCAACTCCTTCCTCTCTGGTGATTTGCAGAAAAAATGCCTTTTCGAGCGACGGCGTAAATGGCGACGCCCGCCTCCAATCGGGTGGAATGCGTTAGCAAGCCCGAGTCCTTGCTGGTTAGAATGAACCTTCAAAATATCATGCGCGTCTCTCAAGATATGAGAATGTGAAGGTTCGAGCAGGGAGGCTTGAGGTGGTGTTATTTTGTTATGGTGAGGAATTCAGGTAGGTGTTCTTAGGTGAGCTTGGTGCTTGAGGTAGATTGTCGGATAGCTCATTTGCCAAAGTAAAGACCTTCAAAATAGTAAACAATATCAGTGGGGCATCGACATTGGTGTCGGGGCACGCACTCCGATCCCTAAGTCAGTAAATAACCTTTATTGTTGTATAAATGAGGAGAAAAATGGATTTGAGTAGAAGAATTGTTGGGCATGCAAGCACTCTTCTCACTGCAAATACTCTTTGTTCTCAGGCCAAAGGGAATGTGTGCTTCCTAAGGCGTCTTCTTGCTTGAGAAAGAGTAGAGCAATAGTGAAATGAAGAGGAAAATGGTCAAAAGTCCTATTCATCCTCTTGCCTACACCTTAAATACCTACTTGGGAGGGTCTAGATGAGCGACACGTGTAGGGAGACCAATGGTGGAGATGATTCCACCTGTGCCCTAACTGGGATGAGGATTGAGCTGACATTGACATCGCTGTCGACTTGGCAGGCCACAGCTAACGGTTCGATTGATTTGGCAAGCTACTAAACTATGAAGGGACGCTGCGTGAGCATTCCAGAAGCTTCTGCAGGCGTGGTGGTTGGCATTGGTGACCACATAGGCTGGACAGCTGAGCCTTCAACGAGTTTGGTAGGAACCTTCCTTTTTGGGTGCCTTTGGTGTAGGTGAGCTTCTCTGCAGCCAGCTTGTTTCCTCCATTTAGGGGAAAATTCTTCAGCTTTAACTGACCAAAGTACCTTTGGCATTAAATATTGTTGAAGGTTGGTAAGTAAAAGCATTTAATGCCTTATCCAAGATGTAAAACAACTGTCTTGGTCAGCTATCTTTTGGGTTGGCGAAATGGCCTCTAGGCTAATGAGCTTCCTTTGTGTTCATCCCCATTATAGGGCTTTTGCAATTGGACAAGTTTAGGGCTTGAGAATTTTACCTATAACAATCTTCTTTAGTTGTTTATAGTAATATGGTTATTCCTAATTATATAATTTATTTTATTAGTGCAATATGTCTTCCATACAAAGCCCAATACCCTTGGAGAATGATAGTACACTCTGTTTTGTAGATGGTACTATTACTCATACTATCTTTTAGAAAGAAAGTATTTCTTGCACATTAAGGAATGCAAAAAAAGAATTACTACTATTTCAGGTGACTTATTATTGTTGGATTTGGTAGAGCTTGTATTGTGCTACCAATGAGAATGACTTTATCATTAATGATGCCCGATTCTCCCTACAATCTAAACGAAATCTTATGAAGCATTAAAGATATTCATTTTAATTTCATATAGAAATCGGGACTAAGGATAACATAGAATATTTGTATCTGACCCATATGGTTAGCTGCCGGAAGCAAATTTTTAAATGCTACCTTCATTCTCCTCTATGTTGTAATATATTGATATTCGTAAAATTAATAAACATGTTGCAATGGACATGAAGTTCATATACTCAATTTCATTTCAATTGTGGCATGACCGGTTAGGTCATTTTTTGTCCAATATGATGTGCGGATTATTGAACACTCGGTCATCCTTTAACAATTCGTGGGCTCCCCTTCCTTATTGATTTTGTTTGCAATGTGTGTGCCCATGGTAAATTGATTGTATAACCATATCATATGAAAATGGGTATAAAGTCACTTATATTTTTGCAACGAATCTAAGGGGACATTTATGTGTCAATCCACCCATCTTGTGGGTCATTCAAATATCTTATAGTTTTGATTGATGATTCAATGTGATGGACATATGTGAGCCTATTCTCTTCTCACAATTTTATTTTCATAAAATTACTTGCTAAGTTGATTCGATTACGAGCACAATTCCCCGATTACCCTATCCGATTAATAAGGTTAAATAATGCTGGTGAATTTACTTCCAGAGCCTTCAATGGCTATTATTTGGCTACCAGTATTAACATTAAGCATCATATACCTCATATACATATTTAGGATCCGTTTGGAACTGCTTATATAAATAACGTTTTTTTTAAAAGTGCTTTTTATTTAAGCGCTTTTTTGGAGAAACACCTATAAGGTAGTTCTAAAAAAAACACTTAAAGTGTTTTTATAAAAAATACTTTATAATTTTTTGGCCAAACATATTTCATACTATTTTTTTCATTAAAAAAAGTATTTTTTCATTAAAAAAAACACAAGTCCAAACAGACTTTTAAAATTATAAAATTGAATATTAAATGCAAAAATTTTTATTAAAAAAAATTATAAATTTGATATAGTGTATATAATTAACACTATATTTGGATTCAATGAATATGAGGGAAATGAAGGTAAAAAATCTAATTCCTTTGTTTGCATTGTTAAAAATTAGTGGAAACAAAAGAAAAGAAGAGGAAAATAAATGATTAGATGGTGAGTATTTTTCTTATTTTCTTTCCAATCAACATGGAATAGAAAATGATATAATACAGTTTTTTTAATATTTTAAAATTATCCTTATTTATATTGTATGAGAAATTTTTTTTTATTATTATATGAGAATGTTTTTATAACAATATAAATAGCATTAATTGATATTTCACTTTTATTTTCTATTCCATTAAATAATCATCCAAATAATAATTGTTATAAATATTATTATCTTTTTTCTTCTCTTATCCTTTCTTTAATTTAATTTTCAATTCATACATAGTGTGAATACGAGGAAGTCAATTTTATTAAATTTTAATAAAAATATTTTAAAAAAGGGATAATTTTTTATTTTTTAAAATGAAATAGAAAGAGATAATTTAATATTATCCTAAAATTGAGGGGTAAATTGCTTAAAAAACTAAATAAAATAATAAATATGAGTGAAAATTAAACTCAGAATATTTAATTATAATTTTATAAGATTTTTATAAATTAAAAAAATAAAATAATATTTAATTAATATTTATAAGAAAAAAATATTAAAATATTTTATAATTCTCTCTCCCTTCTCCCCATAAAATATTTTATAATTCTCTCTCTCTTATCCGATATACCCATAAGAGAGTGAAAGTCGAAAGATGAACTATGGATTTAGTTGGTAATTATCCATATTTGAACGGGTATGGATTACCGATTTAGTTGGTACATAGCGGGTTCGGTTTGAGCTCGAACCAAATGCATAGGCGGTGCCGCTTTCAGCTTAGAAGGAGAATAGAAACACAGTCGAATGAAAATCGTGCGGTGGGAGTGGTAGAGCTGAGAGCTAAATTTCTTGTTGAATTCTCAGAGCTTTTTGCAAAGAAGTGCAAAGATGAATTTGGAGGCTGTGGGTGCTCTAGAGCTACACATAATACTAAGCAAGTTGGGACCCGAAGATGCTGCAAGATCCTCCTGCGTCAGCAAGAAATTGAGGTCGTCGGCCTCTGAAGATTCTTTCTGGTCTCGATTCTGTGCAGATGAGCTTGGCCTCTCTCATCCCACAGACCCTCTCGGCAACCCCACGCCTTCCTTCAAGGTATTCCATCGGTTTCACCGTGATAGGAGAAAGCAACAAACTAACAATTTTTTTTTTTTTTCATTTTTGTGTGATCGGTTGTTGGGTTTTTTGAAATATCAAATATGGGCAAGTTGCGAATTCGTAGGATTTTCATTGTACGTAGGTTTTGAATGCTTATCGAAGTGTTTTGGGGTTCTGGGTCGTTTTCATGAGTCCGACCTCGATGGTAAAGGTGTTTGCTTTGGCGTTGATTGATACCGTATGGTTCTTCGTGGGGTCTTTGGTGATGCACCTTGAGTTGAAAAGTCTACACACTCTTGTAAACCATCCATAAGAATTAAAGATGGCGTAGTCAAACTCTGTTGGGCAATACGGAGCCGTTGTCGATGGTATAGATTTTGGCCTTGTTATATTATGAGCATAAAAGTCCTCCAAGACTTTGTGCATTCCAAAAGAATTGACTTTTTATAAACGAAAGTATTTTCTTCTAATTTTTCAATGTTGCACCTTTTTTGCTGTGTTAGTTTCTTATTAAACTAACTGGTCTTCAACTTCTTATGAAACGAAAAGAACAGTTTAATGTAGCCCCAGGTAGCTGATATATTGAAGCTAGGTGAAGAAACATGTTTCTTTATTAATCTCTTATCTTTTTCATCTTGTCCCCATCTCTCTACCAGGTATGTTATCAAATATGGCGCAAAGAGTTTTGTATGTATCCTTGGTCACTAGTCAAGCGAGTTAAAAAATGTTGGGACAGACTTAGAAACTGGTTGACTGTCAACTTTCCAGAAGCTGGGGCTACGCTTAGAAAAGGTGCGACAGAAGATGATATTCAAGAGTTGGAAAACATGTTGAAAGTGAAACTGCCGCTTTCTACAAGGGTTCTGTATCGTTTTGTTGATGGTCAAGAATTTAAGGAGAGAGATTACACAACAAGTATTTTTGGAAGTCCTCTAGGCCTCATAGGAGGTTATATTTATTATGACCACTGCGTAAATGTGTATATGTTACCTTTGCATCAAATTATTTTGGAAACGAAGGAGATCATAAGCCAGCTACATTTTCCTGGAAAATCCAAATTTATTGTTGTAGCTGGTTCTTCCACATTCACTGAGAAGTTGTTTTTCCTAAACTGTGCCACTGGTGAACTCTATGTCGGTACCAAAAATCTTCAATTTGGAGAAATGCTTCCATGTGTCCCAAATGAATTAATAATGTCAGTACATGATCCTAATGGTGACCAACAGCAGGATGCTTTGTTGCTGTGGTTAGAAGAACATGGTCGTCGTTTAGAAAGTGGCATTATCAAACTTCGTGAAGAAGGAAATATTAGAGGTATTAGCCTCTTTCCAGAGGAAACTCCCTTGTGTTCAACTGCTGTGACCAATGGTGTACAAGTAAGTGATTGCACAAAAATGGCATATTTATTCTCTTTTGTTGTTCTGTTTCTGTGTTGTGAATTATTGGAATATACTGTTGTAAATCATCATCTATGCCCCTGCATGTGGATTACCTGCCCATTGTTGTAACGTAACCTGGGTCTAAGTATCTGACACCCATGTTTAAAAGCATTCTTCAAGCTTGGCCACTGTCCGACCACACCCTTCCTCTGCCTGGGTTGTTCATAAGTAGTAAAGTGGTATCCACTAGCCACTAGATAAGGGTGTTGTTGGCCATGAGCAATATGCTGGCTAAAAATACAGGTTCCTTGAAGAAGGCAAGTTATTGAAATGTAAATTTTAAAAAATAAAATAAAATAAAACCATTTAGCTAACTGACCCCTCTAGTTAAATTATAAGAAAGTTCATTAAACATGCTGTGCTGCACCCTAGATTATCAGTTGTCTTTATCTACTAATTGAATTTCATCCTTTCCATTATAAACAAGTGGAAAGCATTGAGTTTTATCGGTACACTAGAATCGATTATGGCCATATTATCTAATTCTCATGGGCAACAGCACCCTTATCTAGTGGACACCACCATGTTGCAAATGGACGTTAGTTCACAATTATTACTGAATGCTTTCAACTTGGTTGTTAAGGCAAGTATGATGAAAATTTAATAATAGAAAAAGACACCCGACATGTCAGTTGATGTGCGTCAAAAGTTTTACTACAGATCTTGTAATCATTGCAAAAGCTTCTGCCATTGTGTTGAACGTAATAATTTTAAAAGGCTTCATATAAAAATGAAATTATTCTGGCACTTAGGATATCTTTTGTATCTTCCTTTGTCAAACTTGTAAGATATATAAGACATGGAGGGATGTTTAATAAGTATTTCACTTTTCCCACTGTAGTATTGTTAGTCTGATGACAATTCTTTAAATTATGTATTACTTTATTGGCTTAGGTATGCTGAAAGCATTTTTAGTGGGAAGAGAAAAATTATTTGACAAATCTAAAGGCTCAGTTGAGCTGAGTTGTTTGTTTAATCCTAATTGATGCTGTTAATATTTCTACAGTCTACAATTGCCATCATCCTTACTGTCTTGTATGAAGATTACTAACAAATGACCATTATTTTTAGGTTCGTGCTTCTGCTTTGTTTGTCCCTGAGTTTGCTGATCTTCAAGATTATCAGGAGAAGTATCTTTTTGCTTATTCAATCCGTATGTCCCTTCTTCCTGAAGGATGCATCATCAACGGAATGTCATTCAGCTCTTGCCAACTGCATTGGAGGCACTGGATCATCCGTGCTACTGACACTATAAAATCTGATGTTAATGGAGAAGCTGTAATTGGAAAGGTATGATATGTTCAGTCAAATACTATCTTTTAATGGATATTTAGTGCAAGGTTACTTTAAGGAAACTTAAAAGATTTTCTTCAATATTGAACAGAGTTGCTAAGATTTAACCTGTAAAAACAACTTCGAAACAAAGAGGTCCACATAGATTTTAGCATTAGATATTCTGACTAATTGTTTCCTAAATTCAAAATGCAATGTCTACTCGTATTACTCCTTTCTTGCTTAAAGTCTTTCCTAATGCAGTCTTACTTGTACTAGTCATGCCCTTTTACAGAAGGAACTTCTCTGAAAAACATGTGCATTCGGAAGTGATGATGTTGAAAACTAAATATTGGGCAGACAAAAATCTATGATAGTACTCCCATCATAGATGAATAAAATTGATTGAGATATTGACTATTTTCCTAAAAGAAATGGAGAAGTAGATGATGTGGTGATTCACGGATTTGAATACTATAGGCAAAATCATAAATGACCTGACAAGTGGAAATATTGAAGAAGATATTAGACAGAATTAAGGACACTTGTGTCCAAATTTATCAATGTTCCTTGACCAAACACCATCCATATGTGTGTTTACTCAAGGTTAAACTTGAACATAATGTTGCTGGCCTGGTTTAGTGGGAAATCAGTGCAAGGCCATGATATTTTTGGAAGGTTTATGCAAGATGCTTCTATAATATCTTGTTTTCTGGTAATTTGATAATCACAACCTTTTCATAAAGGTGACTGCTGTAATAGAATTTCTAGGATATGCTTTTCAAGATACAAAACAATTGTGAGGGCAAGACAACTTAGTGGATCTCACTTTATATAATATTAGTGGCGTCGAAAGAGAGGGAAAACAAATTTTTAAAAAATCTTTCTTTTACTCTGCCCAGTTAAAATACTACATGTGAAACATGATAGGAAGATTGTATCCAATTTGTAGTTCCGACTTTATTACAAGTCTCTCATCTGTGTATTAAGGATCTAATAAATGATGGGGATTATGAATGTACTTTCTTCTGGATTAGACAAAGTCTAATAGTTGGGTCATTTATGGGCTGAGGTTGGTATAATTTTAGGCTAGCTGTTCAGTTTGGGATGAGATAGGATCATTCTTAGCATAAAGAAGTAGAAGCCTGGATCAATATATGTGATTTTTTCCTGCATTGTATGCATACATAAACACAATATACATTTAAAGACAGCTCCACTTACATCTAATGCAAAAACTCAAAGATAGTTGGTGGCCTGGTGAAATGATAAGTGATAACTGTTAATTTAGACATTATTATTTCAAATATGTATTATTTTTTACGGAAACCAATGTGTCCCCTTCCCCCCTTCCATCTTCTTTCCCGTGGACCCGGTTATAACTTAGAACAGACAGCATATAACCTTCCTTTTTTAAAAATTTTTTTCCTGTCTTTTTGAAATTAGGAGTTTAACCTACTCCATTTGGAGTTGGCCACCACTAGATCAAAGAGGGAAGAGGTACCATTTGGCTGCAACCATAGCAATTACTTCTCTTTGCTGCCCATCATTTTTGCCTACCCTACTTCCTCTGAATCTCAATTAATATTATAGGCTTAGGATGTGTTTGGGGGTGATTCCCTTTTTCCTGTGGAAGTGCTTCCTCTAAGAAGCACCTACCAGGTGTTTCTCCTAAATTCACCAAATTGGCGATTCTTCAAAAATAATGATCTCAAAAGTCACTTTTTAAATTTTTTGCCAAACACTATAGATGGGCTTTTACTCTTTGGAAGCACTTCCAAGCATTTTAAAATCTGAGCTAAACACGCCCTAGTTCAGACCACTGCTCATGAAAAAAATAAAGCTGGTTAGATTTTTTTTTTTTCCCTCTGAAATCGGCTGTATCTTGTTGATACGTGTGTATAATTGAATAGAGTAATGCATGAGAATTTTGCTCTGACTCATTTCTGAGTAAATTGAAGATCTTAAGATCCTAATTGAACTTGTAGATCCATGATAATTTGATGAAATATAATGTTTGTAAAGTATTATGAGACATGGAACCAAAAAAATAAAAGAATAAAAAAATAAAGAAGGGAAATTCTGATATTAGGAGTATTTGAAAAATTGTTCTCTCATGTGTTTGCAGTATCCACTCTTGCAACCAGGCGGGAAAGAATTTGTTTATGAGAGTTGTACACCTCTACCTTCTTCAACTGGTTCTATTGAAGGTTCTTTTACATTTGTGCCTGGCAGGTATTTCATGTAAATCCATTCTTCATGAAATAGAACCTTCCGATTCAAGCACTATATGGCAATAGCCAAGTGGGATCAGAGTTCCTTAATTTTATTGAAAAACTATACTTGTTTCTGATGCTTAATCTGGTGTATTGTGACAGAGAATATAGAGAAAGATATAGAACAGTTAAATGGATCTTGTCTTCTCTGGACTGGAAATCTTCCAATCTCCCATTATCTAACTTTGAGCCTTGATATATTTAACACTTATCTTATATTTTCATTAAAAGTGAGGCAAAGAAAAGACAATGAGAAAGAGAAAAGGGAAAAAGTATCAGAACTTAGATGTGCAAGTGTCTGGGATCTGTGTTTGTGTCATATGGTTGAAAGGTTTTTTTATACATTTTTCTTTGACATTGTGTATTACCTCGTTCTGTAGAGATTCAGCTACAAATGGTACAGGTATTTTTTTATATGCAGCTCTCATCCAGGCTACCCAGCTCTTTAGTCATTTCAAAGAAATTTAAGCCCAACTTCAACACAATTTACATAGGTTATAAATGTGGGGAGGAGGGGAGGGTAAGACATTAGAGTTCATCAAAGCTAAAAGGTTGCAGATTTTGACAAACCCTATATGTTTGAAGTATGTTCGAAGTTAATATCATTCAAATACAGTGTGAAAAGTGAAAACCTCTTATTCTCTCTTTCTCTAAACTTTATTTTCTGACATGCTTGACTTATTTCATTAAACAGATACATGATGTTTCACATCTCTGCTCTGCTCTTTTCTATTTTTTATTTTTTGTTAAGTTTTCTAGTAGAGAAATGAAATGACATATTTAACCTATCTTACTCTGCTTCTATGTTTGGCATTGGAGCTGAATAGGTATGAGATCAAGCTTTAGTCTGATTTCAACCTTGGCTAATTTGAATAGCTTTTAGTCTGATGGGAACAGCTGACGTGAAAAATAATGTGATTGTATAGTTGCAGTACAAGAAGGTTTAGATGAGTAATGTATGTTCTTAAATTGCATGCTTTGAAAGGATAATTTGACATGCCAATTGTGCTCAAAAGAGTGTAGGATAGACAAAAGAGTGCCAAATGACACAATCAGAAATCCATTAAGTAGCCATTCGTTTGCCAGGAGTGTGCAGTATTATTGTTCATGTAATGGGTGGAGAGTTGAAAGATAAAAGTAACAAAGCAAAGCAGCCTGGGGATCCATTGTTTAATTAGGGTAATGTAAAAAGGATCCTTCAGCATTTGATAGTTAAATGCTAGGGTGGATCCGTTGTTAATCAGGGAAGGAGCCTTCTGCATTGGATAGTTAAATACAAGGATCTTTGCATTTTATTGACTTGTCCTAAAATTTGTTTGGACTAACTTATTGTCTGCATGCTGAAGTAATTTACATGAAATATTTGGTTATTATCGAACATAATCCATACTGATGTGTGAACTTAGAACTTTTGAGATATGAAGTTTGAGATAATTCGATAATAGTTGTAATTCTTAGTAAATGTATCAATGATGATTAATCAAACCCTTTCCAGTTTCTTGGAAGGCATGGTAATTATATTAACTAATAGTTGGAGGTTCTTGTTCATAAGCATTGTGACCTAACGTGTAGGCCTAGCCGCCATGTATGGCCATCATGGAGTGGATTCTTCTAGTTTGTTTATGACACAACAGTGAAAACTAAAACAAAATTAGTTGAACTGAATATTGATGGTGGTTGAAAACCACTATAAAAATCGGCTAGACTGCTGATTTCTTGCTACAATGTTTTGATGATGGAATGTGCGTAATCTTCAGAAATACAACCATACAAGCTTGTGTTTATATTATGTGTGATATAATGCTAAACTGTATTAATTTGGTATTTAATTTTTACTTTCAGATTGGCTGATCCGAAAGGAAGCCCATTTAAAGTAGAAGTGGCAAGGTTTCCCCTCCAGCTTCCTGATTATATTTTCTGAAATGCATAATTTGCAAAGTTGAAGTTACTGAGAGAGCAAAACCAGATCTGGGATTATCCTCTACTGTTACCTTTCCTTTCCTTTCTTTGCTCTTAAAATTATATATATATATATATATATATATATATATATATATATGAAAATACCCTACTGGTTTGTTTTCCTTGATTGCCTGTTGTTTTTTAACCATGATTATGTACAAAGGAGTATGGGTGGCTGAAGTCATGCTCAAGTCTGTCAAGCTTGGGACTACTTCAAAGTTGAAATAATAGGTCAGGGTCTTTAGATGTTCTTCTACATATGCTAGAAGCAAGTTTACTGCATCTTGTTGTGTCTTGAGCTACAGTACTTATCATGTTGAAAACTAACTGGATTTATCAGTTAGTTTACTACCTATTATTTATCAGATTGAAAACTAAGTTATTTAACCTTTTTTGCATGTGGAATATTTGGGCAATTGAATGTGCGTGTGGGTGGGATTGGATACCTAAATTACAATCCATTACTATTAATAACTACACATTCCATTAGAATTAATTATCACCATAAACTTGCTCCTTTATAAATTAAGGGCAATAATAAAGTGCCAAGTGCCCGGTATCTTTTAAGTTAATGAGGGAAAGATAACAAGAAGAAATTAAACGTAAACATACTCTATGCGGCATATAACTGGCTAAAAGTTTCCAACAATGACATCCATAGAAATTAGACATAAACTTACTTTATGCAGTGTGTATATGGCTAAAAGTTTTCAACAATGACATCCATAAAGTAGATTGAGTACAATTCAATCGAGCAACCCACAATAGGCAATGTTCCTAGGCATATTCAAAAGCAACGAACAGAGCATGCCCCGAAAACCAAGGCAAATCCGAGACCCATGCTCAAATGCCCTATTCATTTGGGTATTGCTCCAATAAATTTATTCTTTTCAAGCTCAAGGTGTAACAAAAAATGTACAATTTTGTGGAGAAAAATCTCCAAAAAGACTATTATTGTCAAGGTGCAATGACCTTTAAGTTGAGAAACGTATCCAAGGAGCTAGGAATACTACCAAACAAATTGTTGTTTTCTAAATATAAAACACTCAAATGACAACACCTCTGCCTCATGCATGGACTGTAGACCTCTTCCTGCCCTATCCCCCACTTAGGGTTTTTCTTGCTTTTCCAATGTAGTTTTCCCACCAAAATTTATCGCCACCTTCCCCTATTCTTTTTTATGGAAGATGTCTGTAATTGGTTCGTAGTTATAGACTTCTTGGTTGATCTTGATGATTCTATTACTAATGATACCAAGGAATCTTTACTTCATAGTTTTTGGATGAAAGTTTTATCTGATAAACCTTACAATACAAAATATCTCATAGCCACTTTAAGTAGGGTTTGTTATACAAAAGAAGACTTTGACTATACTGAGTTAGAGAATGGAATAATTCTAATTCTAATCCTAATCCTAGTCCAATTCCAATTCCAATTCCAATTCGATAACCCTCACGATGTAGAGGGGAGGATCATAGCTTTTGGTTCTTTAATGGTAGCCTTATAACTTTGCGTAGATGGGAACTTAATGTGGAACTGCATGAGGTGCTGTTTATGGAGTTGCCAATCTAGATCCAACTCAGGGCCTTCCCTTTGAATGGTGTTCAATTGCAGTCCTCACAAAAAGGTAGCAAACTTGGACACTTTCTAGATGTAAACCTAGGTTTTCTAGTAGCCTAGGCAGCCTTCTTTCATGGGTTCGTGTTTCTCTATGCTTAGATAAACCTATTCTATTGGGGTTATGGGTTATGCGTAAGGGAAAAGGCCCCCTGTGGATTAAATACGAATTGCTACCATATCTATATGGTTGTGGCATTATTGGGCATGACTCCAAATTTTATGAGGTCCCTTTTGTCTCTGGGCCTCTTATTTTTTCAGGGAATGATACAAAATGGCCTTTTGGAGAGTGGAATCTACTCTTAAGACTCCAAGTTACGTGCAGTGTAATTACCTGGACCCTCACAAGTTTAAATAATGTGGGAGCTTCTCAGGATAATATGGCTACTGTTTCGTACTCAAAGCCTTACATGGGTAAGCACGCTACAAAAAAATTGAGGTTTAGCAACAAGTCATTTATGTAGCTGAATGTCTTTTCCGTAGCTATAACTTAATCTATTACAAAAATCGTGCGTTGCTAGCTCGTGACTGAATGACCGTAGTAAAAGATCAAGAGTGATAGAAAATCAATTTCGTTACTGAAACCAAATCATTTTGTTATGAGTGATCTTTCGTAGCAACTTATATGTAGCAAATTCTCTTTATTTTTCATGACAAAATAACACATTCGTAGCTAAAGATGACTAATAATTTTTTGGTTTAGTCATGAAATCTAGTAAGTCACGAATATATTTTCATTGTTAGCATTGACTATGACAAATTTGATGTGGGTAATAAGTGTGACACCGAACTATAGCTTCGTTGCTAATAAATTGTTGTTACAAATTTGGGTTTCGTGATAAATTGGGTAACTGCTACTATTTTATTTTTGTCACTCTTATTAATGAGCTACCAATATTTTTCGTCACTCTACCAATGTAGTTACAAAATTATTTATTCTCACTTGTTATTAAGCTACACATTTATTTTGGTCACTCTTAGTATTAAACTACGAATAAATTTAAAAATTCTTTTTCCATAACTGCATGTCACTATTTTCGTCACTATTCTTATTTAACCACGGATTTATTTCTCCTCACATATTATTATGTTACAAAATTGAAAGCGTCACATATTGGACAAAAGCTACCAAAAAATTTTCAAATTGATTTTTTCATAGCTGCATGTCAAAATTTTCATCAATATTTACCATGTGTGGTTGCATATTTGTTATACATTAGAAACATACATACATGCATAAATTTTGTACCACAAACATACATTGATATTAAATATCCAGTAAAAAACATATAACCATGGCTGGAAAATAGTAATAACAACATATACTTAATCAAAACATAGTCTATATTTGTCAATATCTCCTTCATAACCTGTAATATTAGTCCATAGTTTCCATCCCTTGACAGTACCAAATAAAATACTTATCCCAAACCTATTAGCACTTTATTGTCATTTCTCAAAGTAAATGTAGTTCATAAACTTTAAAAAAGGACTATAACTGATCAAAAATATACATATGAGTAATAATCAGTTGGTCATTCATTTGCCAATTAACTAGTACATATTTACACCTATACGTATGATCCTACTCCAAAATATATAACAAGTTCACCTAATGCAAGAACATCAACAATCCATTCACGTATCAAAAAATCTGATCAGCTCATTTTCGATTCCAAAATGTCTACTAACAACCCTTCCCCTACATTTGGTAAGCTCAATTTTGATGCCATATTTCACCTGCATTCATAAGGAAACTTCCAATAAATAATCATCTTTTAATACTCATTCACTAACAGCAAATACAAAGTCATGCCATGACACAAATATAAACATAATTCTCATCAATGACTTGGTGGTCAAGTAGCAATATATCCAAACTCCATTTTGTCAAATAATAGACAGCCAACAGATATATTTGTGTATATAAATGTATGTATGTATCTATGTATGTCTGTGTGATTCACTCCATCTATGAAAAAGGACTACTAATTAGTAACTTCATCATTTCTTAAATTAATTGTAGCACTTACTCCTCTATCTGTATCCATCTTATCTTCAATCAAACAACGTTCATTACAACAAAATACAAACTATCACTTTGGGGTTAAAATTTTATGCTACATTCAAATTTTTTATTTCATCTTAATTATATGAAGAAAAGTATTAATTTGTTACGGATTGGTTAATGCTATCCAAGGACTGAATTCTATCATCACAAGCATGTCATGTCAAAGAAATAAGCAACAGCAAACACAAAGTTGTAAAGTAGGATGCAATCATGAAATCTAATTTTCATCCATCCACTCACGCAATTCAGTGTCGACCTGTATGAAAGAAGGAGTATCGACAAGGAGTCCTGCTTGCTGAAATTGTGATTGTATCTTTGCAAACAATGCTTTCTCAAATGAATCTTGCTGCCCTTTTAGCTCTTCAATCTGTCTTATTAACTCCTTATTTTTTCTCTCAGCAACATTAGCTCGATCTTCAGCATCCTTTTTTTGCTGCACAAGTTCTTTATGTCGTTTTGATGTTGGCTTAGGTCCTGGTACAAGCCATTGCATATAACTGGGTCTAAGAGGCACAACCATATTGAAAATATCATCTTTTGTCATCATTAATCCTTCAGCTTCATTTTTCCCCTTCATCTCTATCAATTTATCCTGCCTCATATATACATTTAAGGAAAAATTACATCTCATATGATATAACAAAATATCATGACGCACATTACTTGAAAAACAAAAAACCTATTTAAGAGTTAGGTTGACGCATCTTACATAAATTTCTCTGGACTTTTCATCAATCCATTTGTTTTTTTTTTCTTTTGAAAATGTGTGTCATACTATAATTGAATTCTATCAATGCGTTGGCCTCCTTCATCCTCCTATATATGGATACAACTTAATAATGAAGGAATCATGTTTCAATATAAACCAGTGTCGGTGTAACACTTCTATATATCATTTTGTAACCTACCAATTCTTTGGAAACTCTTGCAAATGACTTAGTGTCGCTGCTGTGATTGGTTGTTCTAGCTGTCTTATTGCGGCTATTTACATCACTTTTTTTCTACATTTAAATGCATAAACAAGTTAAAGGAAATCATTATTACAAACTAATTTAATTTCATGCTAATTGATTACACACTCACAATGAAATCAAGGTCTGAAAAGTGATCACATAAATACTCCCAATCAGATTCTCTTACACCATACTTAGATATATTTACTTTTGCTTCTTCCTTTGTTCTAAACTTAAGATAGTACTGGTGCAACCTGTATTTATGTGTCCTATACATCCGGCCCATTTTCCCAATTATAGATGATTTAACATGTTCAGCTCCATCAATGTCAAAGTAATCCTAATCAAATGACACTTTTATTAGAATAACCATGTACTCACAAAATTGCTAGTTATATTAAAAGAAGCCAAAACATTTGACACTTTATAGCAATTACAAAACATAAATACATACCATCACTTTTTCAGCCAACTTTCCCCTATCATCAAGTTTAATATCTCCCCATTTTTTTTACATTGAAAGGTGCAAATCCACGAACTTCACATCCCTCTTCAGTTACCAATATCTGTGCATTGTTTCCTACAGGTCTTCTAAAATCCGAATAAATTTCAGCAGGTACTTTTATGTTAGCTTTCTTCCACTTCATTAACTCCTTCCCCGTAGTTTGCTTTCTTTTTTAATTGTTTTTCTTTCCAACAACTTCATCAAATACAAATTATGAATAATATTTCTAATAAGAATTTACAGCATTTATAAGCATTTTATACCAGCATTCTTCATGTGATAACAACACTATTTAATGCGAAAGTAGTAGCAAACCCATTTACTTACCATCATCCAATACTTCATCTGTCTCTCGTGTTGCATTACTTGGCCCACCTATGTCCTCCATACAACCTGGAAATTATTTGTTTAAATAAAATAAATACAAACATTGCAATTAGTATTTATATTCTTAACGTAAATCATACCATCCATATTCAAAACATTTATATTCCCATAATCGGTTGGCTCTTCTGTTTCGTCATTTTCCTCAACCACCACATTTCGTTCCTCTTCCATATTTTCCATTTGAGTGTGTGTACTTTCAGGTGCTCTAGTAGCTGTATATTCAACTCCAAAGTCATAACAACCATATAAATTGTCCTTAATATTACTATTGATAGCTAGTAGCTTTTATTTACGATCAAAATATGAACATATGTACCCCATGTCAGATTTTAATATATCATTTTAATAATAAATACAAGTACAGTTGGATACTTACTGCCTTGTGCATCTCCAACCATATTCCCTTGCAGTTGCACATTCTTTCTTGGGCTTCTTCTTCTCGGGTTACGTGCAATATTTTTTCCAAAGACACCTGCATGTATTTTCACAATTATATATTGTTTCATATAATATCTTTATTACCTATCAATCATATATTTGTACTCACTTCTACCAAAATTTTCATACTAGTTTAATTTCAATCATTTATAAGTGACTTATAAGAAAATCTCTACACTTTCCTTACATCTCGACTATAATACTTACTGCCTTCATCATCTCCAGCCACATTCTCTTCGTTTTGCACTTTCTTTCTTAAGCTTCTTCTTATCGGGTTAGCTGCTGTACCTTTTCCACTGGCATCTATTCAAATAACCAACATTTTCGTTATATTTTACATCATAACTTATTAGGTGATCCATCATGATGTTAAAAATGTACCAATTGACTATTAAAGTGTTAAGTAAAGTAAAATAAATAAATAAACCTACTTTCCTTAGACAAAACAGCTGCATTTTGAAGAAAAATGTTCTTTCTTAGACTAGTTCTTCTTTGTACTATGTCTATTTTACTTCTTTTTCCTACAAGTATAGTATGTCATTATTTAAAACCGTAATTATAAACGATTAAGCATCTATTTGTCAAATAATTCAGCAATATAAAGTCCTATGTATATATATATATATATATATATATATATATATACCTATTTGAAAAGGGATCAACTTAGTGGGGCTTGTTTTTTTAAACGACATTCCACTCCCACCACCAGCATGTGATAGCATCTCTGCCTTCTTCTTTAACGGATTGCTTATTTTCTCAACCTTAATCTAATTGCTTATTGTAACTGTAATTTTAGCACACAAACAATATTACTAATTAATGACCTCATCTTCCATATGATTACTATTAAAACATACAACAATAAGGGGAGAAGATACTATTATGTATTATATTTGGATAGAGGTATGCGTCTTAACATCATATATATTTAGTTGTTACTTACATATTTAATAAAAAATATATATTAACTTCCCTATATCCTTCATATCTATGTACGAAGAAAAATCAAATACCTAGTTGCTCCTTTCCACATAAGTTTGCTTGATATCCCTCATTTTTTAAGTTGCACCTTCCAATGTAAATGTACTTTGTTTGTTTTACATATTTTATGCCCATGTTCATATAGATAATACTATAACTTCTGTCCAATTCGTTTACATGCTTTCTACATTTGTGTTATAGGCTGAATGTAATGATGAAGCTGAAAAATATGAGAGGGCATTTCTTATGGAATCTGTTAGGCTTTGACAGCTCTAGTAATGTTCATATAGAGGTTTGTAAATTCTTTGTTTAGCTCCCCTATCTATATAGTTCTATTTCAATGTTGATTCAATTGTATAAAAAAATTTCTTGTGCTTTGTGGTTATGAAGGTAACAATCTTGTGGAAGCCTTACTGTAATTGTGGAAGTCTTAAAATTTTAATCGTCATTTTATTTCCTTTGGCATTTAAACCTTACTGTAATTTAAAGGAAATTAATTTGCTTATAAAATTAAATCTGCTTTATTAATAAAGCACTTTCTAGAAGTGGTGGAGCTACAAAATATTGCTGAAGTGGAGGGGAAAATGTGATATGTGGAAATAATTAGGGAGGGCATAAGGTTTATGTGTATATGTGCATGCGTATGTGGTCTATGTATATGTGCATGTGTAGACCTCACACACACACAAAACTCAACACACGTATTTGTGTTCATATTTGATTAAGGTCATCTTGAACCTGCTTATATGAAACCCCTGATTCTGTAATATTTATCCTTTCAATTTTTGGATATTTGACTGTAAATATTGTTGATTTTTTAAGGAGATTGACTTGAAAGATTGTGGATTTTTGAAGGAGATTTCTTTTTTGCAGATTCTTAAAGAATCTGCTATAAATTACATCAAAAGTTTTGATCATTCACTGCATGTATGTATGTAAATGGCTATTTACTATTCTCTGTATTAATTATGCTCTAGATTGTTGGTTATCTTACTTTTTTTACTCCTATTAATTTTAAATGTTCAGAATTGTGAAGTAGGTTATCCAAAAGATTTAGTTTAAATCAATTTCTTAAGCTTGCTTGAGTTCATTTATGCTTATAAAGCTTATTTTAGCTGGTGTGGCTCAATATTGGTGACAATCACGTACTTTTACGGGACCATGGTGTGTGTGTTGATACCAGCAGTAAGAGACTTAATTATGAAAGCTTAAAAGGGACCATTAGTGCCTGCTCAACAGAAGGTGTTGATATACTTGTTCTGATATATTTTACAGTATATGATCTGCACACATATGTTTGTATGTACAATCTGTGAGTCTAACTATTGAATATTTAATTGCTTCCATACCTATTATCTATGCCATGTGTTAATGTGGGGTTCTAAACTTAGATGTCTGAAATATTTAGTTAGTCTGTGTTTCTTCTTATATGTGTGTGAATATTCTGTGCTACCTATTGCGACTTATGCTATGCCTTTATTTTCTCATTCCAATTATTGGTGAAGTAGACGTTTCTATTTTTTTTTTGAAACTCGAAAGTATAACAAGGCCTCAATATGGATACAAAAATGTATATGCATGTCTTTCTATACATAAATATATGTGGATGAACTAGATAGTTTCTGCAACTAATATCACATCCTTTTTATTTTTATTAAATATACGAGTAAATAGGGTTGCTGATTATCACCATTTGGAATTTATAGAAACTAATTAACCACTCAAAGTGAGTGAGACTATTTGAGTTGGATACTTAAACACCATTCTAAGAATATTATTTTTTGTATGAGTACAAAAGGCATAGCTCATGAAACAATCCCAACAATACAACAATATAAAAATTATAAAGACAAGTGGACATAATTTAATCATACCATGTTTTACCCTCTAAGGTGGTTGAAACTCCACAAAGCCATACTTGTTAGTACCACTCAATGCAACTTGGCGTAGAGAACCATCAACCGCATTGGCATCTTCATGTTCATGCATATCTCCTACCTTTCCCTTTAATTTTCTAAGTGTAGGTGGTGCCATACTTTATAAACCTGTGTAATGACATGTACAATTATTATTGACATACTTTATAAAATTGTAAATTATTCAGTGAAATAATATGTATAAGATTATAAATGTCATAGTATTAAAATAGTAGTGCAAACTTTATTATCATTACAATACACTGTATATTTAAGATAGTTCAAACACTACTAATATTAATTAATACTACAATAATAACAAATATAGAACACATATCAATCTACAAATCATCATCAAACTCATTATCCAACAATAAGGAGTTTTTTTGTATGTTGGTCAATATCTTCATCAAGTTCATTGTCTGAAGATCCTCCAAGCTCGATATGCACAAGTGTATTAATGATGTCATCCTTATGCAACAATGATAAGTGATCATTGTCAATGTCCAAGCTATTATTATGGTTGCAACACTCTTCTTCTTGATATGCTTCTTTTTCCACTTGTACATCATTAGTTTTTTGAAATTGAATATCGTACGAATCTCTTGGCTGTACCATCTCAACAATTTTCCAATCCTTTCCAAGTTTCATATCATGAGTGTAAAAAACTTGTGGAACTTGTGATGCGAGCACAAATGGTTGGTCCTTATACTAGGTTTTGATCACATTCACACTCACAACTCCAAATTCATATATATTAATTCTTCTTTTATTGCCAATGTCCTACTAATCGCATTTAAAAATAAGAACTCTATTCCATCCTGGATAAGACAACTCTATGATATCTTCCAACACCCCGTAAAAGTCCATAACTTTCTCATCATGCTCGGATTGGACTACAACTCCACTATTTTGACACTTTCTAAACCGATCATGATGTTTTGTATGGAATTTAAATCCATTAAGAATGCATCCACTAAAGTGACTAACTCTTTTATCGAGTCCTTCAACCACTTTAAGTAAATTGGTAACTATATTATTAGCACCATCAACTGCCAATTTCCAAACCTATATACATAGAAAAACATGTAAGATTAAAACGCCTTTTTAAATATGAGAAACACAGTCTTATTTAAGAGTACCACAAACAAATAAGCACTTGCCTTATTTTTAAACCAATGAGGGAAACTTTTTTTTTCATGTCTGAGAGGGTTGGATACACCTTCATTTTGAATCTCTTCCAAATGTTCACTAGTAACTCGGAATGAATAAAGAGAATGAATTAACATGATTTTAAAAATTTTAAAACCATGCATAACTTATAATTTTGTAATTAATGCATATTATAGTAAAAAAATGCCAATTTACCTCAAATAAGGTTGTAACTCAACACAATTATTCCAAATGTAGGAACTTAATTTATCTCAATCACAGTTTGATAATTCATCATCTATTCCTCGACCTAGGTGGCGATACAATGGCTGGAAAATAGAAACACCTTCGTCCAAAGTAACAGATTGCTGAACATCGTAATTACGTTCACGATAGTTCCAAACGGTATCCATTTCATTGTAGTATAAAGAACAAAACAATAAGCACTCGTTGTCAATGTATCCTTCAGCAATCGAGCCTTCTGGACGAGTCTTATTTCGAACATAGTGCTTTAATTTATGCATATACCTAGATCAAATAATTCATCAAAGTTGTTATTGCATCAAATTATAAAAAATTTAAAGTATGAAGTAGTGAGTAATGAAGGAATCATGAGTGTCTAACCTCTCAAAAGGGTACATCCATCTAAATTGAACCGCTCCAGCTGTTATTGCCTCGTTAGCCAAGTGAATTGTTAAATGCATCATTATATCAAAAAATGCGGGGAAAAATTTGCTCTAGCTTGCACAAGATGATTACAATATTCTTTTGCAGGTGCTCCAAGACATCAACCTTCAAGGATTTGGAGCATAATTCCTTGAAAAAATGACATAATTGAATAAGTGGCTTCAAGACATCCTTTCTTAAGCATCCATGCGGAACTAATGAGAGTACTCATTGTAGAATTATGTGACAATTATGACTCTTTGAACCCTGAATATGTGAATCTTTAGTGCTCACACACCTTGAGAAATTTGATGATAGGCCATCAAGTAACTTGATTGATTGTAAGAAGCTACAAAACAGTTTCCTCTCCAACTTGCTGAACACATAACATGCTGGAGGTATTTCAATTGTTCCATTATTTTGTATTAGGTGTAACTTTCTTCGTATACCCATATACTGCAAAGCAAGTCGACTCTTGTATGTGTCCTTTATTTTCCTATCAATATTCATCAACATCCCTAATACATTGTCACACACATTCTTCTCAATATGCATGATATCGAGATTGTGGCGTACATTAAGTGTTTTCCAATAGGGTAATTTAAAAAAAAACACTTTGCTTTGTCCAATTCAAATTGCTTGCTACTCGTTTTCTCTTTGCATTTGTCGGATTTGCCTTACCAAAAACTTGTACATCAAGTACACTTAATTGCTTCAAAACGTGTTCCCCACTCAATCTATTTGGTGCTGACCTTAGATCCTTGCCATCAAACCACTTTTGTTTTCTCCATCTATGATCATTGGGAAGCCACCGATGATGACCCATATAGCATAACTTATTTCCGTGTTTCAATTATATGGAATATGTGCTGCCATTACAAATTGGACAAGCTAATTTTCCTTTTGTAGACCAACCAGATAGGTTAGCATATGCTAGAAAATCATTGATGGTCCACAAAAGTACTGCATGCAATTTAAAAAACTGTCCAACTGAAGAATCATACGTGGTTACACCAACATTCCATAACTCTTTCAATTCATTAATAAGAGGTTGTAAGAAAACGTCAATGTCATTCCCAGGAGCTTTAGGTTCGAGTATTAGAAGTGAAAGCATAAAAAATGAGTCTTTCATACATCTCCATGGAGGTAAATTGTATGGCACTACAATCACAGGCCACATACTATATGAGATGCTCATGTTGTTGAATGGATTAAATCTATCACTTGCTAATCCAAGCCTTACATTACGTGGTTCATTGGCAAAATTAACATGTAGCTCATCAAATTGCCTCCATTATTGAGAATCAACCGGATGCCTTAAAATACCATATTTTTTTCGTCTCTCTTCATGCCACCTCATATCTTCAACAATAGTAGGTGTAATAAATAACTGTTACAACCTTGGTTTCAATGGAAAATAGCGCAAAATCTTATGCGGAATATTTTTTCCTTTCTCCTCATCAAATTGAAATCTGTACGAGCCGCATATTGGATAATATTCTGCATCTTTTAGTTCATTCCAATATAGTACACAATCATTCCTACACACATCTATTTTCTCATACTTCATACCCAAATCTCTAATTACCCTCTTTGCATCATAATATAATTTTGGTACATGTACACCACATGGCAAAATTTCTTTTAGGAAGTTGAGTAACATGTCAAATGACTTGTTGCTCCATCCATTTAGAATTTTTATATGCAACAACTTTATAACAAAAGACATTTTCGACACATTCTTACTTCCAGGATATAAATCTTCATTAGCATTTCTAAACAATCTAGTGAAATGCTCAGGACCACCATCAAACCCTTCACCACTACCCTCCGGTCATGACTGATCAGCTCTTGTAGCATTATAAAAGTCGTTTAACATGTCCATCGTCTCGTCTTCATAATCATCGAAGTCCATATTTGTAGGTCCTATGTCAACAGAAGTATCATCATCACTATCCAAATGTTCATCAACTTCTCCATAATGCACCCATTTCGAATAATTTGGTAACATTTCGTATACAAATAGGTGATTCGGACCTTATTAGGTGGTATCATTACGTAATTGCTGCAGTTTAAGCACGGACATCTTATCGTGTCCTCGTTGATCGAATTTATTATAGCGAAGTTCAAAAATTCCTTACTCCCTTGACATAATCCGGATGTACCCTATTATGAAGTTTTATCCAACTTCTATCCATCTAACTAGATGTTTACATTACAGTTAGTATCCATATGTATCACAATTTCACCGTGAGGGTACAAAAAATGTAGAACTTCAATTGAAAAAATTGGCATAACATGTGCAAGACATGAATATCATTTTAATTCGAAGATAATTTACTAAATTGGAACATGTGTACGAATAAATACATTCTACTTACATAACTATTTGAGGAAAAATATAATGCATGGCAATACATTTTAATGCTCACACCAATCATTGACCATAGTAACTAAACAACATTAATACACAATCAAGATATACACACATATATTTAAAAAATATTATATACATTAGTGTGAAATAAACATCATAGAATATGAGTGCATGCAACTATAATGCACTATTAATGTTCAAATCGTTTATTAGCCAAATCATAGACGTAACAAAGTAATTAACCAAAAAATACATATGGCTTCTACGTACTATACACAACATGTATATTATAGGTGTGAAATAAATATGAGGGAGCTTACCTAATAGATTCCAATTTACCTTTTTACTCAAAGATTAGTTTCAGCTAAAGACTTTCCTGCAGAAAGAACAAATGAAAGATTAGTTTCAGCTAAGATTAGCCATATTCAAACATCAAGAAAGAGATCATCATCAAACAATGATAAGATATATAAATGGTCTACTGGAAATAAAAAAAAACAATAATAATAATAATTTACCACAAAAATAGCTGACAAATTGAGAAAATAACAGTTTCAAAGTGGGACACGTTTACAACACACAAGGAACAAGATTGGCATTATAAATTGTCAATCACTTTATTATTATTTAAATAATTGACATTATTATTATTATTAATTTTGTAATACACTGAGGTTTTCCCTTTAAATAAATAAAATGAATAATAATTTAATATATATAAAACTAAAGCTAATAGAAATAAATAAACAAAATTGTAAAACTTGGTAAATGAGAAGTTAAATTTAGTGAATTATAAATATACATATAAAAAACAGAAAATATAATGTGAAGATAGTAGAATGACTATTAACAGCCAGTTTGAAGAAGAATAATGGCTTGAAGTTATTGGAATTTTGTTTCGGTTTTCCCATTAAATAAATAATATATCAAACTTGTGTTCACCTAAGTATCTCTAATATGAATTTCAGTTGATTGCAACACCTTTTGTTAGTCAGAAACAAAGGTATAAAAAATCTGAATCCTAAACTTACATGTTAAATCTTAAAAGTTCGAAGAGAGACATTCGAATTTGTGAATTTTTAAGTAGAAAAGATCTGTTAAAGATGTGTCCTAATATTTAATTTAAAATCATGAGACATAAATAGAAATCCAAGTCATAATTAAGAAAACCAATATACTTCTTATGCAAAAAACAGAGAAAGTTGAAAGAGAGACAGAGTCACTACAAAAGAAGATCATTTCACAATTACATTTGAAATGGCCATGCCCTGTGTGTTTTATAGATTTTGAGAAATATTACAATTACATTTCACATTTTTTAGAAAGCTACAAAGAAGATCAATATAATATGGTACTAAGCATCTTCGTAAGAAAAAATATGGAATAACAAGCTACTAAAAATAAGTTTCTCTATATATATATATATATATCCATTTATAGTAGTACTTGATAGATACTGTCTATGGAGATGTTCTTACTTCAATTAATTTCCAAGTTTTTAACAAGCTAAAATATAGTTGTCCTATAAAATGAGTAACTTAAATGTATATTCTCTTTCTTTTCCAATGAAAGATATTGATTTAGAACAAACTAAATAGTACTACTTCTCTACACACGCATATGTATATGTAGAACATAAAAGAGTCAATACTTACTATATATACATGTGTGTGTGTGTGTGTATACATATTTTTAGTTCAATTTTTTGCCCAAAATAAATACTTCTGTCACTAAACCAATCACATATATATATAGTTGCAGCAATTAGGTAGGCAGTTAAAAACACAAACATGCAAAACATGCAGAGCAAGTGAATAAAATCTTCTTATTTTACTTCTTCAATCATCTCTTTCTTTTGATTTGTGCAACTAAAGATATAAATTAGTATATATATATATATATATATATATATATATGCATGCACATGTATTATGTATCATGTATGTATATGCAGTGTATATGTGAAGTAATTACTAATTAGTGAGAGAGACATATAAATATACAAGTAACATTTTGGATATATATAGTGTTAGCAGCATACACACACGTACGCATATGGGTAGCTAGGTATAGAAAGCTGAATATAATTTTGCAACCGGCAGCAAAGATAGATGATAAATGTCAAAGCAAAAAGGTTGGAACTAAAATGTGATTGTTGCCTAAGAAAAAGCAAAAGATGGAATGTTTATATGGGTCCCTAGTCCTCGCTAGATAGAAATTTTGGTAAGGGGACAGACCGAGAGAGGAGGTTAATACAACAATATTCAAACAAGTGACAGAAAATTCATTTAGTATCAAACACCAATGAAAATCAAATATAATTTCAGACCTAGGTTTCATTAAAACTTACAAAGCTATTAAACAAACATATAGTTGGAACAGTGTGTTCTGGCTTTCCATAAGCAAAGACGACCAACCCAACTTGCTATCTCGACTGCTCATTCATAGAAAGTCTTAATAAAAAAATAACTCATGCAAAACCAAATATATATCTACTGCTAATGTTAAAATGGGTATGTTTTAATTTCATTGAAACTGTAAACCCTAACTCAAAAACAAAGTTGAAATCGTAAAATACCTTATATAACAAGCCCCAAGTGATGTAATCCACAATGTGCCCAGAAATAAAATGATGGGTAAGATGAGAAAAGGGGAAGAAATGGAGCCGGAAGAAAATGAAGAGAAAGAGGAGGGAGATGGGTAATGAGCTATAACCGGTATGGGGATTTGGGATGAGGAAGACAAGGTACCTGTACAGCAATACGAAGTTGTTTAGGAAAAGGGGGACATTTTTTTAATTTTTTAATTGAAAAGTTATAAATTAATTTGGTAGCTATTTAATGCTGAAAAAATACAAAATATTAACTAATATTTTGTAACAATATAAATTTGTAGCTGGTATCAGATAGAAGCCACGCCAGTAAGATAATTTATTTGTAACAATAAAATTTTGTAGCAGATGAAAGCCACGTCACCATGAAAATTGGAGGGAAATTTGGCGCCAATTTTTTTTTACTAATTTAGCTACAAAAACTAGCTACGAAGGATGAGTAGTCACTAATTTGAGCAATTTTTTATCTATCAGTTACGAAAGTCTACTTTGTGACAAAATACAACCTTTAAGTTACGGGAAAAAAATTTATAGCAAGGGTTTCGTTGGTAAATGTCATTTTTTTTGTAGTGGCATATAAATGGAGAACAACCCTAGGCATAGGGAGAAGACATTCACCATGCACCACTTATATGCCCTAAGAAACATAGTGACATTCATGAGAACATAGTAGATGATTTGCTTCCTACTCCCTCATCGATCGCTATAGTTAGTATGTCAGCTAGTTGTAAGAAAGGAAATATTAGCCTGGAAAGTTAACTAGACATGTTTCTGGCAATGAGGGCAAGAAAAACTCATGTTATAGTATGTATAAATTGTGGTCCTCAAGTAGGAAAGAAATATTTTTCTCTAAGATTCTCTTTTAAATGTTGAAGTGAAGGAAGATTTTACATTATCTTAAAAGGGTCAGGAGACTACCCATCATCATCCCCCACAAGCATTATGAGTCTTTTTTACTAGAAATGTCATGGGTTAGGGCCTCCCTTGACAGTAAAAGCCTTACCGGATATGAAAATCCGGTTTAGGCCTTCCATGGTATGTCTCTTGGAAACAAAACAATCGAGGGATAATTATCATGGATTGTTGAAAAAGCTTAATTTTCAAAATTGTGTTTCTGTTGCGACTACAAGCCTCTCAGAAGGCATATTTGTGGACGGAATGATGATTTCATATTTCATAACATTGTCAAGAATTGTAACTTCATGGATCTAACTAGAACATTTTTGCATAACCCTTATTGTATAACCTTTGTGTATGGAAACTGTGATTGGTAGGAGCGACTTCTTTGTGGGACTTTTTGCTTCATATAGGTAGTAATGATAGTCTACTTTGGATTTTATTGAAATTATTTTTGACAATGAAAAATTTGGGAAGAGACTAGGCAATACCTCTCTAATGCTTTCATTTAGGATTTTTTTGAATTCAGGATGGTTGATGGATTTAAAAAAAACTAGGTCTTTCTATACATGGTTGAATGGGCAAGTAGGAGAGGCTCTGGTTTTGGAGTGACTTGATAGAATACTTGTGAAAAAGATTTTCCCAAGGGATTTTTTTTCTTTATATACTCACATTCTCCCATTTATAGGTTAGGATCATTGCCCATTAATTTTCTTCTTTAACCTCCCAGTGATAATTTCTTGCAAACCTTTCCAGTTTGAGCAAAAGTGGTTTTTTCAGGACGATTATAAATCCACAATTGAGGACTCACAAAGGTCGTAGGCTTCGGGTGATAATACTTAAGTTTTTATCCAAAAACTTGGGTCTTATCATCATAGTTTATGGTTTTGGAGTAAAAAGCTAAAGAGAAACCGTTAAGAGCAATTTCGTAGACTTAAGAGTTAATGAAGCTAGAAGCGAGTTACCACATGCCTCACTACCTAAATGAAAAAAGCATATAACTTTAGAATTAGGAAACAGTTGGAGGAAGGAAGAGGTCTATTTGAGACAACGATCTAGAGTGAACTGGCTTCAATATGGGGATCAAAATTCAGCATTTTTCATACGTCTACTATGCAAAGGAGAAACATAAATCGTATAATCAAGCTTATGGATCGAAATGGAAATTGATTGGACACGGAAGGCTCCATTGTTTCTCATATCCATTCTTATTATTACAATTTGTTTCGATTAGTTGGACCACGGAATATGAAAGAAGCAATTGTCTTTGTTACTATTTGTGTTTCACCTCAGTTTAATTATGATCTACTTAGAAGTGTAACCAAGAATGAAGTTAAACATGCAATTTTTTTTCTAGGTGGCAAGAAAGCATAGGGCCAGGATTGTTTTTTGGGTTTGTTTTACTAGTCAAATTGGGTGCTTTTTGAAGATGATGTTTTTAATTAGTTTCACAATTTTTTTTTCATTTCGGATTCCTTTTGAAGCAGATGAACTAGACCAATATTGTTTTGCTATCTAAGACCTAGAATCCTTAGAATTTTCACAATTTAGACCAATTGGTTTGTGCAATTTTTGCATACAATATTATTTCTAAGGTTCTAGCTAGTCATTTAAAAGGTCATATGGATGGTTTTGTGTTTGAAAATCAAGGTGCATTTCTAGGAGATCAACAAATTCAAGATAACTTGTACAACAAATTCAAGATAACTTGTACACGACCGGCGCCGAGGTACACCTTCCACCACAGGTTCGACCAGTGCAGTTTGCCCACTGGATAGACCAGCTGGCCCCCGCCAAAAAAAAAACCAAATTCAAGATAACTTATTCATTGCTCAGAAGGTGTTTCACTTCTTAAAGGAAAAATGGTTTGGCAAGAGGTTTCATTTCACTTTTAAAACCAACAATGTCAAAGGCCTATGACATGAATAAGTCGGATTTTTAAAAGCTTTATTGCTTCGTATGTGGTCATGCAATGTGTTACAACTGTGTCTTATAGTGTGGTAGTCAATTGTCACACCCTCAGCTACCATCCGTTAATCGGGGAGCAGACGCTGACACTAGTATACTTATTCTTGCATACTTAAACAAGTACTAATATAAAAGTGTGGACAATTAAAACATAAGAACACATATATACATTACTTTACTGATGTGTACAGAGTGTACAATTAAATTTACACAAAAAAACAAAACAAAATAAAACATTGCTAAGCTTCCTTTTAGACTCTGGGGCAAAGTGATAGCTATGGTTATATGATATCAAACACTGGATTGGTTTGGTCCTCAATCACACCTGAAATCACAATCAAAAACATATATAAGCTAATTCCCAATAAGCAAGCTAATGCATGTGTATGTAATGCATATGCTCCAATTATCGCATTTTCTTTTCTTTTTTTTAAACATTTAGCCATGATCCTGGGTCATTACTATGGCCAAAGTAAGAAGAAAATAACTAGATAGCTATATAATTCATCCTCTCATTTCCACATAAGTGGAAGATAAACTCACACCCCACATTCTATTATGGTGATGATTCTTGTTTTAAAGCCCATAACTCTAGTAAAGTCCATCCATGTTACCAATAAAGCTCATCTCCTTAGTAGGAGGCATCCTCCAATGCTTATCCACTACTCTTTCTAATTGTTGATTACTATATTTACTGTCCCCGTGTTCAAATATGCATAATTAAGTAGTTCATAATCTTTTTCTCAATCACATCCATAATTAAACATATCTTATATATACATACAACAAAATCCATAATATGTCATGTCTTAGTATAATAAGGTGTGCATACATATTATCATAATGCAATCATAAACTATCATAAGGTAATTTAATAGTGTTTCACATCATACATATAAGATATTCCACATCATAAGTCAAATAGCACCAATTTATATATAAGTTGTGATTTCATATGAAAGTTTGCTTACTATGTAAACCCTAGCGATTATAGACTCCTTTAATTCCTATAGAATATGAAAAATAGCACACCATTAATCAATTACTCAGTTAGTAATTAAGTTCCACAATAAACCTAAAAAGACTTTAAATGAACTATTGTTTTAAACCTAATTGAAACCCTATATCGTTACAAATTGAATTAGGGTTTAGGTATGGAATTTGGTCTTAAAAATTCATAAGTACTTAATACACACAGTGTCTTGGTAACTGCAAAATTTCACATTAGTCGAAGGTCGTTTAGTACCTTAATCACCAGCTACAACCTTTGGTATCAAATTTGCCCAAGCTAGGGTATTCATTTTGAAAATTCATATAAATTCACATAGAATTTAACTAAGGGTTAAATTTTGCAAAGGGTACTATAACCTATCTAACTATGTTTTTATAAAATTTCATCTCAATCAAAGGCTTCTAAACTCTCATGATGTCCTCAAAATTTTCGAGTATAATAACATTTTGGTAAACTGGTAGTTTTCATGACCTAATTTCAGTCAGTCATATTTCATTAAATTCTTAACTAAATCACATGATCAAAATATTATGGAATCTTGTTAAGTCTACTTTCAAATGGAATAAGCTACATTGAATTATAAGGATTGTATTTACCTGTATAGGTTGTTAAATAGGTATTACTAGCACGCTTTCTACTATAGCTTCTATCCTTCATTCTTAAGCCTTATTTATAAGCAACCAAAGACTATCCCATTTTTCTCCCAAGCTATATGGTATTGTTCAGTTGCTTTATGCAAATTTCATCTCCATTTTATATCACTCACATGTCCTTACTCACAACCGATGTAGGATTCAAGTATCTTAAGCATGTAAATTTTGATAATCTGAGCTTAACTAGTACTTACAATATTGTTTAAGGATATAAACATGATTAGTCATATCATTAATGTAGATTGACTTTGTTATTACAAATTATTAAACTTAGTCATTTTATACTCTTAATTAGCATAAAAAACTCTTGATTAGCAACTAATCAAAATATGTTAGTAACTTAATGAAGATTAGCATTGATTATGAAAAAATTTCTTCCCACCAATGTGTAGTACTTTAAAGATAAGACCTTAAAGTGGAATTCCATGACAAGCTTAATTGTTTTCTCTTGCATAACAAATCTATTTAAAGCAGGTCTTAAGTTTCTTGAACACAAATGTCATAGAATTTTCTTTTCATCTATCATGCATAACACCTTAAGCATAGACTGATATTTTATATTACATAGAAATATGAATTTATCAATTTATAAGAGAACTTAGACATAGTAGTATATAAGAAGGTTAAACAAAATGATTTCTTATCTCATGTAATGCACATATGTTAAGGTGAGTATATTACATCAATGGTCACCCCCAACCATATTTCTTGTCCAAACGTGGGTTGCACCAAGGTGATCCATTGTCACCATAACTCTTTATTTTAGTGATGAATTCTCTCTTAATGCCCATGCAATCTTGGGTGCAATAGAGTTACCTTCAAAGCATACAAGCATCAAGGGTGTGTACTTGGATATGATATATTCTTTTAGCTGATGATAGTCTTTTCATTGGTTATACTACACTACTAGAATATATGGCTCTTCGAAGTTGTTTGAACACATACTTAAGATAGTTGATCAACTATACTAAACCTAGTATCTGTTTTAGTCAAAATACTCTTTTGACCAACATGATTCAATTCGGAATTTTTTCCAAGACCTTTATATGTCTTTATCTAATTCTTATCAAGGCCTTCCATCTAGTTGAGGATGTTTTAAACAGGCTCTGCTAGTAGATTTGAGGAACAAAATTTTAAATAAGATTGATAAATGACAAAGTAGACTTATATCGAGTGCAGGGAAGAAAATTCTGCTTATGGCTATCGCTTTCTCTATGCCCATGTATATAATGTCTATTATTTGCCTCTCAAAACTGATTTTTCGTGAGATAAATACTACTCTTTTTTGTTTTTGGTGAAATAACAAACAACCAAACAATGTGTGGGGTTCAATGGCTCTGTAAAGAGGAGCTTATGCTCCTTAAGTTTGCTAGTAGGTTAGGATTGTGAGTACCTTGAATCATTTAATTTGACTCTCTTGGTGAAACAAGCTTAGAGGTTCTAGAAGAATGCTCACGCTTTGTAGATCCATTTTCTGTATGAAATATATTGCTCAAAGAAGGTTCTCTTAAGATTCAACAAAAGCCTTATTCTTCTTTAGCATGAAAGAGGTTATTCCATGGGAGAGATTTTCTGTAAATTTTCAAAGTGGAAGGTAGCGAATGAGGTAAGCATTGATTCATAGGGACCCAAGGGTGTGAATTGTGTGGAGTTTAGGAATCAAGGTATAGCGAAAGTTAAAGATCTTTTCTAGGATAGTGGTTTAGTTGGGACCCTTCATGGAATTTTTCCTGATTAAATTTGTAAAGAAATTCAAAATATTTTTATCTTGAGGTACGGGTGGAAGATTGTCTTTTATGGCCTCTTTCAAAGAATAGAGAGTTCACTATAAAATCATACTATAATTCTCTAATTGAGGGCTTGTCTCCAATGGCTTCCTCTTCCTATTGGCCAACCCCCATGTTGTGGAAGCATGTCTAGCTTATGAAAGTGACAAGTACACAAGATTGTAAATTACTCTATAAATCATAAAATCGACATCAATACCCACTAAACTTTAAAAATGTTTACAAATTGACCCCTAAATATCTATTGAATTATAGTAATAGTTGCAAATTGCCCCTAAACTAAGTAATTGGTACCAATACCCCTAAACTTTAGAAATATTTGCAAATTGTCCTTGATTCATAAATGCATTATATTTTTAATTGTTCATATGTATTTTTTATATTAAAGACTAAGGTAAGTAACAATAGATAAAAAAATAAATTAGTTTATATCATTCATGTAAAAAAATATATCTAACTAGTTAAAAAACTATGTATTTAAGATAAAAAATATATTATATTTACAAGTTAGGGGCAGTTTATAACTGTTTCTAAAGTTCAAGGGTATTAATGTAGATTTCGTAATCTAAAGGAAATTTACAACTATTTTTAAAGTTCAAGAAATATTAATGTCAGTTCCATAATTTAAGAGCAATTTGCAATTATTTTTAAAATTTGGAATATTAATGTCAATTTTATAATTTAAGAAGAATTTAGAACTTTGTGTATAAGGGTTAATATCATTGATCTCCCCTAAGATTTGGTCTAAATACAGATAGACCATAGCAACATTGTTTTTCGCTTATAACATCCACTACCGTGAGTGAACAAAAGTGAAAATTTAACAGTTAAAGGCCAAATAAATATTATATTTTATTGGATCATGTGATGGTTTGACTTGACACATAAGCATGTGAAAAGCTCATCTTAGAAGCTTCCTTCCTCTTTATCTGTGTTTGAAAAGCTACATCATTTGTTCTGTCACAAAAAAAAAAAAAAAGGAGGAGAAACACCATTTGTGTTGAAGCATCTTATGTGCTCCTCGTCTCTGTCAACGTCAACATCAAATTCTAATATTTGTTTCATAACACCTAAGGATTTCGAAGAACATAGGAAATATCGTGAAATTGGGTTAGAAAATTTTTTACATATTTGTTTCAATTTTTTTTTATTAAAATCTTTTTTGTCAACTTCATGCATTTTCTGAAGATGAGACTTAAAAATATCAAACTTCAAGAAACTAACAAGAAACTGCCACAAATCTATTTGGTTGTAGGGCAATTTATGAATGAGCTCACTGTCTCCAATATCAACATCAAACAACTAATTAAAAAATATAAATAATCAGAAATATTATTAGAAAAATAAACTAAAATACAATTGGCCACAGACTTAGAAAATCATTATAAAAAAAACTGTAAAAATCACTCAGAAACAAAACCCTAAAAATTAAATTGAAAATATTGAAATTTCAATTGAAAATTGTCATACCCAGTCAAAAAGGAAAAAGAAATGACCAAATGAGTGGCAAATTGGTATGGATGTGGCAAGTTTGGGCAAATTGGAGTGGTTTAGGGGTGGATCGGCATGGGGAGGTGGAGAGGTGGTGTATATGGAAGAAATGGTGGCGTAAGCGACGTCAATAGCTGAATGAAGGGCGCCATTATTGATGAGGGTGGATTTAAGAGTGGGTGGCAATCTGAGGGGGTAATGGGCGATGTTGCAGATCTAAGAGAGGGAGTAGCTGCAAAGAGAGAGAGTAATGGGTACCGTAAATAAGTGAGAAGAAGAGAAGCAAAAAAGAAAAGAGACACGTGTCATTAGGGTTGGCAAAAGGACCTAGCCCCGCCCCGCCCCCTTCCATCGGGTTCCGACCTAAGGGGCAAGGATTCCCCATATATCCAGGTGATAGGGGGCTGGTGAAAAATATTTTTACCCTAGTTAAGGTCCGACTAGGGTTGGAGAATATTATACCTACCCTGTATATACAATTATATATATATATTACCTTTTATATATTTAATATATATTAAATTCCTTTTATATATTTAATATAACTAAATTAATTTATATTTTTTTGTCTTAATCCATAAACCTATTTGTTATCTCTCTGAGTCTCATCTCCCTCACCCAGTCACTCTGCCTCCCATTCTCATCTCCTTAAGCCACCCACAACACCACTAGCACACCAAATTCAAGCGTACATCTCAGCATCTACTTGTTCTCATCTCCCTCATGCAACCCACAACACCAGCGTACCAAATCTAAGCAATCATCTCCGACATTGACACCAACCAAACCTCATATTCACCAAAACCAAATTTGTCTTTTATGTCTTAAATCTATCTCTCTCTCTCTGAATATTTAAATTTTTTTTTTAAATAGTCAAGCCCATGGACGAAGAATAAGGATCCTCAACCTCGGTCGGCAAATCCCTAACCCTGCCCCGCCCCGCCCCATATAGACAAGGAAAAAGGTGGGGACGGGCACCTATTCTTCAATTGGGGGGGGGAAGGGCCACCCCAACCCTGCCCCGTTGCCACACATATGTGGCATATATTTAGTAATGGCATGTCAGTTATGTGAGAAGAAGAAGAAGAAAAGAGACATGTAGCATATATTTTGAACTACTACAATTGTATACATGAGCAAAATAGATATTTTATCGGTCAAAATCAAATTGTTAAATTTAACATTATCAATGAGTGGTATTTACATAATTTCAATATTTTTATATGTTAATTGAATTTAAATCTAATCTCAGAGATAGTTCACATAATTCCTCTCGGTGCATAATTCGAAAAGCATTAGTGCAAAATGTTATATTTATTATAAAAATTTATATTTTTTACGTATATATATATAATATATGTACACAATATATGATACATATTAAAAGGAATCAACAAGGCCCATCAGAGGAAAGAAGTTTTTGTGTTATACTTGGTCTGCGAGCTTTCTTACACAAGATATAAATCAAACTTGAGGGGTTGTAAGTGCTATTTATGAAAACACAAAACCTTATCTGAAAAAATAAAATAAAATAAATAAAGAGATGGTAAACTATAGTGTCTTTCGTAATTTTCCCCACATGTATCGAAAAAGGATGGCAAAATCTAAATTTAGCCAGGATTACCAACCACAAGGTAATTGAACTATACCAAAAGAAATATATAACAAACTATTCAATCTTGAACTAATCATACATAGAACAGCCTACAAACAATGTAATACGGGTGTACCTAAACAAAGTAAAAAAAGAGGAAGAGTAAGAAGAAGGAATATCCCTATGTGGTGAAGAAACTGCTATTTTGAACAAAGACTCTAAACAACCCATCAGTAATTTTCCCTACTGCACATTTCTCTCAACAATCCCCAGTTGCTACTGAGTTGGCATCTGAAACAGCACTGTCTTTCTGGCTCGAAGAAGGCGCATTTCCTCTGAGTTTCAAGTCCCCACTTTGTTGCTGCTGTGGTGGCTGCTGCTGATGCTGTTCATGCTGCTGCTGCATTTGTTGCTGCTGAAGTTGGTGCAGTTGATGATGCTGAAACTGATGCTGCTGCTTCTGAGAATGAATCTGGAGTTGTTGAAACTGCTGTGCGGTTAAAAGCGTGTGCATATGATTGTTAGGATAAAATTGCTGGCTGCCGCCAAAAGAGGCATAGTTCATCATAGGTCCACCATTTGGCATAGATTGGCCAGTAAGTACTTTCAAATGCTGAATTTCTTCTTTCAGTGCATCATTTAATGCTACCATAAAAGCAGAAACAACATTGTTATGACAAAAAACAGACACTGAGGGAGATAAAAACAGAAGTTGCTAATGCTAGAAAACAATTTTCTACTGAAGAAGTCTAGGGAAAGTCACATGGGTCCCCAACCATGGAAAACTAAGCCTTGGAAGTCAAAATACAAGGTGCAGGAAGTTGTAACTAAATAACAATAATGTGAAAATAGACTAGAAAAAAGAAAATATCATTATCATCGTGGAGAATTGCAAACAATAAATATATTTGTTTCACAATTCTATGAATTTTATATTTATATTCTTTTTTCCCTAAATGTGGTTGACCATGGTAGAAAGCATACAAATACTATCATATGAAGAAATAATATTTCAGCAACTGAAAATGCTGTTACAACAAGAAAACGAACATTCAAGCATTTAGTAACCAACATTTCAATTCTAGACCTGAGAAAAAACCAACATGTACATGTATTTATTTATTATATCTAAATACCTAAATGTAGATCTGTGTATGCCTGATTGAAAAAGAACTATAGAAATTAGTTAATAAAGGCAGAGAGAGAGATATCAGAGTGAAAAGTTGAGGTGTTGCTTTGATTTTTCAATTGCGGGCATTAGGCATAAAAAGCAAAATCCATTTCAGCGAGACCTCGGAGAAGAAGATGTTGAAATAACATTGGCCTCAAATGGAGAGGAAAGGACAGAGAAAGAAGGGAAGAGACAAGGTCCTTTTTATTTTTTTCTGGTAATATCTATGCATGCTTTACTATTGTTTTGGCCTCTTGAAAAGCGAAAAACATACAGAATAGCTTACTGCTCTTATTATGAATTTAATAAAAACAAAAATTAACAGCATCAACAGTTGAGGTTTTGAAAGTGCAAGGGCATGACTTGTGGACATGTCTCACTTAACTACATCATACATAAAGCTTACTGCTCTTATTATGAATTTAATAAAACAAAATTAACAGCATCGACAATTGAGGTTTTGAAAGTGCAAGGGCATGACTTGTGGACATGTCTCACTTAACTACATCATACATAAATCATTGTTAAATATTTATGGTGGTGTAGAAACTGTGCTAAATTCTTATCTTTAATCCATGCCAAAGAACTTCCCATATAAAGGTCATATCCATCTGACTCAAGATTAAAACTTAGATAGAAGCAATTTAAACAAAAAAGTAAAAACCATTACCATCTTGCAAGTGAACCTGTTGCTCCATTGTTTGCAAGCGCAATTTCAATTCACTGTTCTCCGCAGTCAGACCATTTGTATCTCTCTGTTCAAAAGAAATCCACAAGAAAACTGAGTCATTTACATCCTCATTGAATAAGCTAAGCTAGATATGAAACTAGATGAAGTTTCTATATTTAGAGTATAACCATGACAGAGTAAGCTAAAATATCAAAACAAATCTAACAATTAGCAAACCATATGAAATTGCAAACAATATATGATATAGTAATGACTTCTCCTGAGCCAACTCCGTATACCTGCAAGAGAGTCAACTGCGCAGACAAGGAAGTCGCTTCTGTTTGCAGGGTCTGAACCTTCCGTTCAAGCTCAGCAATGTAACGCATCTTCCTTTCTTTTGACCTTGCAGCTGACTGCCTATTTGCCCAGATTCTATTGCACCACATAAAAGGAAGATATTAGTACGATGCTAAAGTGGGAAGTATAACAAGGTACCACATGCACTCTATTTTTCCATTTAGGAATTTAATAGGTGGACTGAATGATAAAGAAACAAACAAACTGAAAAGCAACCATAGCAAGAAAAATTCAATTAAGAAGTAGGGGGAATAGGCATCAAAGGACAATTCATAGCTCTTCTAGCAAGGACCATCCTATCTCTGCAAAATCAAGGAGAACTGAAACAACCACATCAAGCCACCCATGGCACTAATACAAACCAAATCTGATTTATCAAAGTATCATACTCATATTTAATTCAAAATGATGATATATAACTAAAGGGAACCATGAAGGTCCTTCTTGGAGATACCCCTTTAGAGTGGAACACAGACATTAGACCAATACTGGGGTACTTTGAGGTTACTTTTCTAAACTGAAAATAAATAAATAAATAAATCTCTTATAGGTCACTTGTTTTGCTTGAGTCATCCCCATCCCAATCAAAGCCAAGAGTGTTTACATACAATTTACTGCAATTGTAAATCAAAAAGATTTATATGATAAGGATCCAAAAAATGTCCTAGCATTGTATTTCATAGCTTGATGTATGACAAGGTACCAACATGCACTATTTTTCCATTTAGGAATTTAGAAGGCAGACAGAATCAGAAAGAAACAAACTGAAAAGCCACCATAGCAAGAAAAATCAGATTAAGTAGGGAGAATAAGCATCAAATGACAATTGATAGCTCTTCTAGCAAGAGCCATCCCATCCAACAGCCTCTACAAATCAAAGAGAACTGATACAACCACATCAAGCCACCCATGGCACTAATACAAACCAAATCTGATTTATCAAAGAATCATACTCGTATTTAATTCAAAATGACACTATGTTACTGAGGGGAACCATGGAGGTCCTTCTTGGAGATACACCTTTACAGTGGAATACAGATATTAGACCATCGGTGGGCTACCATTGAGGTCATTTTTCTAAAGTGAAAATAAATAAATCTCTTATAGGTTGCTTGTTTGCTCAAGTCATCCTCATCTCAAAACAAACGAAGAGTACTCATGTGCATGCAAGAACATAGAAAAGTACAATTTACTGCAACTGTAAATCCAAAAAATATATATATATATATATATGATATGGATCCAAAATGTCCAAGCATTTCATAGCAATTAATGGACAACCACAGAAAACTTTTATCATCTCACTACTAACACGCTGATATAGTAGTGCGCATGGGCATGCAAGCAAAAATAGATGAGTCCAAATTAATGCAATGTAAATAAAAAAGATTCATATAATATGTATCTTAAAATTCCTAGCATTTCATAGCAATTATGGTGAACTTTCTTTAATTTTAAAGCCAAATCTTGAAATGAAAAACAAAATTGAGTATAACTTTAAAGAATAAACGAATTGCAGAGATGAAATGCTACATTCTCCTAACATTAAAAACTCAGAGAAGCCCAAACTTCTATTATACATGAGGCTGAACATTTGAGCTACTTATAAATAAAACTGCAAGAATATCAATGATGCATGCATCTAAGGTGATATTTGAAGTGTAATTGGTTTAGGTTTGTGAAAGTAAGAACCAAAAAAATCATGTTGCAAATATTATAATTTTACCTATTGATCACACCAGACAAATCCTGTCAACCGTTTTCCTTATTTGAGAAGATTATATTGCAACAAATATATGCAAAAAATTGTCTCAGTAACCATAAACTTCCTCTCATTTTCAGCTCCCTTTTTTTGAAAATCTTAACTGCTAAAAATCATCCCAAGTGTTATTGTCTATCAACTAATTCAACTTTTCACTAACTCACATGATATAAATTCCATGTGATCACAACAGTGTCAACCCTTTTCCATATGTTTCAACAGATATACGCAAAGAAAAATGTCTCAGTAACCATAAATTAACTTCCTCTTACTTTCAGCTCCCTTTCTTTAATATCTTAACTATTAAAATCATTCCAAAGATTATCATCTATCTACTGATTCAACTTTGCACTAACTCACATGATATATTTATTTATCAAAAATTTAAATATATATATATATATATAAATAAATAAAAATAAGAATAAAAAATAAAAAAATCTCACATTATATAACTATCATGGGCACACCAATCAGTTATTGAATCCATAATTTCATCCTCCAACCTTTCAAATACCAATAAACTATATGTCCAGAGGCAAATGCAGGTGAGACAATCACACAAACATTTACATGAAGATTCTCTTATTCATTTGGAGTACATTTTGCCAGTAATGACAGTAAGAAGACCAGTTAATCTTTTAGAAAAATCGAGTATTAAGCAGGACAAAATGGGATGGAGAGGGGAGGGGTGCAAGGTGATCATATAAATGAAGATTAGTAACTACATAGATGAAAAGAATCAAACAAAGGTGCAATTAAATATATCATTTTACATAGTTAACAGCTTCAGATGTCATGAAATAAGGAAAATTATAGGATTCTTTAACAAATAATACCTCTTCGCACGCTTGGGATCAATTAGAGCAAGCTCTGCAAGCTTAGCAGCTGACATGGCCTTCTTGGAATCGACTCCGGATATGTCTTCTGAACCCGAGACAAGCATTTCTGGTTTGATAGTTGTCGATCCATCCATGGACTGGCTATGTTGGTGCCTAACTCTAGGTCTCTCAGAACCAACTGCAGCATTCTCAGCAGAAGTTGTTGCACCTGAAACTTGTGCCGGTACTAGAGACGATCCTGGTCCTTGAGAAGATGGCTCACCCACTTGAAAGGCTGATGTCGCAGATGAGGAATTGAATTTATCCATATCAAGGTACATAGACAGCAAGTCTTCCTCAGTCTCATCTGAAAACGAAGGCCCATCCGCACCACCCACTACACCAAGATCACTATCAAAACTAATATCATCAGGAAGGGTCAAGATTTCAGAATGGGCTCGTCTATGACCCAAATTCCTCGGGGGGTTATCTGGCATTCGGCTAATGTCATGGCTAAAGCAACTAGAATCACTGGCAATTCCATGGCCAAAATGACCCAAGTCTGAACTAGCACCTGGGGCCAATGGAAGGAATGAGGCCGAGGAGGATGGCTCAGATTTCACATTGAAATTACTTCCAGTTGGCGAGAAACCCGAATACCGGCCTGATGTAGGCGGTAAACCTCCACCATGGCCGGGGGACTTGTCCTTATCCATTTAGAAAACTCCTAAACCCTAAAATATACCCTCTAATTCCAAAAGTACACAAATTTTAAGTTACTCAAGCAGAAAGAAAAACCCCTTTAAGTAAAAGATTCAAATTTTAGATTACAAGCAAATACTGTGTCTCAAACATTAGTTGGAACAATAATAAATACCTATAAAGATTAGTAATCTTGCAATACGTTGAATTTAGGACACCAGAAAACAAAGCAAACCTAGGAAACCTAGAATCTCACGCAAATATTTCAGAATTGAGACACACGAGAGTAAATACAGTCCTATATAACACCCCAAAAAAAATGGGAAAGGGGAAATGCTTCAGAATTAATAATTTACATAAGTCAAAGAGAACCTACAAGCTGGAGATCTGATCAGTGCCTTGAAACAAACCAAACAATTACATATACGAACAGAAAACAAAACCCAACATTATCGTGCCCTAGAAACCATGAGGGTGTTAAGTAAAAGCTTCTGGCGATGCGTGAGACAACGTAAATATTTTCCAGCAATAAAAAGGGATTTTTTTTTCTTTTTCTGGGAAAATGGGAAATCGAAAAATTCTTACGTAGCTTTCATGGACAGATCTCGAAATAGGAGCTGTAAAGAAGAAAGAATCCAGCGGCTTTTCGAAGAAAGTCGAATTGGAATGGTAGAAAATCACATGGGGGAGAGAGAGGAAGTGGAGTGAGAGAGTTTTAGAGAGAGAACTGAAGGAGATCTGAGAGACAAGGAAAGGAAAGAAAGCTTCTAAGAGATATTATACCTAATCACCTACTACATATTATTTCATTTGATGATTCGGGGACTGGGATTTTAAAATTCGTTTTTATTTTTTTCTTTTAATATTTATAAATTTTACATGGAAAAATTCAATCTTGGCCATTTTTTTTTTTATTTCTTGCAAATGGCTTGACTCCGCATGTCTTAGTCTAAGGAGAATTGCTACAATAAGCGCGGCAATAAAAGAAAAAAAATAACGCATATTTTTTTATTAAATGTGAACGCATATTTTTTTATTAAACGTGGAGGTCTTATGCCTCTCGGCCAAACTGTTAAGGAACTTGGTAATTTGATCGATGTATATAGTGGATGGTTATAAGCCCTTAGAAAAAATAATAGGCATTATTTTTTCTATTTTATTGAGTATGGTATAGTGAGCGATGTCGTTTACTATATCATTTCTATTAGTTTAAGTATACTATATATAGTACGACTAAAGTATATTCAGTTTTATTAACTGTTAAATAGAAGATAAATTATTAAGGTTTAAATATGCTATTTATAGTACGATTAAAGTATATTTAGTTTTGTTAAGCGCCAAACAGAGAAGAAATTATCAAGGTGTAGTTTTATTATTCTACACTCTCACAAAATTATGAATGAAATAATAAATAGATAATATCTTTTAAATTACTATGACAATGGCAAAAATCACCATTTCGAGCAATAATAACAAGATCAAATACCCTCATTTTAATATTAAAAAAAATGAGAAATATGAAGTTATAAAAATATTCAATATAAATTTTATATTTTTTGGTAAATAGATATTGCGTTAAACAATGCACAAAAAAAAAATCCTCCAATAAAGGATATTATACAGAGATATCAAATTGTTTGAAACACAGCCTATTAGAAATAGAATAAGAGAGCGTCTTAAGAGAATATTCCTCCACAAACAAAAAAAACTTATTAGACAGATAAATTTAGCAACAAGGTCAGCAACCAAATTTGACTCTCAGCTTTTACAAAAAGCATTGTGTAAATTTGCGGAGTTAGCATGGTTTAAAATTTGTGGGATCATAAACATGTATAGGACATGCCATCATAAGCTGTTTCTTCTTTTGGTTTTTCCATGTGTTGTTTGTTTGCATTGATATGCTCCATGTTTGTTTTATGATTTTTATAGGGGTTATTTACACTCAAGTACTTCAAAGTTTGCCTTAATTTTAAATCACTCATATAATTTTTAAAAATATCATTCCACACCTTTAATTTAACAGTCAATAGTTAATTTTAACTGATATCCAATTTGACATAATAAATTGACATTTTTGCCCTCAAATATTAATTAAATAAGCATATAAAATCTAAAAGCATAAAATTATAATAAAATATTAATTAAAAATTTACAAAATAAAAATTAAAAAATTTCCAGCACCATCTGCACTTCCGTTCCTTTCCATCTCCATCATTTATTGTTCCTCTCCACCATCTGCAATTCAAAATTTAGAAAAAAAAAATAACAAACTTTTTTTAAAATTAATCTTTTTCTCTTTCCTCTCCCCCTCTCATCCCTTTCCATTCCTCTCCACCATTAACACCACTTGCACTTCCATTCCTTTCCACCATTTGCACTTCAACACATTAGCATTTCAAATCCATCACCAAATATGAACCTTCTAGCCTATTCCAGAACATTTTCATCCTCAAATTCAATTTTTCACATGCCATGGATATACAAAAAGATAATTAATAATAATATACAAAATAAAAACTTTCTCCCTCATCACTTTCTTTCTCTCATCTCTTTCCCTCCCAATGTCGGGCATGACTCCCGCTCTCCCCGTTCTACCTTCCAAAACATGTCGGTCGTTCTAAGTTCTGGGGTTGGATTGGATAAGAATAGACAAAATCAACTAGATCTGTGGAATCTGAACGAGATTGGATATGATTGTAGCTCCAAGTTCAGGTGTCGTACTTCTACTGTATCGAAAAGGAAGGGGGCAGTGAACCTCTTTCCAAGAGGCCCATAATGGATCTTTGTCTACGTAGCTACAGGTGGAAGGAAAAAAAAAAGAAAAAGAAGAAGAAAAAAAAAAGCCAAGAAGAGGAAGAAGACGCTGGAATGAAAAAAAAAAAAAAAGGACGCCATCTGAGAAAGAAGACTCCAGAAATAAAAAGAAAAAAAATATTAAATTATTTATGTCACGTGTCAATTGATAATTTATTCACATATTCTTATAATATTTTTATTTTTTATAAATAAAGTATAATTACTTTTTTAACCTTTTTCTATTAATTTAAACAGAAGTAAACTGACAATAGGAGGTTCTGAATAAATTTTTTTTAAAATCACATAAGTTGACTGAAATTTTATCAAACCTCAAAAGGGTTATATGATAATATCTTTTTTATATATAAATATGTGTTTCAGTGTAGTTAATTTCTTATTTGTTGTTGTTGTAGGTAAAAAATAAAAATTCATAGCATTAACGTAGACTAGCCTATAATAAAGCGAATGTACTAAATAGTCCATTAGCAAGCCTTGGCCCATGAAAGTTTATTTGTCTCGGCCCAAAAGAGGTCCAAATGGATGTGTTGAACTTCCCTGGTAAGCCAACAAAGGTCCATTTGTCTAGAATACACAAGATCCAAGGCTCATTTAATGATCCCATGTGTATGTCTTGGAAAGAGGAAATAAAGCACAAAAAGGAGACTCTTGCCTTGTACCGCTTCAACAAGCCACTATCTAATCTAGCAAGTGGGATAACATGTTTTGGAGGCTCAATGTATCCTTACCCAAAATGTTAATTGTCCAAGTGCGTGTCTTGGACAGAGGAAATAAAGCACAAAATGAAGACACTTGTCTTGTACGACGTCAACAAGTTACTATCTAATTTAGCAAGTGAGATAGCATGTTTTGGAGGCCCATTACATCCTTACCCAAAATGATAACTATCCAAGCATATGTCATCTCTATTATACTTGACTTCTACACCCAAAAACAAAAGTTCATTATATGATGTGCATGGAAAAGTGGGAAAGAGAAAGTTTTACCCCACGAGGGTCATTTTCATGTTTAGTGTTAGGAAGATAACTACCGCCGCCATATGACACTGTAATAACTGCTCTTCACTTACTTTTGTGTATTAGGTGTGAAATTTAAGTATTTTTATTTAAGTTTCTATTTTAGAAAAGTTTTTATTTTTGGAAAGTTAATGTTGGTCAAAATCAACTTTATATTGTGCTTGAACTTGTTGAGCCAAGAGGCTCAAAAATTTAGATTACATAAGAATCTAAAGACCATACACACATGGGTGTGTGTGTGTGTGTGACGTGGGTCGCACATGTGGAGGTGCATGTGTGTGTCATGTGCTTATGTGAGTGTGTGTATGTGTATGTGCATGTATGAGTGGTTGGCACAAACTATGTTTAATCCCTATGTTGTCGGCCTTCATATGTGAATGTGTAAGTTTAGTTGAATTAAACTTTCTAATTTTAGAATTGCACTTAACCGAAATAGTAAGTAAAGTTTAGCCAGGTTTACTACACTTAGGTGTAGGCCCTATAATGTATAATTTTAGGATTGCACTTAACCGAAAAGCAAAGAAGTAAAGTTTTAAAATTTTAAGCCTTTTCTTATACATGTTTGTATGAAAGTAACATCTCTTAAATCGGATCCATAATATATTATCAGTCAACCTGACCCAGGCTCTCCAATCCTCTGTAGTTCTAGTAGCTTAATCTTAGTTGGAGGATGCATGGCTGAATCTTAACGGGGATCATTTTGCCATGTGTCACCTATTTGATCACCACTATTCCTTTATATAAGGTAACTTATTCTCTTTTTCAAGGGATCCTTCACTTTATTTATCTCTAAACACTTGATTCCAACTCTTAGACTCTCAATTAGAGAAGTAATCTTATTATCTTCTTTTCACCTTTAAAGGAGATTAGAAACCACTAAAAAAATTCCAAGAACATCATTTAGACCTTAGAGATAGAGCATACCTTAACTCTTTACCATATTTTAATCCTACTTGTCTTTTGAGTAAAATAGTGGCTTGGGCATCGGAAGGTGCACACAGGTAACAATACCAGTGGCCCCACTAACCTGTTCTCTCTAGTTGCAGGTGAGCTTGGACACACAAAACTCAAGTTATGCATGCCAACTTTAGTTTGGACAAACTCTCAGTAAGGTTTTTAGACTTGTTATTCTTTTGGATCTGGTTCAAACCCTACTTAGACAGCTCATATCTCTCAAGCTCCAGCCCAGCTCAATATAGCATGAGATTTTAACAACGATAGTGGTGCCGTCCACGGGAAGCAACTCGAAATACTTCTAAAAACCAATATTAGATTGTGCTTTTCAGTTTTGAATTGCTTAAGTTCTCTACAAATTTTTTATGCTCAGTTTAAAGAAAAAGTGTTAGACCACCTTTCCTACTCTCACATCCAAGCTAAGGTTTTTTGTATTATTAAAAAGCAGTCCCTCACATCTTCTACAGTCAATATAAAGAACTAAGGGGCAACTGTTGTGGGAAAAATGACAACCTCACCTTGAACTAGCCTACAACAAGCTCAAGGCATTTGATTGTGTCTATAAGTTACCTTATATAGACTGGAAGCCTTGAGCTGTAGCCACATGACTAAATCTAAACAGGAAGCATTTTGCCATGTGTTACTTATCCGATCACCACCATTCTCTATATAAGGTAACTTATACTCTCTTTCAAAGGGTTCCCCACTTCCCCCACTTCGTTTATCTTTAGACATTTGATTCCAACATTTGGACTTTTAACTAAATAGGTAAACGTATTAGCTTCAATCCACCTTCAAGGGAGATTGAAAGTCTTTTAAGAACACCACTTAAACCTTAAAGAGAGTATACTTTAATCATTTACCATATTTTTATTCTTATTTGTCTCATAAGTAAAGTGGTAACTTGGGCATCGAAGTATGTGCTCCAGTAACAATGTCGGCGCCCCAACTGAGCCATTCTCTCTAGTTGTAGGTAAACTTGAACAAATAAAACTCAGGTCAAGCATGCCAATCTTAGTTTGGACAAACTCTCAGTAAGATTCTGAGACTTGCCATTCCTTTGGATTTGGTCTGAAGCCCACTTAAATAGCCTATATCTCTCAAGCTACGATCCAGCTCAGTATAGCATGAGATTTTGACAATAGTTGTTATTATGATTATTATTTTTTTCTATCATTTTTTGGTCTAATGTGGTTAATATGATTTTTGAATTTCTCATGCTACAAAATATTATATTTTAGGCTAATTAATGCAACTATCTAATCTCATAGTGAGATTTTTTATTTGAATGATCAAAGTGAGAATCGGTTACCAATTTGCATATACGTTGGCAATGAACAAACTCAATAAAATATAGGGAGAATGGATGACCACACATAGCAAATTATATAAATGCAATATGGTTTATGGAAACAGTTACTCTTTTTTCTTTTTTTTAATCTCTTGCAATGCCATATTCCCATCTTTTTTCCTTAAATTCTGGTTCAGAAAATATAAACATAGTAGTAGGGCTCATAGTGAGAAATTTTTTGGATAAGAAATGTTTCTCTTAGATTTAATTGATAATTTGTTTTTGTTTGTTTTTTACTTGGTGTTTGATTTGTTTTTATGGTACAAGTGTGCATTTAACTTTTAATCTTACTTATTAGTTTGTAATGCTTGGGATAAGAGAATTTCACTGGAAAATGAAGAATAGGAGATGAATTGTGATGCAATTTGGCATGTAATTTCTCACTTATTTATGTTTAATTAATTTGGTATGTAATTTCTTACTAATTTATTTATATTTATATGTTATTTTTTTTGTGTAATGTATTTATGTTTTTATTATGTTTTAAATTAATTTTTTTTCTCATTGTGTTTATTGTATTGATTACATATTTTTTTATTTTTACATTATATTTATATATAAGTAATACTATATATATATATATATATATATATATATATATGTGTGTGTGTGTGTGTGTAAGTAATATTAAGTAACTAATGGATTTGGGCCATTTGGCATTTAAGTAGTCATACAGGTCATATATTTTGTCTAGCTCATACTAAATAAAACCTAAATTGAATCAAATTCCACTAAATCCTAATTTGGGTCCAAAAAACTAGTTGAATGATTTCGACTCAAAACTAATAAGCTCAAAATAAAAAAACTGACTAAAAATCGATAGAAATTGATTGGGTTTAATCGATTTTTTCGATAAAATAATCAACCAAAATACCGATGGACCAATATTTGTTAGGGATGGTGCGTAAAAACATATTTATTATATTTTTGTTACTGAATAATAAATAAAACAGAAATTAATTTTCATATTCTTTTTACTAGTATTATTTATAATACTTTATAAATATCATGAAAATTCCTTAATTATTAATGTGACTTTAAACTTAATATATAATAATTATATATGTGAGGATTAAATTTAGGGATAATAATCTAAATTAGTTTGTAATTAATAATTAAAGTTTTGAAATCTTTAATTTTACAAAAATTACTAATACGATCCATTACCACTGAAAATGGAATGGTTTGATCCGGACTATTAATGTAGTGATATTTAATGGAGGTACTTTATATGATAAGATTATATAGGACTTGACCAGATAAATATTAATTCTCTTATAAAATCCGTTTAAGTATAGAGAATTTATATTTGTCATTATGATGATTATATATAGAACGATCTTAATCTTGAGTATTTAACAGACTCATATTTGTGACATTTTATTTTTTTGGATTTACTCGAAAAGGTTTATTACTAATGATAAACTATACTCTTGTATTTTGGAAACATGATGAAGTGAATAGCTGAGAATGATAGATACAGATATGAAATCCATTCCTTCTGAATAAAAGTTAGATAATAGTTCTCTTAAGTAACAATTCAGGTCTTAAACAATAGAGCGCTCAATTCATGATATGATTATGAATTTATTATTCATTATAGAATTGTTAGTACTTGAGGATGTAATTAGAGAAGTTAACAAATTTTGGTCATAACTCTAATTATGAACTATTTATGGAGAATTGATCTATATGTAATGATTATATCAATAGACTATTTAATATTTATTTTGGGTAAATTAATCTATAATTTCAAGAGTGCAGTTCTAATTTTTAGTGGAGTAATGTTGTAATTAATAAATTAGATATATTAATTAAAGAGTTTAATTAATTATCAAATTTATTAGAGTTTGAAATTATAGGTCCATAAGTTCTTATGTCATCTCTGTAAATACTTGTATTGAATATATGGAATGTGAATAATTAATTTAAAATTATTGAATTTTAAATTTATTATTGTTATTTTTGTAATATAGAAAAAAATATTTTTTCTGAATTACATATTTGTGTCATTACAAAATGTTATAAATTAATTAATTGTGAATTAATTGAGTAATTAAATAATATAATTATTTAATTATGTTAACACTATATATGTATTATATCTAGATATAATACATACATATATATGTATAATGTTGTTAACGTGTATTATTTGGATATAATATATATATATATAGTTAACGTGTTACCAATTGATATTTATATATATAAGTTTTTAATTATTTAATTTTTAAATAGTTAATTAGTAAATGTATTTATTTTGATAGTATTTTTTATTATCTTATACGTTATATATATATATATATATATATTTAGATATATATAATTAATTAGAATTAAAAATAGAGTTATTTTTTGTTTGGAAAATTTAATAACTCTAGGCTTTAAAAGACGTTCTGTGAGACATAAATCCTAAATTTTCGACATAAAAAATTTAGTACGCTCTATTTCATGTGTTGAGAAAATAGAGTGTATTCAGAAAATAATATCATTCATAAAAACGTCCATTCGTCTGTTCATTTGGTAGGAGCCTTGATCAGGAAGATCTTTGTACCAAAAAGCTTGGGAGGCAAATCATGGTATTCGTCTTAATCTCTTCTTTGGTAATTTTTCTTTTAACTATTAAAGATTAAATCTATATGCATCTATAACAGATCCTAACTATAAAAGTGTTTTATAAAATTTTTGAAATTTCATTATGGTTTTATTCTACTGATTTGATCATTAAAACCAATAATTGGTACTGGAGCCATATTATAGATCTATATAGATTTAATGATTATATTTTGTTAAAGTATAATTTATTCCATTGTATGTTTGAGTAGGCACATATGTATTTGATGTATATTATTTTATTTTTATTAATTTTTAATTCATGTGATGAATGATTGATTGAAATTTGATTGTTATTCTGATTGGTTCCCTTGGATTAATTATTATTTTAAATTAGAAGTTATTATTAAATTATGTAAAATATAGGATTTTATTTGTAAATTATTATAATTGATGGAGATCAAGTCGCAGATACTATTTCGACGTGTGCACACATTGAAAGCAGCCAAGCAGACGACACAGGCTTCATGTACATGCATGGGTTTGTTGAGAACATAGCCCATTTGCGTAATCCTCTATCACGCCACCCATAATTTGCAAGCAGCCCATTTGTCGCAACACGTTGCTGGATGCTGCAGTCATGGCACATCCATTATGATAAGGTATATATATATATATATTTTTGGGGCTTTAGTGTTTGCCTAATTGTCAGGCAAGAGGAGGACGTGTGTGAGCCTAATTGTAGGCAAATTGAACTAGCACCCATGTGATGATATGAATGTGTATTTGCAATTGACCTGGGGCTCGCATGATGATGACATGAAGGTGTATTTGCAATTGATAAAGAGCCCACATGATGGTGTCATGAAGAATATATATTTTTTTATTTTATGTAATTTATTTATTCTTTTATTTTTAAAGAGGGTTTGTAAATTATTTAAATATCCAAGGGGACCTGGTCAAATTTCAATTGTGTTTTACTGTGTGGCTGTTAAACTATAAGTGCTTGTCATACATACAGTATGTCATCTAGTTTAAGTAGTGCCTACTCATAATAATATAATATGACATGCATACATATATATAATTGGCATTTATTTATTTATTTTTTGATATTGTATTAGAAAGAGGATCAAAATAGTTTTGAAATAATTTAATTGGATTGAATTCAAAGGTTAATTTGTGGATAAAATTTTAAGAGTTAAAATTATTATTCCACCCTCCTTATTGATTATATATATTTTTTAAAAAGTTTAAAAATAGAATGTCAAATATAATTGTTCTTAATCAATTAATGAAATTAGATTTTATTAATATAATTTGTCTTATTAATTAAATTGTTTAATTAATTAAGATTAGTAAAATATGATAAATTATTTTAAAATAATAAGTGGGAGAAAGTTATATGACAATATGACCTACAGTCTCCACCACTAGTACAACACCGTTCAATTTATATGATGCTTTGATTCGTCCTCCATATGAAGGGTGTTCATTTAGAGTGTAACAAGGTTGACTTCTACGAGATAGAAAACCTAAACAGATTTCAATTTTTGACTTTCCCTACGGAGGCAATTATTGGATTAAATCTATGAATTCCAAAGTGGTGGATTACATTAATGAAGATATATTTAATAAGTTAATTATATCTTAACTACATAATGAAGGTAATTAAGTAGTGTGAAAATATGAGATATTTTGTTTAACATTTATTAATTTAGAAAGTCTCTATTCAAAGTAAGTACTGTGACCTACCCTACGAAGGCACGTTACTTGGAACTTGAATAATCTTTGTATTGTAATTTTACATCATGCATCATGTTTACTTTACTAAAATTCTAATATGATATTTATGCAATATTTTATTTATTTATTTCAGCAAAATGACCAATCATATCATCACTATACTTGCAATTGAAAAACTAACTGGTGATAATTTTGTCATGTGGAAAAGTAATATGAATATCATACTACTCTGTGACAACTATAAATTTGTCCTCACAGAGGATTGTCCTCCAGTACCTGCTGCCAATGCAACTTGAACTGTTCGAGAAGCATATGATCGCTGGATCGAAGCCAACAATAAGGCTCGATGCTATCTACTAGCTGGCACGTCTAACGTGCTAAGAGCTAAACATGAGAACATGGAGACTGCACATGAGATGATGGAGTCTTTATAGTAGATGTTTGAGTGACCTTCTGATCAACAGCGTCATGAGGCTATAAAGGTTGTAATGAATGCTAAGATGAGAAGTGGTACTTCAGTCTGAGAGCATGTGATTAAAATGGTTAATTACGTCAATGATGCTAAAACTAATGGGGTAGTTATCGATGAAGCCACTTAAGTGGGAATGATTTTGAAAACCTTATCCCATGATTTTTTCCAGTTCAAAAGCAACTATTTTATGAATAAGTTGCAATACAATATGATTCAATTGTTGAATGAACTTCAAAATTTTAAACCTTTATTGAAAGAGAAAAAGCCTGAAGCAAATATTGTTGAAGCAAATATTTTAAAGGGTCAATCCTCTCATAAGAGTTACAAGAGGAAAAACAAAACTGGAGGAAAAGGCAAGTCGGCAGGTGGAGGCAAATTAAAAAGGAATAAGAACAACAACACCAAAGATAACACCAAGAAACCAAAAGGAAAATGTTTCTATTGCTGTATAGATGGGCACTGGAAGAGAAATTGTAAAAAGTATCTTGAGGAGCTCAAGCAAAAGAAAGGTAAATTTGATTTACTTGTTTTAGAAGCTTGTCTAATTGAAAATGATTTGTCACCATAGATAGTTGATTCAGGAGCGACTAACCATGTTTGTTTTTCATTGCAGAAGCTTAGTTCTTTTGAAGAGCTTGCCGACGAAGAGTTCACGATGAGGATGGGTAATGATTCAGTAGTGTCGGCTAAAGCTGTGAGAGAAGTTAGACTTCAGTTTAGGAATAATAAATTTCTTATTTTGAATAATTTTTTTATTCCAAGATTTCGTAGAAATTTAATTTCTATTTTTGTTTGATTTGAACAATTATTTCAAGTTAATTTTAATGGTAATTCAGTTATTATTTCCAAAAATGGTTTGGATATTTGTACTGGATATTTAGATTTTGGTCTTTATATAATAAAATCAAAACTTGATTCACTGCTTAACACTGAAATGTTTAAAATTGAACAACCGAAAAATAAAAAGTAAAAGATTTCTCATAATAATGAAACATACCTCTGGCATCTAAGACTAGGTCATATTAACTTAAATAAGATAGAAAGAATGATTAAAGATGATCCTTTAAGAGAACTAAATGTTGGTACTCTACCGGTTTGTGAATCTTATCTGAAGGTAAAATGACTAAACTATCTTTTAAAGCAAAAGGTCAAAGAGCCAAAGTACCACTTAAGCTAATATATTCAGATGCATGTAGTCCTATGAACGTACAAACAAGAGGTGGCTATGAATATTTTGTCACATTTATTGACGATTATTCAAGGTATGGTTATGTATACCTAATGCAAAGGAAATCTGAGACTTTTGGAAAGTTTAAAAAATTTCTTACTGAAGTTGAAAAACAATTAGGTAAAGTGGTGAAAACTCTCCGATCATATCGAGAAGGTGAATATCTTGATAATGAGTTCAAGGATTTTCTAATTGAGTATGGTATCTTGTCCCAGTTTACAACACTTGGCACACCATAATAAAATAGCGTTGCAAAATGGAGAAATTAAACATTGATAGACATGATGAGATCAATGTTTAATTATTCTTCATTACCTACTTCTTTATGAGGATATGCACTTCAAACTACAGTGTATATATTGAATAGTTCCATCCAAGTCTGTTCCTAAAACACCCTTCGAGTTGTGGAACGGACGTAAACCTAGTTTGCATCACATTCGCATATGGGGGTGTCCAGAATATTTATTGAAAGGAAAGACTGGAAAATTAGAACCACATTTGGAACTATGCCTATTTGTAGGTTATCCGAAGGGAACAAGAGGAGGTTTATTTTACAGTCCTCAAGAAAAGAAAGTGTTTGTATCGACAAATGCTACTTTTCTTGAAAATGATTACATGACAAATTATAAACCTCAAAGTAAAGTTGTTATAGATGAGTTACTTTCTGATGAGATCAGACCACGTCCGACAACCATTGTTAAAAGACAAAATGAGGAGACCATATATGTTGTATAGGATGCATTACCTTCTCGTCGTAGTGGGAGGGTTATTAGACCATCTGTTCACTACAGAGAAGATGGAATGACACTATTTGTTGTTACAGAAAATGATCCATTGACATATAAAAATACAATGGAAGATCCTAACAAAGAAAGATAGCTAGAGGCTATGAACCTTGAAATGGAGTCCATGTACTCTAATTATATGGGAAATAAGTAAATCTACCTGATGAGGTTATACCTATAGGGTGAAAATGGATCTACAAAAGGAAAAGAGAAGTAGATAGGAAAGTAGAGACTTTCAAAACTAGGCTAGTAGCAAAAGGTTACACTAAAAGGAATGAGTCAACTATGAAGAGACTTTTTCACCTGTAGCCATACTTAAATCCAATCGGATACTTTTGTCTACTGTAGCATATCTCAATTATGAGATATATCAAATGGACGTCAAAACAGCTTTTTTAAATGGCTATCTTGAAGAAAGCATCTATATGGTGCAACTAGAAGGTTTTATAGCTAAAGGGCAAGAACAAAAAGTTTGCAAGCTAATTGGATTTATATACGGATTAAAGCAAGCCTTTAGGTCATGAAATATAAGATTTGATGAAGCCATCAAATCTTATAGTTTTGATCAAAATGTTGATGAGCCTTGTGTGTATAAATACATTAAGGATAAGAAGGAGGTCTTCTTAGTTCTTTATGTTGATGATATTCTACTTATTGGGAATAACATAGAATTATTGTCAGATATAAAAAATGGCTAGCTAACCAATTCCAAATGAAAGATTTGGGAGAGGCAAGTTATGTTCTTAGGATACAAATTATTCGAGATCACAAGAACAGACTATTAGCGCTATCTCAAGCATCGTATATTGATAAGGTATCAATAAGATTTGCAATGCAAAACTCCAAGAAAGGTAATTTACCTTCACGTCATGGAGTTCTTTTTAAAGAGCAATGTCCAAAACCACCTCAAGAGGAAGAAAATATGAGTCGAGTACCTATACGTCAACGGTTGGAAGTCTAATGTATACCATATTATATATAAGGCCAGACATCTGCTATGCAGTGGGTATAGTTAGTCGTTTCCAATCAAACCCAGGATATGATTATTGGGTTGCTATTAAACATATTCTCAAGTATCTTAGGAGAACGAGAAACTAATGTTTGTATACTTGAGTAAGGATTTGATCCCTATTGGGTACACAGATTCTGATTTTCAATCAGATAAGGATACACACAAGTCTACTTCTGGCTCTGTATTCACTATTGGTGGTGGAGCCATAGTTTGGCGAAGTACAAAGCAAGCATGTACTGCTGATTCTACTATGGAAGCTAAATATGTAGCCGCTTGTGAAGTTGCTAAAGAAAGTGTTTGGCTTCGTAAGTTCCTGACAGATTTGGATATAGTTCCGAATATGGATAAAATACTTACGCTGTTTTGTGATAGCAGCAGTGAAGCTATGGCAAATTCAAAAGAACCAAGAAGCCACAAGAAAGGAAAGTATATAGAACGCAAGCATCATGTGATTAGAAAGATCGTGAATAGAGACGATATTTCAGTTTTAAAGATTACATCAGAAAACAACCTTGCTAACCCGTTTACCAAGATGTTGCCTGCAAAAAGTTTTAAGGGTCATCTAAAAGGTTTAGGATTGAGGGATATGTCTCATTTACTTTAAGGCAAGTGGGAGATTATTAGAGATAGTGTCGTAAAAGCATATTTATTGTATTTTTATTGCTGAATAATAAATAAAATAAAAATTGATTTTCATATTTTTTTTGTAATATTATTTGTAATACTTTATAAATATCATGAAAATTCTTTGATTATTAATGTGACTTTAAACTTAATATATAAGAGTTATATATGTGAGGATTACGTTTAAGGATAATAATCTAAATTAGTCCATAATCAATAATTAAAGTTTTAAAATCTTTAATTTTACAATAATTATTAGTACGATTCATTACCATTGAGAATGAAACGGTTTGATCTGGACTGTTAATGTAGTGATATTTAATTGAGGTATTTTATATAATAAGATTATATAGGACTGGACTAGATAAATATTAATTCTCTTATAATATTCGTTAAGTATAGAGAATTTATATTTGTCATTATGATGATTATATATAGAACGATCTTAATCTTGAGTATTTAACAGACTCTTATTTATGATGTTATATATATATTTTTGATTTACTCGAAAAAGGTTTATTACTAATGATAAACTATATTCTTCTATTTTGGAAACATAATGAAGTGAATAGATAGAAATGATAGATACAGATATGGAATCTATTCCTTCTGAATAGAAGTTAAATAATTGTTCTCTTAAGTGACAATTCAGGTCTTGAACAATAGAGTGCTCAATTCATGATATGATTATGAATGTTTTGTTCATTATAGAATTGTTGGTACTTGAGGATAAAGATGTCATTATAGAGGTTAACGGATTTTGGTCCTAGCTCTAATTATGAACTAATTATGGATGATTGATCTATATGTAGTAATTATATCAATGGACTATTCAATATTTATTTTAGGTAAATTAATCTATAATTTTAATAGTGCAGTTCTAATTTTTAATAGAGTAATACTGAAATTAATAAATTAGATATATTAATTAAAGAGTTTAATTAATTATCAAATTTATTGGAGCTTGAAATTATAGGTCTATAGGTCTCATTGTCATCTTTATAAATATTTATATTGAACATATGAAATGTGAATAATTAATTTTAAATTATTAAATTTTAAATTTATTATTATTATTATTATTATTATTTTTGTAATACAGAAAAAAATATTTTTTCTGAATTACATATTTGTGTCATTACAAAATGTTGTAAATTAATTAATTGTGAATTAATTAAGTAATTAAATAATATGATTATTTAATTATGTTTAAAATACATGTGTATTATATATAGATATATATATATATATATTATTTAATTAGTTAACATGTTACCAATTGATATTTATATATATAATTGTTTAATTGTTAAATAGTTAATTAGTAAACGTATTTATTTTGATAGTATTTGTTATTATCTTATACGTTTCCTATTCAGATTAGTTATCGATATATATATATATAATTAATTATTAGATAATTAATTGTAATTAAAAATAAAGTTATTTTTTATTTGAAAACCTAATAACTCTAGGTTTTAAAAGATGTTCTACGAGATAAAACCCTAAGTTTTCGACATAAAAAATTTAGTACGCCTATATCTCATATGTTGAGAAAACAGAGCGTATTTAGAAAATAATATCATTCCTAAAAACGCTCACTCATTTATTTGGTAGGAGGTTTGACCAGGAAGATCGTGGTACAAGAAAGCTTGGGAGGCAGATCGTGGTGTTCGTCTTAATCTCTTCTTTGGTAATTTTTCTTTTAATTATTAAAGATTAAATCTATATGCATCTATAATAGACCCTGACTATAAAAGTGTTTTATAAAATTTTTAAAATTTCATTATAATTTCATTCCATTGATTTGATCATTAAAACCAACACCATTTTGGTAAAAAACCAATATTGATGAACTATTTTTGTAAAAATCAACAACAACCAAAACCAACCGATACACTCCCTTAGTTGGTATTATTATTATTAAAGATGACAACGGAAACGGGGTTATAACATAAAGTTTGTATCTCATTGCAAAATCCACATAAATGGCAAAAGCTTTTTCTATTTTATATGACATGTCCACTAGAAAAAGTTTATGATTAAAGAAGATTTCTTTGAATATGATAATAAAAACTTAACTCTGAATTGTCAGCAAAAACTAGATTGAACTTAGGAAAGTTAGACTATTTTAGAAGATATTCTTTGTAAGATTGCATAGTATGAGAAGTTGTCTTTTAATTATATTTCTAGAAATGCAAATAAAGCTACATATTGATTGCATCTCATGCTAACCATGGATTACTTTTTCCTAGCTAAGATATATTCTTTCCTATAGCAATTTTGTCTATCATTCACAATGATTTACCTAGTTTACATTATGAATAATATTTCTTTTGTTTTTCTTCTTTTTTAAAAAAAATTGTGAAAATGGAGATAATTCAAAAGTCAGTTCTAATATTTCAAAAATATATACTTTCATGGCATATCTGTATGTGGATAATTATTGATATTTATAAATTATTTAAGAAAAAAAGGTTATTTGGATAATTATTGATATTTATAACAAAAATGTATAAAAAAATTATGTAGATAATTATTTATATTTATCAATTATTGTAAAAACCCTTTACACGAGGCCGAAGACCCGAATAAAGAGATGCTACTTTGAAAAGGCAGTACAAATAAATAATGTAAAAGAAAATTTTCCTTTGAAACAAAATTCGGAAAACTGAATAAAAATTTTTTTACTCTTTAAGATAAAATTAAACTGTTAATATTAATAGCAAAACCAAATATATATATATATATATATATATATATATATATATATTTATCTTTGAGTAATTTCAGTTCTTTATACAAAATCCATAACGTAAAGAAAATCAACTGTGTTTATAAGAGTTCTAACTTTATTCAAAATGAATAAAATGTGGAACAAATTTGCACTATTTGTCACTCTTCGTCGGTCCGCCATGTCAGTGCCAAACAGCTCAAACTAGGGTTCAGGATTATCTAAACACAAGAAACACACATGAGTGAGTGAAAAACACCTAGTAGGTTTCCAATATGCATGCGATGATGCAGTGCAATATGTTGAAGAAAATGTCAATAGTTACGAAAACCTCTTGTTCATTTTCTTTTAAAAGTAATCATCCATGCAATGACTTTAAAAACTCTTGTACGTAGGACTTTCCACTTTGTGTAAGTTTTAATTACGTTGAAGCTAGTTACCAGTTGACAATTCTAATTTCCTAAAGCAGCACACATGCAGATTTTCAAGGAAATCCTTATACATTTAACCATTTAGAAGAAACAGTGTAAGTGGGGAGGAGACTCACTTGCATCCGCGTTATGCAAATATTGGGGTTACAACCACCACATACACTAATACGCTCACATGTGCGCGCATGCGAGAATCCAATCTCTCCACTCACTAATTAGTGGGGCCTCTACTAGACGATTCACATACACAATCACATATGCTTCATTCACTGAAATCTTAGCTGCCTACGAGTGTATGACCATGTCTATACAATACATAACTTTCAAAACATAAGTTGACAAGAAAAATAGTTTCTCTTGTGTATGACAAAACTTTCATGATGGATTGCGATGCATGTGTATGCTTATGTCTTAGCTAGCAAACACCATTCTTATGTCATTAATATCTATAGCTTCAAATACAATTAACTCCCATACGCAAGACAACATATACATTTAAATACTTATATATATATATATATATTTTATCATGCATAACCATAGGTATAAATTCATTCTAATAGCTCAAGTTATTATTTACTATATGCAAATCTATACACACACACACACACACACACACACACATATATATATATATAGATTCATACAAATATATTCATGCGAATAGACCCATTTATTTCCAAAGAAACCATTTCGAAATAGCATTCTATATACAAAGGAAAGCAAATATAGTCATACTTAAATCAAATTCCAGCAACCATATTTTATAAACAAAATTGTAACCTCACTAAATTAACCCATACAAGAAGTATAAAGCTTTATACTTTATTAGTTTAAAAGGAACTAACTAAATATTAAGGTTGGTTTTGGACAAAGTAGTCATGGAGTTTGATTTAAATCCAAGCCCTAATTAGTTATATTATTGCCTTTTAATTAGTTTAATAGAACATTACATATAGCTGGTCAAGTACAGCCCACTTTAACCCAAAATTTTGCAGCAAGAAACAATATTTTTCTAGTTTCGAACCATATACAAAAGCTGGTCACAAACAGTTACAAGTTTTAGAATTTTCCAGCGAAACAGGTAAAATTGTCAAAATTATAGAACTCTCAGTCTAATTTGGAATTGGGAAATTCCAAAACTGAAATAACCAAAATTTAATGCGAAAAATATGAACCGAAAATAAGGAAAAATCAAAACCCCTGAAATAACATCAAACCTGTGGGTTGTGATGCAGGGTTCCTCTCAGAATTTCTGCCCATCCAGTAATTTTTAAATATTTATTTCTCCCTCGTCAAAACTCTAATTTCAGAAATTCAAAAACAACATTGTTCATGAGACACTCAAGTTTATGCAGTAAAAATTTTAAAATTTTTGGAGAAATACCAAATGACAGCAAGCAATTAAATTCTATAAAAATTTCAGTAACTTTTCAGTTTTACAGCACACTCAAGCCCTAGGTCATAACAAGTCTAGAACCCATTATAAACACACCCCAAATCATGATTTTAATACCACAATACACATTTCAGCAACTCAAAATCAATAGATGAATAGATTAACTTACAACCAGTAAAGGAAACATAAGAATCCAACTAGATCTAAAACCAATCTTGCATAATGTACCCATTTTCACTCAAAATCTCAAGGAGGTAAGGGACCCTACCTTGATTTTGCTTAAACCTCTCCTTTAAGCCTTGAACAGCTGCTGAAAAGTGGCTGGCCATCTACTCCCCTCTTGCTCCTTGGAGTCCTTTTGAGTTTCCTCTTGAGAAGCTTAGAGATCTAGCTTCCTTTCCCTTCTTTTCATTATTCTCTCTCAAGAAACTCTCCTTTCTGAAGAAACTCTCCTCTATTTCTCTCTCTATGGTGATGGACAGCAGCCAAGGCTTCAAGTAGGGTTTAGATTGCACTCATAAAGTGGCTTTTAAAGAGGAAATTAGGGTTTCAAAAAGGTGGGGTCAAATTGGGTTACTTTGACTCAAGCTTAACCAAATTCAAACTTGGTCTTGCATGTGGTACCCCCTTTCACAAAGCAAGATCACTCCTTAGTCAAACATGACACCCACATAGTCCAGTCATGAGCCTCAGTCATCATAATGCCAGTCAAAGTGATGACGTGGTAGGGTGGACTGTTGATTTTGACTTTGACCAAAACTTGGACTTTACCATTTATGGAAACAAACACAAAGAATACATTAAAGATAACAAGCCACTCAATTTTAGTCAACCAACATCAAGCTAAGACTCGATAGTCACCGGTCCATGCGTTGACTTTGACCAAAGTTGATTTTAACAAAAAATCAACTGTGCACAAAGTAAGCAGATATTACAATTACTTTTTTTTTAAAAAATTGAAATAATTTATTGTAGAATAAGATTGTAATAACTTATTGTCATCTAAAGAAAAAACTCAGTGGTTAAGTTTAAAACTCCACTTAAATTGCAATAAGATAAATAGCTAAATAAATAGGAAAAATAAAAATAATTAGTATTTTTTTATATACTTTTTGCATTTCTTGGGGAATTACAATAAATATAAAAACAGAAAACAATACATTCAAACCAAATTCAATGGTTCCATATTCAAAATTCCTTTAAAATAATTCTATTTACTGACAACACTCGATACGGTACTAATTGATTTCCTTTATTACCTAAAAAATTAATTTCTTTTTGAATTTTTTAGGGCACTGATAACAATTTTGTAAAAAATGCTTATTTATATCTTTATCAACATTTTAATTTTTTTAGAAATTATTTAACCATAATTAAATATCTTGATTAATGGGGTAATAATACCTAACAAAATAACATAAATATATTTTTTTTTAAAAATAATATTAATAAATTTCAACTATTTTTTTAAGGTTAATTACACCTAACCCCCTAAACTATTGTGCTTTTTTTTTGCCCCTATACTTTCAATTTCGACATATTAACCCCTAAATTACTCAATTTCTATCAATTTGCACAAATCGATAACATACATTAAGACGAATGGATGGATTGTTTCATGTGCGTCTCATGTGGCTTGACTTTAGGGACAATGCTTGGAAATAAAAGCTTTACATCTAAATTGGTCATTTTCCTTTCAGCATCTAGGTTTTGGTTCTCCCATACTTCAATTGATTTTCTTACTTTGTTCTCTTTCAATTCAAATTAATAGCACGATTCTTTGAATTTTCTCACAAACTTAGTCATTTGCACACAAAAATTGAAGAGAAATTTCGAGTTAGAATTGCAAGGTGGAGTTGAGGCTCACTTAGTTGAAACAATGGAGGTCATAAGTGTTGAAAAAGATATATTTAAATATGGTATATAAACATTTGCATGATTTTGGGTTTTGAATAGTTTATTTTGTTTGATTGGTTGGATGAATTAAGAGGGAATATTAAAATGTGTTTATATGGATAATGTGGGTTAGTTTAATGGTTTAATAATTGGAATCATTAGTACTCAATATGTTGGGGTTTTAAAATATTATCTTTTAATATTTTTTTTATGCTTTAAAGGATAGAAGAACATATTCAATGAATATACAAACTATTTAATGTATATTTTCTTTTAAGGATAGAAGAACATTTTAGGATTTTTTGTATGGTTGATTTATTTGTGTTCAGTTTTGTTGATTGATAGGTGAAATATTAAAAAAATTGAAAAATATTCTATGGTCATGATTTATAGGTCAGATTCCTTGTTGATATTTGGGCTTTTATGCTAGAGCAAATGACATTTGGTTCAGTTTATAAGTAGTAAATACTTTTGTTTAATTGTTAAAAATAAACACTTATTTTTAGACTTTCACTACAAGAGAAAAGATTTTTTTGCAAGAGACAATGTCTATTGTTAATATCATTTTACAAGTTACATTATAACATTGTATAAGTGGAACTTATAAAAAAATATGGTAGCTTTTACAAAGTATAATGTCTCTTGTAAAATTATATAACATGTACTTGTAAAATCCAAAATCATACATTGGGAATATGTTTTACAACAAAAAATGCAACTTGTAAAAATTTATAAGTAATATTTACAACATGCAAACATCCTTGTAAAAACTAGAAAAACATGTTGTAAAAATTATTTTTAACCAGATGTGCATAGTTTTAACAATAGAATATGGCATTGTAAAAGGTCTTTTCCAACTTTTTAATTAATTATTAAATATTTAAATTTCCAAGATATATTATTTTTCATAAATTTACATATATAAATTATTTTTGCTTTTTTTTTTTTCATTCATACTCATCCTGTTTATTCCACAAAATGTAGAAAATTAAAAATATTTTATCAATAATGATCATATCACACAACTTTCACAAAAAGTATATATGAAGATGTCAACACATCTAGAATAATACAGTAATATCCAAACATTTAAAACATTTGTAGTTGCCATTCAAAGAATATGTTGTTTACATCCGTACCAAAATAATATGTTATTTACATCTCTTAATTGTCTTCATACATTCATTTGTGAAGAGTAACCCCAAAAATCAAGTCCTCTAACACATCTTTACATTCTTGTTACTAAAAAAAAAAAAAAAAAGATATGTTCAATTGTTTAAAAATAGAGTATGAAAAAACACAACCAATTTAATTGTTTTGCAACCTTATGCAATTACTAGGCCACACAATTGATTTTCCTTTAGCTTCCTCCAAATAAAAAAATTGACGATTAACACTATATAAAGGTACCTCAGTGTTGTAAACATGCATGATCCAAATTTTCCAACAACTTGGACCAATAACTATTCATCTATAGCTTCTGCTTGATCAGTGGAATCAATTTCACCAGCACCAACAACTTCTCCAAAACTTGACCAATGCAAAATTTAACAATCAATTCCTTCTAAAGGTGATGGAAGTTGAATGTTAGAGTTTCCATCTGGTGGATTCTTCATTCTATTAGTCAGCAACAAAAATAATAAGTATCAAATAAACTTTAAACTAACAAAGAGGAACTATTAAGTGATAATTAGTATGAGCTTATACCATTAAGCTCCTTAGTTCTTGCATTTCAGCCTGTACAGTCTCTAATTTAGACTTTACTTCTCTTAGTTGTCTTTCATACTTTCTTGTGATTCACATTGAGGTTCTAGTACTTTCATTTGTGAAGGAGTAACCCCAAATCCAAGTCCTCTAACATGTCCTCTATGCTCAGGTCCAAGAACTTTTGTGACTGCATCATCATTAAAAAAATCTGGATTTGCAAAATTTTGATTATACTCTAGCATCTTTGACTACACATAGTTCACTAACAAAGTTACTAAAGATGGAGAAACTTGAGACCAAACCCAACAATTTAACCTATGCAATAACGTAAAATATCATAAATTCCTAACCACTTTATCTGCAATATCTTCATTTAAAGCTTCTCCATCTTGAGTAAATAATCTGTTTGGATTGAGTGCTCGACCTTTATCCATTCTTTTTTGTTGAAATAACCTGTATGTACATAACAATGCAAAAAGGAACCACTTACAATCAGAAGTTTCAACTATGTTCTCATTGAGACAGAGACATATTAAAATTAATATGCTCAAATATTACTAGTTGAACTACAATTTTGGAGGATACACACATGTAGTACTATATATAAAAAATAAGGCATGATATAGTTCTAAATTCCCCTTGCTCAAAGATATAATATATATATATATATATATATATATATACAACAATACAGCATAACAAACACCAACCTTGTACATAACAATGCAAAAAGGAACCACTTACAATAAGAAGTTTCAACTGTTATGTTCTCAATGAGACAGAGACATATTAAAATTAATATGCTCAAATATTACTAGTTGAACTACAATTTTGGAGGATACACACATGTAGCACTACGTATATATAAAAAAATAAGGCATGATATAGTTCTAAATTCCCGTTGCTCAAAGATATATATATATATATATATATATATATATATATATATATATATATATATACAACAATACAACATAACAAACACCAACCTTTTAATTTCAACTTGGTTCTTGGTGGAATTTAAAAGGCTAAAGCTTCTAATTTCTCTGATTAATTGGAGCCATTTATAGTTCTTCTATTATATTAAGTCATTCTTCTATTATATTATATTAAACTATTTTGTGAAACTTTTGGCCTGAGAAACTCTATAAAAAAAAAAAGCCATCCTTTAGTACGTTAATGTTTTAGAAGGCTTTAGTTTATAGACAAGACAAATCAATTTTTAAGATGTTCAAAATAAAAATACAGTGAGATGCTAATACAGATTATCTGGGTGACTATGTGCAACACTATGTAATCTATTCTATTTTTGTGACCATAATTCACAAAAGCATATGACGGTAAACAACTGCATTTGAATAAGCTAAGATTTACTTACAATAACCAAACATAGTATAGAATAGATACCAAAACGTATATGTTGCAATATTTAATACACTAACATTAACACATAAATCTCTGCAGCCAACAATGGATTCATAAAATAATTAGAATACCACTTCTTACAATAAAATGAAAAGATACAAGAACACTTTATGCTTACAAAGTTAGAAAATTAAATTTATTACATAGAACATAATTCCAGAAAATTGATAGGAAAAGGAAAATGTGAACTGTCATGTAGATGTAGTAACGTTTGAAATACACTTAAAATCACCTAACTAACTTCAGCAACCTCTTGCATTGATTTTTCACAAGTGAAAACAAAACAAAGAAACTAAAAAATGCAAATTCATTCATCCAAAATAGAGAGATACAAGATTTATAAAATGGTACCCAATTATACTCCACAAACATTGTAATTCTAACAGAAAAGAATTAGTAAATCCTCAATCTACAATACAATCTATTAAAATAGTGAATTTCTGATCATAGTTGGTAATATCTATTGAAACAACTAAAAAAATCCAGATCATACAATACAGAGTACAACACAGATCATACAAAGAAAAAATAAAAGTTACAAATAAATGAAAATAAAAGTTTTCTCCCATAGATAGACTAAAGCTATAGACGAAAAGCTAAAATCCATCAATCTAATTGAAGAAAGAAAAAAGCTAAAAGAACCAATAGACTAATCTTAAACCAAAAGAGGAATTCGAGAGCATACCTATTCAATACAATTAATAGACGAATTTGACAAAGAAATCACCAAGCATAAACCAAAGAATTGAAGCCTGAGCCTCAAACAAATCAGCTGTAATTTAAATATAGGATATGGAAATCTAACAAATTAGAAAGTATAAAAGAAATTTTCTAACCCTAATCTTCAAAAGTTACAAAATATTTATAAAAAATTTACCTATTTAACCCAAATCAGCTTCAACTTTCAGCAAGGAAATCAAATAAACGACAGTGATGAAACCCAAACAAAAGACAAAGATTGGCCATGGCAACTACTAAGATTTTTCATAGAGAATATCCATAGAGATTTTTCATAGAGAATATCCTCTTTTGGATTGAGTAGGGAAAGAACTTTTTTTCAATGCCTGGTTTTCGCGCTTTGATAAGCGAGTTGTTTTTTTATGTATGCAGGAACGGGAACTTTTAATTCGTGCAAAATATTTTGCTTATTTACAAGCTATTTTATTTACAACAGTTGCTTATTTATTATAAAAGATGCCTAATAAATAGCTTTTGCAACGTATTTTTGACAGCCACTTGTTACAGACATTGTAAATAAATTTTTAACAACATTTATAAGTGGCTCTTGTAAATAATATGTTGTAAAAAAAATTTTACAAGAGGTACTGAAATGCCCCTTGTAAAATATATGTTGTATAATATTCATTTTTCTTGTAGTGTTTTAGAAGAAGATGACCATGAAAATTGTACTTATTGTGGATGTCAATAAAATGGAGAAAATAAATGTTATCTGAATTACCTATGAGTATAAATATCCACATCTTTAATTGTATATACTAAAAAATTTGGATTTAAAACAATTAGTATTAGATATAGTATATTCGAAAATATGAATTTAGAACAATCATGAAAAAGTTAATGATTTGAATTTTTCTCTATTTACAAAGTGTGCAGAGGGAATTACAAAGTTTGTTATTTGATAAATTTAGTGTCTAAATTATTAAAAACATACGAATCATTTGAAACTCTGTGTTCCATGTGAAAGTTGAGAAATAGATACTAGGAACAGTTGTAATCATTGGTATAGTCATGGTTTAAGTCTCTTATTAAATAAAATAAAAAATTAGGTTTTGAAAAGTACTTGAAGACAAGTTATAAAGGAGGAATGGATAATAAATTATACATAAAGACCTTTTAAAAATTAATTGACGAAATAAAATATTTTTTGGTATGACAGTGGACGTATCAATTCCTTTGTTCCATTTTATTTTCCAATAGAGGTAATGAAGTCGTCTTTTCTCTAGTGAATCTTAAATAAGATTAAGTTTCATCATAAGTTTGAGAAAGATAAGTGGTTGGCCATACTTGCTGTTAAACTTGCTCTCACTTTAGGTATCATGCAATAACTTTAAAAAGTTCATAAAAAATTATATTTTCTAAAATTAGCAGTTGAATTATACATTGGATCTAGATGTCAATTCTTTTATTTTGTACATTATATGAAATATTCAAGATAGGTATAAAGTTGAACAACTAATTTTGATACATGCAAAACTCACGTATTAGATACAGTAATTAATTATTCTGTAAATATTTATGCATTGCATAGATAACAAAAGTTTAACTTATATAACCAGTTTGATAAATGATGTTGTGTATTATATGGATTGCAATAGTAGACATAATTTTAATATGTATTGCATACCCTAAATCAATGTATTTTACTATTTAGATGCACAGTATAAGTCAATTTAAGGGAAGTAACTATATTAGAACAAAATTTTCTTATTATGACTATTATTATAAGGATAAAATGTTTAGTAAAGAGTTAGAAGATATGGCTGAGAAGTTGGGATATACTCTACCATTTAGGTTACTATGGGGATCAAAATTATAAATTGCAATGAGTTTTAACGGATGACTATATTTATGAAACTAGTAAGGTATGCATAAAATCCGTTAGAATTGTAAAGGTGTTTCTAAGTCTTCCAAACACTAACCCTATAGAGCATGTTGATATCGAGGTATCTGTTCAACATGAAGATGAACCAAATGTTGAAGATAAGGTTCAAGGTCAATATGATGTTAATGTTGAAGATAAGGTTAATGTTAAAACAGAAGTTGAAGTTGAAAATGATGACAATGAAAATGATAGGGTTAATGAAGCAACGATTGAAGTAGAAAATGATGATGATGTTGAAGATTCGGTTAATGTTGAACCGAAGTTTGATATTGAAGATGGTAACAATGTTGTAGACTACATTGATGAAAATTATATTGTAAGAGATAATGATGTCATTTATGAAGCTTATACTGATGAAACTGATAAGTTAGACAGTGGTGCCAACAATAATAGTGAGAAAAATTAAAATAAGTGTGAGGTTGAAGACAATGATGATTTAATATTGATGTTGAAAATGAAAATGTAGTTTAAGGTGAGGAAAGTTGTGAAAACTTGAGTGATGACAACAATAATGGTGAAGATGGACCTCAAAAACCTAAGCAAAAAAAAGTTAGAACTTATACTGAAATGATAGATCCTATATTTATTTTAGGTACCTTGTTTAGTACAATTCAATAATGATGTGAGAGAATATGGGATCAAGAATGAATATAATTTTCATTTTGTCAAGAATAATAGTGATATGGTTATTGTCCTGTGTGCTGTAGATGGATGTACATAGTGATTTTATGTAAAAAGAAGGCGATGTTAGTGAAGATATATGAGACTAAACAGAAATGTAGTAGAGTTTTCAAATTTTATAATTTGAACTTTTGAGTGTTAACTAAAAGATATGTGAATAAGTTTCAATCGATCTTATAATTTTAATTCAAGCCTTTATGAATGATGTTTACTATGATTTAGATAATGAGGTGTCAGTGAGTGAAGCATGTAGAGTAACGATGAAAACTTTAAAGCATATAGGATAGTCATGCTGAACAATATATGAAATTATAAGACTATTATAACTAATTAAAGAACAAGAATTCAAAATCAACTGTCGTAATAAATATGGAGCTGAATAAAAAGTAGGATTTTGGATAAAATGCCCATAAAAATAATACTATTTAGAAAAATACCCACCAACCAATGTTTCTTGTAAAATTTAAACAATATACCAAATTCGCTCTTTATTAACTAATAACCACAAGAACTCATTCCACTTTAATTCATTTGACACTTTATTATTTCTATCTGTATGTTAAGATGTGGATTTCCTTTAAGTTCACAATTTTCTTCTTTCTACCTTATTATTTGTTCCGTATTCCTTATTTATTTTTTCTTATTAAAATCAAATCTCTTCACCTGAAACTCCCATTAAAGTATCATCAATTGTAAAAAAGGTAATGACAAATTTGTAATTTACAGTAGCATCTTTTTTTATGTTTGCGTTAATATGCTTGAAATATGTGTGTTTGCTTTTGATTTTGTAGTTTTGATGTATTGGGCTTAGAATGCATGAGTTTTTTTTAAATGAAAAGATTCGAAAGAAATTGTACTGGTAGGGCGGCCAACCTATGAATGGTGCATCCATTGGCTTTTAGAACGCCTTCCTCAATAGGTTGGTCTAAGGACTTAGCATGCCTTTCTAGGCCCTAAACCAACTTGCTGATGAAGACATCAAATGGTCTTCCTTGGCAGGTCTACATAGGCCCTAAACCCTAGGCCAACCTACCGAGGAAGACATAAAATGGCATTCTTCGGCCAATTTACTAAGAAAGGTATAAAATAGTCTTTTTCGGCAGTTATGCCGAGGCCCTAGGCCAACCTACCTAGGAGGAATGCTTTTTTGCTTTCATAAAAATAACTAAATTAAATAAGGTATAATAAATAATGGATCAAAAAAGTAAATTATATAATTAGTATTTTTTTTTGTGTATTTGTAGGTTGCTGATGCAAAAAACAGCTATAGTTGTAATAGAAGGTTTGAGATGGATGCAGAAGGGAATTACATTTATGTGAATGGGAGGATGAAAGTAAGGCTAATACACATTAACTACACATATAATGAACTACTAGAAATTGCATATGAAGCGACAAGCCTAAATCACAACTAATTTAACATCAAAATGAAGTTTATAGTTCAATCATGTTATAAATTGGATCCCATTGAGACTAAAAATGATGGAAATGTGAAATGTTTATTTAAAAAGCATTTTCGTGTGGATACAATGCATACATATTCATTATTTATTGAGGTTAAGGCGTTACAAGATACGACAGTAGTTAGAGAAAGAGATTTCGATCCTGCTATTCCATTTTCCTATCGAAGTGGGAGTAATATATTTTCATCGTTGAGACCTATAGTGGATGTGAATGTTAATTGCAATGCAATCAGAAATGTAATATTCAATCCCACATAATGAAATTAAGGAAAATATTGCATTGAATTTGAACAATGGGAATGACATTACAATGGCTGATTATGTGTTGCCCATAATAGATGAATATGACAGATTGTATAATTTTTACAATTATGATGCAGACTATGATGATAATACAAATGTAGGAATGTAAGAAGATGATATTGCACTAGACAATGATATCAAATGAGATCATGACAGAATGAGGGATGATGACGAAGTGAATGATACATTTGAAGTTCCAATTTGAGCAAATTATGATACTCATTTTGTATCGATGGGGTATAGGATGGATAGTATTCTCATTCCACATATTCGTAATGAAAGTAATTCACAAACAATAAGAGTAAATGCATATCAATTTGTTAGCCATCCTTCATTATCAATAATTGAACTAAGCTCAAGTAATGATTATTCACTATCTGCAAGTGATGGTAAAATATATGCCAATAAGAAAGAGTTACAATGAAAGTTGGTCATATATGCAATGAAGCAAAATTTTCAATTTAAAGTCATGAAGCCTTTTTCACAAAGGTTCGAAGTATGATGTACATATGCCAATTGTACATGGTGGGTACGTGCCATTAGGATCCCTTATTTAGAGTTGTGGGCTATGAAGATAGTCTTTAAGAATCTTAGTTGCAACTAACTCGAGCAATATCAGCCAGATCATCGGCAAGTAAGTAACAAATATATAGGGAATCATATTAGATTTAAGTACCAAGGTATTGGTCATCAATATAGACTAAAAAATATTGTATCTGATGTTGCCGATGAGCTAAAAATCTGTATAACATATGACAAGGCATAAAGAGTTATAGAAAAATGCATTGCTAGTGTGGTGTTCAATGTTGGACACAAAGAATCTAGGTACCATAACTCGTATTAAGACCAATCATGACAACTATTTCCTATATTTATTCATGACTTTAGGCCAAAATATTATCGAATTTCATAAAGTTAGACCTATTGTAGCTGTGGATGGGATCCATCTAAAAGGAAAATATAAGGATACTTTGATTATTACAACATGTTTCGATGGGAATAAGCAGATATACCATCTAGCTTTTGGTATTGTGGATACAGAATTTGAAACATCATACGCTTGGATCTTTGAGAAGTTCAATGTGGCCTATGTTGAGGTTATGATTTATTATTTATTACCGAAAGACATAAGGGTTGGAAAGGGCTATTGCCCTAATATATTCCAATGTTTATCATGAAAATTGCATGTATCATTTAAGCTACAATATGAAATTGTATTTCGGAAAAAACAAACATGTCCTTATGACTTTTTATCAAACCACTAAAGCTTATTTGCCTGTTGATTTCATGATGCATATGCAAAAGCTAGAGACAATTAATATATGAGCATATCAATATATCATGAAAACTAGTCTTGACAAGTTGGTAATAGATACAACATAATGACAACCAATATAATTGAGTGTATGAATGTAGTCTTGAAAGATGATATGTCACTTTCACTTGTACCTCTACTTGAGATGATAAGGTCTTTATTGCAAAATTGGTTTCATAAGCGTTGAAGTGAATCTGTAGCTGCCTCGACACCAGTTACGAATGTTGGAGATTCACTGTAACCCCTTTGAGCTTGTATGAATTTGAAGTTCGTACTTTTAAATTCGTTACAACAATTAACTTGGAGATAAAACATGCTTGTGTTGGTAGTTTCAAATGGATGGGTATCCATGTATACATGCAATTGTTGTGTGTAGATTCCGAAATTTGACGTTGTACCCTTCTGTTTTGAATATTACAGTGTTTTGTAATGGAAAGGAAGCTACGCAAGGAACATATACTCATTGGATGATAGACATTTATGACATGCACCACCGACTATAACTAATCGGATCATCTCCCCTCCAATAGTTTGGCGCGTTCCTAAAAAACCTAGGATTTGAAGGATCCTATCTAGAGAAGACCAACCATATCATAAATGTAGTAGATGTGGGGTATTTGGTCACAACCGATAAACATGCTTTTGTAATATGCCATTATGGAAATTCATATTACTGTGGTATTGTATTAATTGAGTTGTAAGTAAACCAAAATTTTATTAAAAGTAAAAAACGTGTGTAGATGCCATTAATACTCGATCAATCTGCCGACGATCTTGACATTATGGGTAAGGGTGCCTTTGTAATTGGCATCCTCGACAAAAATGCTAAGGAACTCTGCCAACCTGTAGAGTGCCTTAGCATTTTGGCCGAGTATTTCATTTGAGTTTGTGTTTGAGAAGTTAATTTCGGACAATTTAGCTTTAAATTTAATTTGAAATTGTTGCTGTATATTTACTTACAATTATTTATATTTGTCAACTTTGGTTAAATGGAATGAAAATTGGCTAAAAAATAATAAGAAATAAAAAATAATTAAATAATTGATACTCATTACAAAATTGCCTAAATAAAGTAAAAATTGACAAAACTAATTAAAACATATACTTTACTTCTCTGAATGAAAAGTCTTCATAGCATATTTCTCCCTAAATAAAGTAATGTGACTATTGTTGAAGTCAAATAGCCTTCCAGCAATGAGGTATTCTATAAACTTAAATGCATAGACACCGCAATTTTCATTGGAAAAACACAATGGAGATTATTAAATAAATAATAAGACATATATTATCCCAAATAAAAAATGCGTACCAAGGTATTGAAGACATTACTTACTAATTTGATGCAAAAGTGAGGAATCATCTTCACAGGTCATGGTGAATGAATTTACAAGTGGAAGGCCGTCTGCTGTAAGCTCCGGATGAAGGGTGTAGTAATCGTTAACCATTAGTATATATAGGAATAACACCGTCAATGCTCTTTTATTCTTTATTTGAAACCATGGACCTGCCATTTTATTTGATAAGTCATACAAAAAAAATATGTCGGTTACGAATATTGACCTTCGCTGTCAACCAGTGTGCACCATTGTTATTCACTGAGATATATATCATATTAATGTGCAAAAAGGAAATTTGTAAGTAAAATTAATTACAAATTTAATATAACATTGAAAAATATAAAATGATTGAATTCAAAATGTCCATTTTTACCTAGAATGATAATCTTATCGGCATTTTCTCATGTATAATACAGACTGAAGGGCGTATCATTCATCTCACTTACCTAATCAGTGTTCTACTTAAATTGCTCTATGTCCTTCTCGAGATTTGGATCCCTTTCCACATACTTGGTATAATGTCCATGCATTGAGGCCTATTATTCACAAACCTAAACATCCTAGATTGTATTAGTGTGTATACAATTATCGTATTTGGTAAATTGAAAACATAAATATTATATGTACCCAAAAGATGCAATCGGCTATGATCACATTATATGAGAATAGTTCGGGATTAACTTTGACCCTCTTTCTAATGAAACATAAGGCAACATCTATTCTCTGTAAAACAATTATTATTGTGAAGAGAGGGTTTCGCACGTATAAAGTAGTTAAAACTTGATTAATAAAAACTATACTTACATTAAAACTTGATTAATAAAAACAATACTTACATTATCCTTCAACCCCCTCTAATGGACAAAAATAATTGATAAACTTCTTTGCTTATCCTATCAAAATCGTCGACCACAGTCCATTTATTTTTTCTGCCATTACAAAATTTGAACAGTGCACTTTTTTCTTCTTGTCTACTAGTTTGAAAGGATCCAAAACCACATCAATTGGGTAATGTGGTTGTTGCTTTGGAGATGGTGAAGGCGACATATAAGTTACAATTTTCTACAAAATATACCAAAATCATCAATAGTTCAATTAAGTAAACCATTAACTATTAATAGGAAATAAATAAAATAAAAAAGAGTAAAAAATAACCAATGCAAATTAAAAAATTTCACTTATAGTTGAAGGTACTGTAATAGCCCACCATTGTCTTCAACTCCCGTATATCGCTGCCTTGTTATGCCAATTGAAGTCCAAAGCCAGCCAACATATTTGCAAAATTGTTCTACAGCTCATCTATCTCGACTTGAAGATGTGAAGGTACACTCTTGGGTTGGGATTGTGTGCTAGCGGTGCAGTATATACTGGCTCTTGCTCTGGTTCAAGCGCTGCAGATGAGGGGCTGATACCGCTACAACTGGTGGCCAAACATATTGTTTGTTGTTAGGTTGTACCCAAAAGTTGACCATATAAGTCTTCTGCAACTCCTCCTTAGTGGAAATAAGTTCAATATTCATGATATACTACAAAAATGAAAAACAATTGAAATAAATTATACAATAGATCATAAAGAAAAATAAAAATTCAATTTTGAATTCGGTTATACTTACCTACTTTTGTTGAAGATGTCGTTGCGAACCTATTATACTGTAGGATATTAGATAATGACCACCCTAGCATTCTTGTATATTTGACACCGAGAATGGCTCTAAGCGGTGTTATGGTGGGAACTACGGGTATCAAATGAAAACCCCACATCTACATAAAAAGACATAGCACACATAATTATAAAATACAAACATAATGATAGTTTATGCAATATAGTGTCACCTAAAATGAAACAGAAAATCCATAAAGATTGTAATTTGCCTTGTGTTTTCCCACCTCTATCTTCAATCACAGATTGGAGATAGTAAGATCACAATACAAGTTTCCCTATTAGTACTTGTTGCGTAGATTACCATTTTCAATAATTATGAAGTTCTCTTTCTTCACCAATTTTACTCGATCGGCTAATAGAAGCGTCATCTCTAGAAAATGAAACATGCAGCACTTGACATCGTCTCATTCTTCTTGCTCATTATTGTACTTGAATTCGATGGCCTTGAATGCCTTAGCGAACTCTGATTGTGTCATTGGACTGGATTAACCAAAGTATTTGGTCCACAAGTTATATGGCGAATTCCTCATCTTCGATTCTTTGGGGAATTTACTACACCCTGTGATCATGACAAAAGTCTTCCTATCAAACTTTACCTCAACACCATTAAATTCGAACTCGATCACATATAGGTTATCGTTGTATATGTATGAATGTAGGTATATGTGTATATGTATGAATGTAGGAATATACAACATCATTGCACTTAAAGTGTATGAATTTCAAGTGTACATGCATTCCTGGACACTTGTTAGAATTTCACTTGGCCGTTTGGCCAAGGGGAGCCTTCCCCATATAAAAAGAAGGCACCCTCGGTCAAACGGCCGAAGGGTACCTTCCTTATAAATGGGGAAGGCACACTCAACAATTTGACTGAGAGTGTCTTCCCCATATACAAAAAAGGCACATTCGGCCAAATAGCTGAGGTTCCCTTATACATTGGAATCACCCTTGGCCGTATTTGGTTGAGGGATGCCTTCCCATTGTACATAGGAGTTACCCTCTGCCAAATGGTCGAGATTGATTCCTTTTGTAGATGAAGTCACCCCTCGGGGTTCATCCCTACCAATTTCGTCTTTTTTCTTTTATGTATCAAATTATTTAAAATCTAAACTATATAACTCAATCCAAATAAAATCAAAGTTAATTCCACATATATACAAAATACTCATCCAAATCCCAAAGCAAATTACATATATATACATATTACTCATCTACATTCAAACAAAATCAATACAAATTGTATATGCGTACACAATACTTGGAGACTTATATATAAAAATTCTTTTTTTTCCCACAAATTTGTTCATACCTAGAGTGCAATGGAGGATTCCTTAACCTCACGGCTATTTTTTTTCATGGCAACGGTTGGAGTGGCTATTATTGCTTTTGTGGATTTCTCATTGGTCTTCCTCAATCTCTTCAATGGACCCATTATCGTCAGTGATATATAAGAAGACCGTGAGAGTTGATGGTCAAAGATGACAATTTTGTGTAGATTAAGAGAAGGTCAAGAGAATAAGGTTTCAGGATAATAGGGTTTCAGCATAAGAGAGTAAGTGAGGGCAAATTCGCTATATTGTCTAAATTTTGCAAGAAATATGGATTAATAGATATTTTCCAAATAGTATTATTTTAGTTGGTATTTTACCTAAAAATCCTAAAAAGTAATAATAATTTTTTCAAAAGATTTATATATGCCTACATGCATGCAAGAATGGATTTAAAGCTGGTTGTAGATCATTAGTTGGACTTGATGGATGCCATTTAAAGGACAATACTCTGGACAGATTTTAACTACAATTAGGATTGATGTAAATAATCAAATATTTCTTACTGCATGTAGTTGAAACAAAATCAAAAGGCAGTTGGAGTTGGTTTATTAATTTGTGAATGAAGAACTTAATAATTCTTAACACATAGTTGAACTTTCATAGCTGATAAATAAAAGGTAGATTAAAAATATAATTTTTCATTTTGTATTATTTTAGTTTATTTATATATTTATTTGTGAATTGTGTATATGCATATTTAATTCATTTATTAATTAATTTAACGGGGCTTAATCCCCCACAATTGAGGAACTCTTGTCGAATTCATGTCACTGGTGTTGCTTGATGCATCTATACAACAATGTCAAGTCACAAAAGGTTTAAGGTTGAAAGAGAGTGTGGATGGTAACAATGTCCATAACTCTATCTCGATTTGATTTTCAAATAGAAGAGATGAAAAAAAAAGAAGATAAAATAGCATATAATTAGTTGATTACTAAGCCTCCAATTTATTGGAGTAGAGGACAGTTTAGAAGAGAGTTTAAGTGTTATATATTATTGAACAATCTGTATAAATCTTTTAATACTACAATTATAGGGGCTAGAGATAAACCAATTTTAAGTATGTTGGAGCATATTAGAGTTTACTTAATGAGAAGATTAAATGCTAGGAGATAATACATGGAAAGATAAACTGGTGAAATTTGCCCTAATGCATTCAATATACTAGAGAATAATAAGTATGAAGTAAAGGTTTGTATAATACATTAGGTTGGGTTTTCAAAGTTTGAGAATAAAAAAGCATATAGTGATCAATATATAGGTAATTTGGCAACCAAAACATATTCATGTAGGAGATGAAATTTGACTAAAATACCATGCTTACATGCAGTTGCAGCCATGTACAAAAAAAAAAAAAATTTAGAACCACAAGATTTTATGCAGGAGTATTACATGAAGAAAACTCATAAGAAATCTCATAAGTTCATCATCAATTCTATAAATGGACAAACAATGTGGACTAAGATTGAACTACCACCTATTATCCCTCACAAATATTATAAATAAACTTGTACACCCTAAAAGATAAGGAAAAGAGAAGGTTGATGAACGAGTAAATTAGGTCGTAAGATAAGGAGAATATTTACTATGATTACATGCAATAAATGTGGTAGAGATAATCATAATGTCAAAACATGTTATTTCTAGAAAAAAAATGATCAAGCACTATCATATTCAAAGGGTAATAAGTAAGTAATATTGAATCAGCCAAGAAACCTACAAAGGATTAATGAAAGTTAGAAGCATCTCAAGCAGTGCATGTTTGCATTTTAAAGTTTTTATATGGTACATGTTTAAAGTTTTTCTAAAGTTTTTGTGCAATACTTATTTGAAACAATAGTTGGTTAATATTTGTTGGAGTGAAAAATCTAATGAGAAAGACTACTTCTTAGATCTAATTGATTTGGTCAACTTGATTCGGTAAAAGGCCTTAAACACGAAAAAGTCATATGACTCAGTTTTTGATCCAGCAGCTTTGGTCAACTTGATCCAACAAAGGGCTTTAGAACAAAAATGTTCCAAGTATTATCTAGTCTTCAATTAGGCAGTTCTAGTTAATATGATCTAGCAAAGGGCTTGAGACACGAAAAATATCAAGTGTGGCCTTATCTTCAATCCGGTAGCATTTTTGTAAAAATGATTCAGCAAGGGTCTTTGACACAATAATTCATACCACAACGATGAAATTTGATGCAAAATTCTCAGCTCTCCTACGATTAAATGTAGTGTCGTTTTTGAAACTCCTTATATCTTCCAACCTAAAGAAAGAATGGAAATCCCTTACTAGCATCGATGAGTCTAGGTAAACCCATTTATTTTTAATTCGTTTTCAAAATCGAGAAGGCATTGCATTCAAGGCAGTTTATTGAATAAAGTTAGAAGTTACTAGAATGTATTCTTCTAATAATTACAAATGTAACAGTTCGAGAGAAAAGACTAAAATGATATATTGTTTAAAGGGAATAAAGAAAAATAATTCTTAAAAGTGGTAAGATAATTGCAAGTCAAAAAAGAAAAGACTCAAATAAAATGTACCATTTTCATGGTCGAAGAGAAGAATAAAGTGTTTAAGATTAAACGAAACTGAACCTCTATAATTTTGTTGCATTTCTCTCTTTATAAGCACGAGTCAAAAGTGGCTGAGAAAGGAATGGCTAGAAAACAAGTGGAAACTCATAGAGGAAATTAGTGCAACACATCAATTAATCACATATATATAAAATACCCAACATAATCATCAAATATTAGATTTAGATGGTCAAAGAAATCTCACAAAGCAAACATCTAAAAGTGAGAGATTACATATTAATAAACAAGATTCATACTTTTATAAAGTAATGAACCCAAATAAATGCATAAAGGTCCAAACTTTACAATAAAAAGATGTTTAAGGAGAAGGAAAATGAAGTGGTCTCACACAACAAGTTTAAGAGCAAGCAAAGCTTTGACAACCTAAACTAAAACCCATGACTTTTCCAATGACAAAAACTGAAAATAATGGAATAAGAGTTGAAATTTTTGTGAAAGAAAACATTGAAAGATGGATCTCTGAAACAATCTTTGGCAAATGGCCTTAAAAATAAGAGATCCCAAAGGAGTAAAATCCATAATTGTTTCAAAGCATAAACTTGAAAATACAATAAAACTCAAAACTTTATCATAAAATGAGATTTTTTATAAGGATTTCTACAAACTCTTAGGGAAAATACTCAAAAGAGAATAAAATAAAGAAGTTCCTATTAGAAAAGTCTTTCCCCAAGTAAAACCATTTCAAAACAAAGATTTTGACTTGTAAAAAATAAATATTTTAAATACTATAGCTCTCTAAATCCCAACTAAAGAAGCTCCTTCTAAACTCCACATAAATGGGAATAGGTTGGAGCAAGAGAGGGGAGTGGCAAAAACATATTTTTAATTAAACAATAAGCTTGAATTTGAAAAATATAAGTACTTCCCAAAAGTAATGATTTCTCTCTCCTTTCCAAAGAATAAACTATGGTGCTTCACTTTTAAGGGAATCGAACAAGAAGTTCAATGTTTTTTGGTGTTTTTTCCTTAAAGAAAAATAATCATCTCCTCCACATCAAGATAGGTCTCCAAAAATGAGGATTTGATATAAGTTTGGATTAAAACCTTTTAAAATCTACTATTTTTTGTGTGGTTTTGGAATGAGTGTTCTTTGGAGATGAAGAAAAGTTACAGAAAATGAGGAGAAAAAAAAAGAAAAGGAAAAGAAAGGAAGAGACAGAATGTGGCTCGAGGGAGGCATGGCCGACCAAGTGAAAGAAAGAAAAGGAAAGAGAGGGTGTGGAGTCAGCCAAGGAAGAAAGGAAGGAGAGAAGGAAAAAGTGAACAAATAAATATGGTCTTATTTGGTAGATAAACAATATTATAGCCTTTGAATATACTAGTATATTACTTTAAATATAATTGAAATTTATATTTTAGAAAAAAACTACTATTAAGAAAATATGACTTCTCATAGATGATTGTGCTAGTAGGTAGAAACATTCAAACTATAAATTTGATTAACTATCTTAAACAAATTAATGAAAATTAATTTGTCAAATAGAGTTTCAAGTAATAAAGTCAATCATTGAACACCTATAAACTAAAGAATTACTAAACTTTATAGAAATTTGATGAAACCTAGAGAGAAAATAATTCTATGTATTTTGATGTGCCTGCAAAGGACATTCACATTAAGTGTTTGTCCTCTCTTATACACTCCAAAATCAATTGATGATACATGTTATTCCGCCATTTATGTATATGATGTGGCCAAATATGTGATGAAGTCGACAATTAGATATGTCATCTATCAAATATAACTGACCTATCTTAATCCTTGGAGATATTCTCAATAACCTTAGCTGTCATAATTTGAACACAACAACCTTTTAAAATCCTTTAGATCTTGGCAATTTATCGAAATACATCTGGCCGACTTAGTCTTCCAAAAAGACACCTTATTATGTTGTTGATGCAAGAACACTCAGCTACAAATTCTATCTGTTATGCACCTTATCGTCCTATCATTTTTTTATATAAAATTACTATTTTACCCTTATTCAATAACATGTTCAACTAAGTCCATCTAACCGAATCATATTTTTCCAACAAATCTTTTCCGCCTTAATCTATTTGTCATGGCCAATTTTGTTTGGCCTTTGTAACACCCCCTAACTGAACCTTATGGGTCCGATTTCAGAGATGCTACTATCATAGCATGTGTCGTGAAATAAGATATTTTTTTTTCTCTTTTCCTCTTTACTTCGAATCCATAAAATAATACAAACTTTAAAATTAACGTAATACAAGTAATAATATTATTAATAGTATCTCAAAATCAAAATCCACATATAAAGAGAAACTTAACAAATATCTTGGTTTTATAAACCCATTAAATAGAGTAATGGAGATTAAATCATAGCATGTGAAAACATCTTATTAACTTGGATCATGCAGATCAACTTAGTCAAACACCACCTCGCAGATACCCTAAGTCCACGTTTCACTTAATTAGTTTTCAATATCATTATCTACACACATAAGCAAACAAGACTGAGTGACAGATCACTTAGCAAGTTCTACAGTACATACACAACATGGAATGCTTATGCTTATGTATGAATTAATGCATACTTGCTTACGTTCGAATAGATCTTACATAGTTCAAACCAAAACTTCTTTATTTAGTTTGAAAACAAAACCACTATTTTAAGACTTCCATACACATATACATGAGAGTTTTTACCCATCAATAATCTATATAAATATCTCTTGAATAGCTAAGAAGTATATTCCAAGAGATTTCAAACCACAAAAAGACATATGTGTATAAGTGAGGTAAAAGGAACAACTCGCATCCTAGTCATGCAAGCATAAACTGATGCTAATAACTCCTACCAAAGAGCATTAGTCATGCCCCTCATTGTGATCTTCAATGGGGTCTCACACATACACAAGTCCATTTACATGTATTCATGTAAACCTTACAAACTTGGTCAGATCTATAAAAATCAAGTCCTCTCTTATGCGGTTCCATACATATATACAAAAACTTCATATTAAACTTATCAAATTTCCCCACAAGGTGTTTCATTTGAAAACATACTTTACTTTTTAATAAATCTTGAAAATATGCATTTATTGTAAAACTGAATTTATATTCATGTTTGATTGCACATAGTCATGGTTACATACTTATGATCATGCAAACTTAATTTCATAATCTAAGAAAACTAAGCATACTTGCATTCATTAATCCATCGTAGCCAAAACATATATTTCATGGAAAAATATCATTACAAATTCTTATTGAAGTTTCTACTATTAATAATCATAGATAATAAATTCCATACCATGCATATATCTCATAAATTCCATATAATTATACATTTTCCAGCAACTTATTTTTTAGAAAAGTTCATATGTAGCATGCATATAAATACTCAGAAAATTTTAGTATTATATCATAAATTTCAGTTTAATTAAAACACGAATATTCAATGATTTGACAAAGCTAGAATTCCCAAAACTTTTCAGCAACTAATATTCCCTCATAAATCTGATTTAAATCACATATATATTAAGGAAATTATTGTTCATTGGTAGCCAAATTAAAAATTATCAAAACCTATTCATTACTAAGCATGATCAACCTTGATTTAATGATCAACTTCAATAAAATTTCAATCTTGACATTTACATGGGGATTGACCATAAAGAGAATTTGGGTTTAATGTATATTTTTGTTAAACTTAAAACTTTCCTTGTAAATCCAAGTATTTTTTAGCAATACCATAGAAATCCATTTGTTGATCAAAATTTTCAGCACAAGCAATTCATATTCTCATGCATAAATTATCAATCCAATCCATAGAAATTATTGGAGAAGAAGAGAGATTCAAAGCAAATAAGAATAAACAACAAATAAACATGAAACTTGCCTTGAATCTTCAAAAACCTTGAAAAATCCTTACTTAATCACATAAAATTTTTCTCAATAATTCCTTAAGAAATTCCAGTACTAAGAGGAAAGGAGAATGCAGAAAATTTCTCTCTTTGCAGCCTCTTAATTATAGACAAATACCTTAGTCAACACTTGCTAAATTAGATTTCCTAGTTTCAGCTCTTACTTTCCTTATATCAAATAAGAAAAACATCAATCACATAATTATCAAATAGTGCCAATAAAAAATTATAAAATTCAAATATTAAATCCACACATAAATGGATGTCAGTCATAAAGGCTCAAACATACACATATGTGCTAGCACAAGACAAATCGCACACAAAAACTCAAAATGACTGCACACTTCGGCAAGATGTTAGGCGCCTATCATTGCATCTGACTCTTTGTCTAACACGCACAAGTTGGGGATTTGCTAGGCTTTAAACCATGTCAGGCGCCCCATATAAAAAACGTGAGCGCCTTACGCGAAAGGTTTCTTTACTAAACAATATAAGGCGCGTTAACACTTTAGTTTTCATTTCAACAAGGGGTGGAGCTTGAAGAAGCAAAGCGAGTCATTGCACCTGACATTGCGCTTGACATGCTCAGGTTTGTGGTTCTTTGAATCTTAAATCATGTAAGGTGCCTGACTTAAAACCTATCATTGCACCTGACATTCTCTGATTTCGTGTCGACGCAGTGCTTTACAAAACTTATACGTATGCACTAATACAAGCACACAAGTGAAAAATTTCACAAATAAACACACTGACATGCAAATTTTGGAGGCAGTTATTACAGCCTTGGACTTAACTCATTCTAACAATTTCTTACATGGCTTGCCAATTTAACATTTAGGTCAAAAATCCAGCTTGACAATTTTATTATTTTATAAATAACATACTCAAACATTACCCCTTCCCTTATTATTATAATTTATCAAAAAAATAATAATAAGTGAGGAAAACCCATAGCTTAAAAAATTTACATCAAAAGTGGTCACCCACTTATAAACTTTAGTAATCTTGCATACTCTAACTTTCTTCTTCATGCTAAAATGATTAATCAATTATATAATTAATCAACTAATTATTATGCATTAGATTAAAGCACCAACCACTTAATACATGAATATCCATATGTGTATATGCTATATATAAACCTATTTAATTTGACCTAAAGAATAATGATGTTGTATAGTATTTTTTTCAATAAAAACATCAATCTCATCTCAAATGGCCACCAACTGTGCATGTACTTATGATAAATAACTCCATCCTCTAAGTTAACACCATATGTTTTATTTTTCATTGAATCGAACTCCTCTCTTCGTGAAATATTTCCATACTCTCACACAATCAACTCCAATATATATGTGTATATATATATATATATATATTACACAACATTTATTAATGAAGAGCTACAACACCTCTTTTACCCATACCCATACCATAATTAACCATGACTTCCACATATATATATATATATATAAGATCCCATCATCAACTAGGTAATTTTGTGTTTTCTTTTAGGTAAAGAATGTCATGTCAGCATCCAACATCTTAAACGATCTCTCCTCATCCTTATATACTATCTCTAAAATTCAACAAAACCTATTATATATATATATGTGTGTGTGTGTGTGTGTAATTCAACCTTGTGTGTGGATCCTCATCTTTCCATCTTCAAATGCCAAAGCCTTAAAAAATATAAAGCTTTTACTCCCACACCAATATGCCATAAATGCTTAAGGCAGAGTCTTTATCAACTATCAAACAAATGCAAAGGTGCAAACTAAACGATAAGTTTAAATCTCTTGCTTCTCATATTGAATATATTTACTCCAAGCTAATCGCTAAAGAATCAATATTATTCAAAAGTGACAACAACACCATGAGAATTTGTCATCCCAATAACACAAATCACGTCAGTGCAAATAGAGTGGTATGCCATTTCATTCCGAATTTAAATTTCAATTATTCAAATTTAAAAAGAAATGTAATACCATAATTCTATTGGTACCCTTTCTCTGCTAGGTAAGAAAATTTCAATATTTATTTATTTCCTTTGTGCAGTTTACCTTATTACTTAAAATACTTTGTCATATATTGACAAAGTGTTTGTGCATTGTGTTGACAATGGTGTCATCATAGGTATTTCTTATCACTCATTTAATAATTTTTTTCACAAATTCTCGCCACCATCCAGTAACAGTCTTTCTATATAGTCTTTCTTTCTCTTTCACAATATTCTTTTATTTTACTTTTTTGCAGGTTCTAATGGACTCTCAAGTTGAATTTGAAGACCCATATTCAACCTTTGGGCCAGAATTAAGACTGAGAGATAAGCCAGTTTAGACTTGAAAAATATCGAAAGAAGTTGACAAATGCAATGAGTTTTGCTACTACGAAAATGCTATTGACACAAGATATTGGATTTTAGCTAGCCACATTCAACACCGTGCTCTTGGCCTATGTTTCAAAAATGGAGCCACCATAGAAGTTCAATACATATACAAAGAACAAGGTCTTGAAATCTTCCCGTATGAGTAAGAATTTGTCAAGTCCAAGTAGATATCTTCCTTTTATGCTTTTAAGAGTTGCCTTTTCTTCTTTACGGATTGGGACGAATGGATTGACATGTCAAAACAACACTTCATATCAAGCTGGAAAACAACTGGTATAAATGAAGCCATTTAGTTGTCACAGTTGCTCATACATTGTGATAGATCTATCCTTGCAGTAGCCGCAATGCTTTTGGTCTCCAAACATGAATACCTTTAATTTCACATTTGGGATGATGACTCCCACCCTTATTGATATTGAGGCCTACATTGGAATGACTTAATTCAACGCTTTCTTGTCTGGCTTAACATCATCAGTAGTGTTTTCATCATATATCACGAGACTTAATAAAAAGGAAAAAAATTATGGTAATTTCTTGAGAATGAACAAAGGCATAGATAATCTTCTTATTAAAGATGAGCACATTACCTTTCTTCTAATGTGACTCTATAAGAACATTTTTTGTGTACTTGCTTCAAAGATTACACTATTTTATTGACATTACAGAGTCACTTTATGCAACCAATAGACTTGTATCCTCAGGCCACTTTGTGCTAGCTCATCTATACTAAGCCATTTTTCTTATATCAGTGAATCCTAATGAGTCAAAAAATAGATATGTCATTTATCAAATAAGACTGGCCTATTTTAATCCTTAGGCGATTTCCTCAATATCTGGACACAATGACTTCTTAAAATCCTCTAGTTCTTGGCACTAAATTGCCCTTGGCCAACCTAGTAGACCCAAAAACACCTTATCATGTAGTTGATCGATGTATAAACATAACCACAAATTATATTCGTCTTGCACCTCATCGTCCTAACATAATTTTTACAAAATTACCATTTTGTCCTCATTCAGCCACACATTTAACTTAATCCATCTGATCAAATCACATTTGTCCAACCAATCTTTCAATCTTAGTCTATTCATCATGATCAATTTTATTCGGCTTAAGACTTATGACTCACCCATGATAATTTCTCGCCTACGTTGCCAATTTATTGTCTAGCTTGACAATTTTATTATTTACATAGTTTTTGAAATAACATAGTCAAACAGGTCTTATAAATGGAAAAGGGAGGAAGTGAGGTGGAGTAAAAATAAGCAAACCAAAAGATCTATTTTAGTTAGAGAGAAAGAGAAGGCTAGTCAAAAGGAGGAGAGACAAGAGATAGGTGAGTGTTTTGAAAGCCAAGTTAGCTTAAAGGTTAAACTTTATAATGAAATAATAGTATAATACAAAGATATTTTGGGTTGAGTGTAAAATAATATAATTTAAGAGGAAAAAGTGGTGTTATCTGAATTTCAAATTCAAAATGCGAGGTCTCTCTCTTCTGAACAGTTGTATGAAAATAGTAAGAATTTTTTGGCTTTAATTATAAAAATCTTATTAACCTGAATAAGGTTAAAATACAAATACCAATAGTTAAAAATAAATCAAAACCTTTTGCAACAAAATAAGAACACATAAGAGGTAACAAATAAATAAATAAATAGCAATGCATTAAAATAAATGTATAAAATATTTTGGGCTTATAATTGCACCATTAAAAAGGTTTGGATTAGTTTATCTACACATGGGCTAAGAACCTCTTTAGTGGGCTAATCTATTGCAAATAAATTAGTTAAACTCGCAATCCCAATAAAATGACTTGGAACTAGTATATTAACAAGCCCGTCCTAGTAGTTCCTCTTAGGGTTGTGGACTACTATATCCAAAACAATCACTAACAATACTTTATATATTTTTTATGGGATATGTAAATTATACCAACCCTTTTTATGATAAATTATGGTTAGGATGTGTATATTATGTGATATTTATATTTTGGTTGGGATATGTAATTTTTTTTTTTTTTTTGTTTTGGTGAATAAAAGGGGTCTTAATGTAGGAATTATATCCTCATAAATCATTTAAAATATAAGGCTCATTTGCTATTCTATTTGTATACTCTTATAGGAGTCTAGAATAGTAAACCTGCACCTTTAATAGTTAATTATTTACCTGACACTTAGCAAAACCAAGTACACCTAAGGTACTATGCGTTAATTCCATGTGTTTTGGTCATTTTAAGATATATGGTGCATCATGTTATTTTGGTACTTAAAAGGTTATGATGTAATGATGTTTCAATGTCAATGTAATGATGTATTTTATGATCACGATTACAAACGATGTTTATATTGACATAGTGCAAATCATGTTCAAATAAGTGTTGGAAAACACAGGCACTAAATAAAAATAAGAATACCAAGAAAATTTTGGAAATATATATAATAGTAATAATAAGGGTAAATTACGCTGCATCCCTTTGAACTATAATGTATTTTACACTTTGCCTAAAAAAACTTTCAATTTCATTACATTGCCCCTTGAATTATCAAATTCCATTCAAATTGACCTAATTGATAACGTCTATTTAAAATAGTTGACGGAAAAGGGAAAGTGCAAAATCCTGAAAGTTTAGGAGGACAAAGTGCAAAATCATGATATTTAAGTTCACTATCATTTTCTTTACTTGTTTTCTGCAATTAGGTTGTACAACCCGTGATTTCGACCCGACGAAATCTAACATTTTAGCCGTCTATTTCCACCGAAGATTAAGGGGTTTTAGTATTTTATTATTTGTGGAATCCAATTAATAGGCGTAATTTACTGTACCCTTAAACTATGATATATTTTAACTTGATTTTAACAAAAATTATAGTGTATATTTTTTCTAAATCATAATGTATATTTTTTCTAAATCATAAAAAGACTAAAACTCCTTAGTTGGCAGTGGAAATGGACGGTTGGAACATTAGATTCCGTTGGGTCAAAATCGCAGGTTGCGCAACCCGATTGTAAAAAACAGGGGAAGAATATGTTAATAAACTTAACACGATAATTTTACACTTTGTCCCTAAAATTTTCACTGGTCAAAAGCGCAGGTTACGCAACCCGATTGCAAAAAATGGACAAAGAAGATGACAATGAACTTAAACACTAACTATACACTTTACTCTCTAAACTTTTAGAATTTTGTACTTTTCCCCTTCTATTAACTATTTCAAATGAATGTTATCAATTAGGTCAAATTGAACGGAATTTGATAGTTCACGGGGTAATATGACGAAATTAAAATTTTAAAAGACAAAGTGTAAAGTACACTATAGTTTAAGGGAATACAATATAATTTACCATAATAATAAAGTCCACAGGTATTATAAATTCAATACAAACTCTAAGAACAATTTCGTTTAAAAAATGTTTCAACCTTTCAAAAAGTTTGCAACCTTTTTTTTTTTCCAAAAAACCAAGATAGACTTTTAAATATATATATGTATATCAGTTAAGCAATAGTTAATTTAAAAAAATTAAAACTAAATTAAATTAAAATAATTTTTATTTAATTAAAGCCCACAAAAGGCTTTTTTCCACAATTAAATATATATAATAGTAGGCCTATCTAGGGGAGCCTATGGAGGAAAGGCCCAATACCTTATAGGCCCTCTTTGTTGTCAATTGCTCAAAAGAGAAATAATACTTAGAAAATATTATACTCTTCTATTTATAAAAAATGTTAGATTTTTATTTCAAAACACATTTTTTCTAACAACTAATAGTTTTTCAATAACTTCAAGAATAATAATCATTAGAATGTAATAATAATTACATAATTAACTTGAGTATAAAATTAAAATCTATAAAAATAATTAATAATAGTCAAAATCATAATTCTTATTTTACATTCAAATAACGTACCATAAATTTTAATAGATACATACAGAACATCATCAATTTTCTTTTACTCAACTATGTTTTACATTACATAATTGCAATTATTATAAATGTCAAACCCTATTAAAACAATTGCAACAATGAGGATTTCCTTTTTTTTCTCCACCTAAAAAAGAAAAAAAAAAACCTTGAAGTTACGAAGTAGAAAATAAGCAACTTTTGTCTTCTATGACGCAAGCTAAGTTTAATTTGCATCTTGCGTCACGAGTTCACCAATTCAAGAATAAGTTGTTTTAATCTTTCACATAATGACAGATTATACCATAATCTGAAGGCATTTGTTCCTTAGTACTCGGTGGTAGAACGGTTGGCTGTTAACTGATTGGTCGTAGGTTCGAATGCTACGTAGGGAGATTTGATTCATTCCGAATTATTTTTATTGCATTCTATCTCATCGTATTCTATTCTGCAATATTTGAGAATCAGCCATTATTGCCAAAATCTTTGTAAAAAGAAAAAAGTAATAGAAAACAACTAAATATACCAACTCAATCTTTCCAAGATTAAAGTTTGTTAAAGAGGTTGCTAATTGTGAGATATTTCCACAGTGACATTGAACTTGAGGCTACATTACTTGTGTTCTTCTCTACTCTCAAACCTTGTTCCAAGCACTAATCCAAGAAAAGAGAATTAATGATATTTGGTACCAACAAACACCTTTATACAGGGAGGAGAGAGATAAAGGGCAAGAGAGAAATGATTTTTTATTATTATAATTTCCAATCATTGCTCTTGAAATCAAGTTACATGAATTGCACATGAAATAATCAGTCCATTTTTTTCAACGCCTGTTATCGATTTATGCAAACGGATAAAAATTAAGTAATTCAAGGGCTAATGTGTCAAAATTAACAGTATAAAGGTAAAATACGGAATAATTAATCTTTTTTAACTATTGTTTTATATTATAATTATAATTTTTTTTACCACATTCCAATTAAATTCCGACTATTTTCTATTCTAATCAATTTCTTACCAAATTCGGACCAATTTCCTATCATTTTCATTCATCTTCTCTATTATCATCAATAATAAAATTTTAAAATTCCAAAAAAATTTCAGCAATTTTAAACCAATTAACTAAAATTTGACGAAACCCATTAAATTTATATTTAAATTAAACCCTAAAATAAATCTAATATCACTAATTTCACAAAAACTAAATCAAATACTCTAAGTTGAGAGAGAGAAAGAGGGGTTTTTGAGGTTGTCTGGTGACCGAATTGGTACAGACAATGGTGAGGGCTTAGACGATGATGACGACAATGCAAAAAGAAAGAGGTATGGTTGAGGAGAGAAAATAAAAAAATAATAATAATACATAGAGATGACAAAACTCCACCCAATTCGTTAACACGACACGAACCCGCACGTTTTTTTTCTGTTATTGGATTTGGATTGTTAACGGGTCAACACGATAAGATACGTTAGCTTAACGGGTGAACACGTGAAAATACGATAACAACCCGTTACTATTCATAAAAATAAAAAATTAAATAAAAATTATTTTCTCTTCATAAAATATTAAAAATTATAAACTGTGTCAAAGTATATTTTTCATAAATATTAAGTAAAATTTTAATATTTCAAATTATAAATAATTATAAATGTTGATAATTTTAATTTTTTATTTGTTAATCATGTGTAGTTTTTTATTTATATAGGAAATATATTATATATATTTATACAATTATACTTGATTTATTTTGTCACATGTTTCTATTTGATAAATATATTTATTTCTATTAATAATAATAAGTTATATGCCGGATAGATGGGAAGAGGCATCCCAACTAGGTTGACACCTCTCTTGCCCCGGTTGGAGACATCCCAACTAGATTGACACCCTTCAAACCCACACCAAACAAGCAAAAAATTTATTAAAATGAAAAAGTTACATCAATTATAATAGTTACCACATATATAAAATCTAAAATGAAAGGACATAAACGTAGTTACAGCAGAAGTAAGAAACGAAAGTAAAACTACAACCGTCGTCGGCTTCGTTAAAACCTGAAAAGAGAAAAAGCCCCAAATGGAGAAAACCTCAATCCAAGACAAAGAGTACCGGGACAACAAAGAATAAGTAAATTTACAACCATAGTCAAAATTACAAATAATAGCCTCGAAGTCCAAACCCTGAATAGATCACACAAAGCGGTAAGCCGTCAGACACACTAAATCGGTATGGTAAGATCTCAAACACAAGACTGGAAGAGTGTGACTCCAATCATTATTTGCCAAAATTGTCAATTTAGAAAGATCATTTGTCACCCTATTACCTTCTCAGAAAATATGAGTGACTCTGAAGTCAATAGAATTGATAAAACGAAGACTGTTTGATAGCCTGGCGATATATTTTTCATGGAACCTTCATAGTACGTGAAGAAAAAAGGCGAACCACGTTAGTAGAATCACATTCCAACCAAAGCCTATGCCAACGCATATAAAGCGACTAATAGTTCCACTTTGAAAGCCTGAATCATTCCAAAAGAAATAAAGAAGCAGTCTTCCATAAGTCCACAACAGTTATAGAAAATTCCTCCACCGCCAGCTAGTCTAGGACCACCTTCCGCAGTCCGTGTTAATTTTGATCCAACCTGGAGAAGGAGGCCTCCATGTAACCGAGAAAATATTAGGTGCTCTAGGAGGACGAGCTCGGACACCCAAATTCTTTAAAATAACCAGTTCATGAACTAAATAATATTTTAAAATAGTATAATATTTTATCACACGTATATGTATGAATAAATATATATGTGATATTAAAAACATATATAACACAATGCATTCATCCAGTAAATTTTTCTATATGCATGTGTATGATCAAATATGTAATTATGTAATGTGACATATATATAAGATAATTATGAGACAAATTTATTTATATATATGACATTACTTTATATACATATTTCTATGAACAACTATCTATGTGATATTTATTGTATAATTCTATGATATATGTATGACTCATAATACATATGTGACACATGCTATATATGTGACATATGCTATATATATGACATATGTGACACATGCTACACATGTACCACATGCACCACATGCTTATGTGTTAATATCTAAAAACATAAACTGGTACAATTGTACATGTAACACCCTTTTACCCAAGTCTGAAGGCCCAAATAAAGAGATGTCACTTCGAAAAGACGGTACTAAAAAAAATAATATAAACAAAATTTCCTTTTGAAACATAACCAAAAAACTGAATAAATTTTTTTTTTTACTCTTTAGGATAAAATCTAAACAGTTGGTTTTAATAAGCATAAACACTCAACCTTGAGTAGGTTACTGCCTTTTCCCTCCCAGCTCAGGGCAATCTCGTATTATGTGACCAGCCTTGCCGCACTTGAAACATGCTCTAGTCTTCTTCCAGCACTCTCCAGTATGATTCTTGCCACAGGATTGACACTGAGGAATGCTAGGTCGACTGCCATTCCCTTTAGGCTTCTTGTTGCCATTGTTGTTGCGATTGTAGTTCCACTTCCTTTCATCAGCCTTCCTCTTATGCTGGTTACTTCCCCCCAAGTCTTTCGTTGAGTAGAAGAACTTTGCCTTGAAGCTTTACTTATTTATGGAGTAGGATCCTTAACGATCAGTTGAAATTGCTGCAGCACCTCAGCATAGGTAGGTAGACGCAGCACTGTTATGGCGTTGTACAGCTCTAGCCTCGGTCCTTTCTAGAAACGTCTTGCTTTGCATTCTTCGGTATCCACCAGATGTGGCACATAACAAGAAAGTTTATCAAATTTTCTCTCATACTCTACTAGAGAAAGGTTGCCTTGAGTCAAATGCAAGAATTCAGCCTCTTTCTCATCTCGCTTCATGATAGAAAAGTATTTTTCCAAAACAACTTCTTAAATTGGGCCCACAACATAGGGATTTCTTCGAGATTATAGGCCCGCTTGACTATATCCCACCAGTGGCTAGCGCCCTTCTTGAGCATGAATGAAGCGCATACCACTTTTTGAAACTCAGTGCACCCCATTAGAGTGAAGATTTTCTCTAGATCACGGATCCAATTTTCAGCCACCAATAGGTTGGTAGAGCCCTCAAACATTGGAGGATGGAATCGCTTGAATTGCTCGACGACTCCACTAATTCCACTAGGTTGTTATGGTCCTTGACCCGCAAGGCCTGCAACTAACTGGCCATGTTTGCCATGTTATTATCATTAGTGTCATTGACCCTTGGCCTTCCACGAGGCATCTTTGAAATAGTAGCATACCATACAAAATAATTAATATAGACAAAGAAAAGCAACCATAATAGCACATATATATATATATAGCATTTCAATTGAAAGAAGTTTGTCACAAATTAGATAAACATAAGTAACAGTCAATATAGATAAGCACAATAATAGTTCAAGCACAGTAAAAAAGTCATAGATAGGTTACCACTACTACTACTAATAAAATAACTAATCTCTCCCCTTACTCATCCCCAGAATATTCCTCGGTGTCTTCTTCTTCTTCGGGGTCCTCATCTTCCTCAGGATCCTCTTCTTCCTCAGGACTCTCTTCAACTACAACTACCTCCGATGCATGTGGAATCTCAACCCCAAGATAATCTAGATGATCATTGAAAGCTGCTTGCTAGGTCGGGTCATCCTGGTATCAATCCATGTACCATTGATACATCCGATATCCATGGTCTCTCTAGAATTGATCCAATTCCCTTGAATCTACATACCATGCCCGCTCATCAGGTAGGGGCGCTGCCATAGTATACCCGCTCAGGAACCTAGCTACATCAATCATCTTCTAATCCAGCTCCTGACATAGTGACTCCTCGGATGCTCCGATCTCCTTACACTCAGCTCTGGAGGATGATGCTGGGGTACATGCTGTCTTACGATGTGATGGCGTCTCACACACCATGACTCCTTTGCTCGGACGTTGCTGTGGCGTGCAGGATGAACCCTCAGTAATCACCTTTGCTTGGTAAAGTTCGGCTACAATATCACTGTGGAAGGATGTAGGCTTTGGGCTCAACCTCGGCCTTTTGGAGATAGATGCATCCAACACATCATGACTTCGTTTGCATGAAACACAAGAAGGAGTAGTAACTCGTTGACCCATCTTAGTACAATAAACCAAACAAACACAAGGTCAACAATAAAACAAAACCAAATACTAGTAAAGTAATCTACCTTTGGCGTGTGAGTGGACACTAGAGTAGGCAATCAGTACAAATTTCAATAAACTTAGGCTCTAATACCAAAAACTGTAACACTCCTTTACCCGAGTTTGAAGACCTAAATAAAGAGATGTCACTTCAAAAAGGCAGTACAAAAAAAACTAATATAAAGAAAATTTCCTTTTGAAACATAACCAAAAAACTAAATAAAAATTTTCTTTACTCTTTAGGATAAAATTTAAATCGTTGGTATTAATAGCAAAATTAAAATATTTCTAAACCCCAAAAAACACAGTTCTTTACAAAGACCCACAACGTAAAGAAAATGAGTTGTATTTGTATCAGAGTTTTAATATTATTAAAAAGGAAATACAACTGCGAAACTAATTTGTACTATTGCCACCCTCCGTCGGTCTGTCATATCATTGCCAAACTGCTTGGTTAGGGTTTAGGATTACCTAAACACAAGAAACAAACAGGAGTGAGTGAAAAACACTCAGTAGGTTCCCAACATGTATGTGATGATGCAGTACAATATGTTGAAGGAATGTCAACAGTTATGAAAACCTCTTGTTCATTCCTCTTTTTAAAAGCAACCATCTATGCAATAACTTTTAAAACTCTTATACATAGAACTTTTCACTTTACATAAATTTTAATTATGTTGGAGCTAGTTACCCGTCGACAATTCTGATTTTCTAAAGCAGCACACATGCATACTTTCAAGGAAATCCTTACACACTTAATCGTTTGGAGTAAACGATATGAGTGAGTATGAAACTCACTTCCATCCGCGTCATGCAAGTGCCGAGGTTACATCCCACACACACACCAATATGCTTACATGTGCACACATGTGAGAATCCAATCTCTCCACTCACTAGTTAGTGAGACCTCTACTAGACGATTCACATTCACAATCATATAAGCTCTATCCATTTTAAATTTTAACTGCCTACGAGTATATAGTCATGTCTATACAATGCATAACTTTTAAAACATGAGTTGACAAGAAAATAATTTCTCTTGCATATAACAAAAATTTCCATGATGAGTTGCAATGCATGCGTATGCTTATGCCATAGCTAGCAAACACCATTCTTATGTCATCAAAATACATAGCTTCAAATACAATTAACTCCCATATGCAAGGCAACACATGCATTTAAATACTTATATATATAAAATTTTATCATACATAGCCATAGGTATAAATTCATTCTAATAACTCAAGTTATTAATTACTATATGCAAATCTATACATATACACATATATATATATATATATTCATACAAATATATCCATGTGAATAGACCCATTTATTTCCAAAAAACTATTTCGAAATAGCATTTTAATTACAAAGGGAAGCAAGTATCATCATACTTAAATCAAATGCCAGCAACCATACTTTATAAATAAAATTGTAACCTCATTAAATTAACCAACATAAGAAGTATGAAGTTTCATACTTTATTTGTTTAAGAAAAACTAAATAAATATCAAAGTTGGTTTTAGATAAAGTAGTCATGGAGTTTGATTTAAATCCAAATCCTAAACTAGTCACATTATTACCTTTACTTAGTTTATTAAAACCATACAAATAGCTAGTCAAGTACAACTCACTTTATTCCAAAATTTTCAGCAAGAAACAACATTTATCCTAACTTAAAACCATATACAAAAGCTGGTCACAAATAGTTACAATTTCAAAAATTTTCAGCAAAATAAATAAAATTGTAAAAATTATAAAACCCTCAATTTAACTCCAAATGGAGAAATTCTAAAACCAAAACAACCATAACTTAATGAAATAAAAGAGAAAAATGTGAATAAAAAATTAGTAAAAATCGAAGGCCCTGAAATATCACCAAACCCGTGGGTTATGGTGCAGGGTTCTCCCAAAACATTTATCTGTCTAGTCATTTTGAAACAATTTTTTCTCCCTCATCTAAATTCCGATTGTAAAAATTCAAAAACGACTATGTTCACAAGACACTCAAATATGTACAATAAAAATTTCAAAATTTTTGGGCAAATACCCAAATTCCAGTAACAGATCAAAGTCCACAAAAATTTCAGATTTTCTGGTTCACAGCACACACATTTTCAATCAAGACACTAGATGAAAAAGGGGACCCTACCACTATACAGTATTAGAGCTTTGATTAACTTCTAAAAAACCTATTTCAAACAGCCCATCTTATAAATTTCTAAGTGGTCTCAAGTGAATCCATGAAGAAAAATACATAAAAAGGGTAGATCTATGTCACAAACAACACTAATACACTACCAAAACACTAACAAACACAAGTAGAGTTTGGGTTCTACCTTGGATTAGCTAAAACTCCACTTAGAGCCTTGAGAATGCAAGCCAAAAACCTCCCTCCAGCAGCTGGAAATAGTTGGCCCTCTTCCTCCTTTCTCTTCCTTGAATTGTTGAAAATCTCTTGAAAAAAACTTGGAACTAGCTTGATCTCCCATTCTTCTTCCTTTTCTCTCTCTAGAACCCTTTCCTCTCTCTTTCTCTAGTGATGGGCTGCAGTAAGAGGGTGTGGCTAGGGCTTTACTTCTTCTTAAAGGTTGCTTTTAAAAAGAGCTTTAGGGTTTTAAAAAGGGTGCGGCCAAACTTGGCTACTTTAACTTAAGTTTGACCAAAATTCAAACTTGGTTTTGCATGTGGTCCCCCTTTTCACAAAGTAAGACCACATTAAATTCAAACTTGCCACATACACAGTCAAGAGTCAAGAAAAGAGTCTCAGTTATTACACTGCCAATCAAAGTGATGATGTGGCAGGGTAGACTGTTGACTATTAACTTTGACTAAAACTTTGACTTTACTATAAAATGAAACAAACACACATAAAATATAGAAGATCACATACCACCCAGTCCCAGTCAACCAACCCTAGACCTTGACCCGACAGTCAGTGGTGCATGCATTGACTTTGACCGGAGTTGACTTTGACCACAAGTCAACTGTGCACAAAAGTAAGCAGATATTACAGTATATGTATTACATATATTAAGCACTTCATACATATACATTAAACATATATATAATTTGTACATATAGATTTTTTTTAAGCAGATGGATACTATTATTAATGATACTATTGATTATGGATATTATTTGATTAGTTGATGTATGTTTGTTTTATTAATTTTAAGTTAACTTTGTTATGATTTTGTTTTAATTTTGTGGTGATTTTTTCTTCCATAAAATAAGTAAAAAGTTATTAAAATTGATCAATTTATTTAACGAGTTTCACAATAATTTAATAAATGGGTTTGAGTTTATATATTTCAATATGAAAGCTTAACGGGTTGGGTTGGTGAAAAAATTTGACACGAACACAAAATCACACGACACGAACACGATACGTTGTCATCCCTAATAATAAAAGGATGCAAATGTAATGTAGGGGTGATGCAATATTTCTTTTAAAAGTTGCAATTAATCGGACATGCGAATCAACCTTTTTAAACATTACCAATATCAAATACGTGCTTTATCTCAAACACTACTCGTTTAGGCTTTTACTTCAAAAAGTCCTTTATGAATCCATTGGACACACTAATTAAGGGTAATTCGACGCCATGCCACCTTTGAAGATATTTTGAATTATTTTTTTACTAGCTTCAGTTAAAATTATTATTTTGGTCAATTTAAGTGTGGAATATGCCTAACTACCCCTTTGAAAATTAACAACTTTGGAAATCTCTTTACATCTTCTACTTCAGTACTAGTTAAAAAATAAAGATAAATAAAGAAGAAAATGGTTAATAAGCAATCACAACTACGTACGAACTATAAGTTAAAGAGTGGGTGAGGTGAATATGAGTGTTTCTTTTCTTTTTCAACTTTTAAATTGTTTGAATGATATTAGATCCTGACCCATCTTCATAAGTTTTTCGAGGTTTAAGTCTTATGTAGGAAAATAAGTTTATTATAGGTAAACTAAGTATTTTTAGATAATTTTGATGAGTATGGTAGATGATTTAGGATTTATCTAAAAAAAATTAGTGACGAACACTTCGATAGTGATAAACAGCTTTGTCATTGCTAAAGATTTTACATAAAGTTTCAGACTTCACTAGTGACGAAACATTTCACTAATGCTAAATATATTGTACATAGAATTTCAGACTTAGCTAATGATGAAGCACTTTGCTAGTGTCAAAGCATGTATTTTACATGGAATTTCAAACTTCGCTAATGATAAATAATTACGCTAGTGCCGAAATATATATTTTACATGGAATTTTAGACTTATCTAATGATGAACCAATTCACTTGTACCAAATGTTATATTTTACATGGAATTTTAGATTTCACTAGTGACAAACCAATTTCGCTTGTGCCGAATATTGTATATATTTTTGAATTATGTAGTTTTTGTGATATTGTTCACTTACATTTGATGATCATTTCTCCAATGCATGACAAAGTACAGATACAACATAATATAGTAAAATGCTTGATCAATTCATTGGTCTACCAATGAAATTGTCTTGGATTGCCATTTGTACATAAAATATTACAATAATTGATGCAACTGAGGGATCCAGATCATCAATTTATCAATATGATATGCATGTTAGACTCCGTGTTAAAAAAATACCCAAAGAGTAACAAATGGAGATTCAAAATCATTGAGGAAGTGCTTCAGCAAAATATTGAAAAGATTTGTCAATAACAAATTTATTTGAAAACTACCGAATTATACTATCATATTACGTCCAACACAACACGAATTCGATATCTATGAAAAGACACTTCAGTAAAGTATGATGAAGCTAAAACACAATATTATGTAGCAAAATAATTGACCAATTCCATTGGTAAAAAATCTTTACCAATAAAACTGATCAAATTTTTTATCTACATATACTGTGAACTTGGATTGTTATTTGTTAATAATATTAATGAGTAATTTGATGAAATGCCCACACACTCAATAATTTTTATAAAAATAGACGCGCGTGAATATTTTTAAAAATACCAATCATTAGCCGAAAATACCCTTGAACTTTAATACTCACAACTATATCATTATTTTTCTTATTTTTTCACCTTTTTATTCCTTCATTTTCTACTCTTATAATTTTTATTAATTTTGTGACATATTTTTTCTATTAAACTGCATCAATTTATGAGTATTTTAGTTTTTGAATCAAGTAATTTCATTAAGTATTGAATGAGATATGATTTTTATAAGTTTTTAAACTATCCAGATTTTATTCTTTTTCCTTATTTTTTTTATTTATTTTTTCGTCTTTCTTTTCTACTCCTATGATTTTTATTTATTTTGTAACATATTTTTCTATACAATTAGGTCAAGTGGTGAGCATTTTGGTTTTAAATAAGTCATTTCGATAAGTATTGAATGAGATATAATTTTTACAAATTTGTTAGTTTTTCTGAAAAAATACTTATTTTGGACGAAACCCACCCATTTTTTGCGAGATCCGCTCATTTTTGGCGAGGCCTGTCTATTTTTGGTGAGAATCGCCTGCCCATTTTCAGCAGGCCTCATCAAAAATGGGGGGGCCTCAAAAATGGGCGGACCTCAAAAAATAAGTATTTTTTTTAAATAACTAATGAATTTGTAAAAATCATATTTTACTTAATACTTATTAGAATGACTTGATTTAAAAACCATAATGCTCACCACTTGACGTAGTTTTATAGAAAAATATGTAACAAAATAAATAAAAATCATAGGAGTAAAATAAAAAGATAAAAGAAAACAAAAATAAAATAAAGAGGAAGAATAAAATTTGGATAGTTTAAGAACTTATAACAATCATATTATATTCAATACTTAATGAAATTATTTGATTCAAAAACTAAAATGCTCATAAATTGATGTAGTTTAGATGAAAAATATGTCACAAAATTAATAAAAATTATAGGAGTAGAAAATGAAGAATCAAAAAGGTAAAAAATTTAAAAAAATAATGATATAGTTGTGGGTATCAGAGTTCAAGGGCATTTTCAGCTAATGATGGTATTTTTCAAAGAATATTAATGCGTGTCTATTTTTATAAAAATTATTGAGCATTTTATCAAATTATCCTATATTAATTGATGTAATTGAAAAGGTTCAGTTATCATATGGTATGAACATTAAAGGAAAATACTCACAAAGTAACAAATGGAGGAATTTTCACCAAAAAATTTTTAAGAAATTGGGTGGGCATATGAACTAGATCAAAGGGTTATAAATGAAAGGAAAGTGGAGATTTAGAGTTAGTATAGAATTATGAATATTTATATTTATAAAGGAAGAAGAAGAAGAAGTAGAAGGTGGAACAGTTAGTGGCTACCCACTAATAAAAAGAGATCTACAGTTTTATTCATAAAAAAAGTAGAAGGTGGAAGAGAAGTTAAAGAGGGGTTAAAAATATTAATTGAGACGTTTTATATTCATGGCAAATTAATTATTTTAAGAGAAAATAATAATCAATAAATGAACCAAAAATTTCATCATTAGCCACTAATAAATGAGACCAGGCCTACTTAACTTAGCCGTAACTTTTGATTATTGGATAATTGTTATAATATTATTTCAATTTTTTGACAATTTTTTTGATAGAAAAAAAATAAATATCATGTGTAAGTGACAATATAAATTCTAGCCTACTGGTACCGTTAAAAGGTTCCTCGGGAAAATATTGCTACCAGTTAACGTAGAATAGGCCTTTCAAAATCTCACACAAACCATTAGCGAATCGCCGATTCACCGCCACTGGACTCCGAGCTACCAATCTTAAGTCAGGTTTGCGAATCTGCAATCCTAACCCTAACTGTGTGAGCGTCGGATCTCCAGGTCCAAAGAGTCCATTCTGTTTTTTTTTCCTAGGGTTTTGGTTTAGTAATGGCGCCTGCAACCAAATTCAACAAGTCAGGCTCCGACGATTCTGAGACACCCTCGAACAATCTCTGGGTTGGGAACTTAGCCAGTGACGTCACCGATTCCGATCTCATGGATCTCTTCGCGAATTTTGGTGCGCTCGATAGCGTAACCTCTTACTCCTCTCGAAGCTATGCGTTTTTGTTCTTCAAGCGCATGGAGGATGCCAAGGCGGCCAAGGAGGCTCTGCAAGGGACACTTCTGCGTGGGAACCCCATCAAGATTGAGTTTGCGCGACCGGTTTGTTCTGATACTTTTTTCAATTTCACATGCATTTGTCTTTCGAGTAGTTTTATTTTGTAGAGAAGTCGAATCCATGTGGTTTCCTCGAGCATTTAAGCTCTTTTATTTATTTATTTTTTATTTTCCCTGTTTTCGCCAATTAGATTCTAGTTCTAGAATATTTATTTTGTTTTTCTTAAAAAAATTTATTTGTTTTGTTATTGTTTGTTCTTTTTCTGTTTCTTCTTACCTTTAGCTATCGGCTCTGGACATTCATGTTTTCTAAATTATAATTGTTTTCAGGCAAAGCCTTGTAAACATCTATGGGTGGGTGGAATTAGCCCATCTGTATCAAAGGAAGAATTTGAAGAAGAATTTTCGAAGTTTGGAAAAATTGAGGACTTTAAGTTTCTGAGAGACCGTAATACTGCATTTATTGAATATTTTAGACTGGAAGACGCTTCCCAAGCAATGAGAAGCCTGAATGGACAGCGTTTGGGTGGTGAACAGATACGAGTGGATTTTCTACGGTCACAGCCCTCAAAAAGGGTAAGTTTATTGTTTCAAGCATCAATCTTTCTCCTTAGATGTAATTATTGCTGTTAATGCATGTGCTAGATCTAATCTTCTGAGTAAACATTTATTAGGTTTTCAATTGAAATTAGACCATTGGTAAAATATATAATTACAGGTGTGGCTGATCTAATTGAAAGAAAATGCTCATCTGTTTTATCTTATGCAATCATGTATGTTTGTATTCTCCTTTTTGTTGGTATTATCTTGCAGCCTTCTTGTTATAGTTTATGGCTGTTACCTTCAGTTTCTCAAGCTTGTATTTTGTCTAGCAAACGTTTATAATTACGATACTTTTTGTTATTACTATTTATTTTTTGGATCAAGCTGGTTATTAAATGCTCTTGATTCTTCTACTTCTAATGACTTAAATAACGATAATTACCTTCCTTTGTTCTTTCTTTGAGATATGCTATTACCCCTTTTTCTTTTTGTTCTTTAATTGAGCTTGCTTTTTTTGGTTGCAACAGGAACAATGGCCCGACTCCAGGGATGGGCAATTTCAGGGTAGGAGCATGGTGCTTTCTGATTTGCATTCTGGGCTGAAAAGACAACAGGTGTCTTGACATTTAATCATTGTTATGCTAATTATTGGGAATTTTTACTTTATTGGCCTTGTTCAAATAGTTGGGCTTTTTTCTGAACTCTCAAGTATGTGCTTGCTGATTTTGTTTTGTGGTATATGCATTATTACTGTATGGAACTCAAGCAGTAGTTTGATCTCTGGCACTGTCAGAATCTTGAATGTGAAACTCATTTGAAAACAGCCTGCTATATCTTTCACTAGAATTAATTTTCTTAATTTTTGTATGATTCTGCAGTATTCTCATGCTCTGATGGGACGACGAGGTGATGGCCAGCCCAGTAATGTTTTGTGGGTAGGTTATCCTCCTTCTGTTCAAATTGATGAACAAATGCTGCACAATGCCATGATTTTGTTTGGTGAGATTGAGAGAATTAAAAGTTTCCCTTCAAGGCACTACTCTTTTGTGGAATTTAGAAGTGTTGATGAAGCTCGACGTGCCAAGGAGGGCTTGCAAGGAAGACTATTCAATGACCCTCGAATAACCATTATGTTTTCTAGCAGTGAATTAGCACCTGGAAAGGAGTACTCTCCCATTTATCCTGGTGGTAAAGGGCCTAAACCAGATATGCTATTCAATGAACATTCTTTCCGACCTCTGCAGATGGATGCATTTGGTTCAAATCGTTCGACACTCTCTACGGGTTTTCCTGGACCACTACAACCTGGTGGCGTTCTTGGACCCAATGTGCCGATGAGGACTTATGGTTCACAAGGTAGATTTGAACCTCTTCTTCCTGGCTCAGAGCTTAATGATTTGGCCAATCTTCCTAACTATCAGGAAGGTAATTCTAAAAATTTGATTGGTCCAAACTGGAGGCGACCTTCTCCGCCTGCTAGTGGCATGCTGTCTTCTCCTGCACACATCAGAACTAATCCAAGATCTGCTTCTAGTGCGTGGGATGTTTTGGATGTTAACCAATTTCAAAGGGATTCTAAAAGGTCCAGGATAGATGGTCCTTTGTCCATTGACGACATGTCTTACTCATTAAGAAAGATTGATGATAATGGATTGGTTTTGGACCAATCATATGGGCTTGGTCAAGTTGTTGATGGTAGTGTTTCTGGTCCATTTCCTAATGTTCAAGGCAGGAGTCACCTTAGTCCAGTTGGTGGAAGGATCTCAGCAGGAGGACCTGCTCAAGGTCATCCGGATAATGATTTTGTGTGGCGTGGCCTTATTGCTAAGGGTGGAACACCTGTTTGTCATGCACGTTGTGTCCCAATTGGGAAAGGAATAGAAGCTGAGCTGTGAGTATAATTTCCCTTATTATCTTTTCATGTATTTGATTTTACATTTTACTATTTTGAATTTGTTTGGTTTGAAATATTTATTTAATTGTTTCTACTTAATACATGTTGCATGGTACCATTTTGCTTTGAACTTTGAATTTGTTCTTGTTTCATTTAGAGATCCTTAAGACCTTTGGTTCTAGATAGAAGCCAATATTTCTTGTGTTCTCTGTATTATTTCAAAATATATAGCTGTTTTGGAGCATAGTTGGTTAGACAAGAAATATAAGGTTTATTAAATTCCACCTATATTTAAGTGTGTATAAAGCCAGTTTTCTCATGTGCATGTTGGCAGTCACATCTGGTAGATGTATTATTGAAAAACCTTAACTTGAAAGTTTGCATGTACTACATAATTTCAGATCTTTTCCCTTCATGAATTCCTTAGGTTCTTATGCATTCAGTATTCTAGAAATCATTTGATATTTTTCTTTTTTTCGATAGGAATTGATCTTTATTAATAGGAAATCAAAACAAAGGATAAAAAGGAAGACAATGGATCCTTATGAACAGCATTAAGAAATCATTTGATATGAAATTTGACTTTTCCCTGGCTTTGTAAATAAATCACTCCATAAGTTCAGAGTTTACTCGTATTTCCTTTTTGGGTAGATCAAGTTTACGTACGCCATTAGTGTATTCTGATTTAGCTTTTTTCTTGTTTCCTTTTGGATTGAAAGTTCTCATGTTTTTATCTTTTGCCGTCCAAATGTGGATTTTGATGTATTTGATGAAAAGTACTTCCATCATTTACAGATATTTAGACTGAACGTTATAATCTGTTTTTATAAATTGCTTGCAACATTTACAGATAATGAGGTGTTGTTTTTACAATCAGTTTACCTGTCTCACTTATTTTTCAAAATGGTTGTAAATCTGACTTGGCTTCTTTTGGGCATCATCTTCATGTAAAACACTGTTTCTCATGATTAATTTGGTCGGAAGGATGTTTTGTATTATGGGGATTGCTGGCATTTGTTTTATCTCTGTTCTTTGTTTTGTTAATGATCTTTGAGAGTTTCTCATTCACTATTTATTTACTCTGTGAAGTTTTGTTCCTTGAGAAAATGAGAAGTTATTGATTGGGTTTTTGGTAAATTTTTATTGATGAAGTTTTAGTTTGTGGAACTCAGTATAGGCTTGCTGTGATTGTAATAGATCTTTTACAAAGCATCTCTTTTATTATTCAACTTTCTTCATCATATTTCTGCAAATTATCTTTTTTCAGGCTATTAACTATCATATCTAACTTATATGGAAGCCCAGGAAAATTTAGAAACATGCATTCTGTATTGGTTTTGGCTAAAGTCTTAAGTAAAAAACTAATTCAACTTGTTTATTTTGGGTGTGAAGATCTTCATTATGATTATTATTTGGGGGAAAAGTCTACTTTATTTGAAAAACCAACTTTGTGTGACAGTTGGGTTTAAACCAAAATAGATATTTGAAATCATTATCAGGGTCTGCTTCTTTTTACTTTTACTTGTATTTTTTCCCCGTTTGTTGTTTTCAGTGTTTCGCTGTGGACTGTAAGTTTTGAAATTGTGGTCTAAGAAATGGATTTGTGTTCATTTTAGCATTTTTTTTATACATTATTTTGCGAAGTGCATCCAATCATATACCAACATAGATAATCTTGTAGGTATAACTGTGTAAATGTAACTTAAACATCTAGCTGTGCATATTAATGTGATTATGTACTGTTTTGCAGCCCTGAAATTGTTAATTGCTCGGCCAGAACTGGATTAGATATGCTTACGAAACATTATGCAGAGGCCATTGGGTTCGATATCGTTTTCTTCTTACCAGATAGTGAGGATGATTTTGCTTCCTACACTGAGTTTCTCCGATATTTGGGTGCAAAAGATCGTGCTGGTGTTGCCAAGTTCGATGATGGGACAACCTTATTTTTGGTTCCTCCTTCAGAATTTTTGACAAAGGTCTTGAAAGTTTCTGGTCCTGAACGTCTTTATGGTGTTGTTCTCAAGTTTCCACAAGTCCCTGGTAGTGCTCCAATGCAGCAACAGTTGCACCTGCCTATTCCATCTTCACAGTATATGGACAGACAACAGATTCCTCCTTCCCAAGCCGAGTATAATGTTATCCCATCAAAGGATGAACGAGTTTTACAGATGGATTATAGCAGGGTTTTGCAAGAGGAATCAAAGCTTCCTTCAAAGCCACTTTTTCCAGCTACCAATGAGTCTCCCGTATTGCATTCTGTTCCTCAAGATTATGCCTCTAGTAACACTGCTTCTATGTCGCAGGCTGGAGTTTCATTGACACCTGAGCTAATTGCCACCCTAGCATCCTTACTACCTGCAAATGCACAGACTTCTGCTCCAGAGGGTGCAAAGCCATCAGGCTCATCAACAATCAGGCCTTCTTATCCTCCTGTTCCACCCAATAAAGTAGCCCCTTCTCCTGGATGGAAGCATGATAGTCACCAAACTTCTGATCACACAGGCCATGCATTACAACAAATGGGAAGTCAGTTTAATTCTCAGGTGCAAAATCTTCCACAGTTTCAGCCATACCCCTCTGTCTCAAACATGCCTAGCCAATCTGCCCAAATGGTCCCTGGTAGCACGCAGTTCCAAGACTCCACTGTTGGTCTGTCACAGCAGGCAACATTTTCGTCAAGACCTCTGAGTAATTTTCCAGTATCTTCCCAAGCTGGACAAATGGTTGCTTCCCCACATCTCACCCAGTACCAGGTTGAAGTTCCTCCTGGTATCCAGAAAGGCTATGGGATTGGACATGGAACAGAGGCTTCTGGATTATATAACTCACCTGTTTCTCAGCCATTAAATAATTCTGTGACTGTACCCAGTCAGTCTTACAATGCCAATTCTGTGCAGTCTCAAACTCTAATGCCTTTAGCTGCTGATAAGGTGCATTCAGATGTTTCAAATCAGGTGCAACAGCTGCAATCTGCATTCCTTGGAGCTGGTCAGGGTACATCAGAAGGTGAGGTTGATAAGAATCAAAAATATCAGTCTACTCTACAATTTGCAGCTAGCCTTCTGCTCCAACTTCAGCAAAAACAGCAGCAGCAGCAAATTGGGAATCAAGCAGGACGAGGGGCTGGGGGTCAACAATGAGGTTGCCTCTTTTAGGTAATTTCTCCTTCTATTACTTCTACTATTTGAGTGCCTCCTGGAGCAAATATATATTCCTTGAATATGCTTGCTTGAGAAATTTGACATTGACTTGTTTATGCTTGTGTATAGATTTGTAAGCTTGAATGTTCTTTTTTTTTTAATTGATGTTCTACGTCTAGCATAGCATTTCCTCTAGGATTCTGGAGCTGTATAAATTCCCTGCTAGGTAAGCTGCTTCAAAGATTTTCTTAAGTGATCTGTCAGTGGAATTTGAGTTAGGGTTGGGATGATGGTGGATGATCTTTGGATTTGTTAGGGGACTTAACTATAATAGATAATTTTGGTCAGGAGGATTTAAGGGATTATCTGAATTGGGCATTGAAAAGATCTGAAGTAGTAGATACTTTTTATATTGGAGTTTAAATTGTTACTTCCACTTGCAGCCTGATTACACCTTGTATTTTTTCTTGTTATACAGCATTACCTCTTTAGGATTTTAGGATAACATTCTTGGTGATAACTCATCTTTGGTTGTGCTGTCTGTAATTATATATTTTGTTTCTTAGAATGACTAGTATTTTTTATTTGCAACATGCAGTAACTGTTATGAATTATACAACATAGTATTCTATGCTGTGTAGATTAGAATTATATTAAATATTGTTGTGGAAAGGGAGAGAGCCTTTTGTTTAATGAAGAATCCACAGCCAGAGAAACTTTATTAAGCACCTGATGGACTTCTTGTCTGTTGATGAGTTATTGAACAACAGAGCAGAAGTAGAAGCCATAGATTAGGAGTTAGTGGATGCATAGTTCTCTGTTTTGCACAACTGAAGCAGAACTGCACCTCTGAATTGCTTTACCAAGTTTCTGTGCAGTTGTCACTTGTTGGTGTCATGTCATCTTTGTACATGATGTGACAAACTAATTATATGGCATCCATGAATTTAGTGTACCCAAACAAGGAGAATACAAATGTCCTTCTGTAAGAAGTCTTAAAGTATTTCCCCAACCCCCCACCACCCACCCCCAAACACAAAAAGGTGAAGTTTCTAATTTTATAAATAGTTCCTTAGGTGGTTGGGAGTAAATTATTTTTAATTCCTTATGTGTCTTCTTTCGTTTTCAAACATTAATGATCTTTCCATGGAACAAAAATGATTATTCAGATCAACTATATTTCTTCATGATGCGGATTTTTTTATATCTCAAAGTCAAAGGTGTTCATTGTTATATACTTTTTTTAATTGTAGTGTCTATTTCGTGCATTGCAAGGATGTTTTTTCTTCATAATGTTGTTTTTTTTTTCCTTTTATTTATTTATTTATTTATTTTCCTTTTAAAAAAACCATTACAAAATTTGATTGTTGCTTATTTTTCTCCTTCCAGTTAGAGGGTTATGGCAATCAGTGATTAGGAAAATGAAATTAAATGAGTTAAATATATGGTGGTTTATTGATTTTGTTTCCAAAGTAATTGAAAGATGGTTGGCATATTTATTAGGTCTGTAATTACTTCTTAAAGTTACATCCAATACTAATTATTTAGATTAGTTAAGGCCTCTTGCAACTGTAGATGACAGATTAAATTTTGTTCTTGGGATGTCAAAGTCTATTTAATTGGGATAATAGAGCTTTATTTATCTTCATAACGCACAAACAGATCCTTGGTGTTTTGTTTGGAAACTCTTACAATACTGAATAATAAGCGTGATTATTGCCCTAATCATAATTCTTGATTTGTAGTGTCTGCCAGTCTACCTTAATCATACTGAATACTTAATTTATTATTTTTGTAACTGGCTTTGTTTTCTCTTATGATGATTTGACTAAAAGAGATAAAACTTTTTGGAGTAATTATGCTATAGGATGTCAGGAGAGATGTATTTCATTATTTTGCAGCTTGTAAACTTTGTTAGTTTCTTTTTTTATTTTAATGATTTCTGTTATTTCTCTTTTTCAAGATTCACTTCTGAACTATAGTGGTACTAGGTTTGTAGTTTCACGTAGAAATTTAAGGGTATTTTCAGATTCTCTTCGATGCCCATTTTCAGAGAGTGTTGAGGATTTTAGTTGTTTTTTGTTTTTTTGGCTGTGGTGGGTGAGTATTAGCGTTCTAGTGAAGTGGATTGTTTAGAAGATTTCAGTTCTAATTTAGTCTCTGTTTTTAGTAAAACGTTATAGGGATTTGGATAGATAAGTTTAGTAGCTGTTCTGAGGTTTTGATTTACTTTCTGTTTGGACTAGGTAATTCTCCAGGTAGGTCTAGTTGGGCTTCTTTATGCTTCTGAAATGTCATTGATGTTTCTGCATGTAGTTTATAATCTTTCTACTCTTTTTTACTTGCGTTTAACTATGGATTTGATATTGAATACTATAACAATGTTATACCAATTTTATCATAGCTGTCTGGAGAGGTGCCATTATTTTCTTCTATGATATCTCATCTGATATATGTTTCTTGCATGGTATGCACTAATAATACTTCTTGCCTAGTTAATTAGTTTTTACTCGTCGCATTGCAGTCAGCATAGAAACTTGTTCTTTTAGATATATTTGATTTTTGTATCATCAATCCCATTAAATGCTTCTGCTGTAAGTGTGTTGGTTGTTATATCTTACTTTATATGTGTAGCATATACTTGCATGTATAGCATATCTATGTGTGGCCTCTTGGAGAGGACATGTTTTGATCTACATAAGTATAGGATGTCTTTTTTTAACCTTATCTTGAAAATTGTAACGGTGAATTGTTATTGCATTATGTAATAGTCTATATTGGAATTTTTAGTGGATTTTATATAATGTAAATATAGAGTTATCACGATTCACAACTTGAAATGGGAGTCTTTGGAGGTAAACTTTTTTAGCCAATGTATTTGGCATTATAGAAATCTCCCTTTATTTCATCCATTACTTGCTCTTGTGAGGCAAGGGAATCAAGGGAAACAATAATGTTGAAATCAATGGAAAATAAAATCTTTGGGCAAAAAGTGTATGATCATAATGTAATGTAGTAATACACCTAATCACGTTCTCTAACTATGCAAAATACACTCCCGTACATAAGCCTACTTATTTAATTGCGTTCTGAATTGAGGTTAGTGTTTCTCAAATCAAGTAAACTTTCAAAACCCTCTTTAAGTGCTGCCGTTGAATAATATTATATTCTTCTTGACAGGCTTAATTGTGTAGGTGTAATAATAGGGATTCATTAGTTTAGGCTTCAAATGGATTTTGAGTATGGATCTACCTCCCCAAAACCGATGTTAAAAAATGATACTTCCTGAAGTTCTTCCGCTGTAGATTATAGTGCAGCCTCTCCAAATGAACAAAATTTTATGATGTCCAACACACAGCTAAATAATGATAAGAGCTTTGTAGTTTGCTTAGGATTTAGCTATAATTTAATATCTTTGCTACCTATGTAAACAATGTCATATGACTGAAAAGGCACTACAAATATTTGAGTTTTTTCCTTGTATGAAAAAAAAAAAAAAATCAAATACACTTAGCTTCCCATTTATCAAATTATGATTTGTCACATTAGTTTTAGCAAAAGGAATATCATGTTGATACAGTAGACTCCCATTGACGCTGTTTTGTGGAGGGAAAAACAATTCTTGATCTTAATTATAGACTTTGTGAATGAGTAATAACAATAATGATATACCACTTGTTACCTTGCTTAATTTATGTTTCAATTTAAGAGTCCCTATGTATGAATAAAAAAGAGTAAAATGGAAGAGGCATGGTGTATCAAGGAGAAACAAAATATATCGTGAAAATTTATAAACAGATTCGAAATCATCTAGGCTTGTACCTCAGAGCATTTGGTCTTGGCAAGTGGAGTTTCCCGTATGCATTGCTTAAATCTGACATGTAATCCAATAATCTTTTTGGTGGTACAACCTATCTAACAATCTCTTTTGGTTCCAAGAACCTAAATTTTGCCCTCGCCTAGTCTCAACGCTTGTTCATTCATATCAATATTATTTGGATTCTATGGCATAGATGATTCTATTTACCATTCTGGGAACATAAATGGGGAAAGGAAAGAAACAATACATCTTTGTTTTCTTTTGTTCTACGAGGATTGAATAAAGTTGACAAATTCGTTCCTAGAAATCAATTTATTGGTTTTATATTTCTGATTGGTATTTTAGGTGCATACGCGTGTTGGTCAAGTATTGTCATGATAATTGCGGTTACATAGCCTTTTCTTTGCGTTTCCAATTCTTGTTTCATTTTCTTGCTATTGATATTTGACGCTTTTATGATAAAAGGTCGAACATATGGCTTAGAAATAGGTTGGGTAACAAGCATACTGAACTGAGACTTGTTATCCTTTGATGTTGCTGGCATAGGTAGGTAAGTATTCAGAACATTGGGTGTTCTGGAACCCTGTAGCACCTTTAGATGCCGGACTAACCCATACAACATAGTAACATTTCTTATGAAAGTTATTTTTAGCAAGATCTTCCAGATTATTATAATTTTGAATGATGCTTTTTTCCTTGGTGGGTGTGGTCAGATTTATTTAGATCCTTCATATAATTGTTAAAATGGACAGCTTACAATTTGTAGTTGGATGAATCCTCGTCCACATTGTTTTAAGCTGATCATGAATGCATTCGAGCTTGAGAGTCAGGCTTCTGGGATTGCGGTAGTAGTCGAAATGCTTAAATGGGCAACTCCAACTTCTCCGTCTAGTGTAGCGAATGAACTATTCATCCAAATGTGGTTACTTTGATCCTGCGTTGTAGATTTATTAGTCTGCATTCGGGCTTTAAAAGAAGAAAAAAAATTTAATCCTGGGTACAGCAAAACTGGGTATTGCAGTTCTAAGCGTTTTCTTTGTGAATTCCTCGTGTGCCGATAAAAAATTATGAAATTCTGCATTTCCTTGAACTCGTGCTTACAGGCTTTATAATGGGAAGAAAGAAAAATATGTCAACCCAATTTAACTCCAAAACCATCCTACCTTCTCATCTTCAGTTTCAGCAAAGCTAGTAAGGCCTGTTTTGTGTAGATGCTAGCTAAAGTAATATATCCAATTAAAATGACCCAAAACATTAGCTGTTAGATGGTCAACGTTTTTGTGTTCTGAACAAATAATAATCACTTATAGGCCTTATCAATCAGATGTTCGGATATATTGGGTGTTTTATGAAAATCGATATGAACCTCTTTTTTTTTTTTTTTTTTTTTTTTTTCTTGTTTTCTTTGTTTTCCAGTAATGTCGGTACTTTTGGGTGGTGGAATCTTTTGAGTGCGTAGGATCTGAATTTTGCAGAAGTTGGGGTTAGAAGATGAAAGAACTAAAATTGTGTTTATTTTTTTTTTTTATTTTTTTCTAACATATATCATCAATCTTTTAAACCTGTAGGTGTAATGGAGGATTGTAGGTGATCATGAAAATAGAAATGGCAAAAAGGTAATCAAATCCAGAAGTGGGGTCTGAATGCATTTTTTGAGTTTGGAGTTGGTTTGCAAGGTGGACCAGTCGAAGTGTTAAGAGACGAATGTACAAAGCAATTTCAACTAGATAGCTTTTGTTTCCATTTTTTTTTTAAATTATTATTATTTTTTATAAATATTTATTTGGTTTTATGAGCTTTTGTTGATGGAATCTCTCTCTCTCATCCCAAACACCCACTAAGGAAGAAGCCGGCTATCCTAGAAAAAGATTAATTATAACTTCTCACGGTGGAAAATTTATGGTACGGAGACGTACTGCTATCCTAGAAAAGATTAATTATACCATCTCACAATGGAAACTTTATGGTGCGCGGATGTACCTCTCTTTTATTGCCAATTGTACAATATGTTTCCATGTAATAATCAGGCGAAAACAACGGCAAGGAAATCTTAATTATCTTTGACGTTGCCTATCTGGGACCGTGACTGAGCTTCCTATTGCAGCTCTTCTCCTATGTTTACGGCCGACATATTTTGTAGAATTCATAAACTGATTGGAAACCACACTGAAGCTCTGTTTCAGTTTCTAATAAACATTTATATTTCTAACTCTAAATCCCTTGAAAGATATGAAAAAAGAAAGTGAAAAAGGAATTTATTTATTTTGTTTTAATTGTTCTTTTTTTTTTTTGAAACATCTATTTAATTGAAATTTTTCTAACGTTGAATAGTAAAACACATAGCGCTCAGCCATTGCGGGAGAAATATAATGACATTCAGAGAAAAAAAAATATAGAATGACATTAAGAGAAAAAAACATAGAGTCGACGATTTAAATTGTTTATTGAAAACTACAAACAACTAAGGAAATGGTTTATTGACCAAAAAAAGAAAAAAAAAAAGGAATTTCGAAAAATATATCTAAGAACTAAGTTTTTCTTTTTTTTCCTATAATAAATATGAATCTTTCTATTTTCATGTGAGACTTGAGAGATTCGATCTTATATTAATGCAACAATGGATAATTCACATAGTGGGCTGAATTTTTTTATGTCATGATCAGACCCAGCATAAATTAATAAAAAATAATCATTTTTATTTTAAGTCAAATTTATTATAATACCCTTAAACATATGAAAAATTTGAAATCTTTAATAATTGAATTTTTGACTAGTTCAATCAATACCACACCGAACCCCTTACTTATCAATCTTCTCCGTCGCCATCGCTGTCCTCACCTTCACGTTATTTGACATCTCCTTTTTCTTTCCATTCCTAATAAAGGCTAGTGCATTTCACCTCTTGCTTTATGTATTAGAGATCTAAATAGGTTTATTGGTTGTTGGGTAATTTTTCATGAGTAATAATGATGGATTTTTGGTTTTTTTTCATGAGTAATAATGATGGATTTTTGGTTTTGGGTTATTGGTTTTCAATGCTTGGGAAGGGTGATTGTATTTAATGCCTGCAAGAGCATAAGTGGTTGAGTGCATGCAATCTGTTTGAATGAAATATTTTGATGTTTGAATGCATGCAATGTCTTTGAAAAATGCTTGGGTGTAGCTTTACATGCAAGTATTTGAATGAATGCATATGTCTTTGAATGCATGTAAGGTGTTTGATTAAATATTTGAAAGAAAAAAGGTATTTAAAAATATGATTTGATGTTGAATGCATGCAAATGTTTGGGTGGTGGGGTTTGAATGCATGCAAATTGGTGTTCATTTAGTGTGGTGTTGATAATATGATAGGGGATTAGATGGGTGGGGCGATGGTACACTAGCCCAACTATGGACCCTCAGTCTCCCCCTACCCACTAAACCATCGACTGTAACACCCCCGACCAAACCTCATGGACTCGATCTAGGAGATGCTACCCACATTGCAAATGTCATAAAAATAAGACCAATTTTTTTTTTTTCTCTCTTTACTTCGGATCCACACACTATTTATTAACAATATTATATTTGTAAAAATAATAGTATGAACTTTAAAATTTAACATAATAATAATATTTCAAAATCATAACCCACATATAAAAAAGAGCTTGATAAAATATCTTCGTCTTATAAACTTATTAAACCAAAATAATTAAATTTAAAAAATAGCATAGTAGAAACAAAACATCTTATTAACTAGGATCATGCAGTTCATCATAGTCGAACACCATCTCGTAGATTTTCTAAATTCACGTTTCCTAAATTCATGTTCCACTCATTCGATTTCAGAGCCATTACCTATACACATAAGCTAACAAAAGTGAGTGACAAAATTACTTAGCAAATTTCACAATGCACACACACAATATGGAATGTATATACTCATGCGTGAACCAATTCATACTTGCTTACTTCCAAATAAATCTTCCATAGTTCCAACCAAAGCTTCTTTATTTAGTTTGAAAAAAAAATAAAAATTAACCTTTGTAGGACCTTCATACACATATACTTGGGAACTATTACCGTCGGTAATTCATACAAACATCCCTGAATAGTTGAACAACATATCCCAAGAGATTTCAAAAAAATTCATACATAACATGCATACAAAAATTACAGCAATTTGTTTTGCAGAAAAATTCACTTATGATATGCATATTAAATTCCAGCAACAATTAACATCATTTACGGGTAAACTAAACAAGCTTATAAGACATATAATATGCATATAAAAACACCGTTATTATTCCCTTAGGTATTTGGCAGTGATAACTTAATATTCAATTTTCAATTCTTGCCAAAATGGATCCTAAATAATTTTCTAGCAAAGTAACATTTATGAAAAATACTAAATTGTTATGTAATTTACCAAGCAAAGGTGCATAATTTATTCTACTAAAAATCCAGCAACCCATATATCCATACTTGCCATGATAGATCTCATATTATACAGTACCAAAATTTTTCAGTAACCATTACACAATCTAAATATAATTGTAATATGATTTCGGAGTAATAACATATATATACATTTATCCAGAAAATTCCAGCAACATATTAAGAATTTGAGTTCACTTATAATATAAATATTTGATGATTTAATAAACTAATAAGCCCAGAAATTTTCTAGCAAACCTAATCTTTTTTTTTTTCCAAATGAAAATTGAATTAAATTAACTTTAACTTAGGAAAATTGTTGTTTAGTACCAACCAAATTGAAACTAATCAAATCTATTCAATTGTTATTACCTCAGGTGTACTCAGCCTTACTTGAAGTGCCAGGTGGAGGGGGATCTATTTGGGGGCTGAGTCAGCTGCTCTAGACTCCTATAAGGTTGCAAAGCTGGAGCAGTAAGAAGGCTCTACCCACTAACAGAATTCTGGGTTAATGAGATCCACATTGAAATCCCTTTGATTTATCAAAAAAAAAAATTAGATCTATTCAATAACATACCATGAATTACTGATAAACTATAAACAAAATATTCAATCTTGAAACACACATGAGGATTAGCCATTAAGGTTTTTAGAGATCAATATATAATTTTGTAAAAACCAAACTTTCGATGAAAATCCTTGTAAATTTTCAGCAATTCCATAAAACCCTTATATAAATTAAAATTTTCCGCACACTCAATCCATGACATCATGTACAATTCATCAATACAATCCATAGAAATTGAAGAAGAAGAAGAGAGATTCAAACAAACAATAATTTAATTGTGGAACTTGCCTTGAATCTTCAAAACCTTTGAAAACAAAAATTTTCTCTGTCAATTCTTTTGTCTATAATTTTAAGCACTAAGAAGGGAAGGGATTTCAGAAAAATTTTCCTCCTTGTTACCTCTTAATTTATAGAAATAAAAACCCTAATCAAAACTAGTTTTTTAGTTAAAATATGTTTCCTATATCAATTAAAAATCAAAATTCAAATAACAAAATACATACATAAATGGGTGGCAACCACTTAGTCACACACATACATACACATGCACCCACATGTGTGACACACACACACACACACACACATGCATGACCACATGATCCCAATCCCAAACGGTTAGAGTCTCATGGGTCCTCTTGCCCAAGATGAATCTAGGGTTGACCTTGACCAAGGTTGAGTTTCCGAAAACTTCATATATGTGCACATAACAAGAATTTTTTTTTAAAGGCGGTTATTACAGTTCACCCCTCCTAAAAAGAAATTTCATCCTAAAAATTTGCGCAAATAGAAACTAAAACCTACCAAAAACAAACTCAGGTACTTGGATTTCATTTCGTCTTTACGTTCCCATGTTACTTCTTCCATATTATGGTTCCTCCAAATAACTTTAACCAAAGGAATGGTCTTAGTCCTTAGCACTTGATCTCATCGATCTAGGATTTCCATCGGCTTTTCTTCATAAGTAAGATCATCACGTACTTCTAACGGTTCAAACACTAACACATGTGATTACGCTTCCTCAATATAGATACATGGAATACATCATGCACACTTGATAAATTTGGTGGAAAAGCTAAACGATAAGCCAATTCACCAATCTTTTCTAAAATTTCAAATGGTCCAATGTACCATAGACTTAGCTTTCTTTTCTTTCCAAACTTCATGACATCATTCATTGGTGCCACTTTAAGAAAGACATTATCTCCTACATCGAAACTCAGATCCTTTCGCCGATTATCAGAATAACTCTTTTGTCTATCTTGAGCAACCTTTATTCTGTCTAATTCTACTTATGACTTCACTCATCTACTGTAGAATTTGGGGTCCAAGTAGCTTTTTTTCGCCTACTTCATGCTAATAAGTCAGAGATCGACATTTTCTTTTGTACAAAGCTTTGTAGGGTGTCATGCCAATAGTTGCATGATAGCTGTTGTTGTACACGAATTCCATAAGTAATATATGTTTCTCCTAGTTCCCTTGAAAATCCAACATACATATACACAACATATCTTCAAGTGTTTTAAACTTCCTTTCAGACTTTTGTCATATTAAAGATGAAAAGCAGTACTAAAGTTCAACTTCGTTTCCATGACCTTATATAGACTCTTCCATAACCCGATGCAAACCTTGAATTACAATCAGACATAATCGAAATATGCACTCCATAAAGTCTTACAATCTCATCCACAAAAAGTTGCTCTAACCTTTACATATAATGTATTATATGCATAGGTAAGAAGTGAGCTGACTTGGTGAGTCACTCCACTATTATCCATATTGCATCATTACCATATTGAGATAATGGTAATCTCACAACAAAGTCAATGGCAATATTTTTCTACTTCCATTTAGGAATCATAAGAGGTTTAAGCATACCAGAGGGTCTCTGATACTCTATCTTCACTTGTTGACATGTTAGACATTGCTTTACGAACTGCACTATATCCCTTTTCATTTCTTTTAACCAATAAACTTTAGCGACGTCCTTGTACATCTTAGTAGCTTAAGGATTTACTGTGTAATGCGTACAATGATCTTATACTAAGATTTCCTTTTTAATTATTTCAACGCTAGGCACACAAAGATGACTTCCAAACTTTAGGGTTCCATATGCAGCAAGATTAAATTCAGACCTCTTTCCTTGAATAACTTACTTCTTAATCTTCTTTAAACTTGCATCATTTTCTTGTTTTTCCTTAATCTTGTTATCCAATGATGGTTGTACCTTGAGTGTATATAACATGTGTGAATATTGATTAGGAATTAACTCAACATCCATTATTCTCAGGTCTTTCAAAATATACAATTGCGTAGTAATTAGATTGCCAATAAAACCAGCATACTTTCTACTCAAAGTATCGGCTACTATATTGGTCTTTTTAGGATGATAATTGATAGAACAATCATAATCTTTAACCAATACCAACCATTTTCGTTGTCTCATGTTTAGCTCCTTTTGAGTAAAGAAATACTTCAAACTTTCATGGCTAGTATAAATGTCATACTTCACTCTATAAAGGCAATGCCTCCAAATCTTCAATGCAAAAACGATAGTAGCTAACTTTAGATCATATGTTAGGTAGTGGCCTTCATACGACTCTAATTGTCATGATGCATAAGGAATTACCTTCTTATTTTTGCATAAGCACGCAACCTAATCCTTTACTAAAATTATTACTATAAATCACGGATGTCTTTTCCGTTAGGTATAGTGAGTATAGGGGCCGTAACCAGCCTTTCTTTAAGCCACATGAAAATTTTCTCTCAAGCTTCAATCCAGACAAACTTCACATCATTTTTCATTAGTTGCGTTAATAGAATAATAATCTTTGATAAAAAAAAACCTTTGAAGTTCTCCTATGTTTGTCGGCCTTTTCCAATCTTGTACAGCCGTAAGTTTACTTGGATCAACTTGTATTCTTTAGACATAACATGACCTAAGAAAAAAATCTCCTCAAGCTAGATTTCATACTTCTTGAATTTGGTATAAAGTTGCTTCTTACGTAATTATTGTAACACAGCTCTTAGATATTCTTCATGCTTCTCAACACTCTTGGAATAAACTAGTATATCATCAATGAAGATAATAATAAATTTATCTAAGTAGTAATTGAACACTTGATTCATCAGATCCATGAAGGCAGATGCATTAGTTACTCCAAACAGCATAACCAAAAACTCAGTGTTCATATCTTGTTCTAAAAGCACTCTTTGGTATATTTACCTCCTTTATCTTCATTTAGTGATAACTAGATCGAAGATCAATCTTTGAGACCATGTTAACTCTTTGTAATTGATCGAACAAATCTTCAATCCTTGGTAACGAGTATTTATTCTTGATCATCACATGGTTCAATTCTCTATAATCAATGCACAGTTGCATTGATCCATCTTTCTTCTTTACAAACAAAATTGGTGCTCCACATGAAGAAACATTTGGTTGAATGAAATTTGTTTCTAAAATTTCTTGCAGTTGTTCTTTCAATTCTTTTAACTCTATAGGTGCCATTAAATGTGGTGCCTTAGATATTGGTGTAGTTCCCAGTAAAATATTGATAGTAAACCCCACCTCTCAATTAGGCGGCAACTGTGGTAGCTTATTAGGAAACACTTTTAAAACTTCATTCACAATTCTAACATGTTGAGGGTCTTGAACATCCGTATTCATGCTAAATATGTGAGCCATAAAACCTTGTCAATCCTTTCATAAACTCTTTAATGCTTACATCGCAGAGATCAATTATGGCAAAGATTTAATCTTCATAGCTTTGAATTCAAACTAGTGCCCATCAAGTGGAATAAAGAGAACTTGCTTATCTTGATACACGATTTGAGCTCTATTTTCAGACAAACAATCCATACTAAAGATAATATCAAAATCATATATATCAAGCACAATCAAATCCACAAGTATTATGTTACTTCCATGGGAAACTTCACAAGACTTAAATATAGAATTAGTACACATACTAACACCTGACGGTGTTGCCATAAGAAGTACAAAGTCTAAATTTGATAGTTTTACTATCATCGTAGACGCAATTTGGCTTGATACAAATGAATGCGTAGATCCTAAATTAAATAAAGCATAAACCTTGAGATTACCCAAACAAACCATACCTGCAACAACAAATGGGCTTTTCTCTACTTCACCATGAGTCAGTGCATACACTTGTCTTTAAGTCCTTAGGAGCCTTCGGACGTTTGAGCCATGTTTCTAATCTTTCAACACCTAAAGCATGCACCAGTCTTCTTTAAACATTCTCCAAGATGTTACTTCTTGCATGTAACATATAATGGAAAATCATTTTTTCGCCATTATATTTGTGTTTTCTCTCCACCCTTGCACCCATGTTGCTTTCTCTTGTTATTATTATAAGGCTTGTTTTCAATGATCATGAAATTAGTCTCAGTCATGGGATGATTATTGGAAATAATCTGTGCCTTTTCTAACACCTCAGCATAGGTACCTAGTCATAGCATAACTATAGGTTTATAAAGATCAGGTCGTAATCTCGCTTTAAAGTGTCTTGGCTTACGTTCTTTGGTGTCCACTGAGTGCAGTGCATACCTTGACTACACATCAAAAGTTTTGTTCATACTCCACAAGCATTAGATTTCCTTTAATCAAGCGAATGAACTTCGCTTCCTTTTCATTCCTCTTCACAAATGGAAAATAATTTTCTAGAAATAATTCTTTGAATCTAGTCCAAACCATATGGTTTTCAGCAGTATAATCATTCTCTTTGTTAAATTCCACCAATGACTTGCACCTTTCCTAAGTAAAAACGTAGCACAAGTAACCTTTTGCGTCTTAAAACTTAGCATTAACATGAAAATCTTCTCTATCTCCCTTATTCATTCTTCAGCATGCAATGGATTTGAAGATCCTTTAAATGGTGGTGGATGCAATCTTCGAAGATGTTCTACTACATTAGTGATCCCATATTATTGTACTTGATTTTGTGCAGCCATACTTTTCACTATTTGAAGGAAATTTTGCATCCATGCTTCGGCATTGGTTCCCTCAGTAGGACTAGCTGACCTAGGTGGTCATACCATCTAAAGAAAGAAAACACATATAACTTAAACATAATTACCATAACATATGGTCATAATTATACGTACACAACACACATTTTCTTTTCAAAACAGCCATACATAATTTGTGCATATTCAAATAAAGAGAAAATAACCATACTTTATTCAAAAACTGAATAACATTTAACAATACTTATCACATCTAAGTGATTCAAGTCAACACATAAACGACTAATTAACTGAAAAAAAAGTTCTAACTAATATTAAGAAAACAAATCATAATACCTACTCCTCACTTAAGGAATCATCATAAAACTCATCACTATAATAATAAGGTGGGGTCTCAAAGTCCTCATCCTTATCATTATTGAAAACCCAATCAACCTATCTTTCACACTAACGTAACTCAACTTGTAATCCATATCTTTCAGATCTCCTTTAAACTTTTTCTTAGTATCATGGAGACTAGCATCAAATGATTAGAAGCGGAAAAGGTCAAAATCCTCTTCTTCCAACTCCTTCAAAATCTTTCTTCTCACCACTTCATCATATTCAAATATCTCTTCTCGTTTCTTCTTATAGTCTTCTTCACTTGTAAACTAAGTCGAAAGAGGTTCTCCCTTCTTAAATGGTAATACATCTCTAAACCTTCACACATATTCCTTAACTAAGAACTGTTGTTCTTCATCAATCATTGCGCCAAATGTGGCATCCCATTTACATTTATTGTCTTCCAATACATTCTCTTAGTTAGCTTCCTCCAAATTACTCATTATGATAAGATCAGCTTTTGAACCTTTCTTGGGAGGTTCATATCATGACTCAAAATCACTTACCTCATCATGCTCTATAGTACGGACAATCTTTCCTACTATCCTTACAAAAATAAAATACACAATCTCAATGCATATTCATGTAAGAATAATCAAATTAAAACAAACATAAAGCGTGTACCTTAGGATCACAAAGGGATTCTTAGATTGTAAGATCCAAAATACATTTTAAATAAGCCACAAGTGTTTTAAAACAGTGCTATGATACCAAACCTATAACACCTCATAATTGAACATCACGGACCCGATCTAGGAGATGCTACTAATATTACAAATGTCATATAAATAAGGCCAATTTTTTCCTCTTTACTTCGAATTCACATACTATTTATTAATAATGCTAGATTCATAAAAATAATAGTATGAACTTTAAAATTTAACTTAATAATAGTTCAAAATCATAGCCTACATGTAAAAAGAGCTTAAAAAATATCTTGGTTTTATAAAGTTATTAAACCAAAATAATTAAATTTAAAGAATAGCATAGCAAAAGCAAAACATCTTATTAACTAGGATCATCAATTCATTATAGCCGAACACCACCTCGTATATTCCTAAATCCACATTCCACTCATTCAATTTCAGAACCATTACCTACACATAAGCTAACAAGAGTAAGTGACAATATCACTCAACAAATTTCACAATGCACACACACAATATGGAATGTATATGTTCATGCGTGAACCAATTCATACTTGCTTACTTTCAAATAAATCTTGCATAGATTAAACCAAAGCTTCTTTATTTAATTTGAAAAACATAATCAACCTTTGTAGGACTTTCATGCACACATATTTAGGAGCTATTACCTGTTGGTATCTATATAAACATCCCTTGAATAGCTGAGCAGCATATCCTAAGGAATTTCAAACCACAAAGAGGCATAGTAGTGTAAGTAGGGTTAAAAAGGGCAACTTGCATCCTAACGATGCAAGCACAAACCGATGCCAATAACTCCGGTAAAAGAGCATTAGTTAAACCCTCATTGCGATCCTCAATAAGTCCTTCCACATACACAAGTCTATCTATATGTGCCCATGTAAACCTTTCAAACTTGGTAGGATCCATAAACCAAGTCTTCTTTTGTACGGAACCATAAATACAAAAACTCCATATAAACTTGTCTAATATATTCCCACAAGGTATTTCTCTTGAAAATATACTTCACTTTTCAATTAACTTTGATGGATGTGCATTGTATGAAAAAACAAAATTTATCTTCATGCTTGAATGCACATGCTTATGTTTACATACTTGTGATCATGCATACTTTGTTTTATAAACTAAGAAACTAAGTGCATGTACATGCATAAATCCATCACAATTAAAACATATAATTCATGGAAAAATATGGTTATAAGTGCCCATATAAGTTTAGACTACCATAACCACAAATAACAAGTTTCATATCATGCATACATCCTATATTTCCATGTAATACTATAGTTACCATAACCACAGATGAATTGTCATGTATTTTTTAAAAAATTTTAAAACATTATATGTGGATCTAAGTGAATAAAAAATTATTCAAAATATGAAGGCGGCATCATGCATCAAGCAATTCTCTTTAACATAAATATCTTTTAAATAGCTCACCTAGTCTAATTCAATCTAGCTCACATGGCCATTAATCTATCCAATCAAATTCATTCACTAGTCCAATATCCAATTTATTAAAAAAAAAAATAAAAATTTTTTTATTAAAATATAGTCAATTTATATTCATTAGCAATTATTATACTTGTAAGTTAAAATAAGATATGCATGATGTAAACCAAAATAATTAATTGAGTTTGGGGGTTTAGTTAATTAGTTAATTTGCTATAGTTTTGATTCAAAATTGAGGGTTTTAAAATTGGTTAATTAATTGATAATTTGGGGTTTGGTTAGTTAATCAACAATTAAGGATTTACTTAATTGGGATTTGGATATAATTAATTAGTTAATCGTTAGAGTTTTCATTGAAAATTAGGAGTTTGATTAATTAGTTAAGTAATTGTAACTGGGGGTTTGTTTTATTTATTCATTTATATATTTTGGTTGGTAGAAAGTTTTGACTTGTTGATTTTGAAGGTTTTGGTTAATATTATGTATTTGCATTATGTGTATAGATATGCGTTATGTGGGTGAGGCTCATTATGTTCCCTGATTATATTTACTTGTTTTATTTTAATTCTAAAATATACTTGTTCAAATGAGCACTAAAGTACTTTTTATAATAAAATAAAAATGCTATAAAAAAGCATTATTACATAAGCATGTTTAAACGAGCTCTAAAACACTTTTTATAATAAAAAAAAGCATTTTTAAGTGCAATTTCTGAGAAGCAGCTACTTTTCACCTAATAAATGCTTCTTAAAAGAGTTGAGTTTTATTTTTAAACTTGTTCTATTTAGTTAACGATTTATCCTCTCTTTTTTTATATAACTTATTAGAATTAAAAATAATTTTAATTAAACAACCAAAAGCTATTAGATATTTTAAAATACTTTTTATAATTTGCAACCAAATGCAAGCTTTGTTATTGTTAAAAGTATTTTTTTTTAACTAAAGTGCTATAAATGAAAGCGTTGCAAAAAAATAATATTACAAAGCACATCTAAACAAGCCCTTAATCACTATTAATACCTTTCTAATTCTTAAAATAAGAACCTTTATTATTTTACTAAACTGCCTTCAATTGCAACTTTTTATTTGATATGATCTTTATCAATTACATCCTCTTTTTCTTTCTTGGTTATTTTCATTGCCATCTTATTGTCTCATTAAATACATCAAATAATCAAATAAAGTTAAAAATGCAAAATAAATTGATTCGGACTTCATGCTAAATCCAACAAATTTTGGGCAAGAAACTATTAAGTCAAAAAATATTATGGGGATTAATTGGTGGGATTTGTTAATAGTAATAAATAGGGGTAAATGACTTTTCATACTTGCTAATTTTACATTTTTAACTTGGGTAATTTTTAAAAAATGGACACCCCTACTAATTTGTAATTTAGATAAATACTCACATATTCATAATCTTATAAAAATATAAATCCTTATAAAAAGTACCACATGTTAGTTAATACTCACAATTACCTTGATAATACTTACAACTGCTTAGATACTTCTCCTTCCTTTTGTTTTCACTCTCTTTTTTCTTTTTCCTCTACCTCTATATTTTTATTTATTTTGTGGTAATTTTTTCTATAAAATTACATCAAGTTATGAGCATTGTATTCTTTAAATCATGTCATTTTGATAAAATATTGAATGAGATGATTTGTTACAAGGTCACAAGGTTTTTTTTTTTTTTTAAATTTTACTAGCCTATATAGGCAAGTACTAGGCCGTGGCGGTGAGTACACGCTTGTTTTTTACAATTACTCATCAATGAATTTGTGAAAATCATATTCCATTTAATGTTTATCGAAATAATTTAGTTAAAAAAATCATAATGCTCATAATTTTATGTAGTTGTATATAAAAATATGATACAAAATAAATAAATGTTGTAACCTTACCCAAATGATTTTTTTATTTTTGGTAATAAACCTTGCCAAAAGGATTAGTTCTTCAAAATTACTAATAAATTTGTAAAACCTAATGTTTTCTACAAGGATATAATTTTTAATTATTTTGCAATATATTAATCTAGAAAATAAGTTATGAGAATTATGGTTTGTTGAATTAAATCATTTTGATAAGTATTAAAAGAGATATGATTTTTAAAAGATTTACTATTTTAACTTTACTCACCTCTTGCTCATTTGCGGCGAATATTGGGCGAGTATTTGTTGAAAACTTCTAAGTTTTCCTAGTATGATTTGAATTTTTCTAATTTTTATTTTGATCCATCATTTTGATGTGTTTGGACCCTTACTCAATTACCTCAATTGTCATGGTGGCATGCTCAATGACAGCAAGGATAAAGAAAGCAATCCTAGTGACGGTAGCAGTGGCAAGGACAAAGATAATAATTTAGGCATGATAACGGTGGTAAGGACAAAGACAACAATTTAGACATGATGGTAACAACTTGGAAGAATTGAGAGAAAAATTTGTTTGTGGAGAGAGAGAAATTTATTTGCAAGGAGGAGAAAGATCACATGTGTGTGTGTGTGTGAGAGAGAGAGAGAGTTTCAAAATGAGGTCATTTTTTGGGATATATTTTTGAATAAGCTTTTGGAAGTTAGATATTTGTCTAATAAGCATTTATAATCTAGCTAGTGTTCACCCATTTAACTTTGGTGCTATTCCATATATACCATTGTCTTTATGGGAGTAAAGAGCAAAAATACCCTTATCTTAGTCCTTGTTGCCTTGTACATAGCATGGCACTTGAAGAATGAAGCCTAGTTTAAAGGAATCACCAACATTAGGATAGCAATATCTTTTTTTTGAAAATGTTGTGAAAGAATATAGTAGTATATTTGAAGAAGAGAGGTCTAATCCCCTGCCAACTGAGTTTGTTCCCTCAATCATGTTATAAATTGGATCCCACTGAGATTGAAAATGATAGAGAAGTGAAATTTTTCTGTAAGGATCATTTTCATGTAGATACAATGCATACATCTCCATTATTTGTTGAGGTTGAGGAGTTAGAAGATACACTTCTGTTACAAGAGATGCCAACAATTGGAGAAAGAGATTCTAATCCTGCGATTCCATTTATCTCTTAGAGTGGCATCAATAGACTTTTATCATCAAGACCTATAGTGGATGTTAATAGTAGTAGAATTAGAAATGGAGAATATCCAATCCCACATAATTAAATTGAGGAAAATGCAACATTGAATTTGAACAATGGAAATGACATTACAATGGTTGATCATGTGTTGCCAACAACAAATGAATATGACATGTTGTATAACTTTTATAATTATGATGTAGACTATGATGATGGTATGAATGTAGGAATGCAGGAAGATGATATTGCATTTGACAATGATTTCGAATTGGATCATGATAGGATGAGAGGTGATAATGAAGTCAATGATTCATTTGAAGTTCCAATCAGTGCAAATTGTGATGCTCATTTTGTATCGGTGGGGTTTAAGATGGATAGTTTTCTCATTCCATCTACTGGTGATGATAGTGTTCCCATTCCACCTATTCATAATGAAATAATTTATAAACAACAAGAGTAAGTGCATATCAATTTGTTAGCTATCCTTCATTGTAAAAAATTGAACCGAGCTAAAGTAATGATTATTCATTATCTACAAACGATGTACTTATGGTTGGGTAAATATACGCCAATAAGAAAGAGTTGTAACGGAAGTTAGCCATGTATCCAATAAAGGAAAATTTTCAATTTAAGGTCATGAAATCTTATTCACGAAGGTTCGTGGTAGAATGTGCTTATGAAAATTATACATGGCGGGTACGTGCCATTAAGGTCCCTAATGTAGAGCGGTGACCTATAAAGGTAGTATTTAAGAATCACAATTGCTGCCAACTCGAGCAATATCAACTAGATAATCGACAGACAAGCAGTAAATATATAGGGAATCATATTAGATCTAAGTACCAAAGTATTGATCACCAATATAGACAAAAAATATTGTGTCTGATGTTGTCGATGAGCTAAGGATCCGTGTAACATATGATAAGGCATGGAGAGTAAAAAAAAATGCATTAAATAGTATCAAAGGCACTCTTGAAGAGTTATATCAAACATTGTCTCTGTGGTGTTCAATGTTAGAGAAAAAAATCCAAGTACCATAACTCATATTGAGATGGATGATGACAAATATATCCTATATTTATTTATGGTTTTAGGCCAAAGTATTACTGGATTTCAGAAAGTTAGACCCATTGTAGCTATGGATGGGACCCATCTAAAAGGAAAATATAAAGATACTTTAATTATTGCATCACGCTTTGATGAGAATGAGCAGATATACCCTCTAGCTTTTGGTATTATGGATATAGAGAATAAAACATCAAACACTTGGTTCTTTGAGAAGTTCGAAGGGGCCTACAATGAGGTTAACAATTTAACGTTATTGCAGATAGATATAAGAGTTTGGAGAGAGTTATTGCCCTGGTATATCCCAACGCTTATCATGGAAATTGTATGTATCATCTAAGTTGCAATGTGAAACTGCATTTTGGCCAGGTGAAATTCCAACAAGTATGTTATTTGCTAGAATTTCACTTTGCCAGCATGCCGAGTGCCTCAGCAGCATGGCCGAGGATTTCATTTGAGTTTGTGTTTTACAATTTAGTTTGAAATTGTTATTGGAAATTTGTTTACATTTGTCAAATTTGGTCAAATGGAATGAAAATGAATTAATTAATAAATTGATATTAAAGGCATTTGTTTACTTACAATTGTTTATATTGGTCAAATTTGGTCGAATGGAATGAAAATTGCCTAAAATTCTAAAAGAAATAAAAAATTAATTAATTAATAAATTGATATTCATTACAAAATTACCTAAACAAAGTAAAAATTGCCTAAACAAATTTGAAAAAAGGTACTTTACATCTCAGAATGAAAATCTCCACAATAAATTTCTCCCTAAACAAAGCAATATGACTATTGTTGAACTCAAATTGCCTTCCAGCAATGAGGTATTTTATGAACTTCAACGCATAGACAAGGCAACACCACTGAAAAAATACAACAAAAATGGTTAAGTAAATAATAAGACATATATTCAAGATCAATATGTGTAAGGGAAAGAAGACATTACTCGTTGATTTTCTGTGGAAGTGAGGAATTCTCTTCACAGGTCATGGTGAATGGTGTTAGGAATGGAAAACAACACCACTAATGGTCTTGCATTCTTTATTTAACACCATGATTGGGTCATTTTATTGGACAGGTCACACAACGTCACATGTTCGTTAAAAATATTAACTTTGGCTGTCACCCAATGTGAACGATTGTTATTCATTGGAAGATATACCTGCAACAATGTGCGAAAAGGAAATTTGTAAGGAAATTTATTTACAAATTTAATATAACATTGAAAATTATAAAATGGTTGAACTCATAGTGTCAATGTTTTCCAAGACCATGATCCTGTCAGCATTTCCCCTACATAATACAAACTGAAGTGCGTATCGCTCATCTCATTCGCCCAATTAATGTTATGCTTAAAATGTTCTATGTCCTCCTTGAGATTTGGATCCCTTTCCACAAACTTAGTGTAACGCCCATGTATTGAGGCCCATTATTCACAAAACCAAACCCCCTAATTTGTGTTAGTGTGTACACAATTATTGTACTTTGTGAATTGAAAATGTAAACATTATATGTACCCAAACGAAGCAATCGGTTATGATCACATTTGATGAGAATAGTCCAGGACTAACTTTGACCATCTTTCTAATGAAGTACAAGGCACCATCCACTCTTGATAAAACAATTATAATTGTCAAGAGAGGCTTTCGCACATACAAAGTAGTTAAAACTTGATTAAGAAAAAATATACTTACATTATCCTTCAACCACCCTCAAGAAGATAAGAAATAATTGATAAACTTCTTTGGCTATCCTATCAAACTCAACCACAGTCTATTTATTTTTTTTGTCCTTAAGAAATTTGGACAGTGAAACATTTTTCTTTCTATCTACCAGTTTGAAAGGATCCCAAACCACATTAGTTGAGTGATGTGGTTACTACTCTGCGATGGCAGAGGCAGTGTATAACTTATAATTTGCTAAAAATATACCAAAATCATCATTAGTGCAATTAAGTAAACCATTAATAACTAACAGAAAATAAAAAAAAAAAAAAAGTAAATATAAATCATAGGAAATTAAAAAATTTCACCTATAATAATTGCCTACCAAAGTCTTCAACTCCCTTATATTGTTGCCTTATTGAGCCATTTGGTGTCCAAAATCAACCCACATATTTGTAAAATCATTCCACAGCTCATCCATTATGGCTTGAAGATGCTGTGAATGTGCACCCTCAGGTTTAGATTGTATGCTAGCAAGTGCAATATGTACTGGCTCTTACTCTGGTTTAGACACTATAGATAAGGGGGCTGCTAACGTTACAACTAGTAGCTTAACATATTGTTTGTCATCGGGCCGTACCCAAATGTTGACAGGCCTCGCCAACTTCTCCTCAGTGGGAATATGCTTATTATTCATGATATATTACATGAATGAAATACAATTAAAGTCAATGATAAAAAAATGAACATAAAAATTCAAATTGGGTTGAACTTATTTGTTTTTTGTTGAAGACCTCGGTTGCCAGCCCATTATGCTGTAAGATGTTAGGGAATGACCACCCAACATCCTTGGACATTTGAGACCAAGATAGATGCCAAACGGTGTCATGGTAGAAATTACACATCTACATAAAAAGACAACAAAGTTGATGAGAACATATCATTATAAAATATAAAGCACAATGATAGTTTATGTAATATAATGTCACCTGAAATGCAAAAAAAAATCTGTAAAGACTGTAGGTTGCCTTGTGTTTCCCTACCTCTATCTTTGAACGTAGATTGGAGATGGTAAGATCATAGCACAAGTTTCCTCCATTGGTACTTGTCGCGTAGATTATCATTTTAAATTATTTTGAAGTTCTCTTTCTTCACTAATCTTGCTCGATCAGCAAGGAGAAGCGTCATCTTCATAAAATAGAACATGCAACACTCGACATTGTTCCCATTCTTCATGCTCATTATCGTACTTGAATTTGATGTCCTCGAATGCCTTAGCGAAGTCTGCTTGTATGATTGGACTCAATCGACCGAAGTACTTAGTTCACAAGTTATATGGTAAATTCCTCATATCTGTTTTCTTAGGGAATTTACCATAGTTTCACCCTGTGATCATGACAAAGGCATTTCTATCAGACCTTGCACCAACACTGTTGAATTCAAACTTGATCATGCGTGGATCGTCATTGTATAGTTGGCACTAGAGCAAGTGGTGCACAAACAGACCATAAAAGACTATTGTCTTCATCTTCGTGAAATCACCAAATATTAAATTCTTCCATTTATCTTCCCCCTTCCTAAGCTTGTTGTAGATAACTTTTAATACCAATTACAGGTTGGACATGCTTAGGAGATGAGCAATCTCCCTTGCACCATCGGGTATAATTCTCCTTTAAACCTAAAACACAAAAACAAATCAAAATAATAAAAGACCTATAAAGAAAAATAATTACTGCATTTTTAATTGAAACTAATAATAATAGTATGTATGTATATGTGTATATATGTGAATGTAGGTATATACAACATCATTGTACTTAAGGTGTATGAATTTCAAATGTACATGTATTCCTAACATATAACTTGGCTAGCCCGTAGAGGGCCTCGGGAGGTTGGTCGAGGGTGCCTTCTTTTATATATAGGGAAGGTATCCTCAGCCAAATAGCCAAGAACCTCGATAGGTTGACTGAGGGGTGAGTGGGCTTTCCTAATGTATAGAGGGAAGGCACCCTCAACCAACTTGTTGAGGTCCTTAGCATATTGGCCGAGTGAAATTCCAGAAAGTATAACGCTTACTAGAATTTCACTCGGCCAAACTGCGGAGGATTGTCATTTCTCTATACAAAGGAGGCACCCACGACCATCCTGCCGAGAGCCTCGGCATATTGGCCAAGGGTGCCTTATTCTGAGAAAATATCACCCTCGACCAAACTATCAAAGGGTGCCTTTCCTCTACAAAAGGAGGCAGCCTCGACCATTATGTCAGGGTCTTAGCAATTTGGCTGAGGGTGCCTCTTTATATAGAGAGAAGACACCCCTCCGCATTTTACCTGAGAGTGCCATTTTTCACATAATAAGGCACCCTCGGCAGATTGACTAATGGTTCATTCTTACCATCTTTGTGTTTGTTCTTTCATGCATATTTACATCAAAATCACTTAAAATCCAATTTAAACAAAATTAAATTTGATTCCACATATATATAGAATACTCATCCAAATCCATAAGTAAATTTAGCAAATTACACATATATGCATAATACTCATCTACATCCAAACAAAATCAATACAAATTGCATATGTGTACTCAATACCTAATCAAATTGATGCATATATTTATATAAAAAAAATTATTTTTGCCCACAAACTTGTTAATACTTGGAGTGCATTGAAAGATTCCTCAACCTCACAGCTCCTCTTCTTCATGGCAGCGGCTGCAGTGGCTATTGTTGCTTTTGAGGATATAGATTTCTCACTAAGCTTCCTCAATCTCTTCAATAGACCTATTGCCATTGGTGACGAAGAAGAAGACAGTGAAAGATGATGGTTAAAAATGACGACGAAGAGGAAGTGAGAGAATAGGGTTTCAGCAAAAGAGTTTAAGTGAGGGTAAATTTGATACTTTGCCTATAATTTAAAAGAAACATAGGTTGGTGGATATTTTTTCAAGTACTACTATTTTAGTGGGCATTTTACCCAAAAGCCCTTAAAGTTATTTCCTGTCTATTATTTACAACTGCTATTTTTGATTCATTTGTGTAAATGTATAAACTACTTTTTATTTTATCTAACATTCCTTATTTGTACAAATTTTTCTTTTTAATCTATTCAAAAACTTTTTCTAGTAATATACTTTCATCATCTTCATCTATTATTTTTTCAGTTCTTTCTATAATTTATTAACCTTTACTAAAAAAATTTAAAGAATTTCTAAGCCTTTGTACTCGATTAATATCTATATTAGTTTTTCTTCATAATTCCATTTTTGAATATTATTTTTAGCTTAATATATTTTCTATGAGTTGTCTTATTATATTATTAATTTTATACTTATTATCTATTATATTTAATTCTTTTTAAAAAATCTAGATTTTTAACTCTATTACTAATTTTGTTTATTTCTTTATCTATATTATTTATTATTGCTTTAATATTTTCTATATTTGAGCTCTTAATATTGGTTTTTATAGTTTCAATATTTTCTACTTGTTGTAGTCTTTTTTCTAAACGATCTAATTTATGTAAGGTTTTTAATAATAATTTAATTATTGTATTTGATTGGCCTTGCTATATACTATTATTGTCTTTATTAAAATGTTTTGAGCTAAAACCTATTGGTAAAATTCATAATTCTTGCTTTAATTATTCTAATGATTCTACTAATTTATCTTTACTAATTAATATTTACTAATATTATGTAATTGAATTTGTAAACTATTATGTGTCTAATTAATATGCTCTATTTCTCTGATAAGTATTTCTAATAATTGTCTAATTTCTAATTCTACTAGTTTAAGAGTTTTAGTATCTATTATAGTAATTAATTCTAATATTTCTTTCTTGTTTAAAAATCTTTTAATTTGGTTAGTAAAATTTATTAAACTAGATTTAATATATTCTAAATTATTTCTTAAAGTATTAAGGTTACTATTTTCAAAATGATCTACTAAAGCTAAAACTTTTCTATTTACTCTATCTAAATTAACTTGTAAATTTTTTCCTAAATTTATTAATTAGTCTACTATAAAATTTTGCTGGCTATCATTAGAATGCAGTACATGCTTATATTGATAAATGTTCTATAGTACACAGAATTTTACATTGTCATGAATTAATTTTTATTATTCTATGATTTTGTATTTTTAAATCTAAGTAGAGACAATTATATGAATATAGAAGCCATCTTTAGCTTACTATTCATATAACAATATTTAAATTAACTTTTAAAAAGAAACCTTTGATATCAATTCCTAACACAAGAAAGGATGCATGGAGAGTTTTATGAAAATCGACCTTTCGGGGCTGGAAAGCAATTTTTTTGACAGTCAAGCTTAAAAAATTTACCCAAATTCTTGATCAACACCCTATAAATGCCTTACACAAATCAATGGCAAATGGGGCCAACAAACTTTATTTTTAAATAAACTGTTAGAAACATCAGGACCCCTACTGTGTTCTTATTGCTTTAATAAAAATACTTCTCAACACCCTCTTCTGTTAGTAAATGCCTAAAAGATCCCCTTTCTAGAAATTATTTTAAATATATATTATACTTTCATTAGTAAAGAATAGCTTCAAACCTATTTAGAACATAAGCATATTAATTTGTCTATAAACTTTGTCTATCTATGAATAATAATTAGGTGTCTAATAATCTAGCTATAGAATAGAGATTATAACTGCATAAATTAAATGTCTAATGTTAAATTAACTGTCTACAAATAGCTTGAAATAAAATAAGATACTTACTATATTGATACTTAATAAAGAAGATATGTCTAATTTAGATTGTATGTCTAAGATTTTTTGCAAAAACAAAAAAAGGAGTGAAAACTGAAGAGATTATGTGCATAGGCTTTAGTATGATATTTTTTGGAAGACTTCTATATTCTCTTGAAGGCTTACTTTTTACTATTGAGTTCTCCACTTATTTATAGTGGAGTTCTATGAATTACAAGACAAAATTTGTTTGATTTCTACGTGTCCTATATATTTCTTTAGGAGGCATACTTTTTACACATGTGGTCTTTTACAAAACAAATCAATAAATTGATTAAGCCATGTATGTCCTTTGGTAGTTGATTATGACATTGCTTTTAATGCTTGCATTCCACATTTGTGCATGAGGTTTCGATGCTTTCTTATTGGTTTTTACTTTATACAACTGTTACTTGTATCTGATGCATATCTGTCTTTATTTGCTGCTAGTACTTTGTCTACTATTGAATGATGCTGATCTTCCATCTAATTTTCCCAGGCTGTTTCAAAATCACTATGATAATAACTGCTATTACTTTCTTGAGATTTGTTGTCAATATGGTGATCCCCAAGTTCACTTATTATTTTTTTGAAGATAATGTGTGTATTTATCATCTTGTATGTGTAATGAAAGAAATGGTAGAATATTATTATTTTTTATTGTATTATTTGTAATAAAGATACTATTGTTCTATTTTTATGCTACTAACTTTGTATAACTGTAAGAATCCCATTCCATAAAGGCTTTGATTTCATGACTTGCATTACTATTTTGTTTTTGTGCTACTAACTTTGCGTTACTGTTAAAATCCCATTCCATAAGGGCTTTGATTTCATGAATTCTTCTGTACAAATCATTTAAGTATTTTTATTAACTTATTTTTGATGCTTTTGAAAACTTTGATGTTAATAGGGATGTTATTCCACTTGACTTTGAGTGCTGAGTCTAACTTGATATACTGGTCGGTGACTTTGTTTTGTAATTCCTTTGTTTCGTGAAGTCTTTTTTGTGCTTAATGCAATTTTATTCACCAAAAAAATAAAAAAAAAACAAAAAAAACCTTTGGTACTATTCCTACCCACTGAAATTATCAACAAGAGATTATAGGCCTACATATACCCAACAATCTTTCATTGTTCCAATTGTGAATAGGGACAGAAGTAAATGCATCCACCAGTTTGCCTTGTCAAGAAGTGCATTCAGAAAATCAATCTTTTAGAGAATATCTCTGCATTGGCAAAACTTTTAGGCTGCTCTACAAAACCATTAACAAATAGCAATAGCTTCATCAATCCCATTCAATGACTGGGTTTTGAGGGCTTATCCTTTGGAAAAGAAAATAAAAATAAGTGCATCATGTTAAGCATTTATCTTTTACAAAAATGATACAAGGATCTTGAAATGTTAGATAAGATAGAGCATTGAAGATTTTTCTTATAAAAAGACATGTAGGATGACCTTGAAAAGGTAGAAAAAGGTAATGGAACAACCCTCTCTGCAAAAATTTTCTCTTTCAAATGATTGAATCACCACAGAACGAATTCCTTCACAATAATGTTAAGAGAAATGGGACAAAGAAATGGATTCTAAAAACATAATGTAAACAAGAATGATCAAGTAAATAGGTATGTTGAAGTTAATTATTAGAGTGTCATGAAAGGCAAGATCGAAAAAGTAACTGCAAGTCAATTTAATTGATGATAAGTTAGAATTAAGTCCATAGGACAATACCCATATCATGGAAAAGTGAGGTTGTTCCAAAAAGTTGAAAATTTAAGTCCATAGTACACCAGATCATCCACCCTACAACCACACAAAAAGGAACCTGCAACCATAATAGAGGATTCAGGAGGTAACTAACTCAAATAAACATATATAAGAGCAAAATTCATGTAGTAACTATGCAGAAAAGATAATACCATTACCATAAAAGAGTACTTATATGGTCTATGTAGTTAAATTCAAATAGAAATCTAAAGAAAAAAATGTGTGCTATATATAACATGAACAGAGATTACAAAGCCTTCTTTAAGATGGTTATTTACTTTATCATTATCACAAAATAATATCATAATCAAACCTAACACATGTTTTCGTATGTTCTCAAAAGAAGTAAACAAGTCTATATCCCTGTAAGGTATGTACTTACCCCACATCGATATCTAGGTTGACGAGCCTATCGGCACTCCCAAAGTTATATCCTTCATGAGACAGAATAAATTTTCATTCAGTCAACAGAAAAGGTGAAAGTCAAGCATAGTAGTATTGTGCCACCAACAAAATGACTATCAGGAAATCTCATGCATAATCATTATCTCCTAGCTGTTAGTTTATCCACCTGTATTATTACCATTCCTTAGTTGTAATATTATCGTTCCTCATATTACTGCTCCTTAACTGTAATATTATCGTTCCTTACTTTACTGCTACTTTTATATGTATAGCTCTAGGTAGACATATATAAATATATATCTTACTTTTCATATGAAATAATATTATTTTATATTGTTTAATTCTTTTTATGGTATCAGTGCTTTATTGCTCCTAGGAGTTCACGATCCTAAAGCCCTAAACATCTTCTTATCCTTTGCTGCCTCCGCAACCATGTCAGAAAGAAGCTTATCCCTTGTCTTCATTAATGCTGCCCAACTCCCATTAAAACTTGAGCCTACTACCTATACTACATGAAAAGCACAGATAGATGCCCTGCTCTATAGATATGGCTTACTTGGATTTGTTGATGGAACCCATGGCTGTCCTCCCAAAAAAGTGCCAAAGGATGGAAAAACAATTCCAAACATGGAGTATGTCTTATGGCAACAACAAGATAAACTCATCTTGCATGCCATAATCTCATCTCTCGACAAACAGGTCGCTACGCAGGTCTCATCTGCATCCACATGTCATGAAGCTTGGACTCGTCTTTCCAAGCTTTACGTAAATCTATCATCATCACAGATTCTTGGCTTGAAAGAGCAACTCACAGTCATTCAACGTGGCTCTTAATCCGTGGATGACTATTTGTGAACCATTTGCACATTGGCTGATGAATTGACATTAGTAGGTGCCTTACCTCGCAACGATGATCTCGTCATTTATACACTTAATGGAATTGGTATAGAATTTTAAGAAATCTCAGCGGCTGTTCTAGCTCGTGATCAAACCATCTCCTTTGATGAACTCAGAGATAAACTCACTAAATATAAAGCCTTCCTCAAGCGAGAGGAAACTCGTAAAAACACAGCCTCCATCATGGCTAATGCAACACGATATCAAGGTACCTTAAACACCTGCATCAATGGCAGCAATACCAACAAGCGATTCTCCAATCATAACAATAAAAAATCCAACAATAATCGGTCCCATGGTCAGCGGTCCTTCAACCCCGCTACTCACACTCCTAATGCCATTTGCCAATTTTGTGACAAGCCCAGACACACAGTTCGTCAATGTTTTCAAGCTAAAAGGCTCATGTAACCAGCTCCAATGGCTAACCATACCTCCATGGGCACACCACCATCCACACCAAATTGGCTTATGGATTCAGCTACAAGTCATCATGTGACATTGGACATAAATAATCTTTCCTCCATTCAAGCCTATGAGGGTCCTGATGATATAATTATTGGTGATGGTACAGGTCTCTCCATATCACATAGTGGAAATACTACACTTAATTCTTTCTCTTTATCTAATGTTCTTTGTGTGCCTTCAATTAAACAAAATCTTATTTTTGTTTCTCAGTTTTCCTCCATTAATCGTAGCTCTATTGAATTTTTTTCAAATTTTTTTATTGTGAAGGATCTAGCTACGGCCACCTCTACTTCGAGGAGGGAGCAAGAATAATGTCTATGTGTGGCCTTGTACACGGCAGTTTAATGAGGTGATTAGACAGTCTCACGTTGGAGTTAAGACATCTCCCAAAATCTGGCACAACCGCCTTGGTCATCCATCTTCTAAAGTGCTTCAATCTCTCATGTCCAACAATCACCTCCCTGTAACAACACACTCTACTGTTAACTTTTGTGATTCATATCTTGTTTCTAAAAGTCATAGGCTACCATTTAGTTTGTCAACAATTCATAGTACTAAGACTTTTGAAATTCTTTACTCTAATGTTTAGGGTCCTTCACCAGTGAAATCACTTGATGGTTTTTTTATATTATCTCTTGCTTGTTGATCATTTTACTAAATTTATGTGGTTGGTTCCGATGAAATTAAAATATGATACTCTTCCTATTTTTAAAAAAGTAAACAAAATTTCCACCTCCATTAAGACATTGTATACCGATGGTGGTGGCAAATTCATCGGAATGAACCCTTTTTTGAAATCACAAGGCATTGGACATCTTAAAACCCTACCTTACACACCCCAACTTGTAGCTCCCGTTGAATGGTGTCATCGTCATATTGTTGAAACCAGTCTCAATTTACTACACAATGCCTCCCTTCCCTTAAATTTTTGGCCTCATGCCTTCCTCACTGCTGTGTACCTCATTAATCGTCTTCCCACACCAGTCTTTCAGTTGACATCACCATTTGAGTTACTCTTTAACCGATCGCCTAATTATTCCAAACTTCGCATCTTTGGTTGTCACTGCTATCCATGGCTACGTCCTTATACTCACCATAAGCTGGAACCCAGGTCTCAACCGTGTATTTTTCTTTGGTACTCTAATGAGTACAATGCTTACAAATGTTTTGAACCCATTACTCAAAAGATTTACATCTCTAGGCATGTATAGTTTGTTGAAACCTCCCTTCCTTTTGCTCATGCACCTCCTAATCCTTCTTCATCTCATGCAACAACTACTCTCCCACTTGTATTACCAAAAACAAACCACTCTCCCACTTGGCCCCACATCCCAACCCAAGACTTCAATTCCTCCCACCCCACCAGGCACCTCTTCATCATTCCATCCAATGGCGACAACCCCACATACCACCATCATTGCTAGTTTACCCCCACATCTTTTTTACCACCATTTATACCCCACACCTTACTATCTTCCTCCACCCCGACCCATTCTTACCATCTTGTGATACTGTGTCTTCACCTAATGAAGCCATTTCTGTACACAGCTCACCATTGTCTTATTCTTAAGACTCCTCTCGGACCAGCAGTGCTTCTAGCAGGTATGATTCTCTCTCCTCTACTCCTGGCACTTCTTCTCCCTTTCATCCCTCTGACCGTATTCTTTTCACTACCTCACCACCAAGAAACACTTATCCTATGACTACATGTGCCAAAGTTGGCATCTACAAGCCCAAACACTTGGATCACCTCACCAAACACCCCATGCCTGAACCTATTGAACCACAAACTATCTTTCAAGACCTCAAGAATCCTTATAGGTGCAAAGCCATGCTTGACGAGCTCTTTGCTCTTCACACCAATGACACTTGGGCCTTGATCCCTCACGTTTCCACACAAAATATAGTTAGCTACAAATGGGTTTTTCGAATCAAACGCCTTTTCGATGGTCATATTGATCGATACAAAGCCCACTTTGTTGCTAAGGGCTTTCATTAGTGACCTAGCTTTGACTATACTAAGACATTTAGCCCCATCATAAAGCCTACAACTATTCAGCTCATTATCTCTCTTGCTATTTCTCGTGGCTGGTTCATCCAACAGTTGGATGTTAACAATGCGTTTCTTCATGGGACTCTCACTAAGGAAGTGTTTATGTCTCAACCTCCAGGGTTTATTGATGTTCAGCATCCCACACATGTTTGTCGCTTGCGCAAGGCTCTTTATGGCCTCAAACAAGCTCCACGTGCCTGGTACAATGAGCTTAAGAGCTTTATCACCAACTTTGGCTTCCATAACTCTAAATCAGATCCCTCTCTATTTATCTACAATAGGGATGCCGTGACTGCTTAGTTCTTAGTCTATGTTAATGACTTACTTCTTACTGGTTCCTCTTCACACTTCAACCAAGACTTTGTTCGTGCTATTTCCACTCGGTTTTCCATTAAAGATCTTGGTTCACTGAACTATTTTCTTAGTATTGAGGCAACTCCAACTACTAGTGGGTTATTTTTATCCCAACACAAATATATTAGTGATTTGCTTGAACACTACCATCTAGATAGCATGAAGGAAACGATCACACCTATGCCTTCCTTTGGAAAACTTATGCTCATGGATGGTTCTCCTCCTGCAGATGCCTCTCAGTATCGAAGTGTTATTGGCTCACTACAATATCTGGCTATAACTCGTCTTGACATCACATATTCTATTAATAAGCTTGCCCAATAATGCATGCCCTAACGCAGACTCATTGGGCAGCTACTAAGCGTCTTCTTTGATACTTGAAACATACTCTCTACCATGGTATTCACTTGAGACGCAATCAACCATTACAACTTGTTGCATATTATGATGTTGACTGGGCTGGTGATCGGGATTCCTACACATCCATCTAAGATTATATCATCTTCTTTGGTGGAAATCCTATCTCATGGTGCTCTAAAAAGCAATGAACCATTGCTTGGTCGTCGACTGAAGCGGAATATAGATCTTTGGTGTCAACTACTGCTGAACTTACGTGGCTTTCTTATCTACTTGGTGAACTGGGAGTTTCGATACAACCACCTCCCACTATTATGTGTGACAATCTTAGTGCCACTTATTCTTGTGCTAATCCTGTTCATCACTCATGCATGAAGAACTTATCCTTGGATTACCATTTCATTCGTGAAATGGTTTCTGCTATTACTCTAAATTTTTGCATGTCTCCACTCGTGCTCAATATGCCAACATCCTCACAAGCTTCTCAGCAAAGCTCTTTATTCTCATTTTCGCTCCAAGATTGGTGTCTCTGATGGAACCACCATCTTGCGGGGGCATATCAGGAAATCTCATGCATAATCATTATCTCCTAGCTGTTAGTTTATCCACCTATATTATTACCATTCCTTAGTTGTAATATTACCATTCCTCACATTACTGCTCCTTAACTGTAATATTACCATTCCTTACTTTACTGCTACTTTTATATGTATAGCTCTAGGTAGACATATATAAATATATATCTTACTTTTCATATGAAATAATACAATTTTACATTGTTCAATTCTTTTTAATGACTACTTAGTAATCTTGTCTTTCATTATGAACATAACAGCACCTGCATGCTCTGCTGCATTCCCAACAATTGGGAGAAGAATAACACTAATAAATGCCACCGAAACATTCAATTTAACTGATGCACCCAGAGAACATGATCACATTTTATGTAAAGGATATCCCACAAATATATAAATGCAAATAAGAGATGTAAATATCATTAAAAAAAACAATTGTGAGAAGTGCCTCAATATGTATATAAGGACAGATTTACCTCTATTAAATCAACTAAATATTATAAGAGGATTGAAATCCATGCACTCAAAATAGATAGCCATATAATTGATTCCCACTTAGAGATCTCTGGGGTCTCTTCATCTTCTGAAGCCTCTTTGTTTTGACTGTCCCCCTGGTTTATGCCAATTGTAACTTACCATTAAAAAATAAAAGTGGATATTGAAGAGAGCATACAGGCTTTCACGAGCTTAAGGACTATAATTTGAAACTGAAAAAAATTATACACACACACATACACATATATATATATATACATATATATAGAGGGGAGATATCAACAATATTTCTCCATTTCACTACTAATTACTGTCCCTCATTCATAATATCTTGAGGTACCTAGCATTGAACACCAGAATAAACAACAAAGAAATAATATTTTTGCTATGTTACAAACCTTATCAACTGGGATGTGTAGATTCCGCTGGACTTTGAGCTGAAAAAACAAGATAGGCAGCATATAGGGCCAGGTTGGACTTCCCGAATTCCATTTTGCTAGTAAACCTTGAAGAGGGCCAACCCGAACTCCCCAAATTTCAATTCTATGTTGAAGAATGAAGGACAGTCGAAAACAACAGGCCCATAATTGCCATCAAAAGCATCTAAAGCTTACTAAAGCTGCTCCCTAAGAAAAATTTGCACAATTTGAGCTCTAGCAAAATATGCATATGACGTAAGAAAGAGAAAAACAAAAAAAAATTGTTCTCATGTCTCTAAAACATACCTTGTTGAACACATGTTCCCTCTTAGAATACACAAGGCCACCAGTGAAGAATACACATCCAACCTCTAGCAATATATTTGACAAAATTGAGCCAGTAACGACTGTTGAACAACATGAATCATGCCATTTCTTAGAGTATATACCGATATTATCAATTTCATTGTATTTCCAAAAGTGGCATTAGAAGACCACCACTACGAAGTTCAAATCAAACATAAAACATAGCATAAGCTATCTAATAGAGAATGTGATAGAAGACTTACTATAAATAGAATGACTGTAATTTAGTCAAACTATTGTAATTAGGAAAGTCTAGTATTATTAAATATATTAGTTGTACTATTTATTAGTTTTCTAGTTTTTAGTCTTGTGAGTATTATAAATAGGGCTGTTGTAATTAGGGTTAAACTACATGTGAATGAGAATACGACTATTCCATTCAATCTTTTACGCTCCCATGGTATCAGAGTAAGGTTTCTATTTGCCATTCTCATCTTCTTGCTGGACTTACTCTAGTTTTTCCCCTTTTCTCCTTTTTTTTTTCTCATACCCTAGCTATACTTACCCTAGCTAATCCCCACTATGTCTGATCTTACATCATAGACATCCTCATGCACCTCTAATACTGAAATTCAGATCCCCAACTACAACTCCATTCAAATAGCCAATATTAAATTGAATAAAGATAATTTTTCTTGTTAGAATCAATCTGGGCCCATGTATATTCATGGAAAAGGCAAGATTGGTTATATTATTGGTGAAACTAAAGCAATGACCCCCAACGAGGTATGCTGTTTAGGACATAGAGAACTCGAGGATTATGTCCTAGCTCATTAATTCTATGGATGATGATATTAGTTTGAATTACCTTTACTATTCAACAATCAAGGAATTATGGAATAATGTTAGCCATATGTACTCTAATCTTGGTAATCAATCTCAAGTGTATGAAATACAGCTAAAATTGGGGGAGATTTAACAAGGATCAAAGACTGTGAATGCAAGAATAAAATTGTGGAATAATTTTCTATAGTTTACAAAGAGAGATTACATAAGTTGTATACACATGTAGGTTAACCAAAAAAGGAAACTAATTAACTCTAAAAGTTAATTTAGGATTTACAGCTAGGATAATTATATAATTTATATAAGAATATAATTAACTAATAATCATCAGCTATTCTATTTCTCTACACTTCCCCTTGAAGATATCTAGCAGTCCCAGCTTGCCTATGACAAATTTAAATTGTTGTCCATGAAGTCCCTTTATTAGAATATTAGCCAACTACTGATTGGTTGAAATAAAGGGCATACAAATCACACCTTCTTTCAACTTCCCTTTGATAAAATGATGATCCACTTCTACATGTTTAGCCCTATCATGTTGCACAGGATTATTTGTTATGCTAATAGCTGATTTGCTATCACTAAACAATTTTATTGGACTTCCACATTTAACTCTTCGTTCTTCAAGAAACCTTCTCAACCATATTAACTAACAAATACCTTGTGCTATTACTCGAAATTCAGCTTCAGTACTGCTTTTGGCAACCACTGATTATTTTTTACTTCTCCAAGTGACTAGGTTTCCTCCTACGAATGTACAATATCTTGAAGTAGACCTACAATCATCAAGTGCACCAGCCTAATCTACATCAGTATAAGCTTCAACCTGTAATGTACAACTCTTTTTGAAGACCAAGCCTTTTCCAAGAGTCGCTTTCAAATATCTTAGAATTCTATACATAGATTCTATATGTTCTTCTGTCGATGAGTGCATGAATTGGCTAACAACACTAATAGTAAAAGCAACATATGGCCGTGTATATGACAAGTATATAAACTTTCCAACTAACTATTGGTATCTCCCTTTATCAACTTCAAACCTACTAGATGGTCTTCCAAGTTTATAATTGCAACCAATAGAGTAATAACAAGTTTACTTTCCAAGCATACCTGTCTCAGAAGGTAAATCCAGAGTATATCTCTCTGAGTGATAACAATACCACTCTTACTAAATCTAGCTACTTACATACTAAAAAAATATTTCATAAAGCCAAAATCCTTAATTTTAAACTCCTTTGCAAGGTAACCCTTCAACACATTCAATTCATCCAAATCATCACATGTGAGAATAATATCATCCACATAAACAATAAGAATGACCTTTTTTCCATAATCATAGATCCTAAAAAACGTAGTATAATTAGCTTGACTTTAAGAATACCATCATCCCTTAATAGACTTAGTAAGCCTCTCAAACTAAACCCTTAGAAATTGCTTAAGTTCATACAATGATTTTTGTAATTTACATGCCTACTTAGATTTAAAAACACCATCAAAACCAGGTGGTGTATCCATATACACTTCTCCATCCAAAGTGTCATTCAAGAAAGCATTCTTGACATTCAATTGATGCAATGACAAGTCTAAGTTTGCAGCGAGAGATAAGAGGATTCGAATACTATTCATCTTTGCCACTGGAGCTAAAGTCTTCTCATAGTCAGTTCCATAAGTTTGAGTAAATCCTTTTGCTACCAACCTTGCCTTGTAATAGTCAATTGTACCATTGGTTTTATGCTTAACTATGAACACCCACTTACGCCTAACTGTTTTCTTGCCTTTGGGCAATTCAACAAGTTTTCAAGTCCCATTTTTCTCTAGTGCTTTCATTTCCTTCAAGACAACTTATTTCCATTCAGGAATAATTAGAGTCTCGTATAAAATTTTTGAAATCTCTACACTAGAAAGATTAGAAACAAAAGCTTTGAAATGAGGTAAGAGGTTGTGATAAGACATATAGTTAGCAATGAGATAACGGGAATGTTGAGTACACAACCTAGTTCCTTTCCTAAGGGCAATTGAAAATTTTAAATCATTAAATGAATTGGGTTTAGAAGGATGAGAAATATATTCAGAATTACTTGGGTTTTCAAGGACAGTGCTTGGTTCAAATTCTTGTCTAGTACTTGGAGCACCAATCACCTCCTCCATTGGAGATCAAGGCCACTTGGAATAGACACGAAGTTCTCTAGTATTAGTTAATGTTTCATCTCCCCTTTCATTAGAATTCTCCATAATAGGTACAGAAGAACTCGGGTCCACAATGTCATGAGAACTAGATCTAGAAGAGGAGATTGAACTAGGTAAGACTGAACTCAAAGAAGGAATGAAAAAAGGAAGACCTAGAAACTTTCCAAAACTGATCTTCAACACTATACTCCCCCTGAAGAGAAGTTGGGGAAAAATAGGGCTAGTTTTCAAAGAAGGTAACATCCATGAACAAATTATTTTTTGGACTGAGGATCAAAACATTTATACCATTTTTGGGTTGAAGAATACCCAATAAATGTACACTTATGAGCTTTAGATTCTAACTTACCCCTTTCATGAACATAAAGATGAATAAAAAAATACACCCAAAAACTTTTTTTGGCGAATTCATATGATTGTAATCATGAGGGTAAGTACACAAGAAACATTGAATGAGCATTTGATACTAATGAACAGCACTAGGTATGTGATTAATAAGATAGGCAATGGTAAGAATAGTTTTTCCCCATAAATATTGCGGAATGTGCATGGTGAACATCAAAGATTGAGCAACCTCTAAAAGATATTGATTCTTTCTCTCAGGAATGCCACTTTACTGAGGAGTGTTAACATAAGTAAACTGATGAATAATCTCATTGTCTAAGAGAAAAATTTTGACAATTGAATTAAAATATTCAGTACAATTGTTAGTGTGAAGAATTTTAATCTGGATGTGAAATTGGGTTTGTATTATGGTATGAAAATTTTGAAACACATGGATAGCATCATATTTTTCTTTCAACAAATAAATCCAAAGAAAAAGTGTCTGATCAACAATAAAAGTAATGAACTATCTTGTGCCACTATGATTTGTAGCATGAGATAGTCCCCAAATGTCACTATGAATAAGATAAAAAGGATGAGATGCTTTATAACAATAAGAAAGGAAAAAAAGTGCAGTGATGCTTAGACAATTGCCAAATTTCACATTGAAACAATAAAGGTTTTTTATTATGAAATAATATGGAAAATAATTTGAACATATAACTGAAACTTAGATGCCCTAATCTAAAATGCGATAACATGACATTATTTCTAATAGAAGGGGAAACATCAACATCATTATGAATTGTAAGAGCTTAGCTATTCCGAGCAGATTCGTCCTCAAACAAATAAAGGTGATTAAATTCCTTAGCACTACCAATCATCTTCCTCGAGCACATATCCTGAAAAACACAGTAAGTAGGAAGAAATTAGCTGCACAGTTCAAATCAAGAGTAAGCTTATTGATAAATATTAGGTTATAAGTAAGCTTAAGAACTTTAAGGACAAACTTCAAAGTAATAGAATCAAAAAGGACAACTGACCCTTTACCAGCAATAGATGTAAAAGAACTATCAGCAATCCTAACTTTAATATAACCAATACAGGGAAAGAAAATAAATGTGACAGACCAATCATATGATCACTACCTCTTGAATCAATGATCTAGTGAGTTGAATTATTGAAGGAAACATTGAAGGTACTAATATAGTTAACTTTTTGAACATGAGAGAAAGAAGAAGAAGAAGGAAGCATACAAACATGCAAGAGTTTACACAAATGGTCTAATTGTTCCTTGCTAAAAGAAGGTGCTTTAGTGTCTTTGTGTGCAACTATAGATAAACTATCAATAGGCACTTGTAATCCCTTACTATTCTTATGAGATTCTTTGAAATTAGCTGGTTTTCATGAATCTTCCAGCAAGTATCTCATGTATGCCTAGGTTTCTTCCAAAAATCATACCATCGTGTATCTTTCTCAGGATGCTTCCTGTTATTGTGGGAAGTGTATGTCGGCTTTGTAATTTCCAAAGTAAAAGCTTCAATAGCTCATGTAAGTCCACCATTCAGCTTGCTAAATAATTTCTTTTGACTTTCAGAACCTTTAACTAAAGAGAATGCTTGATCAAGATCAAGAAAAACTTCCTGCTCAAGAACCCTATCACAGACTTGTTCAAACTCAGGATTAAGCCCCAATAAAAATTTATTAACCTATTCCTTTTCCAACATATGTTTCATGTTGGCAGTATCGTTTACAGTTTCCATCCCAATAGTTTGATACTCTAACTCAATAAAATAACCTTTCAAAATGGTATAATAGTCAGTAATACTTAAAGTACCTTGTTTGAACTTGTCTATCTGCCGTTTGAGTTGGAAAATCTGAGAGGTAAATCCAACTTTGTAATAAGTCTTATGAATAGCAAGCTAAATATCCTTCAGTAGGAAGGAGCATATACGTACAACTTATTTATCTTTCCATTGAATGGAGAAGCAAACCCATAACTTAATAATTTTCAACCTCTTAAGCCTCATACTTCAGATCTGTTATTGAAGATACTAATGTTGTTCCATTAACATACTTCATTTTCCCTTTGCTAGAAAGAGTAATATTAGCAGATAATTAATGACCATTCTATGAAATTTTGGTCATTCAATTCCCTGTTGAAATCATGAGATTTGGCGGATCTAATTGAGGGGTATGAAGAACAAGAGGCGCATAACCGACATTGGTGGTGGTTGAAGTTGATCATTCTATTGTCATTAAAGAAGGATGCAAAACAGATTTAAAACTGAGGAATTATGTATGTAAAATAGAGGCTAAAAAGAACACAAGCAAGTTAGAAAAGTATGGATCATCCAACTAGGTTGGGTCCAAAAATAAAATAAGAAAACAATGTGAAATAAAAGCGGGGGTAGGACGCGAACTAGCTCCAAAGAATGTTGCAACCAATGCCTTAGAAAAATGGCCTCTACTGTGTGGAAGAAGGCTGATGTGTCGTTGCCCAAGGAAGCCCAAACCAACAAAGGCTACAAAGGTAAGGAAACAAAACACCAGAAAAACAACCTTAGCAACATAACTTTGATACTATGAATGCAAGAATAAATTGTGATATAAGTTTTTATATTTCACAAAAAGAGATTACATAGGTTATATACACATATAGGTTAACTAGAAAAGAAAACTAATTAATTCTAAGAGTTAATTTAGGATTTACATCTAGGATAATTATATAATTTACATAAAAATATAATTAACTAATAATAGTTAGCTACTCTACAATTGCCAAGTATTTTAATTCCTTGAAAAGATTATGGAAAGAACTCTATATGTAATGACTATGAGTGGAAGTCACATGATGATTACAATCATAATTAGAAGATGGTGGAGAATAATCAGATTTTTAAGTTTCTTGTTGATTTGCATGTGGATTTCGATGAGGTTAGAAGGAGACTCATTGGTTGAGTTCCTCTACTATCTCTCAATGAGGTTTTTACTAAAGTGTGACGGGAGGAAAGTCATAGAAGTGTAATGCTTGGAAAGAAAAAGCCAAGTGGACCCTTTAAAGGCTCGGCTTTGGTGACAGCTAACACAAACATAGGAAAAGTGACTCCAAATCAGCCACGGTTAGAGGACAGACCACGAATGTTGTGTGATTACTATAATCGACCTTCAACACTCAAAAAACATGCTAGAAACTACATGGTAAACTAGCCAACTAGAAGGGTGTTAGGGATCTGAATTTTAAAAACCCACCTACAGTAGACAAAACCAATAATACTCCTTTCAGAAAAGAACAATTATAGCACTTTTAAAAGATGTTGAAATCCAATTCGATTTTTAGTATTCCTATTGGTTCTTTAGCACAAATTGGTAGTGGTCTCGGTTCCTTTTATAGTTCATTAACGTCCGTATCATGGATTATTGATTCAGGTACATCCAATCATATGACATCTTCAACTTCCTTGTTTAAATCCTACTCACTATGTCCCAGTAATGCAAAATTTAGGATTGCAGATGGTAATTTTTCCTCTATTATTGGAAAAAGGCAGATAAAACTCTTAGACAATATTGAGTTACAATCGGCTCGTTATGTCCCTAACCTTGTAATCTTTTAATAGTCAGTAAACTCTCTAAGGATTCTAATTACTGTGTTATTTTTTCTAATTACCATTATAATTTTCAAGACTTGGGTTTGAGGAAGATGATTGATAGTGCTAGGATGGTTGACGGTTTCTACTATTTTGATGAAAATTCTAGTGGTGGCATAGGGCCTTGTGATTTTAGAAGTAGTTCAATCTCTGTACCTAACCAAATTATGCTTTGGCATCTTAGGTTAGGACATCCCAATTTTCCTTATTTAAAGCGTTTGTTTCCGAATTTGTTTAAGAAAGTGGATTGTTTTTCTTTTCAAGGTGAAATTTGCTATTTATCAAAAAGTTATAAAAATTCTAAGCCTTATCATGCATCCAAACCATTTTATTTAATTCATAATGATGTATGGGGCCCTTCTAAGATCATAACATTATCTAACAAAAAGTAAATTGTGACTTTTATTGGCTATCATACTCGTCTTTGTTGGATTTATTTGATGCATGATAAAACAGAAGTAAAAAGTTCATTTAAAGAATTTTACAATATGGTTGAAAACCAGTTCCAAACAAAGACCAATAATCTTAGATCTGATAATGGAACTAAGTATTTTAATTAGAGATTTGGGATTTTTTTAAAAGAAAAAGGTATTTTTCATCAATCCACTTGTCGAGATACACCTCAACATAATGGAAATACTAAAAGAAAAAACTGCCATCTTTTGGAAATTGGTCGATCTTTAATGTTTTCAATGCATGTCCCTAAATATCTTTGACGAGATGCAGTCTTGATCACATCTAATTTAATTAACAGACTTTTTATAAAAATTTTGAATTTTCAGACTCCGCTTCAGGTTTTTAAAAGCTTATTTCCATATTCAAGAACAATTTCGAAGATAAAGGAAGATGAAACTCAATTCTAGGAAAATACTGTAGTGTCCCTACCTTTACCCCATGATGACATCTTATTGTCGGGTGCTAATGAGTCCCATCCTTCTCCAAACTATGAGCCAGTCGTGTCCCCTAATTCTTCTCCAAGTTGTGTACCTGCTGAGTCTTCTGGTTCTTTCCTAAGTTGTGACCTACAACCAGGGGGAGACATACGTATTGAAACAAGTTCACCTGATCTTTAGGTGTACTCTAGAAGAAGGTTTTGTTATAATAGTATAGACCTGTCAACTGTTCCAGTGTAATCTCAATCATCTTCCCCAACTAGGTCAATTCAACCTCATTCATCAGGTATGTTGAACCTGAAAATATTCTTTCTGATCTTAACTTGTCTATTACTCTTAGAAAGAGAGTAATAACATGTATTGAACACCTCATTGCTAAGTATGTATTTTATCACAAACTATCTAGTAATCATAAAGCTTTTACCACTAAGATATCAAACTTGTTTATTCTAAGAACTATACAGGAAACTCTAAAAAATTTAAATTGGAAATTAGCAGTTCTAAAAGAGATGAATGCTCTTGAAAAGAATGGTACTTGGGAAGTAATTGACTTATTAAGAGACAAGAAAACTACGGGTTATAAATGGGTGCTCATAGTGAAGTGCACGATTGTAGCAAAAAGGTTTACTTAAACTCATGGAATTGACTATCAAGAAATTTTTTCACCAGTAGCGAAGATTAATTCAATCTCTTTGGCAGTAAATTCTAATTGGCCCTTGCATCAATTGGACGATTGCTTTTTTGAATGGAAAAATTGAAAAGGAGGTCTTCATGGACTTGTCGCCAAGTTTTAAAGGAAATCATGGGGATAATAAGGTGTGTAGGTTGAAAAAATCTTTATATGGCTTAAGGTAGTCGCCTAAAGCATGGTTTGAATGTTTTGGGAAAATTGTTAAAGGATATAGATATAGTCAAAGTCAATCAGACTATACTATATTCTTCAAACATTCTAGTGAGGGAAAGATTGCTATCTTAGTTATTTATGTTGATGATATGATCCTTACTGGAGATGATAGTTTTGAAGTGGGAAGGTTGAAAAAGGTGCTTGCTCGGGAGTTTGAAATTAAGGATTTGGGAGGTTTGAAGTACTTTCTCGGAATGGAGCTTTCTAGATCCAAGAAAGGTATTTTTGTGTCCCAGAGAAATACATAATTTATTAAGTGAAACAAGTATGTTTGGGTGTACCGGCCAAGCCAGATGAGGTGTTGGATAGAGAACGGTTCTAGATGTTAGTTGGAAAGTTAATATATTTGTCTCACACTCGTCCAGAAATAACCTTTCTTGTTGGAGTAGTAAGTCAATTCATGTACTCTCCTGGTTCAAAACATTTTAATGCTATTTATAGGATTTGGAGATATTTGAAGGGAACTCCAAGAAAAGGATTGTTGTTTGAAAATAGAGGTCACCTGTGTGTAAATGTGTTTACCGATGCTGATTGGGCTAGCAGTATTATAGATAGAAGATCTACTTCTGAGTACTGTGCATTTTTTGGTGGAAATTTAGTTACTTAGTGTAGTAAAATGCAAACCGTGGTAGCTAGGAGTAGTTTTGAAGCAGAGTTCAGGTCTATTGAACATGGATTTATGAGGCTTTATGGATAAAAAGGTTTTTAGAAGATTTGAAGATTTCTTGTGCTCTACTTATGCAAGTTTATTATGATAACAAGGCTGCTATTTCTATTACACACAACTCTGTGCTTCATGATCGAACGAAAAATGTTGAAGTTGACAAACACTTTATCAAGTAGAAGACTGAAAGTGGAATCATCTATATGTCATGTATTCCAACTTCAGAATAGGTTGTTGATATGTTTACTAAATGGTCGTTGAAGAAATAGTTTGAAAGCTTGATTGGCAAACTGGCTATGGAAGACATCTTCAAACTAGATTGAAAATGAGTGTTAGAAGACTTACTATAAATAGAATGATTGTAATTTAGGCAACCTATAATAATTAGGAAAGCCTAGCATTATTAAATGTATTAGTTATACTATTCATTAGTTTCTTAATTTTTAGTCTCGTGAGTCATATAAATAAGAGTGTTGTAATTAGGGTTAAATTATGTGTGAATGGGAATACGATTATTCCTTTCAACCTTTTATACTTTCATAATGAAAAATTATTAAACATCTTTTTAGATCAATAAATTAGTTTCCTGAGTCATGGAGCTAATAGATATTTGATGGTTCTAAAATTTTAGAACTTACAAATTAAAATGAGGTCCAATATTTCATCAAATGCTAAATAACAAACAAAAAGTGTTTCCATAATATACTAATTCCAGCTGTTTCTGCTATATAAGCCACAAAAACATATCTTTGCAAGTACCAAGATATTACAGTCACAAAGTACACACTATAGGCATAATAAGCAAAACCTTGGGCTCAAGCATATTGCAAAAACTGAAGACGCAATGACATCTTAGCTATTGACTTGGAATATGCTTCTATACATTATCATAATTATAAGTAGGCAATGCAATTTGCTAAAATGGAAGCTAAAGTTTTTATATATTACAGACTCATGGAACCTAGCATCTAAAATGAAAACAAACATAAAGTTGTACCACAAAACTCAAAGACATAATTTGAAGGTAAAAAAAGAAGACTAATATTAGGATTGGCAATAAAATTAACTGTTGGTCTAGTATAGCAAGCCAGCTGCCAACATCAAAACAAAGCCAGATATGTATTATATACTCATCGGTACACATACCCAAAATTTAGAAGTGAACATCAATTCCCTGTCAATATGATCCTAATATTATGTGATAGGAGAACAAATAAGATTGCCCAAATCAATCAAATTAGCTAAAATTTATTTAGGCATTCACCTGCAGAAGTAGTTTGCATCTAACAACAACTACTACTATGTTATGTAAAATCCAACAGAGGAATTCGAATACAAATTGTGTGAAAATAACAAGAATTCAGACAAAAAGAGGCAAACATACTTTGTAGCATAACCCCGATGCTCAACCAATGGTATGATGCCCAATAAGCTTAAGAAAAAGACCCAACCCTAAAAGGCAATTGTAATAAAAAATGAACAACCAAACATTTGTTTGATGATCCAAAAAATAATCAACAAAAAATGCTAAAGGTCCAAGGGGCATCAATAAGTTGATTTTAGAGAATACTGCAATTTTGATGCTTTCATCTAGACTCTTCCTCACGAATAAGGGAGAACAATGGTTTGGACGAAGTAGGATGGGGAAAGCCTTACCTTGGCATTAGAATGAACCCTGACCATGGATGCATCATTATTAGCATTATTCTTGTTATTGTTGTCCACGGTATGCTGCTAAGTCTAAAAGGCAAGCAAAATCTCATCTCTAGACAAGGGCATTACTGCAAATTCATGTTCTCACAATCTAAGCACAAATAAATTTGTATTTATGTGAATTAACTATATATATTGTACATCTTATGAGTTTCTACTGCTATCTGTATATATATGTATGTGTGTGCATAACAAACACTCAAATTTGCCTAATAGAATAATTTTTTCAAACACCCAACAAGCAAAAACCAAAGCAACAATCATGGAAAGTAGAAAACGCTAACCTAGTCATGATCATGAAATGCATAATCTATAATCCAAGGATTATTTGTGAAACAGAGAATACGAGTGGCGTCAAACCAATGAATTCTCCAATATGAAAAATAACTAATCAAAGCAAAACAACATGCACGATGGTGATGATGATGATGCAAATGGGCAGGGGCAGATCCAGGATCTAAAATAATAATATGCTTTTTATTATTGAATTTGTTGTGTAAAAAGAAAGCAATAGAATAATAACTTTAAGCAACAACCTCCACTAGAATTACTTATGAACATAGAGGATGAGAGAATATAAGAATCTAGTTTAAAGCATTAGATTAACATAGATCCTAACCCTAGTGTCTTCATAGAAAAATCTAGTTCAAGCTTTTGCATAGTTGAATGAAATACAATAGTTCTATTTAAATTTCAATCACTTAAACATCAAATAATGAGCTATAAAATTTTAATCAGTTCTATGATAAAAGGAATGACAACTGCTGTCAAGAATGTGTTAAAACATGTGAAGTCTTATAAAGATACAAAATATCACAACATTTCCCTATAATTGTCATTGGAATTTGTTGAGATTTCCTTACTTAGAATGAGTAATTATAGAATTTGTGTATTAAATGTAGATTATATTATAGTTGACTTATTTCTGTATTAATTAGGATGATTGTATTATAGTTGACTTATTCTGTATTAAATATGATGATTAGGTTGACTATCTTAGTATTAATTAGGAGATTAATTAGGATGATTTTTTCCTTCCTTGTAAATGTTAACCTATATATATTTGTAATCTGTTTATAAGTTTATTAAGAAAAATTAGAGGAATTTTTTCTAAGTCTTTGTTCATGGTATCAGAGCTTAGGTTTTCTTCCTAAGAAAATTTTTCTTGGCCATTTTTTCTAACAACCTTTTATGGCTGTATTTTTCCTGGCTATTTTTTTTGGTAACCTTTTATTGCTGTCTCCATTTCTTGGCGAGCCTTTCATTATTGTCTTCTTGGAGTTACTGTTTGAGATACTATTTGAGATACTATCGCTTACTTTTCACTGTGTGATATTGTTGATGATATCTTTCCTATTTAAACTGCTAGATCTACTACAACCCATTCATCTCCTAGTGAGTATCATACTCTTCATGCCGATTTTCAATTAGATGGTAAAAATTATGTCGAATGGGCAAAGATTGTTAAGACTAGTCTCGAGGGGAGAAACAAGTTGAATCATATACTTAGATCCGATCCTAAGAAAGGTGAAGCTGGTTATGATTCTTGAGATATGGAAGATTCAAGAATCAAGTCTTCGTTGTGGAACTCTATGCAGCCAAAAATTGCAAAACACTATCTTTTTCTTGATAAGTCTAAACAGGTATGGGAAGCTGTTCAAAAATCTTATTCTAACATGCAGGATGGATTTCAAATCTATGAAATTCAAACTAAGATCTTATCCACAAAATAAGGTAATTTGTATGTGATTGATTACTATAATATCATGAATAGTATGTGGCTTGAATTGGATCATTACGAGAACTTACAACTTAAGTATAGTGATGATATCCAAATAGTTCAGGTGTATGTTGAATGTGGAAGGGTCTATATTTTCCTAACTGGTTTGAATGAAATATTAGATCAAACTCATGCTTAGGTCCTTGGGAAGAAACCAATCTCATATTTAATGGAGGTCTTCTCCATTATTAGAAGTGAAGAGAATAGGAGAATTGTCATGCTTAATAGTAACAGACAAGAATTCAACATTGGTTAGTACTAAGGCTAACAATATTAGTGCAACTAGTGCTGAACAAGGAAAGAACATGTCATTTTCTAAGGATCAACGATGGTGTACTCATTGAAGGAAAGCACGACACAAAGGAAACTTATTGGAAGTTACATGGCAAGCCATCTTCTTTTGGAAAGGGTGTTGATGGACGAGGAGGTCAACAAGGACAAAGGAGTGGTCAAGCATATTTGGACAATGCAAAAGACGATCAAGATGAGGTTCCATCGTCGAATTATCAAGTGAAAGGAGGATTTAATCAAGAAGAGATAGATTGGCTACGTGGCTTACTTACTTCTCTCTAGCAACCTAGTTTCTCTTGTTCGTTGGCATAATCAGGTAAGTTTTCTTTAGCTTTTAGTGCTTCTATGAACTATTCTTTGGGTTTATAGATTATTGATTCAGGAGCTACTAATCATATGACTCTTACCTCTCATATGTTTACCACCTATACTCCATATTCTAGTCAAAAGATAAAAGTAGCTGATGACATATTTCCTACAGCTGCTAACCAAGGAACTATTATCTCAAGTCCTAATTTTTCTTTGAAATCTATGTTGAATCTTGTCTATGCGGCATAACTTTTTCTCCATCCCATTGTATGTTCCAAGAAAATTCTACGGGGAAGACGATTGGGCATGCTAAGGAAAATTATGGGTTTTATTATCTTGACAATAATAATGGTAAAAATTATGGTCTTCCACTTTCTTATCTCTCGAAAAAATCTTCGAGTAGGAATCAAAATTGGTTGCATCATTTTCGTTTAGGTCATCCATCTTTTTCATTATTAAAGACTATGTTTCCATTGTTATTTGAGGGTTTGGATCTTGATAGTTTTCATTGTGAAGATTATGAATTAGCTAAACATTATCGTATTTCTTTCCCTTAAATAGTAAAAGATCCTTCAAACTTTTTTCTTTGATTCATACTGATGTATAGGGTCCATCTCGAATTCTTAATATTTCTGGCGTGCTTAGGTCTATTTATTGAAAAACAAGTATGATGTTAGCATAATTTTTCCGACCTTTCACAAAATGACTTACACTCAATTTGGGGTTCCAATTCAAACAGTTAAATTTGATAAAGGAAAATAATTTTTTAACCAAACACTCTCTTCCTATTTCTTGAATGAAGGAATAGTCCATCAATCTTCTTGTCCTAATTAACCTCAACAAAATGGAGTAGTTGGGAGGAAAAATAAATATTTATTGGAAGTTACTCATGCTATCTTATTTCACCAAAGGGTTCCTAAAACATATTAGGGGAAAGAAATTTTAACTGCTACTCACCTTATTAATAGGTTGCCTTTGAGAGTACTTGATTTCAATACACTTTTAGATGTCACTTGATTTCAATACACTTTTAGATGTCCTTACTCGCTACTTTCCTCATTTTAATGGTTTTAATAGTGTCTTTCCGAAAGTCTTTGGGTGTGTTTTCTTTGTTTACATTTATACCGAAAGCCCTTTATTTACTGGGTATTCTTCCAACAAAAAGGATTATAAATGTTATCATCCTCTGTCTCGTAAATTTTTTAATTCCATGGATGTTACTTTATTGAGAATGAGTCCTATTTTTCTAAGTCTTATTTTCAAAGGGAACATCATTTACAGGAAGATAAAGGATAATATTTTTTTGAACATATACTGATACATCTCTACTTCCTCTTCCTACAGATAAAGACACTCCTATTTCTAAGTATAAAGAAGTTGGGAAAGTATCATTGTCATTGCAAGTCTATTCAAGAAGGAAACCTATTGTTGAACTTGCACATGTTCAAGAAGTTGACCCCGTAGTATGTAATAATTTTGAACAAACAGCCTTGAACCTTGACACTTATTTAGATTTACTAATAGCACCTAGGAAAAGCACTAGAAAATGCACTCAACATCCTATCTCTAATTTTATTTCATTAGAGAATTTGTCACCCTCTCATAAAGCCCTCCTCACACACTTAAATCTTATTCAAATACTCGAACTAGTTCATGAGGCACTAATGGACAAGAATTGGAAGGTTGCTATGGATGAGGAAATGAAAGCACTTAAGAAAAATAAAACTTGGGAATTATATGAACTTCCTAAAGGGAAGAAACTTGTGGGGTGCAAATGGGTGTTTACTCTTAAATATAAAGTGGATGGAACTCTAGAAAGGTACAAGGCTAGACTTGTAGCTAATGGTTATACCCAAACTTATGGGATAGACTATCGGGAGACATTTGCTCATGTGGCTAAAATGAACAGCATACGCATTTTACTATCTCTAGCTGCTAACCTTAATTGGTCCTTACAACAGTTTGATGTTAAAAATGCCTTTTGCATGATGATTTGGAAGATGAAGTATACATGGATTTACCTCCTAGAATGAATGAGAATTCTTTTAAAGGTAGAGTTTGCAAACTCAAAAAGGTTTTGTACTGTCTTAAACAATCACCTAAAGCATGGTTTGGTAGGTTTACCAAAGCTATGATGAAGATGGAATGTAAGCAAAGTCAAGGGGACCACACTCTCTTTATCAAACATTCTACCTCTAAGAAAGTGAAACATTAATTATGTCTGTTGATGACATTATTGTCACTGATGATGATTTAGAAAAAATATGTCGACTAAAGAAGCATCTTGTAGAAGAGTTAGAAATAAAAGATCTTAGAATACTCAAATATTTTCTGAGTATTGAAGTAGCTCATTCGAAGTATGGAATCTTGATTTCACAACAGAAGTATATCCTTAATCTTCTAAAGGAAAATGGTATGTTGAGATACAAACCTATTGATACTACTATTGAACAAAATCACAAATTGATTGAAGCGAAGGAAAATGCGATTGTTGAGCAAGGTATGTATCAAAGATTGGTAGGAAAACTAATCCATCTAGCACATACTAGACCGGATATAGCCTATGTTGTAAGTGTAGCTAGTCAATTTATGCATTCACCAAAGCAATTACCTTTGAAAGCTGTCAACAAAATTCTTTGCTATCTAAAGTCAACTCCTAGAAAAGGAATTTTGTTTTAGAAAAATAAAAAATTAGAAGTAGAAGCCTACACAAATGATGATTGGGTTGGCTCTGTTATTGATCAACGGTCAACTTCAGGTTACTACACCTTTTAGGTGAAAACTTTGTTGCTTGGAGGAGTAAGAAACAACCTGTGGTGGCTAGGTCTAGTGTAGAAGCTGAATTTCATATTATGTTGGCACATGGTAATTGCGAATTGTTATGGCTAAAGATTATACTCGTTGATCTTGGAATCAAATGGGAAGGAACGATGAAACTGTATTGTTACAAGAAGTCAGCTATTAACATAGCCCACAATCTAGTACAACATAATTGGACCAAGCATGTGGAGGTAGATCAACACTTTATTAAAGGAAAGCTGGATAGTGGACTCATTTGTACACCTTACGTGTCAACAACAAGACAACTTGCTAATATACTCACCAAAGGTCTTTCAAGTAACTCATTCCAAACAATTTCAAGCAAGCAGAGAATGAAAAATATTTATTCACTAGCATGAGGGGGAATGTTGAGATTTCCTTTCTTAAAATGAGTAATTATAGAATTTGCATGTTAAATGTAAATTATATTATAGTTGACTTATTCTGTATTAATTAGGCTGATTGTATTATAGCTGACTTATTCTATATTAAATAGGTTGATTAGGTTAACTATCTTAGTATTAATTCGGAGATTAATTAGGATGATTTTTTCCTCGTAAACGTTAAGCCTATATATATTTGTAATCTGTCCATAAATTTATTAAGAAAAATTAGAGGCATTTTCCCAAGTCTTTCTTCAGGATTTTTTTTTTTTTTGGTGGGGAGACCATCAGGGGTGTGGAGAGAGCATCCCAATATTTACATCATAGAAAAAGCAAATGCAAGTGTATATTACTTACCAGATTTGAAAAGTAAGATGAAATATGACAACCAGAGCAAACAGAAGAGCTGCAGACCAATCAATACTTTTTTTCCATATCAACTCACAAGGGTATCTTTTTGTAGAAACTGTGTATCACCTTTTATATGTCTCTCATCTTATAAGCATCACCTAGATTGGGTTGAATCTTTGCTTTCCATTCCTTTCTTGGAGTGGCAAATGAACTGATTAGAATTAGTAAGTGGTAAGTGTTGCCTCATGAGATGAATTTTGGAGGTGTTTGCTTATCTACAAACAAAGTCCATTTGCCTCAGACGTCTTCATGATTCTGCGCTTCTTCACAGAGCTGAGCAAACATCCTGAATGCAAAGTTAATCAATAAAAGAACTGGCTGAATTATAAGAACTTTAAAGAGAGGATGAATCGCTAACACAGAAAAGCAAAGTGGATGCACAGATTATATAGATTAAGCTATTAGTTCAACAAGTTTTCATGCTATTGAATGAGTAAGACATTGTTCAGATTTTTCGTTTTTCAGTGTCATAATATCTCATTTTGTGAATGCTTGAATACTCAATGATTAGTAAAAATGATTTAGAGGTGAACAAATGGAACTTCCCTGGCTCAATATTTATATTCTGTTGCATTTTTGGCTCCAAAATGATTGTCACAGCATCATGATATATTGCACAATACAAAACTGAGTAGGAAAATTTTACTTTTGAGTACTTCATGCACAAAGATTTAGTTCATAATAACTCAAAGATAATTCTCTTTATGGGAGCATGTGCATGTGGTTACTAATGGAGAGGAAGATTGGTAAAAGAATGTCCATGAATTATGTCCAAGACTGGGAAATTGTAAAAATAAAAACTTGATTCCTCACCACTATATTTATCATTTCTTCTCCAGATTACCTCATTCTACAGTCCGGTAATCAGAACATGCTGAATGAGCTGGAGGGCATAAATAGCCTGAGACTAATCCGCATCTCTTGCTGCTTATCTTCATTTACAGGAACATCGACGAGAGCATCCATGATTATGATGTCCCAGTCATGAGGCCGAAAATAGAATAACTAGGTGTCCTCTATGATAGAAACTACTGACATATTAGAAAAATACAGAAAGAATATGAAGTGGTATATGTAGTTTGAGTGCAACATTGAAGAAAGATGAGTGACAGTGGCTTTCAAACATTTTCAACACATAAAAGCAGACTCTCCATATTAAAATATTACATCTATCAGCAGTAATTGTTCTAAACATATAAGAGGCAGTCTGTGAAGGGTCCATGGTACAATGCATGACACAGACTGCCTCTTATGAGCTGCCGCAAGTGATGCATTGTACCATGGACCCTTCACAATAGATTCCCCAATAGCATCTCTGATGACCTGGTTCTTACTTTCTGCATAGCTTTGCTGTAATATTTCAGGAAATGATATTTAGAAATATTAATAACCCAAAAATGTTTATAGAAATGAGACACAAACTAATTAAAAGCTTCACACTTCCTTTCACCAAAAAATTATCATGAAAACATCAATTACAGTCTTAGTTTTTGCTGCTTTTAGCTGTATTTTGCCATAATGAGATTCAAATCTACCAAGTGACATTTTCAAAATGCACATTGAGAAATAGGTTCATGCAGGCTGTGGGAAATGAACTATAAGCTTATAAACTTCATTCATTCACTGTGAACTATGGTTCCTTCAAGTGGTTGGTTTGCAAACACAGGCAAAACCAACCACCTTTTCAGGAAGTTCTTTGAAGTATATCTTCTGGTTCTCTAATTTTCAATCCAAAGAAAAAAATGAAAAAAGTTCATACATCTAAAACAGCCAAGCTTTCAACAAAACTTCATTGCATAATAATGGAAGCAACAAACCAATTACATAAGATCAGAGTTCGAACACAAACATTTCAAGTTTTCCTTTGATCCAAAAAATTCATAATCGCTTAAGGAATGAGAAAACTCCTATGTACTTTGCAACGTACCTGCTACAGCCATGATAAATAGCAAGGTCATCAAGAGCACGCACTCAAGCAATGTCACCCATTACAGTAATTAAAACAAAAGAAACTGCTTTACTACCAAACCATTTGCTATTTCCTTCTTACAGGGATTGCAGAACTGTGGCAAGTAATCTTATAGGTCATTAGTTATGAACATCAAATTCAAGTTAATTATAATTTCCATATGAACTGAATAGTTCAAGTCACTATTAGAATGTCTCACCATGAGAAAATAAAAAATAAATAAATAAAGAAGAAATGGAAAGCACAATCTGTCCTATTAGATAAATAACAAATTTCAACTTGTCTCAAATTTTGCACAATTTCTGCTTCCACATATTTCATATACATGTATTCAAAAGCTAAGTAGCATAGCCTGGGAAATAGAGGAAAAGATCAGTTATTTACTCAACTATTCCAGATTGAAAAATATATAAATGATAATGCAGTACCTTCCACAAACGGAGCCTAATGTAAAATTGTTATATTTTCCCTAACATTTGATAAGGCATAAGCTGGACTCGATATTGTGTTTCATTCCTTTATTCTTTTCTGGCTTAGTTTTCTCAGGAACCAAACAGGGTGGAAGTGAAATTCAGGCACAAATAGAAGACACCCAGTAAAGATGATTCTCAGAAATTTATCATAAAATAAAAATTACTGATATACAACTAAATCCATGCATAAACAGATGCATCATGAAACTTTCTAACTCATAAAGGAAGAAAAAGAGTTGAATAAACATTCCACCTGGTAACCTGTAATTTTGGGGACCTTTTGAAGAAGGAAATGAACCTCCTTCCCAGCATAGCTATGCTCTGTGATCTCTCTTACACATACACTCAAAGGTATTCACTTTAGAGCCCTGGACTCATTCACCGACTGCTCCAACTCCAAAAGATTTGAGAGACACAACTCGGCGGGCTCTCCTCACGGGTTTTTTTGTAGGGTTAAATGACTAGAAGTATACATTAGTGATACTTAGATTAAAAATACTAATTATATTTTTATATATTCAGGATAAATTATATTAAAAATATTAGTTACTGGCATAGTTAAATAAAGTCCTTTGGTAAACTACTAAATAAAGTCCTTGGTAAACTGTCTGAATATTTTATCAAGGGTAGTTTAATCAGAATTAAAGCTAAAATACTAGCAAATAACCTTAATCACCTAATCTGTTCTGGAAAGATTGAAGAACAAGTACCAGTTGATAGAAATTAGGGAACCTTCACAACAAACTTTATCAATGCAACTAGCAAAATTTCATGTAATAATTTCTAATACAATATACAATCCGCATTCCTCATTCCTCAAGCCATTTCTCAATGTACTTGAACAAGAAAGAGGATGCCAGAGCTCTCACCACTGAGCTCTCTTCCTTGAATCTTATAATACAAAAATGATATTTTACGTACAAACAATACAATGTGAGTAGCCTTCCGACTGCAATGACTCACTTAGCATATGTCCATATATTATGCACACTAACTACTACAAGATATGAAAGAACAATGAGCTATGGATGTTATACTAACCCTACCCTCTTTCGTCTCCAACCCAATTGTTCTTCTCCTTTGGCCCTGTTGGACCTTCTTCACCATAAAGCTCAACTGGTAGTTTTTTAAATATGTTTTCAACTGAATTTCTTACCATTACAGGCAACCAATTGATTATCTTGTTCAGCTCCGTACTTGAATCATAGACAATAGTTGGACCCCACTCTCTCATAAACTGCAACCAATGTGGCTCGGTAACAACTCCATCTCCTAGATATTCTGCTGCAATAAGCTCATATTGCATGCTTGAATCGACATGATAGTTACTACGAGCTGCATCATTTCTGATTCCAACTCCAAGCTTTGAAGACCCCTGGATGAAATTCCCAGGATGAGGGAAGCTTGCATGTCCGCATTTTGACGCATAAATGATAGCTTTATTCCCCTCAATGTACTCCAAGTTACAAGCATCCACCCAGTCACCACCGCTGTGCTGCGAGAAGTATATACTCCAAAGCTCTCCTGTATAGTTGCATATGCGTAGAGTAAAATGCTCCCAATCACCAACATGTTCTCCAATCTTGCTAAGAGCAATACTCATGAGTCCAACTTTGAGAGTGGCTGGTCCATTAAAGGGACAGAAAACCCACATTACAATGTCGGTAAAAGTCCCTCCAAGAGCTGGCTTCACATGAACATAAAGCTTTGTACTTTCCATGTTTCCCTGTTTGACTCTATCTTTCTGATCATCACTCGGGAGGTCAATCCAAAACTTCCCATCATTTGTTCCCCCACCAGGCAAATTTGAACCATTGGCATCAACGGCCTCAGCAGCAGTCACTCCAGATTTGTACAATAGCGCTCCATTATTGAAAAACCAAGAAACTGAAGAAGGCAAATAGATCTCTTCAGGATGAAAAAAAACTGTTGGTCCATAGTGATGGATAAGTGCATGAATTTGATTAAGGTTTGGCATTGCAGATAAGTTGGGGTCTAGGTTTTTTAAGCATCCAATAGATAGGTCATCTCCAGCACTCCAGAAGCTAGTGCAGAAAAATGTCCCTACAGGAACTCCTTTTCCCTTCATTCCCCGATGACAAGGTCTCGTACTCCAAACTTGAAGAGGAAGGTTTGCAAATTTAGAATTAGCATGAAGCAGTAGGCGATAGCTCTCACATTTATCTGTTAAGTCAGCCCGCACACACCTTACTTCATCCAACTTAGGCTTGCTGGGAGTGTCGGTAACCAAAAATCCAACTGGTATGTAACCTTCAGATGGCTGAGGCAACCAAAAGTAGCCAAACCCACCATACTTTTCCTCAGTCCCATCATTAGAGCTCCAAACCAAAATGTAATCGAGCGGCTCACTCAGAGCTGGTGGCTTAACGGGATTGCCAGTTTCTGGCACACAAGTATCTACTTCCCTCACCACAAGAACATAACCCCGTAAAGGCTGGTTGTTGGGTTGGCAACAATGACCAAGGCAATGGAATTCATCAGGTATTCCAACTGGTTTGTAAAATGAAACACCTTTATTCTTGTCCTTTGACATGGTGCATCCCCATACAAACTCAAATCTGGTAATTTTGAAAACTTCTAGTTCTCCAAGACTTATTCTTCCACAAGCAAAACCTTGACCTGAGAAAGAGAAACATAGAGTTGAATATTTAGAACACTAAGCTAATTTATCAAAGTCAAATAAGTTTTGAACTTCGTTTCAAAGATTCTACCAAACATTTTATCTCATTACTTAGTCCTCTGACCTCTGATGAAAGCAGTTGACAGATATTTGGAAAGCCTGGTTAATTCTGCATTTCTAAGCTTTAATCTTTGCAACATAGGCGAATATGAAAACATAAAAGTTTTAAAACTTTGGGTCCCCCATTTGGTATATTTGTAATCCTAGAACTGAAAAATCTACATAAATTGCTACATTAGCGATTGATGCAAGTAAGATGACAAGAACTAGTAAAACAAATAAAAACTAAATTACTATATACTATAAAAGATGTAAACAAATAACCTGAGGAAACAAAAATACCAGAAAGACTAAATAAGAAAGTAACTTGAAAAGGGAAACAAAGATTAAGAACATTCTCATATAATCTCTAAGATCAATCTCTTTACACGCAGGTCCGTATTCAGCAAAACCAATAAACAAAAATCCAATAAACCCAACAACCCCAACAACAATTGAACCAAAAAGATAGCAAAAACCAACATACCCATTCGACCAAGCAAATATTCAAGTCTACGAATTATACATGAAAACCCACATTTGAATTATTTTTATTATTTAAGAAAGGATAAGATTCTAGTACCTTCAGGCCATTTAGGCAACGGAGCAGGCAGAGAGAATGTATCGGGCTCCACCGGCAACGTCAAATCGGCGATCCTGTTCCAATAGAAGCATTTGCATCCAAACATGATTACCGCGAATCTCTTCCCACTCCGACCGAAAAATGTCTCTGATCCTTCAAGTTTCCGAAACTGATTATATGAGCTCCTAAGAGTCTTCAAATTCGAGGAGACTGAAAGATCTTTTTTTGGGGTCTCTCTCCTATATTGCAAAAGCCTCATAGTAGTCGTCGATCATCCATGTCATTTCATGGTATCCATATCATTTCATGGTAGCTGTGAACCTCTTTCTTTCTTCTTCTTTTTTTCCTGTGAATTTTATGGTTAATTGAGATTGATGGCAAAAGATCGCGGGAGAGACACGGAAATGATTTGGAAATTTTATATATGTTTATTTGTCGGTATCAGCTGGGTATTCTCTCCTCTTTGCTATTTTATTATTATTATTTTCCATTATAGTGTGAATTAATTAATTGGTTGCGCATCATCTGTCCCAACATGAAATAATTATTAATCAAATATGTGAATTAATTAATTGTTTGCATTGACGCATGCTTTTGTTGCATCTTTCTCTGACTTTGTTTTATTCTTTCTTTTTCAATACGAAATTTTTTGGAATGTAAATGAAAATAAAATTATAAAAAAAAAAAAGCATGAAAACTATTTGTGAAACTGCATGGAAAATTGAGTGTGTGTGTGTGTGAAAATATGATATTATTTGTGTGGTGGAAAGAGGGTTTGATAATCCGCCGAATTATCAATTTGTAATAATAGGAAAAATAACTAATTAATTAATCAAAAATAAAACTAGAAATTGCTTGGTTATTCATTCGTGCACGATGTAATTTTTTTTTAATAAATAAAATATAAATCTCATCAGTTAATGATTATATTAGTATATAAAATTTTTTTACCGTTTTAATTTTAGAATTCGACAAAATTTAAAGCAGCTGATCATTATTAAATTCATCCCCACTTTAACTTGATAAGACTAAAAGTTTTCATATTTAGATCCACTTCCGCCTCCATCTTGATTTGACAACACTGATAGTTTTAAAGTCCAATAAAAATTCATCTGGTGGCTCAAATCGTTAGATCCATCTTTATTTTGATATAATAAAATTAAATATATCTTGCATAATAATATAATTTATTAAAATTTAAATTATAATTTTTATAAATAAATATAATAAAACTGTCATTTTTTTTCCATCCATTGAATGACATTTCGTTCATGCACGACATTTGGAATGCCACATTGAACTAAAAGAAAAAGGGAACAATAATGGCCCACTTTTTAAATCTTTAAAACACTAGAAGCTTGTTATTTGAATTTAGAACCGCCCGCGTGGACGTGGTCAACAGATCTGTAAGAATAATGGAAGGTCCCTACCTGTGAAATGATTTTCTAGTGCAATGTCACGTCAAACTCATTTTGGCGAATCCCATTCTAATAACTCATGTTAACCAACTATTAATATGTGGGGCTTGTCGTAAACGAATTGTCAAGTTTTATTCTCATTTTTAGTTTCTTTAATTTTATTCTCTCAATTGCCTATGCATTTCTCTCTGTTTATAACAAGAGGTTCTGTAGACTTTTTTGGGAAAGAAAAAAAATCGAATTTTGAAGGACCTATGAGATTCTAGCTCCTTTAGTGCAATCTCAAAACTAGTATGTAATGCTTCCTTTTGTCTATTTTCCAAACAACTGTCGTAATATTGCATTTTTGTTACTAATTCTCACAATTTTTTTTTTATAACATGTAGTTGGAAATTAAAAATTGGCGATATATATATATATATATATAACATCTTGGGAAAATCTAAAATTTAAAATAGGATGGATTATTTTTACTTTATGAATAATTATTTTTTTCAAAAGAAATAAGTATTTTCTTTATTTACAAAAATAAAATTGTGTCAAATGTATTAAACATATATGAAATTGTGTGTTGTTGCGGGAATTTTACTACCCTCACTATCTTTTTTTAAGCCACTCGTCTCTCTTTAAGTTGATAATCAAGCGGAAATTATCTGAATGAAAATTTTTGGTGTTGGAAATAAAATATAAGAAGTAGATTAAGTAGTCTAAGCTGAGAAAAACCTGCAGGGATAACTTGAGAAAATGGAAAAAATGTTAGTGTCGGAATTGTTATCGGCACCAACCCTCCAGTACCCAAATTAGCATTATAGCCAACAATAATAAAGATGGGAGTAGGTTAAAAGAAGTTAACTATTCTTTAGGAGAAGGGGTATCTTGGTTTGGAGTACGAGAGCACTTCCAAATGTCCACCAGACTTCAAATGATCTAAGAGTCCCCTAAAAGAGGTCATCCACTATCTTTTATTATAAAAGTCGTTGGATGGATGACACGTGGCAAAGGACATCCCCTTGGTTTTCATCACTTGCTTTCAACTTAGGACTTAATACACCAATTAAGAGGATGCCCTCTGGCTGGTGGATTTGCTTCATACTTAATAGTGATGATACATGGTATCTCAAAAAATCCATGAAGTTAATGTGGGACTCTTCCATTGCTAAAAGGAGGACAACTTTCCTCTAAGTATAAATCAAGACGAAGTTAAAATTTTAAAACTTGGTAGACTATTTTTATTTTATGTAAAATTTTTAGAGAAGTGAAACTCGATAATATGAGTGTATTTTATTATTAAAACAAAACAAGTCCATATAACTAAGAGATGTAATAAGTTTTACCCTCATAATGCATATCTACACTCATAATACAATATAATAATCTCGAATTATGTTTAAGAGTTAAGGTGTTAAATTTTTTACTATGGTTTCTCTTAAGATTTAAATATTAAGACACCACATTTTCATAAAATAGAACACCAATGAAGTTCATTTTTATCTTAGATTGATTATTTTGTCAATCTCTAATATATCTCCTGATCAATTGGATATAAATTTAAAAAACTTTATGGTATTTGTATACGAAATTGAGATCACTAAGAGTCAAAAAGTTACAAAACAAGCACATCTTTTGCTGCATGTTAACAATTCTTGTTCTTATCATCAAGAAAGCTAATATCATCTCGAAATTTCAGAGATCAATTAAAGTAGGGAAAATGGAGAAGAGAAACGAGTTCCAAACATTTTATAAAATTATTTCTTTTTCCCACAGTAATTGCAAAAGCATAAATAAAATTGAGTTTTTATACTACAAAACCAAATTAGTGTACCAACTCCTTGAAATATTCCAATGAATGTTTCTGCCTGAGCCATAAAATATCATGGCTTTGAAGAGTCGGAGTTTAGATGACTTGTTAAAATATCTGATGCTATCCGTTGATTACGTACGTCAAGCATAAGAGTTTAACTGAAATTACTTGATCGCTTAGAAAGATGTGGTAGACGTATGGTGGAGTTTGAACCGAATTGGAAAAAAACAAGTGGTGTACATGTGTCATGGTTCAAATTAAATGCCGTGCGCACAGTATCCTAAGTGCAAGAATGTTAAAATTTTAAAATTATTTTAAATTATTTATCTGTGGTCCTAAATCAATTTAAAATTTGTATATCCCAAATGGTTATTGGCCCAAATGGTTATTGTAACCAAAGTGATTTAGGATTGTTATACCCATATTTCGGGCATTCATAAATTAGTAATTATCTTCTAAGGATATTATTATTTATTATATAATTTTTTCGTTTTTGATAAAAATGTATTTGTCCTGCTTCAGTCATCACAGGTGTCCATTTAAAACCACCGACCCCTTGCGCGATCCCATTGGTAGTTTCAACATATTTCATCCCAGTGGTCGCCCGTACTGAACCCTTCTTTCCGGAAACTTCCTTACTGTTTTTTTTTATTTTTTAAAGATTTTCCCCAAAGAAGAAAAATGAAATACAAATTTATAAAAAATAATTAACTTCAGCTTTCCATATAAATATATTTATTATTATTTTATTATTATCATTATTATTATTATTATTATTTGCTGTGGGCCTAAACTGTCCGCGAGGCTCACGCTACCACAGCTTTTGTACTATTTTTGAGATTACGAAGATGCCACTTTCTCTCTAGGAGTCAGTTTGTTGCACAGAGAGAAAGAGGGTGAACAAAATTGTAGACTGGAGAGAGAAAGAGCATATGTGTGTGGATCGGTGAGATTAAAAAAATAATAATAATAATAATCAAAATAACATTCCACTCACTTGTAACATTTGGCTCATTTGAGAATTTTTTTCTTTTTTAAAGACTCATTGAGTTTAAAGAACTACTCGCTTGTTGGATTCAAATTGGGATCATTGATCCGAGAAAATTGATCTGCTTGGTGAACCGAAAAAGTTAGTGAGTTTATAAATATTTACAAGTGATAATATTGGGTCTTACTCATATACCATAATAAATATTTAAATTATAATTTATGAGTCTATATCAACTTTAAAAATTAATTTGTAAAGTGAGAATTGTCTCAGATTTATATAGTTTAAATTTTTATTGTATCATGTGATAATATTCGGAAAAACTATATAAAGAGCATGCAAAGCAACGCTTGAAGGTGGATCATCAATCAACACCAGTACGTCAATATGCTTAGTTTAATTAGTAATTCTCGTTCAATTGTTATTTTCATTGCTTGTTGAATTTTCATTTTATTAATAAAGTCCTATTTGTTTTCCTTATGTTCTTTAGACACCCAGGTTTTCTAGAGGATAATTACGTGGGTAATTATCTTTAATAAATTTATATAAATTGGAGATTGACTGGATGAATGTTATAAGATTTGATACGGACGGACAGAGTATGGTGAAATTGTTTCTTTGTTATTGGCGTGGGACCCATGAGATCGGAGGGTTGATTAAAAGAGTGGCATAAGATTTTTTATTGGAAAAGCTTGTTTTGTGTGGGACCCGCGGATTGGAGAGAAATGAGTATGCTGGCGTGTGGGGTTATAATCTGATGACTTACAAATCAGGTTTTTTGTTGCCACGGTTGTTCTGCGATGGTCATTTAAGTTTTTTTTTTAATTAATTTTTATAAGAATTAAAATTTTAGTTATTTTTTTATATCTAATATTTTTATATAATTATTTAAGTCATTCTAATATATTTTATAATTATATTTAAATGCTTAAGTAATCTTTTTTTTTTATGAATAAAAAGGATTTCGATGTAGATCTTATCAGTTTATAATTCTATTAATGGATAAGGCTTTCTTACTGCTTCAGCTTTGCAATCTTTTCGGAGTCTAAAGTAGCTAACTCACACCTCTAATAGATCCCCCTCTATTTAGTGCATTAAGTAATGCTGAGTACACCTAAGACAATAGTGGGATTTGCCAAGACTCGAACCACAATTTTTGCAAGCGAGTGTGATGGAACGGTCGGCTTCCTTTCCTTTCAAGTAATCTCTGATTAAAAAATTAAAAACTCAAATAAAAAAAAAGAAGCAACCATTATTATGTAGAGAGCTATAATATAAGTAAAAATAAAGAAGAAATTTCATTTTAGTCTGGGTGGTTGGCCAAAGAAGAAGAAGAGAATGGTCGATAGTGGTTAAACCATATTATCAAAAATTTTAATTTAGGATATAAAGGTAATTTTAAGCTAACAATTTAATTCCCCCATTAAATTAATTTTTTTTTATTAAATGATGATGGATTGGGTTATGACATCAAAAGACCCTCGCATATTCTGCACATGTTGGACTTTATTAATATTAGTTTCTTTAGCACTCTTGAGTGAAAGTAGACCGTATATTTCTTTGCTTTATTTCTTCCTTCCAAATTTCTCTTAGTTCTTTAAGTTTATGTTTAAGATGCATAACAAGATTTTTATTTCTCTAGTTTATTTATTTGTCAAAGTTCATATAATTGCATCTAAACTGTTCTTAGTTTCTTTCACAATTCTTGTTTACTATAGGATTATTATTATTATGATTCAACAATATCAATTAAAGAAATTATCACAAATGCCAACTCAAATCCTAAAATAGAGAAATAGACATATTGCAATAACATTTTTAAAACTACCCACCATTTAACTTTTTTGAAAGCAAGATATCCAGGATACCTCTACCATTGTTAGATGATAGTTTGTAGCTAGTGTATTCAACTATTCATTTCTTTATCACTTTCCCTTATCTCTTTTGTTTAGCTCCTTCCAAACCTCTTGAAAAATTGATAGATCTATTGAATCCTTTGATAGATTCATGACTAAGCTCGAATTTCACTTCAAAACTACCATTTAGCACGTAAAAGAGGTAAACATACACATACTTTCATACCCATAATTGTCTAGGTTGATGTTTAAGTTTTTATAATATTGTAAGTATTTTTAGGTTGTTTATGATTCCTTATAGTGTTGAAATTAAGACTTACAATATCTTTTAGAGTAATATATATTCTTGTTAGAACTACCAATTATCTTTAAAATTTCAATCATTGTTGCTACACTTACGAAACTACATTCATGCCTAGAGTGGTGAGATCACATGGAACCAAACTACCTACTATTTAATAACAGCGAGATCTCGCTAGAAAGGGCAAGGGATTTTTTAGAGAGCAATTCAACTCTGGAAAATATTTCACCACTTCTAGCAAGGTCTCGTTGCTATTGGGGAGTATTTTTTAGAGAGTAACTCAACTCTTTGGAAAATACCTCACCACTTCTAGCAAGTTCTCACTGATATTAGCAAGTAGGCAACCAACATATGATGCCTACTCCCTAATAGCAGCAAGATCTTTGCCAATTTAGGCGATAATGCAATTTTTCTCTAGTTCCATATCCATATGATGTTCTCACCATTAGTAGCAAGAACATGCCACTATTAGCGATAAGGCCTTTTTATCCTTTATTATTTATTTTGATTATGTTTATGTATTTATTACAAATTCTTATTGTTTGGTTTGTTTGTTTATATATTTGTTATAATTTTTAATTTATTTAGGATGGTATATCAATCTGGAAGGTTTATTATAGAAGATGTGATTATTATTCGGCATTGATGGGAGAAATAAAGCAAAGATGATAAGATTGAATTGTACACATAAGAAACTACTAGATGTAGTGTATGCAATGACAAAGATAGATCGCATCTCTTTTTGGATCATAATGAAGTATTTATTTCACTCATGCTATGAGTTGGACCTTATTAATATTGAAAACAATGAAGATGTCCAATGCTCTTTGAAGGACCAATTTCACATTGATACAAAATATAGATCACTACTGTACATTGAGGTAATGCAAAATTTGTCACAATATGAACGAGAAAAACATATTATCCGTAGAAGTGGAAGCAAACAAGATAAGAACATTCACATAACCCTAATTACCAATAGAGAAGATGAGATCCCATCAAATGAATTAAGGGTTAGTCTATAGTGAACATGCATAACATGCATGATGGGGCTTATATTTTTGGGGAGGATATTGGAACGGCTCATGTTCGGCTCATGTTCGTAATATACAAAAAGGATTTGTGATGGTTGGCCCTCCTCCGTCTCCAATGGATAGACATGTTCTCTATGCACCCTTATTGAAGTTGACTCACATATAACACTATGTTGGAAATCCTGAGTTGATAGGGCATCCCTAGTTAATAAAGCATCTTAAGTTGATAATGGTCTTTAGACATCAAAAGTTTCTATTAAAATTTCTATTAAAATTTCTTTTCTTAGTAAATTTTACATTAATATCCTCCTTTTATTGAAAATCCCAACAACACATCTAAATAAATTATGAAAATGGGTTCATATCATTTTGAGGGTTGGAGGAAGGTAAAGTATTATCAACTCTAATACGAATACACGCCAAAAATTGTTCTAACATATAAATAGTAAAGTTTTCATATCCTAACAACGTGTTTGAATAAAAACATGTAAATTCACTGAATAAAAACATAAAACACTATAGTTTCAAAAAATAGTTCTTCAAATGTATGCCAAGAATATATATGGTGCTTAAAACCAAAAATTTTTCTTGGCCTGTAAGCTCATTGCTTAACTTGTGTTACTAACTAGACCACTAAAAATACCAATCGATCTGTGTCAGATCGTATTTTCACGACATGGAAATTTGAGCCGACAGAAAAAGCAGGCACTCCATGTGCAAGAACTTGATGATCATTTTTCAAAATTGTCTCAAGTGTTAATTGGATATAGTCATATATATGTGCGTCAAAAAGTCATGCTATGGCCCTAATTTTTATGAATCAACAGTATTAAAATGTGATAACACAAGGGAAGAGTCTGGAATCTGCTAAACACAACCCCTGTCTAGTTTATATCTTGTTGGGGAAATTCCCATCTCTATGTTCTGATACAAGCCTAACCAAGCTAACAGAGTATGAACAGTTCAAAACCTAAGTTAAAACATCAAGATATTTCTGATGATTTACTGGAGCAGGGCCGCCCTTTGTATTGATGGAGGATTCGTAATTACAAAGAAATGATGCAACAGAAGATGGTAGAATTTTTGTCAATAATCCCATTGTTTCCTTTATGCTGTTGAAGAGAAGCACTGCTAGTCCATCTATTTCCGACTCATATTGCTCATACGCAAAAAATGCAGTGAACGAAAACACCAAGGCTGCATTTATGTCCAATTTGTCAATATAAGGTACTAAATTAAGAATATATTAATTTAAATCTAGCACGGTTAACGTGGCAGTTCCTTACCTATTCCTATAACCGTAGTCAAGAATCGTGACAAAATCAACTTGAGAAAATAGACAGAAGCTGCAATCTACATTAGGTATGAAAATTTACATGAAGCAAATTCCAGAAAGAATATAACTACTGTTGATCCCCTCACTCACGCTCACAATTTTTTATGGTTCAGAAATATGAAAGGTTGGACATCACTTACATTCACTTATTCAAGTTTGTATTTTTTATTAAGTTAAAACTTGAATCCAGACTTTCAAATGTTATAATAAGTCAGATAAAAGCATCTAATTCCCTCTTAATGGTACTGTTTCTAGTACAAGAAACCTTAGAAATCAGAATACCAAATAAATAAATTTGTTTCTGACACATAATTGAATTGGATATATAATGAGGCTTGAGAAAAAGGTAAACAAAAAAGAAAGTATAAATGCAATTGTCAAGGCAGTGTTTTGTCATATGCAGTGGATCCAAAATCCAAATTTGTGACTAATAAGCTTGTTATTGTGCAGAAAACTACCATTCTCAATTGAAAAAACAAATTGTGTACAAGATGAAAAGCAAGCCATTCTTAGCTAAATGTAATATGTTTAACTATTCAAAATCTTGTCATCTAAGGACATAACCCCCACACTCCACAATGAGTTACATTATTAAATTTGACAATTGATAGGTATATGCAAAGCCAATTAAAAATCCCTGAGAGTATACTGACCCTATATAACACATCCTCAAAGATATACTAATTATATCTTTTATAAACAGACAAGTATATTATTGGAAAGGTTTCAGGACAAAAGCCCATTTACTTAACATAATAGTTTCTCAGATAAGCCATATAACTTGAAGTGTCTTATTTTTACTAATAAACATAAAATCATGTCCCTTTTGGACCATTGGGAAGGCAAATCACCATCTCGTTTTAAGACCATGCAAAGTTGGATCCACTAAAGACATGTGCCTTTAAACACCACTTGTAAAACATAAGTCATACTCATCATGTTGGTACTACTCTAGTCTTCTCCTTCCCCACCCCTTAATGCAAATGCAATTGAAATTTTGATGTTAATAATTATTAAAATAATTTCCTAGTTCCCTCATTTCCACTCTCACCTTTATTGTGTTTGACTCTATTCAGGGTGTGTTGGCTCCTGGAGAGAATATAACCATATAGGCATAGACAGGCTAACAACATTCTAGAGAGTGGCTCTGTTATGTTATAAGGTTTGTGGAGAGAAAAAAAAATAGGAGTAATGAGTTGTCTTGAGGGCACTGAGTTGTCCCTGGCCCTTGAAACCTGAAACATCAAGGCCCAAGATTCTTTTGGTAACAGGAAAGCTATTCTTATCAATTGAATCAATATAAAAGATTGAAAACATGAAAATATGGCTTGTGTAGATTTTTGGTCTTTTGGTGAGCTTTACTCTTCTTTAGTTACTCTCTCTCTCTCTCTATATATATATATATATATATATATATATATAATACTGTGGAATAACGTGATTCCTGATTTTCAGGAATTCTAGGATTTCTGTTTTTATTCTTAGTTGACTTTATTAATTTAGGAATAAAGACTTTTAAGGAAATTCTAGATATCTCTATTAGTTTATTACCTAATTGATTAGTTTCCTTGATTTGTGTAATTAGTCTTCTATTACCAAATATAGTGAAAGGAATTTATCTTCCTTTCACCATATATATTTGCTGTATGTTCTATCAAAAAGGTGAGATAAATGAGAAAATTCTTTATCTTCTCAAAAACAACATGGTATCAGAGCAGGTCTGAACCTGAAATAGATGACAAAATACGGGATGGCAACTTCTCAACAAAGTCAATCCCTCTCTGAAGTCACCTCCCATCCTGCACCCTCAGCTGCAAGTGATAATGGAGGATCCGATGGCCTTCTTCTGCCCATTACAGGGCACAAACTCAATGGCCAAAATTATCTTCAATGGTCACAATCAGTTATGATGTTCATTTGTGGAAAGGGAAGAGAAGAGTACACCATTGGAGTAGCAGATCCACCAAACAAAGAGGATCCAAAGTACAGATCATGGAAGTTAGAGAACAATAAGGTGATGTCCTGGCTTATCAACTCAATGACAAACGAAATAGGAGAAAATTTCCTCCTATATGGGACAGCCAAGGAAATCTGAACGCAAAAAAGTATCATACTCCGCTTTGATAACTCGTCTGAAATGTTCATTTGAAAGTATTCTTCATGATCTGCGTCAAGGAGATCTCACAGTTACTCAATATTTCAACACTCTTACACGAAATTGGCAGCAATTAGATATGTTTGAAGACCATGATTGGAAGTGCCCAGAAGATGCAATCAAATACAAGAACATCATTGAGAAGAAAAGACTTTATAAGTTTCTGTTGGGCCTCAACAAGGAACTTAATGAAGTTAGAGGAAGAATCATGGGTATGAAACCACTACCTAGCACTCGAGAGGCATTTTCAGAAGTTCACATGGAAGAAAGCCGAAAGAAGGTGATGATGGGATCACCAACTACTGCTCATAATCTTGAAGGATCTGCACTATTGGTTCAAGTCCCGCAACAGGTGGAGATAATGAGAGGAAAGGGACGACCTTGGTGTGATCATTGTCGAAAGCCAGGGCACACCAAGGAAACTTGCTGGAGAATCCATGGAAAACCTGCTAATTGGAAGCCCTCACTTCAATTCAATAGCAGAGAAGGTCGTGGACATTTGGCTTCTTCAGAAGAAAGTAGTACACAGTTAGAACAAAGTCTGTTCAGTAAGGAACAAATGGAGCTTTTACAAAAATTGATCAACCAGCAACAACCCTCCAGTACTTCAATTATTGGAACTGGATCCTTGGCTCACAAAGGTAATTTTTTAAATGCTCTCAGTGCATCAAAGGAGAAAATTAACCCGTGGATTGTGGATTCAGGAGCCTCCGATCACATGACTGGAGATGCAAGGAATTTTCATACATATAGTCCTTGTCATGATAATTTTTCTGTAAGAATTGCAGATGGGTCTCTCTCGAGAGTGATAGGAACCGGAACTGTGGTTTTATCAAAAACCCTCACCCTCACATCTATACTATTAGTTCCAAATCTGGAGTGCAATTTACTTTCTATTAGCAAACTCACTCAAGACCTCAATTGTGTTACTAAATTTTTCCCAAACTCATGTGAATTTCAGGACTTGAATTCGGGAAGATGATTGGCAATGCTAAGATGTGCTCGGGGCTCTATATCCTCAAGGTTGGTAATCTACTGGAACAACAATCTCATAATACAGATTCTGACAAGACACCAACCCAGCCTTCAAAACTTTCTCTGTCTGTTTCACGTTTGAATAATGATAGTGCTATCATGTTATGGCACTATAGATTAGGCCATCCAAATTTCTTGTACCTTCACAAACTTTTTCCTTCATTATTCAACAATAAAAATCCAAAAGAATTTCAGTGTGAAATTTGTCAGTTTGCTAAACATGCTCGTAGTCCTCATTCAACTCACTTGTATAAAAATTCTCATCCATTTTCAATGATCCACAGTGATGTATGGGGACTTTCACGTGTTAAAAATATTTCTAGAGCTCGCTGATTTGTTTTATTTGTAGATGATCATACTAGGCTCACTTGGGTGTTTCTTATGAAAGAAAAATCAGAGGTTGGACAAGTTTTCCAGAATTTCAACACTATAATTCAAACACAATTTCATACCAAAATTCAGATCTTTAGGACAGATAATGCTAAGGAATATTTCACACATTCTTGGGAATTACCTACAAAGTCAAGGCATTATCCATCAAAGTTCATGTGTCGATACTCCTCAGCAAAACGGCATTGCGAAGGAAAAATCGACACATTCTAGAAGTGGCTAGATCACTTATGTTTTCCACTCATGTTCCAAAATATTTCTGGGGGGATACCATACTCACAACCACTTATCTAATCAATCGGATGCCTTCCCGTGTGTTAAAATTCCAAACTCCTTGTCAACTTCTCCTTCAATCTTATCCTAATACCCGATTGGTCTCCACCTTACCACTCAAAATATTCGGGTGCACTGTGTTTGTCCATGTCCACCAACAACATAGAAGTAAACTCGATCCCAAAGCACTCAAGTGTGTCTTCCTTGGATACTCTCCAAACCAAAAAGGGTACAAATGCTACTCTCCAGTTACCAAACGCTTCTACACCTCCATGGATGTCACTTTCTTTGAACATCAATCCTATTACCCCAAATCTAATATTCATGGGGAGCATCTCATCCAGGAATATCAAATTTGGGATATTGATACCTCTCTCACTACTACTCCTACTTCCACTCCAAGCCAAAATCACCAAACTGAAAGAGAAACAAAATCTGAAAATCTTCCATCTACAGAATCTGAAAATAATCCTTCTTCTCCTCATGTCCAAACTCTGAAAGAATCTGAAAATCTTCCATCTACAGAGTCTGAAAATAATCCTTCTTCTCCTCATGCCCAAACTCCGAAACCTGCAACCAATAGTGAGTTCGTTGTTTATTCTCGAAGGAAAAAGATTTAAGAGGATTTAGAGCAACAAGCACCTCCCAAGCAAAGTCAAGAATCTGATCCGGATGAAAGCATACATGAAATTTCATTAGGTAACACCAATTCTGAATTTATTGCTAATGATCTTGATCTTCCTATTGCCTTGAGAAAAGGTGTAAGGTCATGTACCAATCACCCAATCTCCAATTTTGTCTCTTATAAAAGGTTGTCAACTAGATTCCAAACGTTTGTGGCAAACCTAAATAAAGAGCAGGTTCCTAACTCTATTCATGAAGCTATGTCAATTCCAGAATGGAAGAAAGCAGTATGGGAAGAAATGCAAGCACTACAGAAAAATGGAACTTGGGAAATTTCAGACCTACCAAGAGGAAAAAATCTAGTCGGTTGCAAATGGATATTCACAGTCAAATACAAAGCTGATGGAAGTGTGGATAGATTTAAGGCGCGTTTGGTTGCTAAAGGGTTTACTCAATCTTATGGCATCGATTACCAAGAGACATTTGCTCCAGTAGCCAAATTAAACATTGTTCGGGTATTACTATCATTGGCTGCCAATCTTGACTGGTCTCTTCACCAACTTGATGTCAAGAACGCCTTTCTCAATGGAGACCTTATAGAAGAAGTCTACATGGATATTCCTCCAGGGTTTGAAACACATGCAACCATGAATAAGGTATGCAAACTCAAGAAATCCCTTTATGGACTGAAGCAATCCCCGAGAGCTTGGTTTGACAGGTTCAATAAGACAATAAAGAAGTATGGATACTCTCAGTGTCAAGCAAATCATACTTTATTTACCAAACGTTCAACCACAGGAAAATTGGCAATTCTCATCGTGTATGTTGATGGCATTATCTTAACTGGTGATTATGAAGAAGAATTAATCAATCTCAAGACTATACTTGCCAAGGAATTCGAAACCAAGGATCTTGGAAACTTGAAGTACTTCCTTGGAATGGAAGTTGCTCGGTCAAGAAAGGGGATTTCAGTGTCACAACGGAAATATGTGTTAGATCTTCTTAAAGAGACGGGTATGCTTGGGTGCAAACCAGCTGAAACTCCTTCAGACTCAAATACTAAGCTTGGGGTCAATAAGGACAGTGTTCCTGTAGACAAAGGGCGATATCAAAGACTTGTTGGAAAGCTGATTTATCTGTCTCATACAAGACCTGATATTTGTTTTCGCTTAGTACAAGAAGTCAGTTCATGAATGATCCTTGTGAAGAACACATGGAAGCTGTCTATAGGATATTGAGATATCTTAAAATGACACCAGGTAAAGGCTTGTTCTTCAGGAAAAACACAAGCAAAGATATTGAAGTATTTGCTGATGCCGATTGGGCTGGATCAATAACAGACCGAAGGTCAACTTCTGGTTATGGCGAAGTAAGAAACAACCAATAGTTTCTAGAAGTAGTGCAGAAGCCGAGTTCAGAGCTATGGCACTCGGAATTTGTGAGGGAATATGGCTGGAAAGGCTGTAAAGGAACTAGGGATGAATGTTTATGAACCAATGAAGGTATTTTGTGATAATCAGTCAGCTATTAGCATTGCAAAGAATCCTGTACATCATGACAGGACAAAGCATGTGGAGATAGATCGTCATTTCATAAAGGAGAAGATAGAAAATGAGAGGGTTAGTCTGCTATACACACCTACAAGTCAGCAAATAGCAGATATCCTTACTAAAGCTCTACCAAGGAAGGTTTTTGAAGAGTTGAATACCAAGCTAGGCTTGATTAACATCTACACCTAGCTTGAGGGGGAGTGTGGAATAACGTGATTCCTGATTTTCAGGAATTCTAGGATTTCTGTTTTTATTCTTAGTTGACTTTATTAATTTAGGAATAAAGACTTTTAAGGAAATTCTAGATATCTCTATTAGTTTATTACCTAATTGATTAGTTTCCTTGATTTGTGTAATTAGTCTTCTATTACCAAATATAGTGAAAGGAATTTATCTTCCTTTCACCATATATATTTGCTGTATGTTCTATAAAAAGGTGAGATAAATGAGAAAATTCTTTATCTTCTCAAAAACAACAAATACTCTTTTTCATGTCACTAAATTCTTTCCTTTACCTACGAATGATTAAGAATAAATGTGCATGAGTTAGAAACAAATAAAAAAATCCAGGTCACAAGTTTCCTTCTATGCTTAGAAAATTGTATAAAAATAATAGTTTCAGAAAACATAAAATGTGTAAACAAATAACGGACTGGAACAGCAGAAAACTATTAACAATCCATACCTTCAAGAAGATTTTCCAATCTTGCCCTCGTGCCACAGAATTTATCAAATATATACCTCCATTCCACAGATGTGCTATGTTCCACATTAAATCTTTCACTACCACTTTGGGGATCTCAAAACAAGACAAAGATAACCTCTTAACAGTGAAACCATATCTGTTATAAAGGCCATATAGTCAGTAGACATACATAAATCTTGAAGGATGAAGTTCACTAAAGGAAAGAGACCAAATTGTTAAAATTCTACAAATTTCAAGCACATTATATTATATTATGTAGTTTCATTAATTATAATCTTGTAACAATCCAACTTGAGTGAATTGGGAATAACCAAAGTCGTAACAAAATTGTAAAATAAAAATTTTCTTTTGATAGAAAATGGTAATTAGTTCGAGATTATATGAAACATGGGCATCACAAACTGAATTCATGATAAAGATAAAGTTAGTCAACAAAAAATCTGAAGACTTTGTCACCTGAGCAAACACATGGAAAAAACGAGGAAGAGTATCAAGGAAGAGCAATTTTTCACTCTCAGAGTGAAATGTTCATTATGCACAGAAAATTTTGGTTCTGCACTAAGTTTTATGAAGAATTAAAATGCATAAGAGCTGTTGTTTTGAAAAATTTCTCAATTAGTAAGATGATTTGGCCAAACAGAATATATACTAAATCAACATAGTCCAAACCACATTATTTTAATGTCAATATCTTCCTATTTATTTCATAATGACAGTCATCATTTTTGCCTATACATGATTACATTTGGATCTGCAGCATCCTATACTTTGTGAAGATGAAGGTATCGTGAACATGATTACATTTGGATCTGCAGTATCCTACACTTTGTGAAGATGAAGGTATGGTGACATAACTGTCCATGCTAGGAAACAAATTTGAAACCAGAGTTTTCTGTGACATAGAAAAGTCCTGAAGGACATTTCAATTTTAATAGAGTAAAAAGGAAAGGCCTTTGACATAAAATGTAAAGGGTAAAGGAATCATACAGAAATTTCAAGATTTAACAACCCAGTGCTTAGGGATATTTGTTATGTTATACAAGATGGTAAACCTTTTGGAATGAAGGTAAAGTTAACAATAAACCTCAAAATTTTCATAAACATATAAGCTTACATGTTTAGTGGAAGACTACTATATCCATAAAGGATAAATGCAAGCAGCAGTAGAAGATAGGCTACAGATGAGACAAAAGTTCTTCAAGAAAGGAAGAACCAGTAAAACAACAGAACCAGAGCAATGAAATATGTAAAGGATTTCTTCTCATCACGCCACAGTAGAACATCTGCAACTGCAGTGAGATATTTGAAGGTTATTTTAGAAGCATAATTTGAGTGAGTAATATAAAACCTTATGAAATGCATGTGGCTTCTTATATTCATAACTAAATATGTGGAATCAGTCATGGATGAATTGAGAACACACACTTATAATACTACATGGTCCTTTAATAATGCTACTGTTGCATTTGGACAACCAAATCCTTAACCATCATTTTATGGATAGAAAATGAATCAACTTAAAAGGTCCTGATAAAATCATATGTTAAATTAACAAGCATTTGGTAGGCCCTGGATCTTACCAAATTCAGGAGCATGGGAGCTGGGACAACTTCACAGAGTCAATGCTGAGCCCAGACCCAGCTAAATAAGTTTTAAAAAATTAGAATAATGAACATTTATCAAGCCAAATAAATAATCAATAGGATTATGAAAACAAATAGAGTTCCAACAGATTATTATTAATTCATCAATGTACTCGTCTACTAGAAAATTAAAGCCTTCTAATTTGGGCCTGTTTTAATGTTTAGATCAAAAGAAGACAAACTCATTTGAATTTGTGACTTAAATTCAAATATATGCCTGCAAAATCTGATATCAACAAGAGGCCCTATAAAAAATATAGTATTATCAAATATGATTCCTACCTTTTCCGCTGCTTAGCAGCTTATCCACTTTTGATGGTTTGTCAAGATCAATGTATCTTGAAAAGACATGCCCTTTGATAAATGAGAGAACGATCCAATGGTTAGTGAGGTACCTTCCTGAATGATCAGAAATTGACATGAAACAAAAGAAAAATTTTAGACTATAGTTTCCAAATGAAGATATCAAAATATGACAACAATGGCTACTTACAGTATAACATGATTCATAAAGATAGTTATGCAACAAAGGCAGGAACCAACTTCATGTTTGTTTATGTTATGTGGTTGAACAATAATGTGGTGCTTAAATTTAGTGTATCAGATTAGTTGCAAAAAAACTATTCTGAATTGAGCAATTCAAATAAAGTACTGCCAAAAACAACTTTCAGTGATCATAGTCTTGGATATTAATAAGAGAATAAACAGTGGCATCCCAAAAACAAGAAAATACAGCATGAACAATTCCAGTACATTTGCTTGATGCAATCCAGTCAAACATCCCAGTGGCAAGCACTAAGTTTAAAAGACATGATCAACAAAAATAAGTGAACTGCTGATTTTCTATTCCTTTTGAATGGAATTCTCTTACCACAAGACAATGTATACACAAACATCCAATTGTATTCAAATCTTCAAAACTTGAAAAAAAATCTTAATCAATTTTGAGTCTTTTATCGTAAAAATTATTTTTCAGAAATATATTATCCATTTCATCAAAATTCAACAGCATAATAGTCTGTCAGATGCCCTACCCTCTTATATTTTGTCCATTGTTAATTTATGGAAGTTTTTCTAGTTAGAATTTCCACCCCTCTTTGCATTTTCAACTCTCTTTGGTATTAGGACCAGTGACAGCAAATATCTAATTGTAGAATCACTAAAAAAAGCAAATTTTACTGTTAAATGCTAAAGTTATCCAAGTGGTCTCCCAGCATTAAATATTATACAAGCCTTTTGGTCAACTGAACATTAGTGCATAGCAAGAAATAAAGGACTATTTTAAAATGAGTTTATATAATCATATCACACAAGAAAAAACAAAGTAAAAAATTTGCAAACCAGTAAAGGGAAGATTCCATCCCAAAAATGATTACCCAATCAAAATTATCGAAGAATCCATTTCTTTTTTATAACAAGACTTTTATTTAAAACATCTATAGAGAAACATAAAGAAAAATAAAACTTTTTGCATATTAGATAGTTCAGATAGCAGCAAGATTTGTTTTGAAATAAGAACTAGTATTTTGGTTCTCTAGCACCCAATAGATTGTGGATTCCAAGACATCCAAAACTTGTTCCTTCTAATGGAGAGTATTTGAAAAAGGAAGAAAATAAATAAATAAAAACATGAATAATATTTCGGATGTCTGTTATCAATTGTACCAAAGTGAGAAGAAAATAATAGTTTGTGGATAGAGATTTTAAAGATTGGGTGGCCAAGTGAAAAACATGGCATAATTTGGGGGGAAAAGCATAATTAACCTTAATTCAATTGTTATTGAAATTTATATGAACTTATACAAAATCAAAATAGATGTTTTTACAATAAGAATCAAAATAACTATAAAACAAAAATAGGACTTTAATCATAGGTGTGGCAACCACCCTTTGAATTGGCTCTTCCTGTATTACTCAGCATTGTTATGGATGAGCAGGTTGAATGATTGCTAATGACAAAATTACAGCTACAACATTAAGGAAAAAACTATCTATTATGCTTGAAGGAGAACTCAAGACAATACAGAGGCAGCCTTTCAAAGAAATAAAATGAAAATTATTTCTTTAGACCTACATGTCCAAGAGCTATCTAATGATTTTAAAAAACTCTTGAAAAATAGTATTCTTCATAGAAGAATAATGCTTTGTAAAGCAGGTGGTTTAATTTATTTTTTTTTGGATTCTTTCCAAAAGACTGGAATTTGAAACCTCAGGAACTCTGAAAAATTCATATTTTTATCAAGTTAACTAAATTATTCTAACTCAATTAGCTGCCAACATTAGTAAGGCTAAGAATGATCCAATTTATGACTCATTCTCCTGACTGAATCCTTCAAGTTCAAACCTTATCTGCTTGTGGAAAAAAATCTCCTAAACTTACATTTTGCCAGCCTTTTGCTTCTTAGCTACAATCACTAGGATCATCCATAAGCATGACCCAATATTTTCACAACTCACCAAACATTCTTGGTTATCCATTTCAAAACTCGAGCCAAATATATCTTTCCCCCATTAAGTTTTCAGGTAGTGAAATTATTTGTGGTTTATCCCTCAAAAACTTGCTCAAGATAAATCATAACACCTACTTTCATAAAATTTTCAATTGATTGTGGTTACAGCTTGGGAATGTGTAAGATTAATAAGTAACAAGAAATCTTATTAATCTCCCACCTTTAAAAAAGATTTAGAGAGAACTGGCATCCATATTCAGTGCCATTAAAAATGATAAAGTAAATTTATCATGCTGTTTGAAGATAAAAAAAACTTGTAAAAAGTGATTGAGGCATCGACATGTAACTTTTTACAAGAAAAATATACCATCACACTTCTTAAGACAAATTCCAGAGAAGACAACGATCTTAGAACATGCATATAGAAAAATAACACAGTAAAATTAATTCCTAGTGCTTCCAAAATCAACTAATATAATTTTTCCCTTATATTTTAGGCGATAAATGTTTTGTAGATATCCTAGAATTATTACCTTGAAAATCCATACCAAAAAAGGCTTAGATAACAAACAATGAACAAGGAATATCAGAGACTCAACAGAGTTTGAATATGCATACTCAGAAAAAATTTGAACATAAAAATAACTCACTTGTAGAGAGACTACTGGTGAGTATCCAATGTGTTTGTGAGCTGCAGTACAGTTGAAAGTTCTACTGTGTGAAGCTAGATAAAAATAATGAAGTGGTGGAGAAGCGGTTGTATTGATGAATCCTAACTTCTCATGCATCAATTTGAAAAACAAGATAACATACAAAACCATCCTTGAAGGAAGTTTTATTGAGGGTTTGCAGTCAAAGTAAGCAACAATGTCAAAATACCTCAAGAATAAAGTACCCAATATGATAATATCCTCAAAGTCAAAGCTCAAGGACAATTCCTGATAAAGAAAATGAAAAATTGAAAACAGCAAGAAGAGAGTACAGAATTAAAAGAATTTTAAGCTGTCAAAGAAAGTAAATTTCATTTTATTTAATTTTCCTAAAGCTAGAATTGGAAAGACAACATTGATGCTTGATTCTCATGAATTTAAGCTCAAAATGGAGAAAAAGAATTGAGCAACAGATACACTACCAATCCTTTTTCAAACATATATGCTTTACATACTTTACAAAAATAACCATGAATAGATCTTTGTATCCTTTATGCTCTTATATCCTTTCCTCACTTTTCTTTTTCGATCCATAGGAGGATGGTAAACTGTTCCATTTTCCTTTTTCATCTTATCAAGAGCTCCATAAGAACATTGTAAAAGCAAATTAAGTTCAGTTGGGTCTTTGAGATAGCATGATTCCTATTTTTTCATGAGCTTAAACTACTAAAAGGTTATAGCAATCCAAAACACAAACCAATTATAGTATAGATAAATTACAATACATTTACAGCATGTGATGGAAGTTTCAATATAACATTCGCAGATCCTTTCTTCTTTTGATCTTTTTTTTGGCATAGAATGATCAATGTTTCGAAGTTATGGCATGGTAAATTTAAACTGCATAATAGCAGCTGTTGAAGCCATGATTAACAAGCAAGGATGAAAAGTTTCTCAAATAATAAGATAGTTTTCTTACCTTTGATATCCAAACCTTCCAAAATACATGACTCAAAATTCCAAAACTTTATCGGATTGAGATTAGAGATGAAAAATGCCTATAATTTGAGAGAATAGTTGTACCTTGGCCTCATTAGAAATAGAAAAACTAAAAAATCATTGCACCAAAAGTATATAAACTGTTGGAGTACCTTTCCGGCAACAGAGGCCATCCAAAAATCTAAAGCTTCTTCTGCACAGACATGGGCATGACTAACATTCTCAGCATAAGTAAAGTCTGACATATTTTCACCATTCCCTATAATGAACTGAAATGAGAATCTCTGTTACTTCAAAACATATATATATATATATATATATATATATATATATATATATATTCATGTGCTTAGAGTTTCAACACTCATAAAAATGTAACACAGATTAAATGATGGACAAAATTTCAAATTACAACTGAATAGTTAACCATCAGAAACATATTCAAGGAAAATATATATATATATATATATATATAAACTGCTCAAGATGCTATTTTAGGTTATAAAGCAGCTAGAGATGCCAAAGACAGAAAACAAAATAGCTACCGAGTAAAAATCTAAAATAGATAGATATAGAGAGAGAGAGAGGAGTTTGAATTACAAAATAATGAGCTTCTAAATACAAATTGCAATTGGTATTTAGATAGTTATCATACAATATATATATTTACGTCATATCTTAATAATTCTCAAATGATACATTGGCATGAAAGAATGTCACTCAAACCTTTGCCCAACCAGAATTTGCCAAGTTCACTAAAAATGGAACAAGTTGTGTGTCTCTTGGTTCAAATACATCGCAAGGACGTATAGAACTTGTTAAAAGGCCATCAATATCATTAGCACGCAGAATGAGCGCTTCTGCTTGAGCCTTAAGTTCACTTGATACGTTCTCGAACTGTAAGAAGCAAAGCATAAACATACAAAGAAAAAAAAAGGAATTAACATTTTAAATAAACACATTAAAAAGAAAATCTTAAGGTGGTGCATACTTTACTAGGGTATTTCAGTAATTCATCAACGTTGGCAGAACAGTTGTTTATTAGCCGTCTAACTTTGCACTCTCGGCAAGCATTTATGACATTTTTTGCACCTAAATGAGAAGCCACGAAAGAAATTATTACTTTATTGAAAAAGCTCAGCTGCTACCCTATCTGGCTTATTACAGTATCTATACCAAAAGGGATATACCTTGAACAATAATCATGTGGCAGAGGTAAAAATCATCTGTCTGTAAATCAGTATCATCCATGTAGAACACAACAAAAGAGCCTTCAACAGCTACAAAAATGTACGCCATCATATTCGTAGTTAATTTCATAATGCAGGTTTTGATATTATATGAACTTAAAGGAACTTACTTGAAAATGGCAACAATAACAAAATAGCATTTTGTATTTAGCTAGTTTTTTCATGAAATACAAAATGCGGATATAATGTTTGTAGTGTTAAGTTACCATCAATAGCAAAACCTTAAGCTTTTAGGAAGTTGAGCCAACTATGTATCATATAATAAAAAAAAATGCCTAACATCTATCCACATATGTAGGCCCATCAAATAACATGATGGAAACGAGACCTTAACTGGTACACGTGTAGAACAATAAACTAACAGAAACAAGGTTTACAGGATTTAAATACAAGACTAAATAAATAACTACGTTCTAATATCTTGTCAAGTCACAATCAATAGCAAACGCTTTAATTTTTAGAAAGTGTAAAGTGTTTATTGTGTCTAGCCTGATATACATAGGTGCGTTAACTCCATAGTCGTTTATGTTTTTAAGATTAATGGTGCTTTGATGTGATATCATAACTAGTCTGGTGATTGGATCATGTCTTCTTGTAGGCTTGATCATCATAATTGGTTCCTCTTCCTAATAGTTTATTGAGGTCGATGGTAAGTCATATAGATTGTTTTGTATTTTAAGTGTTCACTCTGATCTTGCATTTGATCCTTCAACTCCCTAGGATAACTACACTTCCATCAACTTGAGTGATCAGTCATATTACTGCTATTACTATGCAAACTTCAGAATAAATTTTTTTAAAAGGAAAAGACTAATGCAAAACTAGCGTGATCAGTCATATTACTGCTATTAAATCCTAAAGTAAGTTCTGGGTCTAATCATTAACAGAAAAGTAAGTAAATAATTTGCTATGCTGAAGATTTCACGTTCATCACTATTATTTTAACATTTTAAAGTAATGGTCATATATCTAGGAATATTCATAACGGTTAATCTTACTATCCTTTAATTTCACTTTTTTGATAAGTAAAATGCAAACCCAAGTTGAAACTCGTACTCAAAAAGTGAAACTTATGGTACATTGCATTTTATTCATAGGAATAACCAATTAAGAGAAGTAATCCAATTTAGTTAATTAATCCACCAATTAAAAGACATTCAACTTTCTTTTGTTTCACAACCATCACACGTTATTCTTTTTACTCTTTCTTCCTTAACCCTTCTTGTTCACATTTTCACGCAATAACTTCTACCCATAAGTGCAAGAAAATACGCTACAAACAATTTTTTAATGTTTTCCATCTCATATTTTCTCAGTCAATGAAAGATAAAAAATTCAAACCTAATGCTCACAATTCAAGCAAAAAATAGTATCAGTCTCAGTGTAAGCCCTCCATCTTCACCTCAACTTTGAATTCCACTCTTTCCTTACATTTCCTCATCCACCATGCACATAAAAAAATTCATGTAATTACCTTTGAAGACCAAAGACTTGTCGCGGACATCGACATGATGATAAGAAGTGCGACTGGTGGACATAGCATCGGATAGAACGGAGTCACATTCGGACGGATCGAGTTGGAGGAAGTGAGCGGAATCGGCGACTCGAACGATCCACTTGCCCAGTTACAAGAGCCTGAGGACGAGCGACAGCCTAAGGAAGCCTCGGCCGCCAATAACCATGCAGGTCTTAGTCTTGGGGTTTAACTCCGCCAAGCGATCGTCGACCACCGCCATTTTTTCCCGAGAAAATGAGAGAAAAAAAAAGAAAAGAAAAGAAAAGAAATGCCGAGAAATGGAAAGAAGAAGTTGGGGGTTTGATGCAGTGGGAGTGGGTGTGTTTGGCGGGTAAATCAGATGGAACATTAGTTTTAGGTAGTGTTTGGTTGTGGGTAGTGGGAGGTCCACAAATCAGAAATGCTGCTTTTGCCACCCACCTTTCTGGTGCTTTCGACTGCGACACTTCACATTAATGCTTTTTTCAATTGCTTTCTGCTTTCGAAAGCAACCCCAAAAATACGGTGTTTTGATTTTCTTTTTATTCATTTCTTAACTTTTTTTTTTTCATTCTAATATATAGTTTTTTCCAGCCTATATATATATAAATTTTTTGCACCAATATATTTTTTTTATGAAGGGCTTTGATATATCCAAAACACTACATACTTTATCGAACTCATATAGCGATATAATACATATACAGCTTTACCATTCAGGTCAATTTATTATATTGCATCAATATTCTTAACTATATATAAAATTATAATTACATCGAATTTATAATTATAGTAGAGCCTTAAACACCATATTTTTCTTTTAACAGTTTCAAAAAAATTTTTTTACATTAATAATTTAAACTAATTCATTTTGTATGTAATGTCACTTATTTTAGCCTTTCAATTTAGAATTATAAAAATATATAATATTTTTTAGTCAATTTGACTGTTTCTAAAATTCCAAACATATAAATGTAAATACTATAATTTAGAAAATAATTTATAATTTTATATATAGTTCACAAAATATTAATGTCAAATACCCTATAGTTTGTTTTTTGTTGGGGAAAAGGAAAAAAAATAATAAAAAGAAATGAAATGAAATGAAATGATATTATTTATAATAATAATTATTTAAATAATTATTTAATAAAAAAAGAAAAAGAAACAAAAATAAAAAATCAATTAATACAATTTATCTTGTTATAAAAGTACTCTCGCATAAAAGTCAATAAATATTTTCTAATATGATATTAATAAGGATAATTTTAAAATATTAAAAAGTTTTATTAAATTATTTTTCTTTTCCTCATTTTCTTTTTAATTTTGAGTGGAAATGAAATGGTAAAATGGTCCACCACTTAATCTTTTTCTTTCCATTCCATTTATACTTTAACAATTCAAATAAAGAAATCGAATTACTATTTTTCTTCTATTCTATTAATTCAAATATAGTAAAAGAAATCAGATTGAGCTAAAATTTATACGACACTATGATATTATAAACGCCCCTTTAGTTTTTTTATTAGGAGAGTTAAATTCTCCTTAACAAAGATGGTTCATCTAGTCACAAATTTAATATAAGCTAAGGCACAAAAAAGTACAATATTTTTCATAAGTTAGTCAAGCCACAAAGTCACAATGAGAAGGAGACCCATAATATATTGTGATTTAGCGAGCAAAAATTATAGAGTTTTAAAAATAGTAAAAACTCATTGAAAGTCAAGGGTTTAACAAAAATACAATGTTTTTCTTTCTCTTGGAAAAGACAAATTCAAGATCAATCAGAGAAAGAGAAAATAAAAGCAAAAATGCTAACACTAGACCAAAGGACCTGATTTTTCCCTTTTGAAAACACAAATTCTAGATTTGTCATAGGGATTTTTCCCTTTTGAAAACACAAATTCTAGATTTGTCAGAGAAGGAGAAAATGAGTGAAAATAATTAAACACTTAGCTAAACAATATAATTTTTCCTCTTGAAAACCACTGGTTTTGGATCTATCAAAGAAACATAAAATAAGGGACAAACAAGCTAAAACTTAGCTAAAATACATCATTCCTTATTTGAAAATACTAGTTTTGAATCTGCTAAATAAAGAGAAAATAAGGGACAAGTAATCTAAAACTTACCTAAAATACTCTATTTTCCCGTTTTGAAAGTATAAATTCCAGATCTGCTAGAGAAAGAAATAAGATAAAATAAATTAATGCTCAGTCAAAATACAATATTTTTTCCTCTTGAAGAACCACTAATTTTGAGTTTGCCGATGAGACAAAAAATAAAAGAGTTCACACCATAAATTTGGGGAAAATAAAAACACTTTTGGTAAAAAAAACCCAAACTCATGACTTTTACCCAAGGAAACATCTTAGAAAAAAAAATACTCTTTAAGAAAATTTTTTATTTAAATTAATTTTTGTAAAAGCTATAAAGCTAATTTTGTTCTATACTTGTTAAAGAAAATATTATAGGGGTGTATTCAATAAAGAATTTTAAAGATTTTTTTGAAATTTAAAAATTTGATTGTATTCAATTAAAACTTTTGAAGATTTTATAAAACTTATAAAGTATTCAATTAATATTTTTATATATTTTTAAAAAGTATGTAAAAATTATGAGGTATTCAGTTAAGAGTTTTATATATTTTAAAAATGTTTATAAATATTATGAGGTATTCAATTAAAATTTTTTACAATTTCATAAAAATTTGGGGATATCCAATGTTAGTGACTTTAAAACACAAATTTTTTAAGACTTTTTAACACTTTATGTTAAATCCTTAAGGGAAAAAGTGAAAAGAAATTTCTCCCTCGCCTAAAAGATTTTTGTAGGCTTTCTTTTTAAAGCCTTTAAATATCAATAAAATTTTATTAATTTTATAAAATTTACCTACTAATAAAAAGTGTTTAAAAGTAGATTGACTACATCCCCTTAGTATATATATTCCCAATCAGATTGTTTCCTATAAATATTATAGAAGTGAGTTTATAAAGAGTGAGAGGAAGATGACAATGAGAAGAAAAAAAAAAATCATTTGCCCAATACAAGCTTCAAAATCAAAATACAAAGAGAACAATTCCTTAAAATGGATAAACCCTTCTTCTTCTCTAAAGACAAACATGGAATCTTGACTTTTAAGAAAAATTACTTAGAATTCTTCTAAGAGAGATCCCATAATAAGGTCTATAAGAAGAGGGTTTCCATTAAGGAATCTTGCTATTGAGCATAGAATGGTTATTCCCAAAACTCACAACTAATGGTAAAAATGAGTATGAAAGGTTTTTTTCGTGATGAATGACCTTACTAATTGGAAAATATATTTATATTAAACACAAGATAATATTACAGTGGAAGATGCTATACTCTTACAATACTTGTTATACAAAAAGATACATTATAGGGAAGCATTCAAGGACTCGAACATTCAAAAGCACATTATTAGACTAGAACATTTAGAACTATAATGCTCGACATTTACTAAGATGTTAGAGAGCACTTCTTGATTGTTTTGTACTTAAATAAGCCATGTCTTACAACTGAGAAGGACTCTTCCTTATATAGGCGACGTTGGACACCATTCCAAATAAGTTCCTAGATTACAAGCCAATAAACACCTGCCATGTGTTCTTATCAATCTCCCACTTTACACATAAGTTGTTGTAAGCACTCATTACAATAAGATAAATTACTTTACTTTATATCTACTTTATTTAGCTTGGTGTCAGGAAATCTCTTAGGAAACTAGGTAAATAGGAAATCTAATGAAATAAGAAAACTAATTAAAACTCTCAACTAAGCTAAATAATAATTCTAATAATACTCATAATGTTCTTGTTCTTTTCTCCATATTCCCTACTCTTTATCATTTGTTTTTTTTTTTCTCTATATTCCTTATTCTCTATCATTCTTCCTACCTTGGAGAACTCGACTCCTAACAAGTAAAACTATTAGGAAATGGCAAGAAAAACTTTATCATAGAATATCAATCGAAACATCAAGAACATCAATATCCATCTTCGCTTGAACTTGTTCAATAGAAAACCAAACTTCGAATTGCACACCTTCATCATGTTGTAGAATAATTTCGTGGATACTTTAAGAATTTCTTTACAGGAAGCATAGGATGGAAAACCAATATTGATGAAAAAACCACATTGCATGGCTAACAAATCAATAAACAAAAGAGGCTCCAAAAAAATCTTGGTAATGTAATACATCTTCCATAAAGAATGAGAAAGTAACATGCACATTTCTTATAAAGACAAATAAATAGACAATATCTACTATATGGAAAAGTGCATCCATAGTTAGAGTTGTAGACAATTTAAGTAAAGATACATTATAGTGCAAGACAATGGATGTAGGACTAGGACATATGATGGTTTAGTATAAGGTTGAGCAACTTGAATATATCTTTTAGCAAAAGGATCAATTGGTCGAGCATGCAGCTTCTTGGGAAAAGTGGTAAGACAATAAGGAGCAAACTGAGATAAGAAAAGTATGAGATTAACACATTTATGGAAAGAAGAATTTGAATTAGCATCACTCTTAATATATGCAAATGTGATATTACTTAAGACTATAGTAGAATTCATCAACGTAAGTTGTTGAGTTAAGACCATAACAGATTTAGGAACATAGTACTTAAAATGATCATTAAGTAGGCATGTAATCTTTAGAAGGGGGCTTCAATGTAACAAAAGAAGTAAGAGAAACTATGTTAGTGAAAGCACAAATAGTTGCAGCAATAAGCAAACCTTTAGGAATGAAAATTTTATCCTCATCATATGCAGCAAATGTAGGACTATGATGGATAAGGTGAAAACTTGGAGCAATATATGGTGGCTGGGGTGACATTGATAAGGAAACTACACGTTTATGTTCGTGTTACTCAATAACTTGACATTACCAATTGGAAGATTTATGGCCTAAATAAGAGGAGCATGACACTCGATTTTTAATACTGTAACACATCCTAACCAAGTTCTTTAGATTGAACATAATTAGGATGACTACCAATTAAGATTGAACATAATTAGGATGGCTACCAATTACATAATTAGGATACAAAATCTAAAACTTTTAAACATAAACACTCAAACAATCAAAACCCATACTTCAACTGCTTTAATTACTTATTTAGAAATTTAATTAACAACCCAAATTCCAAATGACATCTATGACTTAATTTTATGCATAATTTTAAAGAAAATAAAAGAAATAAAGTCCAAACTAACATAGCAATTCTATATGTGAAAACAAATTTCAAATAGAAATACTAACTCATAGTTAACATTTAAGAACTTTCACGTAGTACCCCAAAAGAACTTCCTCTTCAACCGTTATAAAGTCCACCATCTCCACAAGCTGCAAGCTAAACATAACTATTTACGCGTTCTTATATGAGAAAAAATAAGAAAAAATATGCGTAAGTTTATGAAATTCAATAGAATTCTCAAACTCAAACAACATTATGAAAATTCAATTATATATATATTCATCCAAATAAATAAAATCACATAAATATAAACATATTCTTAGCAATATCACATGTATACATAACGAGCTTACTTCGTGTTTATAACATATTTACTATTTAATGCATATTGAATATACATAACAATGTCATTGTATCAATGCAATAATCATGTTAGTTGGATTATTCACATTGTAGGCATCTCAATTTCACTTTAATTTCATAATATATCAAAGAAATACATACATCTCAATCTCACTTTAGTATACCTAAGTAAATATCTAATTCTTACTTTAGTTTACACATATAAACATCACATTCTTACTTTAGTTTACCTATGTAAATATCTCATTCTCATTTTAGTTTGGACATTTCATTATGACTTAACATATGCATTTATGTTGTGCTTTTCAATTTACTAACATAATGTACCGTTCATAGATCGTCTTATATTAACAACACTTATGCATGCACTAGTTACTAAGCAATCACTTAAATGACCTAATCTAACTCTTGACAAGAATTTTGCACATCCCATTAAATTTCATAATCATATCATATAATCAAAAAAATAATGTGTAATACACCCTAACTAAGTTTCTTTGATTAAACAAAATTAGTGTGGTTACCAAAGGAAAACATGCGGAATTTGCAGAAGCTTTAAAAACCTTTTCAAATAAATTTTAATAGACAGTCAAATCTCATACTTTGACTGTTGATTTTGATTGTCTTACATATCACTTTAATAATTAAACTTAAACTTTAATCAATTATCAAAAAAAAAATTCATACTTAATTAAAATATAAATAATAAAGTAAATATTATCATGCAGTCTTTAACAAAGTAAACTTAATGCATTTTTAAGACTTAACACAATTAATCTAAATTAATGCTTACCCTAAAAAATTTTCTCTTGAGCCATATAAAATCATCCACCCCACAAGCTATTGACTAAATAAAGACCTGTATTCATTGTTACTTAAGAAAATAATAAACATAAGATGTGAGTTTATAAAATTCAAAAAGTTTCCAAGTCATATTACAATAATATCATTCATAGCTCCATAATTAATCAACATATAATTACTTAATCAAAATGTCCAAACTTATTTAAAGTCTTGGCATATCATAATGCAAAACAAACTTATAAAATAAACATATCAAACTTCCAATGCAATCATGATTCATGATTTTAATGTACAATAGTTGGATTTTTCACAAAATAGTATTTCAATCTCAGCTTATATAGCCTTGTATCATATCATAGGTGTATATGCATTTCAATATATACTTATAGATAAGCACAATAAGTATTTCAATATGGACTTACTTACATAGTTTGTCATGAACAAACTCAAATATTTATATAGCACACTTCCAAAATACTAACTATATGCAATGTATCGTCCATAATCTGTCATATATTATTATACTTATGCATACATATATACTAAGTCTACAAAATGAGTAGCCTAGTTATTACCCAAAAAAAAACATAACACACATTATAATCCAAATCATATAAACAATTTACAATTGTACAAATACCATATTAATTTCATACTTGCAAAGTTCAGAGTCTGCATAATTGTTATACTAATAAATTCACAACTTACTCAACATTCGACCAATTGACTCAATTCTAGTATAATTACATTAATTCAAGTGTCCACACCATTATCATTAATTTTTAAAATTTTCAAAGATCAATAAATATTTTGTTTAAATTAAATATTTCAAACTGTTACTACATAAAAACATTAACCTAGATACCTTTAAAAAATTATAAATAATTTTATAAAATTTGATTTGACCTTAAACGAGTTCCAAAATGATCAACAACATCTATCTATCTACAACAAATCACCAGAAAGTTTCCAAATAGTATAAATATGGATTTAAAATTAAGAACTAAAATTGTCAATTAAATTTCAAAACAGCAAATTGAACTTTAGAAATTCACATAAAGTTCATAAAAATTCAAAAAAAAAAAAATCCCAAAGTACAAAGCTTTATAAAGATATTTAATATGTTCTATAAACATTTAAAGGCCAATAGAATTTATTTTCCCACGGAAAACTAAGAGTAAAACTGGATCTATTAGATTTTTTCCATTTAACGCGATGAACCTAAAAAATTCATAACTAACCATAGAAAAATTGATTTGGGGTGGAACGAAAACTAAAATGCTCATAATTCATGCAACAATTTATGATAAATCACCCATGAATTTGAACAATATTAAAGAACCATGAAAATTCAAACATTCCCAAAAATAGAGATAAATTTTCATGGAAATTTTAATAATAGTTTAATATCACATTCAATCCAGCATCCAATCATCACAACACCATAAAACAAATATAAATATAATGTGTTAGAAATTCTACCTTAGATTACTTGGTATTTGTAACACCCCCACACTAGGAACCCCCGGTCAAGTTTAATGCCCTCCACTGGGCTCCCCCGTCCATTTTTAATAGATATTATCATCAATTTAGACACCGCACGACCAACTGTATGGGATTTTATCAGACTTCCCAGGAGGTTACCCATTTTGGAATTGCTCTTACTTGAGCACTTTTAACTTTAGAGTTCCTACGAACCCCTTAGCTAACCGCTTTGAAAAGGCCTCGGTTGCTATGAAGGAACTCTCTTTTCTATTAAACCTTTTCTCCTAGTGTTGTAATACCTCATTTTATTTTTGAAACTGTCGATTTCTGTACACGTTTTCGGTTAAATCACGGTTTTGCTTTTTTCACCAAAACAAGCAGTTTCGGAGTTCCTCGGGAATTTTGTGAGGACCGAGACTACCCTGTGTGGAGTTGAGGAACTTTTTCTACTCATTTTGCCCTTGGTCCCGATTTGACCATGGTTGACTTTCACTATTCACTATTATATTAATATATTTAATAATATCTGTTACTTTATTTTATTATATAATTATTTAATTGATAAATAAATTGGCAATTGGGAATTAAATACCTCATGGCCAACTCTCCCACTTTTGCTTTACAATTTCAATTATTTAAATATTATATTAATACATATATAAATATCTTTTCTTTTACTTTATTATTATTATTATTATTATTTTATTAGGTCGTAATTGGCAATTTGCCTTCCTCTTGACCGACTCTCCTTGCCTTTTTCACCAATTCATTCATTTGTTTTCACAAGTTAAAGAGAGAGGCAAAAAGTTAGAGGGGAAAAAAGTGAAAATTTACAAAAACACAAACCAATTTCAACAGAGAAATAGCCGGCCATCAAGAGGGGATTTTAGCAAAGCTTGGGTGCTTTTCAAAGCTTGGGTTTGCTTGCTTTCAAGCTTGAATCAAGGTAGGCAACTTAACTATGTTTTAATTTTTTTTTTTATAAATTCTCTGTGTTTTGCTTGAATTTGTTGGATTAATGCATAAATTTATGAAATTGATTGATGGAAATGTTTGTGAGCTTAGTTAATTTGATGAATTTGTGAAGAAATCACTTGGATTGTGATGGATGGAAAGGGACGGTTGTGTAAGAAGCTATGTGCAAATTTATATAGGTGGGGGTATTTTAGTCATTTCACCTATAAAGGATATTTTAGGAATTTTTAAAAAGTTCAAGGATATTTAAGTCATTTTGCATGTAATGAACTTAAATGGGATTTTTGAAAATGTTTAAGGGTACTATGGTCATTTGCATATAAAGGATACAATTGAAATTTTGAAAAAGGTCAAGGGCATTTTGGTCATTTGACATGAAGGGACATAAATATAATTTTTGAAATTGTTAAGGGTATTTTCGTTATTTTTCATGGTAGGGGTACAGTTGAAAATATTTTGAATTGGAAGGGTATTGTGGTCTTTTCTAAATTCCAGATTATTTATTATATATATATATATATATATATATTTATCTATTTTCAATTATTATTATTTACATATTTACAAATAGAACTTATTTTACATGTATTTGTATAATTATAAATATGATTGTATTTTACAAAATATATATATTTTATGTATGTATTAATTAAATACATACAAGTGTATTTTGTATGAGTTTATACATATATATAATTATTTATGTATCAATTTGAATATTAAATTACTATACTTTTGCGAGTATGTTTATACATGGGGGTATATATATAAGTATGTGTATGCATAAATTATATGCATGTATATGTGTATAAATGCATTTGTGTACGTATATGTGTATATGAGTATGTATTTATATGTGCGTATTTTATATATGTATTTATGTATGTATATATGTGATTTTGCATATATGTAAATTATATTTGTGGGCATATATAGGTATATATAAAATGTGTATACATATATGGGTGTGTATATATGTGTTTATGTATATGGATATGTGTACGTGAATGTGTATTTATGTGTGTGTATTTCTCTATACATATTTATTTATACATGTGTTTATAATTGTGTCATAAATGCGTATGTTGATTGAATTTATTAATTCTGTTGTTTTATCGAGGGTAGAATGGTAATTAACCATATGCCTATTGAGGAGTATTTTGGTAATTTTCTATTTACTTGTGGGGTATCTTGGTAATTTCCGACATGACCAATGATATATCGGTAATTACATCAGTATGGTTGAGTGACTTGTAGTCGTTGATTGAGTAGGAGTATTTCGGTAATTACCGCTGTTGGAATAGAACGGTTGGTAATTATGTGTTTTACTGTGTTGTTTGGCTTTACTTGTGCACTGTGGCATAAGAATTCATTTGCATAGAGCCATTTTGGTGGTTCAATTTTTATGTAAAATGAAAGATTTTTCTCCGTGGATTTGTATTTTCGAAAATTGGTTGCATGATGAGGTGCATGGTTCAAACTCTATTTTTAATCGCTCTGTGAATCATTGACCACACATAGCGGTGGGTCGCTAGGAACGATAGTTCATCTGCATACCACAGAGGTGTGGTGTTTTGTGCACGAAATGTGGAATGAGAGTGAGTTTTCGGTTGAAAAAAAAGAGGAAAAAATAATGATTTCATGTGTATAGAGATACACTACATGACATGGCATTTGCATTTGTATATGGTTGCCTATTGAGTGTTTTTCACTTATAGTTGTCTGTCCTGTGTGACAGGTAAGTCCAAAGCCGAACAGTAGGGCATGGCAGGGTGCGGATTGAAGGGCTCCGCATAGTACACTATTCTTCCGCATTTGGTTTGTTATATTTTGGGCAATGTTATTATATATTTTTAAATATTACATTTTCCTTTACGGTGTGGGTGTGTAAATTTTATTTTATTTTAAAGTATTACTGTTTTTGGTGTGGTTTGAAAAACGGTGTCCAAGAGTAAAGGAAAATATCTGATTTTATTGTGTCCTTATTCAAAAGGTTTTAATCAAATCAAATTTAAAAAGAAAAAAAAAATAGTAATCACACCTTACTCGAGAACCTAGGCTTGAGTAAGGGGGTATTACAGTTTTGGTATCAGAACCTTAGGTTTTTGAACATGTACTTGCTGATGCTCCAGTGACCACCTACACGCCAAAGTATATTGTCTTTGGATTTATTTTAGTAGTGCATGTTTATTTATTTTGCATTACATTACCGTGTTGTTTGGATGGGTCAGATGTTCAGTCGCTTGTCTGATTGGGTACAAGGGAGACGCGATCCACCGGTAGAGGAGCTGGTGACGGTACATGTGGTGACCCAGTGAGAGAGTCATCGACTAGATCCTGTGAAGGGAGAATATCCCGAGAGGGATAGTCGGTGAGTTATCGGGACGTAGGGTGAACGCGAGTCCAGTCACCATGGCGGGGAGCATGGATTGCACACTGTTGCTAGGTATCTGACCCACTAGATCCGTTTTATACCGTTACCAGATGAGGGTCATTGTTACGTGCTTTTTGAGGATTATGATCAACGTGATGCTGATCATCGTCATGACATAACGATGTGGTATTTGGATCAGTTTGATGAGGACCCTGACGAGCAGATGGCCAGGTGGGCACAATTAGATGTACAGGGGTTTGGAGGACCGCTTGATGCGGAGGAGGATCTTGAGGAGGTTGTTGCATAGGACACTGAGGAGGACCCAAAGGAGGACTCCAGGGGTACTGATGACTACGTACCTCGCGGTTACACGCCGGAGCCGAAGGATCCTGAGGATTTTGATCCTTGGGATGAGTTTGCTAGTAACTAGAGCTCCGACGTTGTAGTAACTTTGTTGTGTATATATGTATTATATTTTATACATATGGTATATGTATATATGGGTGTATATGTACTATGTATATATTGTATAATATATATATGGTGTGCTGGTTGTATAACGTTTTATTGTAAAAATGAAGTGTGGTTTTGCTGTGTATCTTATCAAATTATTATCGAATAATTTGGTTAAGATTTATTTTCTCGTTGGATGCAGATGCCACGTTTTCTAAAGAACGTTCACTTTGAGCCTGAGAGCAGTTCAGGAGATTCTACAAGTCATCTTGTGGAGGCCATTGAAAGGCTGGTGGCTTAGAATGTTCAGCAACAATAGCAACCTGCGGGAATTAATGTGGTGGTGAAGCAATTTTGAGATCTGCATCCCCCGGAGTTTGACAAATCAATGAATCCATTAGTGTCTAAGAATTGGATTCGAGAGTTGGAGAAGATTTTTTTGTTGACTAATGTTTCAGAGACCCAGAAGATGGTCTGTGCTTCCTTCATGCTGAAAGAGGGAGCCAGTCATTAGTACGATATGATCAAGAGGGTGTACCGTACTGACAAACATCCGATGATGTGGGCCTTGTTCAAGACATTATTCTTGGAGAAGCATTTTTCGCGAGTGAAGCGGGAGGAAAAGAAAGCGGAGTTTATAAGTTGGAAGTAGGGAAATCTTTCCCTCGTGGAGTATGAAAGGAAGTTTGACAAACTTTCTCAATACGCGCCACACCTAGTGGACACTAAGGAGCGTAAGGCTCGACGTTTCAAGAATGGGTTACGGTCTGAGCTCTACAATGCGGTCGCTATATTCCAATTCTCTACGTACTCGGAGATTCTGCAGCGAGTGCAGTTGATCGCTAAGGACCCTGCCCCGGTGGCAAGCGGACCTGCAGGATCGAGTTCTACTCCTGCAAAGAAGCAGTGGAAAAGAAGTTTTTTGCAGAAGTGAAGGTTCGATGGGAAACCGTGGTCAAGCACTAACCGAGGGGATAACAGCAACAAGAAGTTTAAGACGGGTGATAACCGACCTGGTGTTCCGTAGTGTAGTAAGTGCGGAAGGTAGCATTTAGGAGAATGCTGGACAAAGACTATCACGTGCTATGGTTGTGGCAAGCCTGGCCATATAAGGAGGAATTGTCCGCGGCGCAAAGATGCAGCAGCCTACGCAAGATCGGGTGTTTGTATTGACGAAAGAGGAGGCGGGGAAAGAAGACTTCATGGTGGTTGCAGGTATCGATATTTTAAATGGTATAAGTGCTTTTGCATTGTTTGATTCAGGTGCTACGCACTCTTTTGTGTCTAATCAGTTTTTTGCTAAATTGGTTAGGGAACCTGTTAGTCTGGATTGTGGATTGTGTGTTGCTACACTTTCGGGTGTAAGTATGTTTGCTACTTCTTTGCTTGGTAATTATGATGTGTGCCTTAGTGACGAGACAGTGTGTTGATTTGATTATATTAGAATTGTTGGATTTCGATGTGATCTTGGGTATGGACTGGTTATCTAAGTGTGGAGCTTGCATTGATTACAAAAAGAAGAAAGTTCAGTTTAGCCCTATAGACGGTCGAAAGTTTGAGTTTGCGAGTTCAAAGTTTAGGCCTTTACCTAATTTGCTAACGGCGATGCAAACTCTTAAATGTTTGCACCAAGGGTGTTAGGTATTTCTTGTTAGCGATGTTGACAAGGAACCAGATGCTTTTCAACCGCAAGACGTTAAAGTCATTCTAGACTTTTTGGATGTTTTTCCGGAGGATCTGCTAGAGTTACCGCCGGATTAAGAAGTGGAATTTACGATTGATTTGGTACCGGAAACTACACCTATTTCTAAGGCGCCGTATTGAATGGCTCCAGCTGAGTTGAAAGAGTTGAATGAGCAGTTGCAGGATTTGTTGGACAAGGATTTTATTAAGCCTAGTGTTTCGCCTTGGGGAGTACCAATTCTGTTCATGAAAAAGAAGGATGGTTCAATGCGTTTGTGCATTGATTACCGATAACTCAACAAGGTGATGATTACGAATAAGTATCCGTTGTCAAGGATTGACGATTTATTTGATCAGTTACAAGGGGCGAGTGTCTTTTCAAAGATTGACCTTCGTTCTGGTTATCATCAATTGAAGATTAAGGAGGAGGATAGACCGAAGAGTGCATTTCGTATGAGAAATGCTCATTACGAGTTTGTTGTAGTGCCATTTGGACTGACAAATGCACCAACAGGGTTTATGGATTTGATGAATCGTGTTTTTCATGAATACTTGGATAAATTTATGGTGGTGTTTATCGATGATATCCTAATTTATTCCAAATCAGCAGCTGAGCACGAGAAATATTTGAAGTTAGTGCTGCAGCGTTTGCACGAGAAGTAGTTGTATGCCAAGTTCAAGAAGTGCGAGTTTTGGTTTGGAAATATTACTTTTTTAGGACATGTGATATATGCTAAAGGTATCTAGGTGGATCCTAGTAAGATTGCAGCGGTTCAGGATTGGAAGAGACCAACTAACGTTGGAGAAATCCAAAGTTTTCTCGGTTTGGCGGGCTACTATTGTCGATTTGTAGAAGGGTTTTCCAAGATTACGTTGCTGTTGATATAGGTATTAAGGAAAGAAAATAAGTTTGTTTGGTTAGAGGAGTATGAGAAAAGTTTCCAAGAGTTGAAGGGGAAATTAGTCTCTGTGCCTATTCTTGTTTTGCTGAACAGCGAGGATAGTTTTGTGATCTACAGTGACGCTTCAGGAAAAGGTTTGGGTTGCGTTCTTATGTAAAACGACAAGGTGATTACTTACGCTTCACGTCAGTTGAAGCCGTATGAGATGAACTACCCTACGCACGATTTGGAGTTAGCAGCAGTAGTGTTTGCGCTGAAGATCTGGCGTCATTACCTGTATGGAGTGAAGTACGACATCTACACCAATCATAAGAGTCTCAAGTACTTTTTCACTAAGAAGGAGTTGAACATGAGGCAAAGGAGATGGTTAGAGTTAGTCAAGGACTATGACTGTACTATCAACTATTATCTAGGTAAGGCAAACGTCGTGGCAGATGCGTTGAGTAGAAAGTATGCGGGGTTTAATGGTTGTCTGATCACCTCTCAACCCCGTATTCTGGAGGATTTACGGAGTATGGACATTGAGTTAGTTATTAACTAGTGTTCATTTATGCTGTCGTCGCTCACAATTGAACCTTCGATCGTAGACAAGATAAAAGAAGGGCAAGTTAGCGATGTAGATCTTCAGAAGATTAGAGTTGAAGTTATCGAAGGAAAGAAACTGGAGTTCAATCTCGCCGGAGATGAAATTTTGAGATTTGGTACTTAGTTGTACGTGCAAAAGTCGAGGAGATTAAGAAGGAAATTTTGATAGAGGCTCATTGTACAACTTACTCAGTTCACTCTGGGTCTACTAAGATGTACAATGACATCTCCAAGGTTTTCTGGTGGACTGGTATGAAATGTAACATTACAAATTTCATAGAGCAGTGTTTGACCTGTCAACAGGTGAATATCGAGCATCAAAGACCTTCTGGTTTACTAAAGCCGTTAGTGATTCCAGAATGGAAGTGGAAGCGTATATCGATGGATTTTGTTGTAGGATTACCGCGATCTCAGCGAGGTGACGATGTAATTTGGGTAATTGTAGATCGATTGACGAAATCAGCTCGTTTTCTACCTATGCGACGTACTCATTCGATGGAGAGGCTTGCTCAGTTGTATGTGGACAAGATTATGCGACTTCACGGTCTGCCTATTTCAATCGTGTCGGATTGTGATCCGAGGTTCACTTTGTTGTTTTGGAAGAGCTTACATAGAGCTATGGGGATGAAGTTGACCTTCAGTACAGCTTTTCATCTACAAACGGATAGTCAGTCAGAGTGGACAATTCAGACGCTAGAGGACATGCTGAGAGCATGTATGTTGGATTTTGAAGGAAGTTGGGAAAAGCATTTACCGCTGGTGGAGTTTTTCTACAATAACATTTTTTACGCATCCATCGGGATGGCTCCATATGAGGCATTGTACGGACGTAAATGCAGGTCTCTATCACATTGGGATGAAGTTGGTGAACGAAAGTTGCTTGGTCTGGAGATTTTATAGCAGACCAGAGATATTATCAACAAGATTCGACAGAAAATGAAGGTAGCTCAGGATCGTAGAAGAGTTATGCGGATACTAGAAGAAAGGATCTTGAGTTTGAGGTCGGTGAGAAGATATTTCTTAAGGTTGCACCTCTAAAAGGTGTGTTGAGATTCATGAAGAAGGGGAAGTTGAGTCCTCGTTTTATTAGACCTTTTGAAATATTAGAAAGAATTGGGATTTTGGCATATCGGTTAGCGTTGCCTCCCAATTTATCTAGCGTGCACAATGTTTTTTATGTATCGATGTTGCGAAAGTACGTGCATGATCCTTCTCATGTCATTGAATACGAGCCGTTGGAAGTTCATAAGGACCTGATGTATGAGGAGAAACCAGTAAGAATTTTGGACCGTAGGGACCAAGTTCTTAGGAATCGAATGATTCATTTGGTTAAAGTCCTTTGGAGAAATCATGCGGTGGAGGAAGCGACTTAGGAGCGAGAAGACGAGATGAGAGTCAAGTATCCGTTTTTGTTTGATTAGTATGTTTACTTCTTTAGTAAAATTTCGGGGATGAAATTTCTTTTAGGAGGAGTGTTGTAATAACCTCATTTTATTTTCGAAATTGTCGATTTCTGGACTCGTTTTCGGTTAAATTATGGTTTTGCCTTTTTCATTGAAACAAGCAGTTTCGGAGTTCCCCGGGAATTTTGTGAGCACCGAGACTACCCTGTGTGGAGTTAAGGGGCTTTTTCTACTCATTTTGCCCTTGGTCCCGGTATGATCATGATTGACTTTCACTATTCACTATTATATTAATATATTTAATAATATCTTTTACTTTATTTTATTATATAATTATTTAATTGATAAATAAATTGGCAATTTGGAATTGAATACCTCATGGCCGACACTCCCACTTTTGCTTTACAATTTTAATTATTTAAATATTATATTAATACATATATAAATATCTTTTCTTTTACTTTATTTTTATTATTATTTTATTATGTAGTAATTGGCAATTTGCCTTCCTCTTGGCCGACTCTCTTTGCCTCTTTCACCAATTCATTCATTTGTTTTTACAAGTTAGAGAGAGAGGCAAAAAGTTAGAGGGGAAAAAAGTGAAAATTTACAAAAACACAAACCAATTTCAACAGAGAAATAGCCGGCCATCAAGAGGGGATTTTAGCAAAGCTTGGGTGCTTTTCAAAGCTTGGGTTTGCTTGCTTTCAAGCTTGAATCAAGGTAGGCAACTTAACTATGTTTTAATTTTTTTTATAAATTTCATGTGTTTTGCTTGAATTTGTTGGATTAATGCATAAATTCATGAAATTGATTGATGAAAATGTTTGTGAGCTTAGTTAATTTGATGAATTTGTGAAGAAATCACTTGGATTATGATGGATGGAAAGGGACGGTTGTGTAGGAAGCTATGTGCAAATTTGTATAGGTGGGGGTATTTTAGTCATTTCACCAATAAAGGGTATCTTAGGAATTTTCAAAAAGTTCAAAGGTATTTAGGTCATTTTGCATGCAATGGACTTAAATGGATTTTTGAAAATATTTAAGGGCACTATGGTCATTTGCATGTAAAGGATACAATTGGAATTTTGAAAAAGATCAAGGGCATTTTGGTCATTTGACATGTAGGGACGTAAATATAATTTTTGAAATTGTTGAGGGTATTTTCATCATTTTTTATGGTAGGGGTAGAGTTGAAAATATTTTGAATTGGAAGGGTATTGTGGTCTTTTCAAAATTCCAAATTATTTATTTTATATATATATATATATATATATATATATTTTCAATTATTATTATTTACATATTTACAAATATAATTTATTTTACATGTGTTTGTATAATTATAAGTATGGTTGTATTTTACAAAATACATATATTTTATATATGTATTAATTAAATATATACAAGTATATTTTGTATGGGTTTATACATATATATAATTATTTATGTATCAATTTGAATATTGAATTACTATGCCTTTGTGAGTATATTTATACATGGAGATATATATAGGTGTATGTGTATGCATAAATTATATTTGTATGCATGTATATTTGTATAAATGCGTTTGTGTATGTATATGTGTATGTACTTATATGTGCGTATTTTATATATGTATTTTGTGTGTATATATATATATATATGTGATTATATATATATGTAAATTATATTTGTGGGTATATACAAGTATATATAAAATGTGTATACATATATGAGTGTGTATATATGTGTTTATGTATATGGATATGTGTAAGTGAATGTGTATTTATGTGTGTATATTTCTATATACATATTTATTTATACATGTGTTTATAATTGTGTTGTAAATACGTATGTTGATGAAATTTATTAATTTTGTTGTTTTGCCGAGGGTAGAATGGTAATTAACCGTATGTCTATTGAGGGGTATTTTGGTAATTTTTCATTTACTTGAGGGGTATCTTGGTAATTTCTGATATGGTCAATGACATAACGGTAATTATATCAGTATAGTTGAGTGACTTGTAGTCTTTGATTGAGCGGACATTTCGGTAATTATGGCTGTTGAAATAAGATAGTTGGTAATTATGTGTTTTACTGTGTTGCTTGGTTTTACTTTGCATTGTGGCATAAGAATTCATTTACATAGAGCAATTTTGGTGGTTTATTATTTATGTGAAATGAAAGATTTTTCCCTATGGGTTTGTATTTTCGAAAATTGGTTGCACGATGAGGTGTATGGTTCAAACCCTATTTTTAGTCGCTCTGTGAATCACTGACCACACATAGTGGTGGGTCGTCCGAAACGGTAGTTTATCCGCATACCACAGAGGTGTGGTGTTTTGTGCATGAAACACAGAATGAGACTGGGTTTTCGGTTGAAAAATAAAAGAGGAAAAAATAATGATTTTATGTGTATAGAGATACACTACATAACATGACATTTGCATTTGTATATGGTTGCCTATTGAGTGTTTTTCACTCGCAGTTGTCTGTCTTGTGTGACAGGTAAATCCAAAGCTGAACAAGTAAGGCTTGGCAGGGTGCAGATTGGAGGGCGCAACATAGTACACTGTTCTTCTGTATTTGGTTTGTTATATTTTGGGCAATGATATTATATATTTTTAAATATTACATTTTCCTTTACGGTGTGAGTGTGTAAATTTTATTTTATTTTAAAATATTATTGTTTTAATGTAGTTTGAAAAACGGTCTCGAAGAGTAAAGGAAAGTCTCTGATTTTATTATAACCTTGTTCAGAATGTTTTAATCAAATCAAATTTTTTTTAAAAAAAAAATGGTAATCACACTTTACTCGAGAACCTATGCTTAAGTAAGGGAATGTTACAATATTCTTGAGCAAACTTGAATATTAATATAAAATAATAAAGGATCTTTGTATTTCTAGGTTATTAAAGGGAAAACAAAGAAAAACAAGAATAATTTTCTCCCTTATTTTCTTTTTAAGTTTTATGGCAAATAAAAAGAAAACAGAGGAAAGAAAAAGAAGAACAAAAACTTTCAGTCACTTACTTCTTTAAATAAGGAGTGTACTTCCCTTCTAAATCTTTTTTAAATAAAAGAACATTTAAAAAAATATAAATTATAATTCTGATTTGTATACCTTCTGAAATTTTTTTTCAAATTAATACCTTAATTAAGAAATTTAAAAATAAAAATACAAAGAAGATATATCTAATAAAATCAAAATAAGTAAGATAAATACATAAATATTCAAAAAAAAAAAATTCAATCGATCGATCGAAGTAAAATTAGATTTATAAATTTTAATTTTAAAAGGAAATCCTATCCAAAACATACTTCATCCATTTCTTATTTTTAAAAAATGACTTTTTACTTATTTATTTATTTATCTTTTTCATATAAATAAAAGATCAGATCCTACATAATGGCCCAAAACAATTCACATTATTTAATGAATAATAGCTCATATGTATTCGCAATAAATACATAACAGATTACTTGTGAAATTAATAACTAACTTAATTCTCAATTGAATGATCTGAATCCAAATAAATTAAAACCATATGTATGTCTTCTACAATCTTGAATTTTTTCAGAAGTTTTAGAGTTTAATAATTATTTAATTATAGCCAACAAATGTAGGTTGTCATTTAGGATTTTAAGCGACCTAGAGATGTCCAAATACTTTTAACTAATTTTTAAAAAATCAATTTAAGCTACAATCAATGGTGACCGAAGAATACTTATATATAAATATTAATTTAATTAGAATTTTTCAGGTAAGATAATTATAGGTTTTTAATAGAAAATTGAAACATTGACATTTCATAAACAAAAACGTAAAGTTCAAAATTCATAATTAATTCATAAAAATTCTAAATTATGAATCACATGTATTCACACATATCTTAAGCCTAATCTGTAAAAAGTTTAGAAGAAAATAAATCTGTTTACCCCTCAAAATTTTATAAAGAAAATAGACTAGTTAAGATTTTCCAATTTAATTGTGTGAACTTTGGAAAATTATTGTTAATTCTATAAAATTTGGGTTAAGGTGAAATGAAAGAGAAAACGTTCATAATTAAAAGATCCATTCATGATAAATCATCCAAAATTTTTAAAGGTTAGTTAAGTGCTTCAAAATTTGAAACTCATCCAAAATAGTGATGAAAATCATAAAATTTTGGTTCAACTATTTATAAACACAAAAGTAAAATTCATTATATATATCTAACATATCACAAACATTAACCAAATAAGGTTGGATGAGGAAAACCTATCTTAAATTTTAAATACTTCAATTAACTTGCAAAGATTTCCAAAAAAGGAAACCACAAAACCCTTTTTTAACTAGTGAGAAATAAAGAATAGAATTATTGCCTAAGGGAAAAGAAGAGAGAGAAAACACAAAGTACAACTTGTCTTTAAGACAAAAAATTGTCTTTAAATAGCCAATAATTAAGATTGGTAAGAAAGAATAAATAAATAATTAAAATTTAAAAAACCTTACCTACCATGCCATAATTGGCCATAAATAGTTTCAAAAACAAAAAAAAAATTAAACAATCTCTTCAGTCAACCAATAAATATACATAATTTTCCAATATCCAAATATTCAATTAATTATCAAATATGAATATATCACAAATCAATTAACAATAAAAGAAATTAAAACAAAATTAATCAATGAAAAATTTATATTATCTCTGATTGACAATTGATTACCATTTAGGATTTTAAAATCCGAAATCAAGCTCAGGGGTCCCACAACTTAATATTAGGACTCAGTGCTCTTAGCAAAGGCTGTATACAAGAATGTATGTTTAGATACAACAAGAGGTTCAATATTGTTTAGGGGTTGGTTTCAAAGTGAGGTTCTTATCATTATACTTGAAAGAATATCAATTAAGCACATGATCAAAGGTTACAATGTTAGGAAAAGTCCAAGGTTTACCTAAAAGGATGTGAGTTATATTCGTAGGCAAAACATCACAATAGACATTTGCAAGCTAAGTTCCAAATTGAGTATCATTCAGTAATAAACACATACATCACCTTCTTAAACCAAATATGGATAATAAAGTGATTCACTAACAAGACACAACTAGAAACAACATTTATTGGAGTGTCCTTATAAATAATAACTCTTGGTAATCCTTGCACCAAATACAAATATAGAAGGATGGATTGTAATATAAATAAAAATTTGTTTTACGTACAACTGGACAGTAAAGAGATTTATTTAGATAACTAAGTGCATTAGTAGTTTGTCGAGAAGAGGGGAGCAAGAAAGAGAGAATAAAGAGAGAACTGAGAGAAAAGGATGAGAATTTAGAAAGTTAGGGGACAAATAATAAGTTTATTTAATATTCAATAATCAGGTTTGGAAATTAAGGTTCTAGAGAGCACTATTTATAATAAAAACAACCAATTGAAATTAGGAAACTAAGTAAATAGGAAATCTAATGAAATATGAAAACTAATTAAAAATCCAAATTAAGCTAAATAATAATTCTAATAATACTCTTAATATTCTTGTTCTTTTCTCTATATTCCTTATTTCCTATCATTTGTTCTTATTATATTCCTTATTCCTCATTAATAGGTTTGAGTCAACTGGCTGAACCAAAAATTATAGTTTAAAAAACTCAACCACATTTTGGATGAGTTATGGTGTGCCCAATGAATTTTTCTAATGTGGTCAATACCTTTATATTTGAATCAGTGAAAGAAATCTATCCATGCAAGCATGTGGTAAATAAAGCGGTGAATCGCCAGGATCAGAGACAACGATGGCAGAAGAAAGTTACAATAGTGATGGAACATTTTTAGATGATGACAAGGCACAAGGAAGGCTAGGTTTTGTACATAGATAGCCTTTGAGTTGATCTGGGTGGGCGGAGTGCACTAACTTGTGGCAGTTGATAGAGGCAAAGTTAAGGCTTGTTAAAATAGTTTGGAGCTGCATGTTGGGTGAGTCAGCTGTCGGAACTAAGAACGGTCACAAGTGTGGTGTTAGCCAGGAGGATCTAAAGCATATAGGTATGTTAGTTGATAGAGTATGTCCATCGGCAATGGCGGCGCATGGGAAAATAACGATGGTGCATAGGGTGAACAATAATAGCTAGAGGTATTAGGAACAGTGTTTGGCCAATTGAAAAATTTGTGGGGATTGAGTTTTGGCTTTGATGCTAAATTGATGTATGATAGTTGATTGTCATTATTGGAGATGACAACTATGTGGAAATTTTACACCAGACTGGGCTTCTCGAGACCAAGGTGTTGGGCTTATAGAATTTTATGAATTGGCTAGGTGGAGCCCAACCAAAAGGTCCCATTCCCACAAAGTGTAGTTTGGCTTGGCTCCTACCTCATTTCATAATATGGATCAGCTCTAATTCAATTGCTCTGAGCTTAATTTGGGATGAGTTGAACTAAATAAGGAAAGTCAATTCCTCATTAATATACAAGATATACTTCCCATATTTGGAGGCACTAAATATGGAACTTCCCTACATTCAATGATGGCTAGGGTTTTCTCATCTCGTGGTGTGGATGGTTTGGCATAACCATATAAAAAAAGGACATATTCCAAAATGCAAAGGTACATTGTATACATATTTCTCTCATATGATTTTACAATTGAGAGACTAACTTGACCGTCAAATGTTTTTTGACTAGTATCACACCAATTCCCTAAAGCTTCACAATTTATTCCTTCTCAGGTTCCAATTTCTCACGGTAGAGATTGACAATTTGTGGCAGAACATATTTTAGCACAAACAATGACAACAGGAGAAATTGAAATGGTGAGTGTGGCGTTTTGTCATGATGGTAAGGCATAGGGAGGGTCTAGTTTTGTAGATTGGTGCCCTTTAAGTTGATCTGGGTAGGTGGTTTGCACTAACGCGTAATGGTTGACGTCGGCAAAGTTAAGGCTTATTACAGTAGCTTGGAAGTGCTTGTATGGGCACTTTAGATGTCGGATCTAGAAATGGTTGCTAATGTGGTAGTTGCCTAGAGGATCTGAAGGAGATGAGTATGTTGGTTGGTAGAGTATGTCTACCAGCGATGGCAGCATATGATTGAATAGTGACAACACATAGGGTATTTAGAACGGTGTTTGGGTAGCAGAAAAATTTATGAGAATTGATGTTTAGCTATGATATTAAATTAATGTAGGACAATATTTTAAAGAGAGAATTGAGAAAGTTGAGAGAGAAATAATAAGTTTATTTAATATTTAATAATTGAGTATGAAAATTATGGTTCTAGAGGCTTTATTTATGATAATAACAACCAAATAAAAACAGAAAACTAAATTGTAATTAGGAAACCTAATTAGACTGTAAAAATAAATAGATAATTAAGTAACCTAAAAGGTATAAAATGACTAATTGAACTAACATATACTCTAAGTTTCCCTTCTTGATCCCCATCATTAGGGTAAATTTATTTATTTTTGGATGCATGGTTAATGTTTTTGATTTTGAATTAATTTTATTAGTCAATGTATTAATTGGTTAATTAAAAATAATAATAATTTGATAAGATTACATATTTGTGTAATGTTTCATTTGTACTTCTTCCCATAATTTTTCTTGGTTTTTAGGGATGATTTATAATTTGTTTTTCTATTGATATGCAGTTCGTTTAGAAAGAAGGTTTAAAAAGAATGTCAAAGGTACTTAAGTGAAAGAAGCATCAAAAGCATTGAATCTCTAAACTTATTATATCAGGTTTGTTAGAATATTAGGGATACAATTGCTTGAATATATAGATGGTTGAGCTATGTTGTGGTCCAAGAAAGTTTGCAAGAGTTAGATTTTTGTATGATATCACCTAAACAATCACAATATTGCATACTTGAGTCTCTACTAAACATAGGATCATTAAGAACTCTTGTTTTGAAGAATGTGCATTCGAACGTTGAGACTCTCCAAAACCTTATTTCTAGATGTCCAATTGAAGATTTGCATATAATTGAATATTATCTTTTCCATCAAGATTATGACACTCCTGATGCTTCTTTTTATGACATTGATTTTGTTGTGCTTTTGGAAGTACACTTAAATATTTCTTGTTATCTCGGGTGAAGCTTACTAATCAATGGATGGTTGGCAAAACTTTGTTTTTGGATTTACTATCCGTGATAGATTGATGTTGGATGACCCTATTAGGGGGTGTTTGTTTCATAGGGTTGGCTAGAACAGAACTACATTTAGTCTCAATTCGGCTTATATTTTACTTTTCTAAACTACGCATCATAATTCCTAGCCATTTAGGCCACGTTTGGTGCGTAAGACTGAACTGTATTATTAATTAGTATCCGGACTGAAATGGTTTGATATGAACTGAACAAAACAAATTAGTGTTGTATTGTATTTGATGCAATTTCAGACTAAAAACTTGAATAGATATATTTTATTTAATGCACACCAAATTGAACTATTTCTTTTATTATTTAATATATGTTATAATATCATTAAAAATTTATATTATATTAGATAAAAAGTTTAATTTTAATATTTCCTTTAAAATAAAATCTTAATATATATATATTTTTAAAAATATATAATATTTACAAATAAAAAATATTTAAATTTTAATAATCATTTATATCAACAATTTAAATTGTCATAGTAAAATTCAATATATAACATTCAAACTAAATATTAAAAAAATATTGTATTATTCTGACTCATATGTTTAAGTGAGTCAGAATAATAGGATGAGTATCGTATTAATAGAAATTTTAGATAATTCTGATTCAACACAAAATGCTACACCAAACATTGTACTAAAGCTATATATTATACAATTCAGTACAATACCAAACAAGACCTTAGAGTGCATTTGCTTGGCTTCTCATTTGGTTAGAAGATCTTTATAAATAATAATAATAATAATAATAATAATAATATTATTATTATTATTATTATTATTATTATTATTATTAAAACCATCTCAAACAGTTTTTAGATGATTCACATACTTATTAAAAAAGAAAAAAAATAATTTTTTTCAAAAAAAAAGAAGAAGATTTTTTTAATTAAAAAAGAAACATAGAAATACCTTTAATAATTTTAATTTTCAAAATTTTAACATGTAGTTAAAGTATGATTCACTTTTCTTGATTTTAAGCACAAATTAATTTGTAAAATGAGAAAATAAAGTAAACCTTAAAGCATGCGTAGTAGGCTTCATAAAGCATACTATAATTCATATATAATCACTCACAAGCCTTAGAGTTTTACATATTTTCTTCATTTTTTTTTTCATTTTTTTGAGCCAGTAATTAATTTGGCTACAGCATGTTTGTCAATGCAGTTCCAACTTCCAAGTGATTGCTTAAAGCTTCCATTTTAGTATCATAATGGCTGCCAACACTTGCATCAGCCCTGCATCAAAACTGAAACATATAAAACCCAATGAATGGAAGAGAGAGACTGAGAGTGAGGAGAAGAAAATGAGAGAGGAAAGAAATATATTTACTTCACAACAACATATGTTGTTTTCCACCTTCTCGGAGCTTACCACTCCAAAAATTTTCCCAAATGGGGTAATTTATGTGTCTTATAGTGAGAGGGAGTATTGAAATATGGATATGAAAGTATGCATGACCTGGGGCTAATAACAGTTTGGGCATGATATTGGACAATTCTCACCTTACAAGCCCATTTTTAAGGTTGAGTTAGGCTTTGGACTTATAAATTTAAAAATAATTTTCAAAATTTAACAGTTGACGAAGCTTTTTGAAAATCATAGTATGGTTTCTCACCTATTAGGTATAATTGATGTTGTTCTTCACTCATCATTTAAGCTTAACCAATGCCAATGCTGCTGTAATAGCATGTACCAAATTCTTGTCCTCATCAGCATTGTGGAAACACTTCCGATTCTTGGCATCAACGACTTGTTTCATCCAAATGGAACCGCTGCGCATCAAAGTTTCTGCATTACCAAGTATCCAAAGGCAGTGCCTGTGCGGTGAAAGCATTGACAATCAATTTCCACTCCAAAAACAGCACAACCTGCATAATTTCTCCAGTATATATGGAAAAGAGTACTTGCTACCTTGCGCGAGTTAGTGCCACATTCGTTCTTTGATGATTGGATAGAAACCCCACTGATCCCTTCTCATTACATCTCACTGTGGAGATGATTATAACGTCCTCCTCACCCCCTTGGAATCCATCAACCGAACGAACACTTACAGTAAAGTCGTTACTGTCATCGTTACCATATGTTTTAACCTTCTCTTGAATTGCATAAACTTGTGCCTTGTATGGTGAAATGACACCTACTCTGACTTTCTTCTTTGTTTCAGTGTACTCTATAGCATCAAACACACAAACCACAAACTGTTTCTAGAAGAAAACTTTTTTCTGATTAATAACTTGAACTAGTTTAGTAAAACATACCTTTGTAAAGCCTGGCAATAATCTCAGAGATCACAGCAACCTCAACCATGTTTTTCGGACTATGCTGGTTATCGAATTCCTCTTTTCCATGTGCTACATTTATGAATGAGAAGGAGCCGTACATTCTTTCATGAAGGAAACGTCTGTTGTAACTTTTTCCTTTAACATTCTGACCATCAGAAATCTGGTTTTTATAGAACTCCCTGTTTGGAAATAGGCTTATAGATGGATGCATCCTATGCTGGACATTGAGAAGGTGTTTCTTGTGGCCCAGCAACGCCAATCTCTCAAACAAACTTCTTCCAAACTCTGCTTCTACAGAAATCTAAAAGTACCAAATTGGTAAGGATTCTATAATCTGACAAACATAAAACACAAAAATAAAATTCATAATCATTATAGTAAAGTTCGAAAACCTTGCTTTTGACCATTGCAGGCAGTTGCTTTTCATCTCCTATGAGAATAGCATGTCGGACACCGGGAAGCTGTAGAGGAATGGTCGATTCACATTCTTTAAGCTGAGCAGCTTCATCTATGACCAATAGTTCAAACGGTGTCATTCCTTCTGTGTATAATTTAGCAGAACTCGATACGGTACAGAAAATCAGGCATGCATTCTTCAAGCAGAATTGTTTTATCTCCTCTCTCCCACTAAACTCCGGAATAGGAAACTGTTGAGGAAGTGATTTTAGGACATTAAGGCAATTTTTTCTTGCAAAACTGAGCTTTCTAAAGCAACCACCTGGTTCACCACTACTTAATATTTCTTTATCCAACAGCGTCCGAAAAGATTTGAGAGATTCAAGAGCTGTAATCATCGTTTTAGCTATTTCTAGTGAAATAATAGAGGTTGGCAGGTGTGTATACAAATCCACAATGTAAAGAACTAGCCGTTTTTCAATGCAATTGAACTTCCTCTTTATGAACTCCTTATAAGTCAAAGGATCATCGCATTTCTTGTTCTTTTCTTCTTCATTCTCTGGTTGTTTTATTTCTTTCAAAGATAACATATCCTCCACTTTTTTCTTTCCCTTGTTTTCATTTAAGGATTGGACAATAAGTTTCTTCCACCCTTTCTTGCCTTTCCTGTCTTTAGAGCTTTTATATCTTATTTCCTCACTTTGATTCTTGTTTGTGCCCTCACCATTATCCGATACTTCATTTTTCTTCTTCTCCTCTTCATACTCATGCCCTTGTCTATTATTCAAGTATAATCTGTATTGCTTCCCAGGTTTCTTAAGCAAACTAATCATGGAAAATAAATTAACTTTCCACGCAGATGATGAAACAAAGCACTCTTCAAGTCTGTCAACACGATGATCAAGAAACACGTCAAGAAGGTCATCATGATCAACGATCTTCATTCGTTCCCCATGCCCGAACAAAACTATGTCTCCAAGACCATAGGTATTATATTCAAATGACTCTTCTTCAACTTTCTTCAGGAGCCTCTCTGTCACTTCCAAGACAGCAGTGTTGGTAGGAGCACATGTGAGTGTTCTGCACTTCATCTTAAGGAGAGAATGTAGTAGAAAACCAACTGTCTTTGTTTTTCCAGTTCCTGGAGGCCCCCAGATCAATTTCACTGAACTCTGATGACGACATTCCTTAGTAGATATGCAGCTTAAAACTGCAGCTTCTTGGGATTCATTTAATTCCGAAGAGCGGATTCTAGCCATCATATTTGAATATGCTGCATTGCGTTTTTTTTTGGAAAGGCGACGACACATGCCACAATTTTCCACATCCTGCAAACAACATGCATATATACATATATGACATTTTCATTTTTCATAGTATGGTTGACATAAATTATATAGACAAAAAATAAGCTCCAAGGAACTATTCCAAGCAACCAATGATCACAATCTTACAACGAAATTAGGCTGTAGAACTCGCTGAATAACATTGATATTCTGCTCTTCCATATCAGGTTTCAATGCTTCCCATATTCGAATATTCGTTGTCAAGTTAATCAAATTAACAGCAAAGAGAGTTCCACTTTTGGAATCCTTCTTGTTGTGTTCAACCACCGAGATAGGCTTTGATGATAGTAGTCTAAGTGTGGTAAGATCTTCTTTTACACTTTGGACAAGAGCAATGACATAGGACATTTCGGCACGCTGCAAATCACCGGCACGTTTCGGTCTTACACTTGTTATGGCAATGATGTCTCTTGATTGAGGCTCATTATATGTCCCTGCATCTTTCACCTCTTCACTACTTCTCTTCAACACAACGGAGTAAAGAAAATCTTTGGAAACTTTAGTGATTCTCTTTACAGACACTATTTCACATGAAGGTGCTCTGGAGATTGTTTCCATGCTTGACAACAAGTCAGCATGTGTTTCCTCCAAAAGAGGGAGGATGAATGACTTCTTGTACTCCCTCACCGACGAGAATGTCTTTGGGATGTTACTCACCTGCTCATCAACAATTTCCACAAGTGTAGGAGGATTTTCATGAAGAAAAATAAGGCTGTTACATGTCTAACCCTTTGCATCATGTTCCTAAAATGAGACTAAACACTAACAAATTTATGCATAAAACCACATTGATGGATATGATTTCAAGTTGGAACAATTAAGCATAAAATAGACTCCCATTATTACTTCACCATCATGTCTGTGAAGAGTAAAGCCATTTGAGCAGTGAATGCAATAAAGAAGCTATTTCCTCAGCTACCCCATTTTGTAATTAAGAAAAATGTTAAAAAACTATAACATTGATTTTACTTAATTATTATAATTGAAGGGTCACTATATAAATAATTACATCTAAATAATAAAAACAGAGATGATCATTCCACCTTAATATCTAGCACAAATCTGCAATATATATATATTTATATATTACAAATCTAATTAACAAATAGGCACATATATATATATATATATATATCCGTGAGTTGAAGGTGAGCAGCATTACCTTGTGTTTATAAAGATTGTTATTAATAACATCCTTGAGAGACCAAGAGAATACACAATCTATTAAGCCTCTACCAGCAATCTCTCTTTCGTTCTTCTCATCTGTCATCTCCATTTTTTCTCCTTAATTGCCAAACTTCTGTATGAGAGAGAGAGAGAGATGGGTTTTCTTCTCTATGAAGGAAATTAAAAAAGGAGAATAAGTATGCAAACCAACAGGGAAGATTCAATGTGGAAAAATAATGCACCAAACCCATATTTATATTTGAGCCTTTTCACTTTGCGATAGATTGCTTCCTTAGCAAAGATGTATAATTTTTCTGATGCTTTAATTCCTTTTTCATGCTTTGAAAAATCTTAAGAGTCTTTTTTTAATGAAAGGTCGTCTATTTAGTAAGCGGACGTACAAAAAACAACAATAAAAATAATTATATTGTAATGATTCCTCGGAGGAAAATGTAGAAGAGTGTTATATTGTAGTCAATGGGAAGTCATCCAAGAGCTAAAGTTCTTTGGTATTTTCCCACTGCATGCCTTGTGTTCCATAGGCGGCTATATATATATATTCCCATATAAATAATATTTATATTATGTATAATATAAGTAGCGAGAGATTTCATCACTTTTGTAGGAAAGGTGCAAGGGGGTGGTCACCGGGAGTACTGTGTGGACCCCGCAACAGGAACTTGCTTTGGAGTCTTGTCTTGCTTTCGTGGAGTTTGCTTAGCATTAGCCTTATTAGAAAAGCAGAGAGGAAGAGAGAGTGTGTTTTTTAATTAATTGGAATTATAAAATTTAAAACCAATATCAATGTTAAGTTTCGGTCATTTTACCCTTTTTTTTCTTTCTTTCTTTTTCATTTTTTTTTACCTTTTAAATATATAATTTAGTCAAACCAAGTCAATCAAAACTAGCACATGGGATGTGGTCAAGTAAAAAGAAAGCAGAGTTCCATATTCAAAGGTTCAGTCTTTAGTTCCTTATTATCCGTATACTCATTCTTGTTTCAAGTCTTGATAAGCTCCATTATTGTCTCAGGTATACTCATTCTTGTTTAATACATCAGGTGGATGAGATCTGTTAGGGGTGTGAGCTAACTACTCTAGACTTCGAAAAGGTTGCAAAGCTAGAATAGTAAGAATGTCTTATCCACTAATAAAATTTTGAGATGATGAGATCCACATCGAGACCCTTTTTTTTAATAAAAAAAAAACAACCAAAACTAAACATTTATGATTCAAATTAATCAACTAAATTTCTATAATTTTTTACCAAGTTCAGTTTTCAAATTGATTATTGATATAATTAATTTATAAAGTCAGCAGAGCGAATTCAAAAAGATTGCTTTAGTTTCGATTGTTCTTTGCAACTCGAGAAGATGAAGTTGGAATCCCTAGTAATCGTGGATTAGCATGCCATAGATTTTAATGGATAAAGATCAACTCTCTTTATTTGTCTTGTCTCTTTCTTATCTCACCAATTAAATAATAACACAACATTTCAAAAAAATTAAAAAATATATATATATTATAATATAATAAATGACAACTAACAACATTTTAAAAAAAATAAAATATATATATATATATTATAATATAATAAATGACAACTAAGACGTATATTATTTTAGATGATGTGTTATTATTTAGTAGGTGGGACAAAAAGATGACACACAAATAGAGAGAGATGATCTTCATCATTTGATAATTATTAGCACTAACTCCCTACTTACCAACCTACATTATAGATACATATATCATACACGGGCTCCTCTGCTTGCTAAAAAATATACTATGTAATAAAAGTTAATCACACCGTCAGAATAAGTATGTTGGTTGCCCATTGCCAAAAATTTTCGGAAAGTTTTGCTCATCCCAAAAGAAAAAAACTAAAATTCCTAGAAGATAACCCAAGTCTCAAGCTGCGAAAGGATAGAATAATGAAGAATGGATGCCAAGTAATATTTTATTTTACCTTTTAATATATACATTGATTTTTAAAAATACTTTGCTTCTGATGAATCTGATTGGAATCTTTAATTAGCAAAGATATACAAAATGTTTTATTTCCATTGTTTATGCTTTGAAAAATCTGTTGTTTTTTTCAACGAAGGCTTATTTGTGTCATTAGTCCCTCAATTTTATTTATAGTACCACTTTAGTCCATAAATTGGTTTTTTTAGCACTTTCATCCTTAAACTTCATTTGTATTGCACCATCAGTCCTTAATTTAAACCATTTTGATATATGTAATGGACATAATAGATTTTGTGGGATATTTGAAGTCATTTCAGTATTACTTTTTTTATTTATTATTATTTAATATAAAATGACTTCATCTTTTTTTTTGTGAATTGATATAAAGTGATTTAATATAAAGTCATTTCTCTATCAATATTATTATTTTTTGTTTCATTTTACTTTATATTAAATAAAATAACAAATAAATAGTGAAATGACTTCAAATGCCCTTAAAATTCATGTGCATTGCATATGTCAAAACCACACTTGAAAATGTGGCTTAACGGAAAGAAATTATTGTTCCTATTACTTTGCGGGTCAAATATTGTAAGTTCGAGTATTGATAAGCTTTGTTTGTGTATCAGATGCACTCAACTTGCAAACCACCAATGAAGATAAAACTATTAGGGGTGAGAGCTTGTTATTATAAATTTAAAAAAAATATAAAGGCCAGATAGCATTAAGTCCTAATTCACTCCAACTAAGAGGTCCTTTTCATTTACCAAAAAAATAAAATAAAAATTGCACATGTCAAAACCATTTAAAATTTGAAAAAATATTATGGACTAACAATGTAACTAACAATTGAAGTTATAGGATGAAAGTGCCAAAAGGAAAATTCAAGGACCAAAGTACTGCTACTACAGATAAAATTTAAAAATTAATGAAAGTTCTGAATGGAAGGTAGTTTCGGTAGTAAAAGGATTTATAAATAATAATATAAACGTAATGGTTTTTTTTTAAAATAAAATTGTATTGATCCCTCAAATAAAATCATAAAAGAAAAGATGTTTAAGTCAATGGCAAGTCACATAATAGTTAAGCAAGTATGTCTTTGCCTTTTCCTACTATCTTCCACACAAAAAAGAAACATGAGGCTTACATGGTCCAACAAGCCACTGATAATCACACACCTCTAAAAAAATTTATAGGGCCCACAAGCTTTTATTTGACATGTCATGTTGTTATTTATGCATGCTTATATTGTATGTGATGATTTTTCATTATATAATTTGACATGGAATAACAAGTTTATATGATTTTTTTCCACTACGTAGGCTATAATATATAAGGAAAGTAGTAGGGATTGGAAAAAGCTCACTGTATTGAAAAGGCAACCAGTACATATAAAAGTGGCATATAAACAAATCATACAAGAACCTATATATACGTAAGAGATTCCTAATATGATGGAGTAAGAATAGAGGTATATGCAACTTAGAGATATATATAACTCTATATATCTAATATGTCCCCTCATTGGAAGCTCTCCAATCTTGGACTGAAGTATAAGAAAAGACTATTTTTCCAGAGGCATCGTCAGGATGTCTGCAAGTTGAACTTTACTAGAGACATGAGGAATACGAAGTTGACCTCAAGACACTTTGTCATATGCAAAATTAAAATTAATAGCCATATGCTTCATCCTGAGTGAAACATTGGTTTTGAGCATGGATTAGTGGTATTGATATTGTCATAGTGCATAAAAGGTGGTATAGACATAGGAAAATGCATCTTAGTTAAGAGAGAATGAACCTAAGCGAGTTTTGATGTTGTAGCCGCAGCAAAATGATATTCAACCTTATTAGAAGATCATGATGTCGATTTTTGCTTTTTCGAGCACCAGGACAAAGGATTGCCATTAAGAAAGATGACATACATTGTGGTGGAAGTTTTATCATCTTTGTTCTCTACCTAGTCTGCATCGGAGAAGGAATGTAATGTCAAAGTCAATTGTTGCTGAAGAAAGATACTAATAAAATGTGTGCCTTTAAGATATTGTAATACACTTTTAGCTGTTGCTCATTGAACATCAGTAGGGCGGTGCATGAATTAAGATAACTTATTAACTGCAAAAGCGACGTCTGGATGTGTGAGAGAAAAATATTGCATGCTGCCAACTATTTGTCTATACTCATATGCATTAGAAAGTGAGAGTCCTTCAAGGACTGAAAGTGATGAGGCAGCATATATGAGTGTGGAGTAATCTTTAGCACGAATGTGATTGTGATCAAGTAAGTCCATGATATACTTCTTTTATGAGAAAAATAGATCATTCGGCTTTAAGATCACCTCCACACCTAAAAAGTAATTCAAATCACCTAAATCCTTTAAGTAATAACCGTCTCCAAATTTTACCTGATGATGCATTTATTTGTAAATTTTCACGTACAAAATGTACAAGTGTGCACTAAGAAAGTTAGAGTGAGTAATATCGTGCAATGAGTGCCTAACATTATTTGAATAATATGTCGTGTAAATTGTAATAGGCGTTTGACATGTTGCAAAAATGAATAATGATTTTTTGAGTTTCTATGTTTGTGTACATGAATGTGTGTACAAATTGTCCGGTGTTAGCACGTATGTGTATGTGTGCGTCCTTAAGATTGACACCCATTTATGTGTGTATTTGATATTTAAATTATTGATTTTTAATTGGCATTAGCTGATAATTATGTTGTAATAACCGCCTCCCAAAATTTATGTGATGGTGCATTTATTTGTGAATTTTTTTCACTTGTGTACAGCGCGAGTGTACACATTTGAGAAGCACCACGAGGACACGAAGTCTGAGAATTACAGGTTCTATGTCAGGCGTAAGGATGCACATGGAGGAGTTAAGTGCAAAATTATGCTAGTCGGAAATTTTGGACAATTTTGACACCTCTCCGTTATTTGAGTATTACTTTCTTATCCGAACTCCGATTGAGATGATTCAAGATGCTATGGAACAGGAAGAAAAAGCTCTACAACTTTTGTGATTTACATTTTGAGAGATATGCATCAAGGTCAAAAGTCAAGTGCAATGTTCGACATTTTGCACCGAGTGACACGGACAGTTAGGTGCCTTTAACATGCTGAACCGAATCTTAGCATTTCCACAACCCATGCGTGTTAGGCGCATTGACAAGCTCTTGACTTTGCAAAGTTTAATTGTGTGTGTGTGCAATTTATGTGTATGTGTGTGTCTTTATAATTGACACCCATTTATGTATGTAATTGATATTTGAATTTATGATTTTAATTGGCATTATTTATCAATTAAGAGGTTGATATTTTTCTTAATTGAAATAATGAAAGTAAAACCTGAAGCTAGGGAAACCAAATTTGGCAAGTGTTGATTAGGGTTTTTGTATATAATTAAGAGGTTGTAGAGAAGGAGATTTTTCTATATTCTCCTCTTCTCTTTATGCTGCAATTTCTTAGAAAAAAATATTGAGAGAAATTTTGTGTGATCAAGCAAGAATTTTTCAAGATTTGATTCAAGATAAGTTTCACAACTATGTGTTGATTGTTCTTATTTGTTTTAAATTTGTCTTCTCCAAAATTTCTATAGATTGGTTTGAGAATTTATGCATGATAATATAGATTTGTATGGGCTGGAACTTTGATCTAAGAATGAGTTTTTATTTTTTTTTTTACGAAAAATGCATGGATTTACAAGGAAAGTATGGATTTTTATAAGATATATATTGAACCCAAATCTCTTCTTATGGCTGATCCTCATGTATGTGACAAGATTGAATTTTGTTCAAGTTACATTTTAAAATCAAGACTGATTATGTTTGGTAATGAATGATTTTTTGATAGTTTTAAATTGATTTATCGAAAAATCATAATTTTCTTTACTATACATGTGTCTTAAATTAAAGTATTAAGGAATATTATTTGCTGAAAAATTCTGGGCATGTTAGCTTTGTTAATTCATAGAATAATCATGTTTTAATTGAGCTAGGATTTATATTATATTACTGAAATTTTCTAGATGATTATATGCATACTATATGTGAACATTTTCTTTTTGCAAAATACGTTGCTGGAAAATGTGGAATTGAATGGAATTATGAGGTGCATGCATAGTATGGAGATTGTTACTTGATATTATTGACAGCCAAAATTTCTAAGGGAGTTTGTAATGATTTTTTGTCATGAAATACATGTTTTGGCCATGATAAATTTATGAATGCATCTATGCTTAGTTTTCTTAGTTTATGAAACAAATATACATGATCATAAGTGTGTAAGCATGAGCATGTGCATTCAAATATGAATTTAAATTCAGTTTTATAAGAAATACACATCTTCAAGGTTTATTGAAAAGTAAAACATGTTTTTAAAGGAAACAACTTGTATGCAAATTTGACAAGTTTAATATGAAACTTTTATATGTATGTATGGAACTGCACAAGAGAAGGTTTGGTTTGATGAATCCTACCAAATTTGTAGGGTTTACATGGATATATGTAGACGGATTTGTATATGTGGGAGGACTCATTGATGATCACAATGAGAGCATGGCTAATGCTCTTTGGCTGGAGTTATAGGCGTCGATTTATGCTTGCATGGCTAGGAAACAAGTTATCCTTTAATACCCTACTTACCTCATATGTCTCTTTGTGGTTTGAAGTCTCTTGTGATATGCTACTAAGCTATTCAAGGGATGTTTATATGGATTACCGATGGGTAATAGCTCCCATGGATATGTGTATGAAAATCCTACAATGGTGGATTTTTTAAAACTAAATTGAAAAGTTTTGGTTTGAATTATGTAAGAACTATTTGAAAATAAGCAAGTATGCATTGATTCATGAATAAGCATAAGCATTCCACATTGTGTGCGTGTGCATTGTGGAACTTGCTGGGTAACTTGTCACTCACTCTTGTTTGCTTATGTGTGTAGGTAATGACACTAAAACTAATTAAGTAGATCATGGTCTTGGGGAATCTACGAGGTGGTGTTCGACTATGTCGATCTGCATGATCCAAGTTAATAAGATGTTTTGCTTCCACTATGCTATGTTCTTATTTCATTTACTCTGTTAATAAGACTAAGATATTTTGTTAAGCTCTCTTTACATGTGGATTAAAATTTTGAAATATTACTATTAGTATGTTGAATTTTGAAATTCTTACTATTATTTTTACGAAACTAATATTATTAACAATTAGTGAATGGATCCGAAGTAAAGAGGGAAGGAAAAAAAAATGGTCTTATTTTGCAGGGGGTGTTACAGTTTTCGTATCAGAGCCCCGTTTCTTTCAAACCTTGTTTTCTAAAACATTTATGACTCATTCAAATTGTATTTGGTTCATACAAGCCGGGAACCCCTTCGCAATCCTAAGGTAAACACTTTATGGTTGTTTATGTGATTATTCTTTACATGAATATATTTTGAGACTATGTGTTTATTTGTAAAGATGGTAGGAAAGATTATTCGCTCTCGTGGTGAGGTAAGTGATGTTGAGTCATGTTATGAACCTCCTTAAAAAGGTTCAAAAGATGATCCTATCGTAGTGAATGATTCGGAGGAACTTGACCAAGAGGATGAATTGGAGGTTAACAAGCACAAGTGGGATGCCGCATTTGACGTGATGCTTAATAAAGAACAGCAAGTTCTAGTTTGGGAGTACGTGTGCGGGTTTAGAGATGCGCTGCCATTCAAGGAAGGAGAACCTCTACCGGCTTGGTTCACTAGTGAAGAAGATTATAAGAAGGAATGAGAAGAGATGCTCAAGTATGACGAAACAGTGAGAAGAAAGATTATAAAGGAGTTGGAAGAAGAGGACTTTGACCCATTCTGATGCTCATCGTTCGATAGTAAGCCTTAAAGTACCAAAAAGAAGCTAAAAGGTGACCTGAAGGATATGGATCTCGAGATGAGGTATGCTAGAGTAAGCAACAAGAATTATTGGGATTTTGATGATGACGAGGATGTGGACCCTAAGACCCCACCTCATTACCATAGTATTGAGGTTCATGGTGATTCCTCGAGTGAGGAGTAGGTGATAGAATTTATTTTCCTAAATTTAGTTGGAACTTTCTTTTCAGTTGCTTAGTTGATTATGTGTTAACTTGAATCACTTTGATATGATAAGCTTTGTTAAACGCTATTTGCTTTGCTTAATAAAGTATGGTTATTTCCTTTTATCCGATTATGTGCAAATTATATGTGGTTGCTTAAAGAAAAGAAAATATAAGTTATGTGGCCACATGATGTGGTGATCATGTTTAAGTTATACGTGCTTTCTTTTTTTAGAAGGTACGACCACCTAGACCAGCGAGTCCTAGTGAGGGAACTAATGCTGAAGCAATGATGCAAAATTTCCTTCAAACAATGACGAATATGGCTGCACAAAACCAAATGCAACAAGATGGAATTACGAGTGTAGTGGAACATTTCCAAAGACTACACCCACCACCATTTGAAGGATCTCCAAATCCATTACATGCTGAAGAATGGATAAGGGAGATAGAGAAGATTTTCACATTGATAACGTGTTCGGAGACACGAAAGGTTACTTGTGTTACGTTTATGCTTAGGAAAGGCGCAAGTCATTGGTGGGATTTAACAAAGAGGACCTATAATACTGCTGAAAACCCGATGGTGTGGACTAGGTTCAAGGAGTTATTTCTAGAAAAGTATTTTCCTTTTGTGAAGAGAAATGAGAAGGAAGCAAAGTTCATTCGCTTGATTTAAGGAAATCTGTCACTTGTGGAGTACGAGCAGAAATTTGATGAGTTGTCAAGTTATGCACCGTATTTGGTGGACAATAAAGAACGTAAGGCAAGACATTTTGAAACGGGTTTACGACCTTATCTCTACAAAGTTATAGCTGTTCTATGACTCAGTATCTATATTGAGGTGTTAGAAAGGGCGCAAATTATAGCCAAGGATGATTCCGTGACTGAGACTAAGTCGGTGAACAATGTAAAAAAGTCTTGGAATAATAATAAGAGGAAACAACATAAATGCAAAGGTGGAGAGAAGAAGCATAAGTATAATGGTGAAAGGAAGGATTTTCCATTATATGCTACATGCAAGAAGTATCATCCTGAAGAGTGTTTAAAGAAGACCGGTGCATGCTTTAGATGTGAAAAGATTGGACACATGGCTCGTGATTGTCTGGAGGCTCCTAAGGAGCAGAAATTGACTCAATGACGAGTGTACGCACTGACTCGTGATGAAGCAGAGAAAGATCCTTCTGTTGTTGCAGGTATGGTTCAATTGGGTAATCTCAAGGCTTAATTTTATTTGATTCGGGATCTATGCATTCGTTTGTGTCAAGACAAGTCGCGTCTAAGATTATGGTAAAACTATCAAGATTAGACTCTGTATTTCAAGTGGCAACACCGTCAGGTGTTAGTATGTGTGTAAATTTTATGTATAAGTCTTGTGAAGTTTTCCTTGGAAGCAACACAATACTTATGGATTTGATTGTGCTTGATATGTATGATTTTGATATTATCTTTGGTATGGATTGCTTATTTAGAAATAGAGCTCAAATTGTGTGTCAAGAGAAGCGAGTTCTCTTTAGTCCAGTTAATGGGCACTATTTCAAATTCAAGGGTATGAAGGTTAATCTTTTACCACAATGCAAGCATGAAGGAGTTTACGAAAAGACTGTAAAGGTTTCGTAGTCATGTATTTAACATGAATGTGGATGCTCAAGGCCCTTAACACTTCTGGATTGTGAATGAATTTCTAGATGTGTTTCTTGAAGAACTACCATAGTTGCCGCTTGATCGAGAGGTGGAGTTTTCTATTGATGTTTTGCCAGGAACTGTACCAATATCTAAGGCACCATATCGGATGGCACCTGCAGAATTGAAAGAATTGAATGAAGAACTACAAGAACTTCTAGAACGAGGTTTAATTTGGCCAAGTGTTTCCCCATGGGGAGCATCAGTTTTGTTCATGAAGAAGAATGATAGATCAATGCGAATGTGCATTGATTATAGAGAATTGAACTATATGACAATCAAGAATAAGTACCCGTTACCAATGATTGAAGATTTGTTTGATCAATTGTAAGGAGCTAGCGAGTTCTCAAAGATTGATCTTCAGTTTGGCTACCACCAAATGAAGGTTAAGGAGGCGGATATAGCAAAAAGTGCTTTCAGAATAAGATATGGACATTATGAGTTTTTAGTTATGCCATTTAGTCTAACCAATGCACCTATTACCTTTATGGATTTGATGAATCGGGTGTTCAATGACTACTTAGATAAATTTGTTATTGTCTTCATTGATAATATACTAGTTTATTTCAAAAGTGTTGAGGAGCAAGAAGAGCATCTAAGAGCTGTGTTACAACAGTTACGTGAGAAGCAACTTTATGACAAATTTAAGAAGTGTGAATTTTGGTTAGAAGGGATTTCTTTCTTAGGACATGTTGTGACTAAGGAAGGGATAAAAGTTGATCCGAGTAAAGTTGTGGCTGTGTAAGATTGGAAAATGCTAACAAACATAGGAGAAGTTCGAAGTTTCTTAGGTTTGTCTAGTTACGATCGAAGGTTTGTCAAAAGTTTTTCAAAGATTGCTGTCTTGTTGATGCAATTGATGAAAAAGGATGTGAAGTTCGTTTGGATTGAGAGCTCAAAGAAAGATTGATTATGACCCCTGTACTCACTATACCAAATGAAAAGGACAAGTTCATAAATTTTAGTAATGCTTCTGGCAAAGGACTGAGTTGCGTGCTTATGCAAAATGATAAGGTAATCACTTATGCATCATGACAGTTAAAGTTGTATGAACGTAACTACCAGACACACGATCTGGAGTTAACTGCTGTTGTCTTTGCATTGAAAATTTGGAGATATTACCTTTATGGTTAAGTGTGAAATTTACACTGACCATAAAAGTTTGAAGTATTTCTTTACTCAAAATGAGCTGAATATGAGACAATGAAGATGGTTGGAATTGGCTAAGGATTATGATTATTCTATCAGTTATCATTCTAGAAAAGCCAATGCAGTAGCCGATACTTTAAGTAAAAAAATATGATGGTTTTAGTGGTAATCTAATTACTACGCAACTACATATTTTGGAAGACTTAAGAAAAATGGATATTGAGTTAGTTCCTAACTAATATTCATGCCTGTTATCTGCACTCAAGATTCAACCATCATTGGTTGACAAGATTAAGGAATAACAAGAAAATGATGCAAGTTTAAAGAAGATTAAGGAAGAAGTTATTCAAGGAAAGAGACTTGAGTTTATTCTCACTGGAGATGAAACTTTAAAGTTTGGAAATCGCCTATGTGTGCCTAACATTGAAATGATTAAAAAGGAAATCTTAGTGGAGGCTCATTGTACGCCTTACACAGTACATCCTAGAGCTACTAAAATGTACAAGGATGTTGCCAAAGTATATTGGTGGAACGGAATGAAAAAGGATATAGCGCTGTTTGTGGGGTAATGTCTAACATGCCAACAAGTGAAGATAGAGTATTAGAGACCCTCTGGTATGCTTAAACCTCTGATGATTCTTGAATGGAAGTGGGAAAATATTACCATAGACTTTGTTATGGGATTACCATTATCTCAACATGGTAATGATGCAATACGGGTAATAATGGACCGACTCATTAAGTCTGTTCACTTATTACCTATGCGTATGAAGCATCCTATGAAAAGTTGGCACAACTTTATGTTGATGAGATTGTGAGACTTCATGGAGTGCCTGTCTCGATTATGTTTGATCGTGATCTAAGGTTTACATCGTTATTCTAGAAGAGTTTGCATAAGGTTATGGGAACAAAGTTGAACTTTAGTACAACTTTCCATCCTCAGTCTGATGGTTAGTGAGAAAGAACGATTCAAATGCTTGAAGATATGTTGTATGCTTGTATGCTGGATTTTCATGGGAATTGGGAGAAACATTTACCATTTATGGAGTTCACATACAACAATAGTTATCATGCAACTATTGGCATGACACCTTACGAAGCATTGTACGGAAGAAAGTGTCGATCTCCGATACATTAGGACAAAGTAGGAGAGAGAAAACTAATTGAACCTGAGATTCTACAGCAGACAAGTGAAGACATAAGTAGAATTCGACAGAGAATGAAGGTTGCTCAAGATAGACAAAAGAGTTATGCTGATAATCGGTGGAAGGATCTGAATTTCGATGTGGGAGACAAGGTCTTTCTTAAAGTATCATTGATGAAAGGTGTTATGAGGTTTGGAAAGAAAGGAAAGTTAAGCCCACATTACATTGGACCGTTTGAAATTTTGAAAAAGATAGATGATTTGGCTTATCATCTAGCCTTGCTACCAAACTTATTAAATGTGCATGATGTGTTTTATATATCTATACTGAGGAAGAATATGCACGATCCTTCGTATGTGCTAGAGTTTGAACCATTGGAAGTAAAGGGAGGATCTTACCTATGAAGAGAAACCTATGGAAATTCTAGATTGACGAGACCAAGTGCTAAGGACTAAGACGATTCCTTTGGTTAAAGTTCTCTAATGGAACCATACTGTGGAAGAATAAATATGGGAATAGGAAGATGAAATGAAGTCAAACTATTTGAGTTTGTTTTCTAGTAAGTTTTATTTTCCTATTTGAACGATTTTTGGGAACGAAATTTCTTTTTAGAATGGGTGAACTGTAATAACCGCCTCCCAAAATTTATATGATGGTGTATTTATTTGTGAATTTTTTTTCACTTGTGTACCTAAGCATGAATGTACACGTACGAGTTTGATAAGCACCACAAAGACACGAAGTCTGAGAATTACAGATTCTATGTCAGGCGCAAGGATACACATGGAGGAGTTAAGTGTAAAATAAAGCTAGTTGGAAATTTTGGACAATTTTGACACCGCTTCGTAATTTGAGTATAACTTTCTCATCCAAACTCTGATTGAGATGATTTAAGATGCTATGGAACGGGAAGAAAAAGCTCTACAACTTTTGTGTTTTATATTTTGAAACATACTGGATACATAAAGGTCAAAAGTCAAGTGTAATATCAAGCATCTAACATTAGGCCTGACATGCATTGTAATAGTGAAGACACGAACAAAAATTAGATAAGATTTGATCAGCAAACCAGTGGGTGTCAGGTGCCAAGTCAGGTGCAATGATAGGCACCTGACATTATTCGAAGCTTGGCATTTTCACAACCCATGCGTGTTAGACGCATAGTCAAGCGCATTGACAGGCACTTGACATGTTGCCGAAATGTACAGTAAGTTTAAGTGTGGTTGTGTACGTAAAAATGTATACAATTTGATTTGTACCATCACGTATGTGTATGTGTGTGTTTTTATGATTGACACCCATTTATGTATGTAATTGATATTTGAATTTGTCATTTTAATTGACATTATTATCAATTAAGAGGTTGATATTTTCCTTATTTTAAATAAGGAAAGTAAAAGCTGAAACTAAGGAAACTAAATTTGGCAAGTGTTGACTAGGATTTTTGTATATAATTAAGAGGTTGCAGAGAATGAGATTTTTCTGCATTCTCCTCTTCTCTTTGTGCTGTAATTTCTTAGAAAAAAATATTGAGAGAAATTTTGTATGATTAAGTAAGGATTTTTCAAGATTTTTGAAGATTCAAGGCAAGTTTCACAGCTATGTGTTGTTTGTTTTTATTTGTTTTAAATTTGTCTTCTTTTCCAAAATTTTTATGGATTGATTTCAGGATTTATGCATGATAATATAGATTTATATGGGCTGAAACTTTGATATAAGAATGGATTTTTATTGTTTTACGAAAAATGTATGGATTTACAAGGAAAGTTTGGATTTTTATAAGATATACATTGAACTCAAATCTCTTATTATGGCCGATCCTCATGTACGTGATAAGATTGAATTTTGTTCAAGTTTGATCTTAAAATCAAGGCTGATTATGTTTGGTAATGAATGATTTTTTATAGTTTTAAATTGATTTATCAAAAAATCATAATTTTTTTTACTATGCATGTATTTTAAATCAAATTATGAAGAAATATTATTTGCTAGAAAATTCTGGGCATGTTAGCTTTGTTAATTCATAGAATAATCATGTTTTCTTTTGAGCTGGGAATTATATTATATTACTGGAATTTTCTAGATGATTATATGCATGCTATACGTGAACATTTTCTTTTTACAAAATACGTTGCTGGCAAATGTGGAATTGAGTGGAATTATGAGATGCATGCATGGTATGGAGATTGTTACTTGATATTATTGATAACCGAAATTTCTAAGGGAGTTTGTAATGATATTTTTCCATGAAATGCATGTTTTGACTATGATAAATTTATGAATGCATCTATGCTTAGTTTTCTTAGTTTACGAAACAAGTATGCATGATCATAAGTGTGTAAGTATGAGCATGTCCATTCAAATATGAATTTAAATTCAGTTTTACAAGAAATGCACATCTTCAAGGTTTATTGAAAAGTAAAGCATGTTTTTAAAGAAAACACCTTGTAAGCAAATTTGACAAGTTTAATATGGAGCTTTTGTATGTATGTATGGAACCGTACAAGGGAAGGCTTGGTTTGATGGATCCTACCAAGTTTGTAGGGTTTACATGGATATATATAGATGGATTTATGTATATGGGAGGACTCATTGAGGATCACAATGAGGGCATGACTAATGCTCTTTGGCCGGAGTTATTGGCGTCGGTTTATGCTTGCATGACTATGATGCAAGTTGTCCCTTAATACCCACTTACGCTCATATGCCTCTTTGTGGTTTGAAATCTCTTGAGATATGCTACTCAGCTATTCAAGGGATGTTTATATGGATTACCGACAAGTAATAGCTCCCATGGATATGTGTATGAAAGTCCTATAATGGTGGTTTTGTTTTCAAACTAAATTAAGAAGTTTTGATTTGAATTATGTAAGAACTATTTGAAAGTAAGTAAGTATGCATGGCTTCATGAATAAGCATAAGCATTCCACACTGTGTGTGTGTGCATTGTGGAACTTGCTGGGTGACTTGCCACTCACTCTTATTTGCTTATGTGTGTAGGTAATGGCATTGAAACTGATAAAGTGGATCGTGGTCTTGGAGAATCTTTGAGGTGTGTTCGGCTATGTCGATCTACGTGTTCTAAGTTAATAAGATGTTTTGCTTCCGCTATGCTATATTTTTATTTTAGTTACTCTGTTAATAAGACTAAGATATTTTGTTAAACTATCTTTACATGTGAGTTAAGATTTTGAAATATTATTATTAGTATATTGAATTTTAAAATTCATACTATTATTTTTACGAAACTAGTATTATCAACAATTAGTGAATGGATCTGAAGTAAAGAGGGAAGGAAAAAAATGATCTTATTTTGCAAGGGGCGTTACATATGTGATTGATACTTTCCTTATATGAAACAAGAAAAGTAAGAGTTATAGAATAAGATAAGTTTTGACTAGGATTTTTTCTTTAAATTACAAGGCATCTAAGGGAAAAAAATTTATGCAATTCTCTTTTCCTCTAAGTGTTGAAATTCCCTAGAGAAAATTTGAGAGAAATTTTGTGAGATCAAGTAAGGATTTTTCAAGTTTTTTCAAAGATTCAAGACAAGTTTCACAACTATTTGTGGTTTGTTCTTATTTGTTTGAATCTCTCTTCTTCTCCAATAATTTTTATGAATTGATTTAATGATTTATGCATGACAATATGGATTGTTGTGTATTGAAAAATTTTCATCTAAGAATGAGTTTTATCATTTTACCGAAAATCACATGGATTTGCATGAAAAGTGTTGATTTTTACAAAAATACACATTGAATCCTAATCCCTTCCATGGCCAATCCCTTTGTTCATAATAAGATTGAATTTTTATTCATATTGGACATTAAATCAAGACTGATCGTGTTTAGTAATGACTGATTTTTGATAGTTGTAAATTGTCTTGAAAAGAACAACAATTTTCTTTATGATACATGTGTTCTAAAATAAATTATGAAGGGTTATTGTTTGCTGAAAATTATGGGTATTTTAGCTATGTTAATCAATTGAATAGTCATGTTTTAAATAAGTTTGATTCTATACATATTGCTAGAATTTACTAGACATTATATGCATGATATTATGTAAAAATCATGTCACAATTTTATTTTGTATCTAGAAATACTTGCTGAAAATTTTGGTACTACATAGCATAAGATCATATATGGTGAGTTTGATTAATTATAGTTAAAATTTCTAGTAATGCATGTTATATCTGAATTATTTTGCAATTTAAGTTGCTGAAAATTATGGAATTATATGGAATTTATATGGTATGCATGTTATGAATTGTATTACTTGTTATTGAAGATAGCCAAAACCTATATAAGCATTTATTGATCTATTTTGCTATGAAATATATGTTTTGGACATAATGGATTGATGAATGCATGTACACTTGGTTTCTTAGTTGTGAAACAAGTATGCATGATCATAAGTATGTAAGCATGAGCATGTACATTCAAACATGAATATAAAATTTGGCTTTACAAGAAATGCACATCTTCAAGATTTATTGAAAAGTAAAGTATGTTTTCAAAGAAAACACCTTGTAGGCAACAAGTTTGAAATGGAGCTTTTGTATGTATGTATGAAACCGTACAAGAAAAGGCTTGGTTCTGTTGGATCCGACCAAGGATGTAAGGTTTATATGGGCGCATATAGACAGATTTGTATATGGAGGACTCATTGAGGATCACAATGAGGGTTTGTGTAGTAACTGCCTTCAAAATTTACGTGATGGTGTGTTTATTTGCAAATTTTCACTTGTGTATTTGAGCACGAGTGTACACATGTGAGTTTGTGAAGCACTACGTGGACATAAAATTAGAGGATGTCAGGTGCTATGACAAGTTCTGTGTTAGACACCTAATATGGTTCAAACTTCTCCAAGTTTTTCCCTCAAACTCAAGAGTGTTTGGTTCAATGTTAGGTGCAATGATAGACATCTGACATGGTTCGAAGTTTCACATTTACGCAACCCGTATGTGTCAGGCACAATGATAGGTGCCTAATATGTTGCCGAATTGAACTATTATTTTTGATTTTCTGTGTGTGTGTACGTGAATGTGTGTATAAATTGTCTTGTGCCAACATGTATGTGTATAAGTGTGTCCCTAAGGTTGACACCCATTTATATGTGTGTTTCATATTTAAATTATTAGTTTTGAATTAGCGTCAGTTAACAATTATAGAGTTGATACTTTCCTAATATGAAATAAGAAAAGTAAGAGCTATGAAATAAGGAAAGTTTGGCTAAGGTTTTGACTATAAATTATGAGGCATCTAAGAGGAAAAATTTTCTGCAATTCTATTCTCCTCTAAGTGCTAAAATTCTCTAGAGAAAATTGAGAGAAATTTTGTGAGTTCAAGCAATGATTTTTTAAGATTTTTGAAGATTTAAGGCAAGTTTCACGTTTATTTGTTGTTTATTTTAATTGTTCGAATCTCTCTTCTTCTCCAACAATTTATGGATTGATTTAATGATTAATGCATGACAATATGGATTGGGGTGTGCTGGAAAATTTTGATCTAAGAATGGGCTTTATCATTTTATAAAAAATCACATGGATTTATATGAAAAGTGTTGATTTTACAAAAATATACATTGAATCCTAATCCCCTTTATAATTGATCCCTTTGTGCATATCAAGATTGAATTTTATTCATATTGGATATTAAATCAAGCCTGATCATGTTTAATAATGAATGTTTTTTATAGTTGTAAATTGTTTTGAAAGAAGAAGAACAATGATTTTCTTTACGATACGTGTATTCCAAAACAAATTACGAAGGGTTATTGTTTGTTGGAAAATTCTGGGTTTTTTAACTATGTTAATCTATTAAATATTCATATTTCAAATAAATTTGAATCTATACTATATTGATAGAATTTTCTGGACAATTATATGCAAGATATTATGTCAAAATCATGTCACAATTATGTTTTGGATTAAAAAATGCTTATTGAAAATTTTGGTACTACATAGCATGAGATCATATATAATGAGTTTGTTTAATTTTGGTTCAAATTTCTAGTAATGCATGTTATATATAAATTATTCTACAATTTAAGTTGCTGAAAATTATGGAATTTGTATGGTATGCATGTTATGGAATGGTTTACTTGTGATTGAAGATAGCCAAAACTTACGCAAGCATTTATTGGGTTATTTTGCTATAAAATATATGTTTTGAACATGATGGATTGATGAATGCATGTACATTTGGTTTCTTAGTTTATGAAAAAAATATGCATGATCACAAGTATGTAAGCATGAGCATGTGCATTTAAACATGAATATGAAATTCAGTTTTATAAGAAATGCACATCTTCAAGATTTATTGAAAAGTAAAGTATACTTTTAAAGGAGACACCTTATAGGCAAATTTGACAAGTTTAATATGGAGCTTTTGTATGTATATATGAAACCGTACAAGAGAAGGCTTAGTTTTATTGGATCTGACTAAGTTTGTAGTGTTTATATGGGCACATATAGACGGATTTGTGTATGTGGGAGGACTCATTAAGGATTACAATGAGGGCCGGAGTTATTGGCGTCGGTTTATGCTTGCATGGCTAGGATGCAAGTTGTCCCTTAATACCCCACTTACGCTCATATGCCTCTTTGTGGTTTGAAGTCTCTTGGAATATGGTGCTCAGCTATTCAAGGGATATTTCTATGGATTACTGACGGGTAATAGCTCCTATGAATATGTGTATGAAAGTCCTACAACGGTGTTTATGTTTTCAAACTAAATAAAGAAGTTTTAGTTTGAACTATGTAAGAACTATTTGGAAGTAAGCAAGTATACATCGATTTATGAATAAACATAAGCATCCTACGTTGTGTGTGAGTGCATTGTGAAACTTGCTGAGTAATTTTTTCACTCACTCTTGTTGCTTATGTGTGTAGGTAAGGGCACTAATAATTGAATAAGTGGAGCATGGCCTTAGGGAATCTGCGAGGTGGTGTTCGGCTAGTTGATCTGCATGATCTAAGTTAATAAAATGCTTCTGCTATGCTATGTTTTAATCTCCAATACTTTGTTTAATAAGTTTATAAGACCAAGCTATTTATCAAGTTCTCTTTATATGTGGGTATTGATTTGAAATACTATTGATATCAATATTTCTGGTATTTCATTAGTTTTAAAGCTAATATTATTTTATGGATCCGAAGTAAAGATGAAAAAAAAATCGGTCTTATTTTACATCAGGTATTACAATTTGGCTAATGCTCTTTGGCCAAAGTTATTGGCATCGGTTAATGCTTGCATGGCTAAAATGCAAGTTGTCCCTTTTACCTCACTTACGCACATATGTCTCTTTATGGTTTAAAGTCTCTTGAGATATGCTGCTCAGCTATTCAAAAGATATTTTTATGATTATTGACAGGTAATAGCTCTCATGGATATGTGTATGAAAGTCCTACAATGGTGGTTTTGTTTTCAAAATAAATAAAAAAAATTTTGGTTTGAATTATGCAAGAATCATATGAAAGTAAGCAAGTATGCATCGATTTATGAACAAACATAAGCATTTCACACTGTGTGTATGTGCATTGTGAAACTTGTTAGGTGACTTGTCACTCACTCTTGCTTGCTTATGTGTGTAGGTAATGACATTAAAAACTGATAAGATGGAATGTGGACTTATGGAATCTACGAGGTGATGTTTGACTGTATTGATCTGTATGATCCAAAGTTAATAAAAATGCTTCCGCTATGCCATATTTTAATCTCCAATACTCTATTTAATAAGTTTATAAGACCAAGCTATTTACTAAGTTTCTCTTTACATTTGGGTATTGATTTGAAATACTATGGATATCAATATTACTAGTATTTCATTAGTTTTAAAGTTAATTTTATTTTATGAATCCGAAGTAAAGAGTAAAGAAAAAAAAATTAGTCTTATTTTACATCAAGTGCTATGATAGTAGCATCCTCTAAATTGGGTCCGCGAGGTTCGGTTAGGGGTTGTTACACTTTAGGGAGAAGCATTTAGACATAGAGACAAACAACTTGTTCATTAGTTGAGAATTATTTCCAGTGAAAATAATGTCATCAATATAAACAAGTACATATAGAAGCATGCCACCATATTATATATAAATAAGGATGCATCAGAATATAAAATTAGTGAAGCCAAAACCAATTAGAAATTTCTTCAACTCTGCTTAAAAGAGGCAAAAATCAGAAGTTAGAAAGAAGATGATGAACATAATAACAAATCAAGAGAGAGAGAGAAATCAAAGTAAACAATGTAAATCTGATTCCAACCCAATAATATTACAAGCTGTTCTCAAGTATATATAATTGTAACTATCAAACTGTCTAACTAACAAAGCTAATTAGAGATAAACACATGATGTGTACAAAACCAAAGGAGAAACAGAACTAACAGCTAGACAAAATAAATTCTGAAATTGAACTAACAGCTAAGCTTTTGAATCTTTTGGAAGCTTATCAACATGAGGTTGCAATACACAATGTTTTTTAAGATGCCCACTCAAGCAAAATGGGGAGGACACGAGCATGATCTTGACAATAAGAAATTGAAATCTAGATAATGACAGAGCCTTTATCATGATATTAGCCGTTTGTTCTTCAGTTGGTACATATCTGATGTCTAGTTCATACTGTAGGACTTTGTCATGAATGAAGTGCACATTTATCTCAATGTGCTTGATTCTTACATGAGCCACAAGATTAAAAACTAAATAGGTTGCACCAATGTTGTCACACAAAATAATTGGCTTAGTCTTAGGAAAAACATATAGCTTTTTAAACAAAATTGTAACCATCCCATTTCTACAGCAGTGTGAGACAATGATATGTATTCTGACTCAGTACTTGATCTAGCTACCACATGTTGCTTCTTGGAGCTCCAAGAAACAAGGTTTGGACCCATAAAGATAGTATATCCTCTAGTTGACTTTCTGTCATCCAAAGATTCTACCCAATCTGCATTAGAAAATCCTATGAGACATTAATCACTGGTAGGTTGGAGATGTAAGCTAATATTCAAGCTACCCTTGAGATATTACAGGACTCTCTTACATGCTTGCTAGTGTGCATTAGTTGGACAGTGGAAAAATTGACTCAATTTGTTGACTATGAAAGCTATATCAAGTTTGGTCATACTCAAATATTGTAAACTACCAACTGTGCTTCGTAGATACCTTGATCCTGAAGTGGTTGACAAATTATACATGCTAACTCTGGAGTAGTACAGCGCTAGCAATTCTGCATTCGTAACTTGGTTAGTAGATCAATAACATACTTGGATTTTGTGAGATAGAAGCCTGTTGAATATCTAAAAACCTCTATGCCAAGGAAGTAATTTAGCTCCCTAAGATCTTTGAAGGCAAAAATAGAATTCAAAGCATGAACTAATTTGTTAAGAAGCTGAGGGTCAGATCCTATTAGTAGAATATCATCTACATAAACTAGGAGAGTAAGAAAGTTGGAGCCTAAGGCATAAACAAAGAGAGAAGCATCTAACTTGACTTCCTAAAAACCCCAATTCAGTAAAGTGATCTCTAATTTGTCAAACCAAGCTCGTGGAGCTTATTTCAAACCATAAAGAGCTTTAATCAGCTTACACACATGGGTGAGATGCCTTTTATATATGAATCCCTTAGGTTGAACCGTATACATTGTTTATTGAAGCTCTCCATTCAAGAAGGCATTATTTACATCCAATTACTTGACTTGCTAATTTCTAAAAACATCAAGAGAAAGTACAGCTCGAATGGTTTATGGATTAACTACATGACTAAAAGTTTCATTCTAGTCAATCCAAGGTGTTTAATGAAAACCTTTAGCCACCAAGCGTGCTTTGTATCTCTGGATATTTCCATCTGTATTTCTCTTGAGTCTGAAAACCCATTTTTCTCTAAACACATTGCAACTAGGATGAGAAGGAACTAGAACCCAAGTGTTATTCTTACATAATGTATCAAATTCATCCTGCATAGCCTGTATCCACTGGGGAGACTGTATAGCTTCAAATACAGTATAAGGTTTAGTGATATGAATGGTGTGTATGCCAACAAAGTATTTTGGATTAGACTTGATTATCCTCTACTGTGATCGTGTAATCATTGGATGCTGAGGAATAGATACTGAGGCTGGTGGTGAGACTAAGGGAGATGCATTGGAAGCTGAGTTTGTGAGAAAAGCACTATCTATAGCTACAGGTGACTCACTTGGTGACTGAGATGAGTGAGACATAGGCTCTATCAACATCTTGTGATCCAAGGGAAGTAGTGGGGCCATAAGTGGTATTCGATGAAGAAGGAAGGAAGGAAGGTGGAGAAAGTCAATGAAGAAGAAATGGAAAATAATATGAACCGAAGAGAGAGAACTGGTTCTGAAGGAGGATTTTGAAAAAGAAAAATGAGATTCATTGAACAAAACGTGTTTAGAAATATATATACAACCTGAGACTGGATCTATACACTTAAAACCTTTGTACAGGGGACTATAACCCAGAATAAAACAAGAAGCAGACCTGAACTCAAGTTTTCTATGGTTATAGGGTTTCAAGTAGGGGTATACATGTCAAACGAAGGTATATGCCATATCTTTTAAGTAGAGGATAAGTAGGTTTGCATTTAGTTGTATTGTCAATTTGTAAACTCTTAATGACAGTTCCAAATTGGTTTTCAATGTAAGCCTTGAAGATGGGAAAGAAGAGAGCTACATTGGATTTGGTTTTGAGTAGATAAAGCCAATCAAAATGAGAAAAATCATCAACAAATACAATCTAATATAGGTGACTAGAAAGAGAAGAGATAGTAACAGGACCCCATAGGTCAGTGTGTACAAGTTTAAGTGGTTTCGTGCATTGATAAGTGGAAACTTGAAAAGGTAAAGCATGTATTTTTTCCAATTTACAAGTGGAACCAAAACTTAAATATGATTTCATTTCAACAGGGAGTTTACAGGATTTAATTATATTCTTTAGCATCAAAGGTGAAGGATGTCCCAACTGTTTGTGCCAAGTATCCAGAGAAACAACTTGAGAAGAACTCTTATTAAAAGAGAAATTAACATCCTCTTCCTTGTCCGGTGCCTAAAGGCATGGGTGCTTTCATATTTGCAACAAACTCTAGTTTCGGTTTCCGGTTTAGAGCCCAATCCGGGAACCAACCAACTAAAGAGCCAGTTTCCAATCCCTTTTATTCAAGGCCTTCAGAAGTCATTCAAGAAGTGGGTGGAACCACCATGGAGGCAACGGGAACTAGAGTTGAGAAGGAGGTAAGAAAGATTAGAGCTGAGAATTAAACAGGAGACGAGAATAATAATTGACCTAGAAACCCTTTTACCTATTTTACTATTCGCTGTTGTTTTTATTTTTACTTTTATTGGCATGTATTAACTTTCAGACAACCTATCTTTCCTCTTCTGAATTTGATATGTTGGCATGTATTATTGGCATGTTTTCGCTTTTCATATGGACATCTGAATTTGAAAGTTTACTATATGTACCTTTAATATTCTTGCTTCAATTGCTGCTTTCAAATGTTAGTTCTTTGTCTGTATGCTTGGTTTGATATAGTATTTATGTTTGTTTGGTCACTAACTTTGTAGGTAGGCAGCTTACCTTGACTGTGTAGGTAGATAACTTCTCCTTTCCCCCCATTCCGTCTTTACCTGAGCAAGTAAAGAAGGAGTAAGGGGGCCTTCCTCCCAAGAAGTCTTCACATGCGATACTTCCTAAGTGTAGAACCTTCCAAGGGTGGTTCCCTTCAAGGTTCCCCTTTGGGTGTTTCCGAAGGTGTGACACTTGGCTGATTCAAGTTGTAAGTCACCACCTACCTGGCAAACCCTAAAAGGTCTTCCTATACTTGAAGCTTTATACGAGCTTGTCGTGTACTTGGCTGCCTACTATCCTCTAGATGGGAGTTGGGGCCCTTCCTTTATGGAATCCCTTAGGTTAAAGTGCTTGTCATCAATACCTATCTGGGTCTAAGACTCTTAAAGGTCTTCTTTGGTCATAGCCTTCCTGCCATCATCTTAGTGATAGGGAAGGGGATCATTCCTAGTCGATGTTGAGGTCCACCCTAGCAAGTTAGATCTTATTGGAAGGCTAGTAGCCTATAGCAATCCTAGGGCCGACCTTATATTGGATAAACTCTTAAGGGCAGGTCGTGTCAGCTTACGATGTCCTTTACGAGTTCTATCCTCAAAGGGATTATGAGTAAGGAAAATTGGAGCAGCCAATTATGGTTCCCCAGAGCTGGCTATTTTTTTAAGATAGATTAACCAAAAAGGACTGCCACACCTAACTGCCTCTCTTCTTTTTTTCTTTTTTCTTTTTAATAAGATAATTGATGGAACATGATCATCAAAACAATCTTTTATATTGATCCATAAGAAAGATGCTGGGATTTATAGCTTCCACCTATAAGACATTTTCATTAAAATAAATGACATACTAGAAGCTTACTTCATTTTTCATTCTTCAAAGTAAAACTTTCCTGCATGTAGTACATTTTGAGATGCTCGACATTCCAGGGGTGTGGCAAAGGATTTTCAATCATATCTACCTGCTCATAAGTTCCAAGTCTAAGAATGTCCTTAACCTTGTATAGTCCTTCCCAGGTCGGAGCCAGGGTGCTAGCACCCTGCTCCTTAGTATTAAGCATGACTTTTTTTAGGACCGGATCACCATGTTGAAATGAATAGGATTTCACCCTAGAGTTGTAGAACTTTACCGCATGTTACTGGCAAGCAGTGGTCCGAAGTTAAGCTTCATTCCTTCTTTCCTCAATCATATCTAGTTCCATTCACAGCGATGCCTCATTCTCTCCAGGTTGAAAATAATAAGTCCTATATATAGGCAGGGTGGCCTCTATAGGGATGATTGCCTCGCTGCCAAAGGAAAAAGAAAATGGTATCTCTCTTATGGAATTCATGGTTGTCATGTGATAGGCCCATAGGCACCCGTAAGGAGGTCTAGTTTTCTCTTTAAGTTAAGCTTGATTATCTTGTTCACTACTTCGACCTCTCTGTTGGCTTGCAAATGATGGGAAAAGAGAAATAAGACTTAATTTTGAACTTTGAACATATTTGCCTATAATTTGCGTTATCAAATTGGTTACCATTATCAGTTACTGTAGCATAGGGTACTCTAAAATGGCAAATGATTGACTTGAAGATGAAGTTAGTTGTCTTGACTTCTGTAATTTTAGCTAGGGTTTTGCTTTTGCCCATTTGGTGAAGTAATTGACGGCCACCACCATACCTCATTTGCAACCTGCCTGGGAGAAGAGGTCCAATGATGTCTACCCCCCGGACAAAAGGCTATAAGCTATAGACAAATGTGAGGTTCTAGGGAGGTTGGTGAGGCTAGATGGTGAACCTTTGACATTTATTACACCTCTTCGTGTACTTGCAAGCATCCTTTGCCAGGTTGGGCCAGTAGTACCCCTGCCTGATTACTTTATGCCACAGCGACCTCCCTACCATCTGGTTTCTGCACACTCCCTCGTGTATATCTCATAGAAGCTACTTTGGCTCTTCATCTAGGCAACATAGATAGGGTAGTGAATAACCCTATTTGTACAAAATTTCATCGATCATGACGTAGTTAGCTGCCTGGTGCCTTAGCTTCCTTGCTCTTTCTTTATCTTCAGGTAAGTTGCCATCGCACAGATAAACTATAATTGAGTCCATCCATGTTGACTTTTCCTATGCAACAATTGAGGAGACCTTCTATCATGGTACATTGATACTTAAAGTCTCTAGGTATTCTATGGGTATGGACCTTGTCAGCTCTGCATTTGGATAAGCTGCCAACTTGGCTAAGGCGTCCACATCAACATTCTCAGCTCATAAGACCAAGGTGATCATCAGCAATTGGGGCATATGGGGAAATAGCAATGGTGCATAGGGGGAACAATGACAGCCAGATGTATTAGGAATAGCGTTTGGACAGCAGAAAAATTTATGAGGATTGAGTTTTTGCTCTGATACTAAATTGATGTATGATAGTTGATTGTCAATGTTTGAGACAGCGACTGTGTAGGATAAATTCACACTGGACTAAGCTTCTCGAGGCCAAGGTATTGGGCCTGTAGAATTTTGTTAATTGGCTAGGTGGAGCCCAACCAAAAGGTCATATTCCCATATAGTGTAGTTTGGCTCGGTTCTTACCTTATTTCAAAATATGGATCAGCTCTAATTCACTTGGTTTGAGCTTAATTTTGGATGGGATGAGCTGAATAAGGAAGGCTAATTCCCCATTAATATACAAGATATATTTCTCAAATGTGGAATTTCCCCCACATTCAATGACGGCTAGGGTTTTCTCATCTCAAAGTATTGATGGTTTGGCGTAACCATATAAAAAGTGACATATTCCAACATGCAAATGTATGTTATACACACAAAAACCCAAAAAAAACTTATGTCTTTCTCTCAGAAATTTTACAGTCGAAATAATAACTTGACCGTCAGAAGTTGTTTGATCGGTATCATACTGATGCCTTAAAGCTTCACAGTTTATTCCTTCTCAGATTCAAGTTTCTCACAACGAAGATTGGCAATTTATGGCAGAACATATTTTAGCATAAACAATGACAATAGGAGAAAGTGGCAATGGTGAGTGCGGCGTTTTCTCACAGTGGCAAGGCATGACATTACTATAAAAATCGCATTCCACAAATATAGGAACAGACATGTATCTGCTCGACGCTAATTATTTTTAGCAACGGTGACCGTCACCAAATCTATAAATGATATGACGATGGTCTTTGAGCAAACAGTCACCACGAGTGTATAAAATTTAATATTAATTAAATAGGGAACAATTTTGGTGACGGTCTAGCAACCATTGCTAAATATGTATGGTATATAATAAATTAATATTTTTTGCATAATTTAATTTATTAAAAATATTAAATAGGTTACGGTTTTGGTGATGGTTTACCAAGTGACCATGGCCAAATATGTAGGTCATTTTAAAATAATAAATTATTTTTTTAATAAATTTAATTTATTAAAAAATATATTTAAATAACAGATTTGACGATAGTTAAATGTAAGACCGTCACCAAAATTACATTAATTAATTAGGGCACGGGCCCATGCCCACTTTGCATTTCTTTCTCTATGTTCTTCTATTTTCTTTTGCTTTTCTTCTCCGAACTCTCTGCAACTACCAGCCCATTCTCCTAACAAGACCAGACTTCTCTTATCTTTTTCTCTGTATTTTCTCCTCCACAATTCGCCAATCCAACACCATCACATCAATTTTTCTTCCTCTCTTTGCGAAGCCAAAACCCTTGTTGTTTCTAGTGTAACTCCAACCACCAATGCTGCCATGTTTTCAGCCTTGTTTTCGCGTTTCTTCTCTTTCAACGTTAGTGAATCCACGCCGGCCACCACACCATTTCAACATTTTCTTCATCTTGGTGACCTGCAAGTGCTTGGATTTGTTGAGGTGTGCAATTTTTGTTGTAAAAAATTCAATTTTTTTTGTTTTGTAAAAAATTCAATTTTTTTTATTCAGATTTTAGGGTTTTTAGGTGCTTTGGTTGAGAACTTACTTTCTTAGGTTTTTTGGATCAACTAGGTATTTTTTGGAGTTATTGGTACTGCATTTCTTCAGTTAATGTATAAAAATGTAATTTTTTTTCATTTTTTTTCAGTTGTTAGGGTGTGGTTTGGTGGTTTGGCTTTGGATAGTAGTTGAGGTATTTGTTAGTTTTTGTTTTAATTATTATTCAAAAAATATTTATTGTTCTAGTTTATAAATCACTTAGACTTACTAAATCACCCACTATGTCCCACTTCTGTATTTTCTCTATTTGGGTCGTATGAAGTCTCTGACTAAATTGTGGAGATTCGCACTAAACAAGAACAATTCCAAAGATAAGAGAGGTTTTCAACCTTCAGCAAAGTTGGATGAGCTAGTTTAGGCAAAGGTAATTTTTTTTCTTAATTATTATTATTATTTGCAATTATTTATATTTTTCTACTGCTTTTGTGTCAGTAGTATCTCTGAGCTGCCTTAGGACTTGTTGAATAAACTTAATTATTGTTTATGTCAGGAAAGTCAAGATTGAATAATTTTTTAATTATTATTAAATAATTAAACAATAATATTTTTTTATCTTTCGTGATGGTCACTATAGGACCGTCGTCAAAACGTTATAAATTTAAAAACAATATAATTAATTTTAAAAAATATTTTATTACTTATGGCGATGGTCACATGACTGTCACCAAAAGTGATTGTCATTCGTGATGCCTCGAATGGCGACAATACATTGTCCGTCGCCAAAATACTGTAGCGACAGGCAATGTCAGTTGCCGAATTATGTTTTTGTGTGGGGAGGGTTTGCACTAACACGCGATGGTTGACGGAGACAAAGTTAGGGCTTGTCACAGAGGCTTGGAGGTGCTTGTATGGGAGCATCAGATGTCAGATCTGGAAATGGTTGCTGATGTGGTGGTCATTAGAGGATCCGAAGAAGATGGTATATTAATTGGTAGAGTATGTCCATTAGCAATGGCGGTGCATGGGTGAATAATGACGACGCATAGGGTATTTAGAATGGTGCTTCTGTAGCAGAAAAATTTATGAAAATTGATGTTTAGCTATGATACCAAATTTATGTAGGACAATAGCATAAAGAGAGAACTAAAAGAAAAGCGAGAGAATTGAGAGAGTTGAAAGATAAATAATAAGATTATTTAATAATTGAGTAAGAAAATTAGGGTTCTAGAGGTCTTATTTATGATAACAACAATCAAATAGGAATAGAAAACTAACTTGTAATTAGGAAACCTAATTAGACTGTAAAAAAAATAAAAAATAAGGAATCTAAAAAGTATAAAATAAATAATTAAAAAAAGAAAATTAAGGAACCTAAAAAGTATAAAATGAATAATTGAACTATCATATACTCTAAGTTTCCCTTCTTGGTCCCCATCAGTGGGGTAAATTTATTTATTTTTGGATGCATGGTTAATGTCTTTGATTTTGAATTAAGTTTATTAGTCAATGTATTAATGGGTTAATAAAAAATAATAATAATTTGATAAGATTACATATTTGTGTGGTGTTTCATTTGTACTTCTTCCCATAATTTTTCTTAGTTTCTGGTGATGGTTTATAATTCGTTTTTCTGTTGATATATAGTTTGTTTAGAAATAAGGTTTAGAGAAGAATTTCAAGGGTACTTAAGCGAAAGAAACAACAAAAGCATTGAGTCTCTAAACTTATTATATCAGGTTTGCTAGAATATCAAGGATACAACTACTCGAATATATAAATGGTTGAGTTATGTTGTAGCCCAAGAAAATTGGTAGAGTTAGTTCTTAGTATCATATCACCTAAACAATCACAATATTGCTTACCCGAGTCTATGCCAAACTCAGGATTATTAACCATGATTAAGATGGAAGGAATGGGGTTGAAGGGAACTTTTAATAGCTAACATCCTTCCTTCTTTAAGAAATCTCATTTTGAAAAAGCGTGCATTCGAACGTTAAGACTTTCCAAAACCTTATTTATGGATGTCCAATTGAGGATTTGTGTATAGTTGAATGTTATCTTTTCCATCAAGATTATAATACTTTTGATGTTTCTTATTATGATATTGATTTGCTGTAATTGCTTGTGGATGTACTCTTAGGATATCTCTTGTTATATCAGTGGTTGGTTGGAAAACCTTGTTTCTGGATTTGCTATCCTTGATGGCTTGATGTTGGATGACTGTTAGCGGGTGTTTGTTTTGCAGGGCTGGCTAGAAGATCTTTATAAAAAAAGAAAAAAATATTAAAAACCATTAAAACAGATTTTAAGGAGAGCTCATCTTTGAAATTCTATTATAAAATAACTATAATATGCAGTAACCATCTCTATGATTCACATACTTATTAAAAAAGAAAAAAATAATATTTTTTTTCAACAAAAAAAAAATAGTTTTTTTTAATTAAAAAAGAAACATAGAAACACCTTTAATAATTTTAATTTTCTAAACTTTAACATGTAGTTAAAGTATGATTCACTTTTCATGATTTTAAGCACAAATTAATTTGTAAAATGAGAAAATAAAGTATACCTTAAAGCATGTGTAGTAGGCTTCATAAAGCATACTATAATTCATATATAATCAATTACAAGCCTTAGAGTTTTACATATTTTCTTCACTTTTTTTTTTTTAATTTTTTGAGCCAGTAATTAACTTGGCTACAACATGTATTCTTTGTCAATGCAGTTCCAACTTCCAAGTGATTGCTTAAAGCTTCCATTGTAATATCACTACGGCTGCCAACACTTGCATCAGTCCTGCATCAAAACCCAAACATACAAAACCCAGTGAATGGAAGAGAGAGACGAGAGTGAGGAGTGCAAAATGAGATAGGAAAGTAATATTTTTACTTCACTAATAAATTATGTAAAAACTTTTCCATATAATGTTTTCTACCTTCTCGGGCTACCACTCCAAAACTTTTCTTTAAGCTTTATCACCCTAATTTGAGCCCATCAAGTGGGCAGTTTTCTTGGGCCAATGAGGCCACTAAACGGCAATTTTCTCAAATTTTTCAGAACTCCAATTTGAGGTCCTATAACTATGAAAAACAATTTGAGTTCCTATAACTATGAAAAAGAATAGTTCCCAAATGGACTAATTTATGTGTCTTATACGGATAATAAGAATTTGGGCTTAGTATTGGACAATCCTCGCCTTCAAAATTCATATTCGAGGTTGGGTTACGCCTATGGATTTATAAATTTAAAAACAATTTTCAAAATTTAACAGTTGACAAAACTTATTGAAAATCGTAGTATGGTTTCTCACCTATTAGGTATAGTTGATGTTGTTCTTCACTCATCAACTAGGTTGAGCTGGTTGCCAATGCTACTGTAATAGCATGTGTCAAATTCTTGTCCTCTTCAGCATTGTGGAAACACTTCCGATTCTTGGCATCAACGACTAGTTTCAACCAAATCGAACCGCTGCGCATCAGAGTTTCTGCATTACCAAGTATCCAAAGGCAGTGCCTGTGCAGTGATAGCATTGACAATCAATTTCCACACCAAAAATACGACAACCTGCATAATTTCTCCAGTATATATATGCAAAAGAGTACTTGCTACCTCGCGCGAGTTAGTCCCACATTCATTCTTTTATGATCGGATAAAAACCCCACTGATCCCTTCTCATTACTTCTCACTGTGGATATGATTATAACGTCCTCCTCACCCCCTTGGAATCCATCAACTGAACGAACAATTATAGTAAAGTCGCCATTGTCATCGTTACGATATATTTTAACCTTCTCTTGAATTTCATAAACTTGTGCCTTGTATGGTGAAATGACACCTACTCTGACTTTCTTCTTTGTTTCAATGCACTCTACAGCAGCAAACACACAAACCAAAAACTGTTTCTAGAAGAAAACTTTTTTCTGATTAATAACTTGAACTAGTTTAGTAAAACATACCTTTGTAAAGCCTGGCAATAATCTCAGAGATCACAGCAACCTCAACCATGTTTTTCAGACTATACTTGTTATCGAATTCCTCTTTTCCATGTGCTACGTTTATGAATGAGTAGGAGCCGTACATTCTTTCATGAAGGAAACGTCTGTTGTAACTTTTTCCTTTAACATTCTGACCATCAGAAATCTGGTTTTTGTAGAACTCCCCGTTTGGAAATAGGCTTATAGATGGATGCATCCTATGCTGGACATTGAGAAGGTGTTTCTTGTGGCCCAGCAATGCCAATCTCTCAAACAAACTTCTTCCAAACTCTGCTTCTTCAGAAATCTAATAGTTCCAAATTGGTAAGCATTCTATAGAATAATCTGACAAACATAAAACACAAAAGCAAAACAAAAAATTCATAATCATTATAGTGAAGTCCAAAAACCTTGCTTTTGACCATTGCAGGCAGTTGCCTTTCATCTCCTATGAGAATAGCATGTCGGACACCGGGAAGCTGTAGAGGAATGGTTGATTCACATTCTTTAAGCTGAGCAGCTTCATCTATGACCAATAGTTCAAATGGTGTCATTTCTTTTGTGTATAATTTAGCAGAACTCGATATGGTACAGAAAATCAGGCATGCATTCTTCAAGCAGAATTGTTTTATCTCCTCTCTCCCACTAAACTCCGGAATAGGAAACTGTTGAGGAAGTGATTTTAGGACATTAAGGCAATTTTTTCTTGCAAAACTGAGCTTTCTAAAGCAACCATCTGGTTCACCACTACTTAATACTTCTTTATCCAACAGAGTCCGAAAAGATTTGAGAGATTCAAGAGCTGTAGCCATCGTTTTAGCTATTTCCAGTGAAATAATAAAGGTTGGCAGGTGTGTATACAAATCCGTAACGTAAAGAACTAGCCGTTTTTCAATGCAATTGAACTTCCTCTTTATGAACTCCTCAAATGTCAAAGGATCATCGCATTTCTTGTTCTTTTCCTCTTCATTCTGTGGTTGTTTTTTTTCTTTCAAAGATAACATACCCTCCACTTTTTTCTTTCCCTTGTTTTCATTTAAGGATTGGGCAATAAGTTTCTTCCGCTCTTTCTTGCCTTTCCTGTCTTTAGAGCTTTTATATCTTATTTCCTCACTTTGATTCTTGTTTGTGTCCTCACCATTATCCGATACTTCATTTTTCTTCTTCTCCTCTTCATACTCATGCCTTTGTCTATTATTCAAGTATAATCTGTATTGCTTCCCAGGTTTCTTAAGCAAACTAATCATGGAAACTAAATTCACTTTCCATGAAGATGATGAAACAAAGCACTCTTCAAGTCTGTCAACACGATAATCAAGAAACACGTCAAGAAGGTCATCATGATCAACGATCTTCAGTCGTTCCCCATGCCCGAACAAAACTATGTCTCCAAGACCATAGGTATTATATTCAAATGACTCTTCTTCAACTTTCTTCAGGAGCCTCTCTGTCACTTCCAAGACAGCAGTGTTGGTAGGAGCACATGTGAGTGTTCTGCACTTCCTCTTAAGGAGAGAATGTAGTAGAAACCCAACCGTCTTTGTTTTTCCAGTTCCTGGAGGCCCCCAGATCAATTTCACTGAATTCTGATGACGACATTCCTTAGTATTTATGCAGCTTAAAACTGCAGCTTCTTGGGATTCATTTAATTCCGAAGAGCGGATTCTGGCCATCATATTTGAATATTCAGCATTGCGTTTTTCTTTGGAAAGGCGACGACACATGTCACAATTTTCCACATCCTGCAAACAACATGCATATATACATATTGACATTTTCATTTTTCATTGTTTGGTTGATATAAATTATATAGACAAAAAAATAAGCTCCAAGGAACTATTTCAAGCAAGCAATGATCACAATCTTACAACGAAATTAGGCTGTAGAACTCGCTGAATAACATTGATATTCTGCTCTTTCATATCAGGTTTCAATGCTTCCCATATTCGAATATTCGTTGTCAAGTTAATCAAATTAACAGCAAAGAGAGTTCCACTTTTGGAACCCTTCTTGTTGTATTCAACCACCGAGATAGGCTTTGATGTTAGTAGTCTGAGTGTGGCAAGATCTTCTTTTACACTTTGGACAAGAGCAATGACATAGGACATTTGGCCACGCTCCAAATCACTGGCACGTTTCGGTCTTACACTTGTTATGGCAATGATGTCTCTTGATTGAGGCTCATTATATGTCCCTGCATCTCTCACCTTGTCACTACTTCTCTTCAACACAACGGCGTAGTGAAAATCTTTGGAACCTTTACTGATTCTCTTTACAGACAATATTTCACATGAAGGTGCTCCGGAGATTGTTGCCATGCTTGACGACAAGTCAGCATGCGTTTCCTCCAGAAGAGGGAGGATGAATGACTTCTTGTACTCGCTCACCGACAAGAATGTATTCGGGATCTTACTCACCTGAGATCAACAATTTCTACAGGTGTCAGAGGATTTTCATGAAGAAAACTAAGGCTGTTACATGCCCAGCTCTTTTGCCTCACGTTCCTTAAATGAGACTAAATACACTATCAAATTTATGCATAAAACGACATATCAGCATATGAGGACATAGACCTCGATTTCAATTTCTAATTTCAAGTTGGAACAATTAAGCATAAAATAGACTCCCACTATTACTTCATCATCAATTCTGTGAAGAGTAAAGCCATTTGAGCAGTGATCGCAATAGAGAAGCTATTTCCTCAGCTACCCATTTTGTAATTTAGAAAAATGTTAGAAAAACTATAACATTGATTTTACTTAATTATTATAATTGAAGGGTCACTATATAAATAATTACATCTAAATAATAAAAACAGAGATGATAATTCCACCTTAATATCTAGCACGAATCTATATATATATATATATATATATATATATATCCATGTGTTTGGCGGTGAGCAGCATTACCTCGTGTTTATAAAGCTTGTTATTAAGAACATCCCTGAGAGACCAAGAGAATACACAATCTATTAAGCCTCTACCAGCAATCTCTCTTTCCTTCTTCACATTTGTCATCTCCATTTTTTCTCCTTAGTTGCCAAACTTCTGTATGAGAGAGAGAGAGAGAGATGGGCTTTCTTCTCTATGAAGGAAATTAAAAAAGGATAATAGGAAGACTCAATGTGGAAAAATAATGCACCCAACCCATATTTATATTTGAGCCTTTTCACTTTTAAAGGTCTTCCAATAGATTGCTTCGTTAGTAAAGATGAATAATTATTCTGATGCTTTAATTCCTTTTTTCATGCTTTGAAAAATCTTAGAATCCTTTTTTTAGTGAGAGGACGTCTATGTCGTAAGCGGACGCATAAATAACAACAATAATAAAAAAATATATATATTATAATGATTCCTCGGAGGAAAAAATAGAAGTGTTATATTTTAGTCAATGGTAAGTCATCCAAGAGCTAAAGTTCTTTGATATTTTCCCACTTCATGCCTCGTGTTGCATAGGCTTATATATATATATATATATTCCCACATACATATAAATAATATTTATACAATATATATATATATATAATATAAATAGAGAGAGAATGAGATCTAAATACTTTTGCATGAAAAGTACAAGGGGGTCTCCAGGAGTACTGTGTGGACCCCGCAGCAGGAACTTGCTTTGGAGTCTTGTCCTGCCTGCTTTCATGGAGTTTGCTTAGCTTTAGCCTTATTAGAAAAACAGAGTGAAAGAGAGAGTGTATGTTTTTTAATTAATTGGAATTATAAAATTTAAAACCAATATCAATGTTAAGTTTTGGTCAATTTACCTTTTTTTTCTTGTCTTTTTTAAACTTTCGGTTTTTTTTTATTTTTATCTTTAAGTATATAATTTAGTCAAACCAAGTTAATCAAAACTAAACATTTATGGTTCAAATTAATCAATCAAATTTCTCTAGATTTTTATCAAATTTAATTTTCAAATTGATGATTGATATAATTAATTTATCAAGTCGATTTTAATGGACAGAGATCATATGCTGTTATTTCTTTGTCCCACACATTAAATAACAATACATCATTTAAAACAAATAAAAAAATCATAATTTATAGATGATATGTTATTATTTGATTGGTGGGATAGAAATAGAAGCGATAAATAGGGACAATGATCTTCATCCTTTGATAATTATTCACACTAACGCCATACTTACCTACATTACAGAAAGATATATCATATATGGGTTCCTCTGCTTGCTAAAAAATACACTATGTAATAAAAGTTAATCACACCATAAGAATAAGTATGTTGGTTGCCCCTTCCCAAAAATTCTCGGAAGAATGGAAAGTTTTGCTTAACCCAAAAGAAAACACTAAAATGATTTTCTAGGAAGATAACCCAAGTCTCAAGCTGCTCAGGAAATGATAGAATAATGAAGAATGGCTGCCAAGTAATATTTTGTTCTCCTACGTCCTAAAGTAATTAAAATAATAATAATAAATTCTACGGATGACTTTTTTTTTCAACATTAATTTAATTATATATGTGTATTTAATATTGTGAATTTGTGACTATAATATTTTACAAATTGAAATAGTAAAGAATAAAGATATTTTATTTTACCTTTAAATATATACATTTATTTTTCAAATATACTTTGCTTCTTGTGAATCTGATTGAAATGTTTAACTGTCAAAGATATACAAAATGTTTTATCTCCATTGTTTATGTTATGCTTTGGAAAATCTGTAGTTTTTTTCAACAAAGGCTTATTTGTGTCATTGGTCCCTAAATTTTATATATAGTAGCACTGTAGTCCATGAATTGTTTCTTTAGCACTTTCATCCTTAAACTTCATTTGTATTGCACCATAGGTCCTTAATTTAAACCATTTCGACATATGTAATGGATATAATGGATTTTGAGGGATATTTGAAGTCATTTCAATATTATTCTTTTTATCTTATTTTATTTAATATAAAATAATTTTTTTTTCTTTTGGTGAATTGATATAAAGTGATTTAATATAAAATCATTTCTTTGTTAATATTTTTTTGTTTCATTTCACTTTATATTTGTAACACCCCCTTACTCAAGCATAGGTTCCCGAGTAAGTTATGATTACCATATTTTTTTTTCTTAAATTTGATTTGATTAAAACCTTTTGAACAAAGACACAATAAAATCAGAGACTTTCCTTTACTCTTTGAGACCTTTTTTTAAATCACACCAAAAATAGTAATACTTTAAAATAAAATAAAGTTTACACACCCACACCGCAAAGGAAAATGTAGTATTTTAAAAGTACATAACATCATCGCCCAAAATATAACAAACCAAATGGAAGAAAGTATTATGTCAGCCTCCAATCAAGACCCGCCCCCCTACTGCTCTTTGGACTTACCTATCACACAGGACAAACAACTATGAGTGGAAAACACTCAGTAGACAACTATATACAAATGCAAATGCCATGTCATGTAGTGTATCTCTATACACATAAATCATTATTTTTCCCTCTTTTATTTTTCAGTCGAAAACTCACTCTCATTCTGCGTTTCGTGCACAAAACACCACACCTCTGTAGTATGCAGATGAACCACCGTTCCGGACGACCCATCGCTATGTGGTCGTTGATTCATGAAGCGACAAAAAGGTTTGAACCATGCACCTCATCGCGCAACCAATTTTCAAAACACAAACTCACGTGAAAAATCTTTCATTTCACATAAAACAATAAACCACCAAAATTGCTTTATGCAAAAATGAATGCCACAATGCACAAATAAAACCAAGCAACACAAGAAAACACATAATTACCAACCGTTCTATTCCAACAGCCGTAATTATCGAAATGCCTCTGCTCCATCAACGACTACAAGTCGCTCAACCATAATAATGTAATTACCGATATGCCATTGGCCATGTCAGAAATTACCAAGATACCCCTCAAGTAAATGAAAAATTACCAAAATACCTCTCAATAGGCATATGGTTAATTACCATTTTACCCTCGATAAAATAACGGAGTTAATAAATTCCATCAACATACGCATTTACGACACAATTATAAACACATATATAAATAAATACATATATGAAAATATACACATGTAAATACACAGTCACATACGCATATCCATATATATAAATAAATACATATATGAAAATTTACACATGTAAATACACATTCACATACGCATATCCATATATATAAACACATATATACACACCCATATATGTATACATATTTTATATATACATATATATGCACACAAATATAATTTACATATATACATAATCACATATACACATACATATAAATACATATATAAAATACGCACATATAAATATATACTCACATACACATATATATGCACAAACACGTATATACACACCCATATATGTACACATGTATTTTATACACATATACATGCATATAAATACTATTTATACATACACATAATTATATATATATATATATATATATACATACCCCCACGTATAAAATACTCACAAAATTTATATATATTAACTTAATACTCTATTTAATACGTAAAGTATTATTTTTATACATAACCCTCTACAAAATACACTTAAGTATATTTAATAAATACGTACATAAAATATATATATTTTATAAAATACATATATATTTACTATTACATAAACACATGTGTAATTAATTATATTTATGCAAATGTAAATAATAATAATTGAAAATACTTATATGTATATTAAATAATAAATAGCAATTTAATATATATATAGGTATTAAAATAATTTGAAAATTGGAAAAGACCTCAATACCCCTCCAATTTCAAATATTTTCAACTCTACCCCTCTTGTGGAAAATGATGAAAATACCCCTAACAATTTTAAACATTCCATCTATGTCCCTACACGTCAAATGACCAAAATGCCCTGGACCTTTTTCAAAATTCCATCCATATCCTTTACATGTAAAATACCAAAATGTCCTCAAACATTTTTAAAAATCCCATTTGTACCCCCAATATGTCAATTTACCATTTTACCCTTGAAATTTTTGAAATTCCCAAAATACCCTTTGCATGCAAAAAGACCAAAATGCCCTCACTTGCAACAATTTGCACATAATCCTCCCTTAATGGCCGGCCCCTCATCATGCAAAAATTTCATTGATTTCATTCCCAAATCATCAAATTAAGCATGCTAATCATCTAATTCACCAACCAATTTCAACAATTCAAGCTTAAATCCAACAAATTCAAGCATTAAACACCAAATCAAGCAAGCCCTAAGTCTAGCAATTGGAGATTCCACCAACCAGCCCATTGCACATTAAATTAAACACCATCAATCATCAATTTCATGATTTCAAGTAAAAATTTACCAAGTTAACAAACTAAAACTCATGAATTTGCAATAAAACAAAAATGGGTATAGTTACCTACCTTGATCCAAGCAAATTTTCAGCACTTCCAAGCCTTGAAAAGCTTTCAAAACCAACCCAAAAACTTCTACCAAATGGCCGGCCCCTACCCTTCAAAATCACTAGAAAATCCTTTGATTTTTTGACAAAACCCTAACTTTCTCTCATTAGAATTTTGCTTCTCGCTCTAGAATTACAATGGAAGCAATTGAAATGGTGCAAAGTGAAATAAGAGTCGGCCACCCCTCAAAATAAAAGCCAATTGCCATCTAATTTAATAATAATAAAGTTAAAGAAAAAGTAAAGATATTTAAATATATTAGTATTTTAATGAATACTAAAGTCAAAGTGGTCCAACTTTGACCAAGGGCAAATTGGGAAGAAAAATTTCCTCAACTCCCCATGGGGTACTCTCGACCTTGATAAAATTTCCGGGGAACTCCAAACCGCTTGTTTCAAAAAAGGTAAAACCGTGATTTAACCAAAACGCGTCCGGAAACCGACAGTTTTTAAAAATAAAATGAGGTTATTACAATATTAAATAAAATAAAAAATTAATAGTGAAATGACTTCAAATGTCCTTCAAAATTCATTTGCGTTGCATATGTCAAAATCACTGTGACTTAGTGGAAGGAAGGTATTGTTCCCATCACCTTGTGGGTCAAATATTTAAGGTTCGAGTATTGATAAGTTCCGTATGAGCATCAGGTTTACTCATCCTATTAACTGTGGATATAGAGAGAACTATTATAGATGTGACCCTATTATTAGGACTCTGAAAAAATTGTAAATACCGAATAGTAATAGATCCTAATTCCTAAAGGATTTATGGGCTGATAACTTCCACTAAGAGACCTTTTCCATTTATCCAAAAAAAATTGCATATGTCAAAACCATTTAAAATTTAATAAAAAACTAAGGACTAACGATACTACTACAATTAAAGTTATAGGATAAAAGTGCCAAAAGAAAATTCAAGGACCAAAGTATTGCTACTATAGGTAAAATTTAGAAATTAATGAAAGTCTTGAATGAAAGGTAGTTTCTATAGTAAAAGGATTTATAAATAATAATAGAAACATTATGGTTTTTTTTTTGTTAAAAAAATTATTGTTCCCTCAGATAAAAACATAAAAGAAAAGATGTTTAAGTCAATAGGAAGTCATCTAGTAGTTAAGAAAGGTATGTCTTTGCCTTTTTCTACTATCTTTCAAAAAAAAAATCTTGAGGTTTATGTGGTCCAACAAGCCACTAATAATCACAAATCTCTAAAAAAATTTATAGGGTTTGCAATCTTTTATTTGAAATGTCGTATTGTTATTTGTACAGATGCTTACATTGTATGTGATGATTTATAATTATACAATTCTACATGGAATAACAATTTTGTCTGATTTTTTCCCATTACATAGGCTATAATATATAAGGAAACTAGCAGAGATTGGAAAAAGCTCACTATATTGATGAGGAAAACCAATACATATAAAAGTGGTATATAAACAAATAATACAAGAACCTATATACGCATAAGAGATTTGTAATATGATGGAATAAAAAAATAGAGATATATACAAGCCTATATATCTAATATGTCCCTTGACTGAAAGCACTCCAATCTTAGACCGAAGTAAAAGAAAAGATTATTTTACCAGAGGCTTTGCTAGGATGTCTGCAAGTTGATCTTTACTAGAGACATGAGCAACACGAAGTTGACCTAAGGACACCTTGTCACATACAAAATGAAAATCAATAGTCACATATACATTCTTGAGTGAAAAATTGGTTTTGAGCATGGATAGGTGATACTACTATTCTCATAGTACATAATAGGTGGTATAGACATAGGAACATGCATCTGAGTTCAGAGAGAATGAACCCAAGTAAGTTCCGATGTGGTACCTATTGAATAATGGCTCAAATGTTTTTGTTCAACATTTGTAACTCAAAAAACTATCAAAGATTACAACTTGGCTTGTAGTCAACAACAACAACTCAAGCAAAGTTCAAATTTATATCTTAATCGGTGCAATAAAAATTGAATTTGTAAACTATAAAATTAATAAGGTGAGCAAGAGAAGGTAGAGGCTCTATATGTAAACCTCTTTATAAACCTCTTTCTAAAATAATACTGGTTGCCTCTCGTGGACGTAGGCAAGTTGCCAAACCACACAAATTATGTGTGTTTTCTATTATTTATGCTTTGTCTTTCAATTTTGAAATTTGGCACAACAAACTAATATCAGAGCTAAGGTTTTACTTGAAACAGTGCAATTTTTTAGTAGTTGTTCTAGAAATTGAAAGTGTTTCAAATTGAGTTTTGAGTATACCAGGTGAAAGAGCATGTTCGGGTGAAGAAAACTCTATAAAGTAAAGTCAAACGTGTTGCTGAAATTTTCCAAAAAAAAGAAAGAATTTTTTTTTGCGTGTCCTGAGGAAGAAGATGAGTCAAGTCGAGCAGTTAAGCCACATCGAGCCGATTAGCCGTTCTAAGCTGAGCAGAGTCATTTCTACTAGAATATTCCTGAAATATTCTCATAGTTATATTTTATCCATGTTTAGTCTGTTTTTTACAAAATCAAGCCCATTTTCTGATAATTGAATCATTTCATATTCAACCGTGGTATTTTCAATGGCTAAAAATAAGAAGACTAAGTTGTCCCAGTCCAAAAACTTCAGTGAATCATTTGCAAATGGTACTGTTGATAAAATTATGTTGTTAAATGTGGAAAAATTTAATGGCATAGATAACTTTGGCATGTGGCACTGTGAAGTTTTCGACATGCTATTTTGAGAAGGATCACATATTACCTTGGAAGCTAAATCCAATGATATGTCTAATAAAGATTGAGACTACATAAACCATCGGGCTTGTAGTACAATTTAACTGTGCTTAGTCAAAGATCAAAAGTATTTTATCATGAAGAAGACCATAACAGCAAGTTTCTGAAAATGTTGGAGGACAAGTACATGACAAAAAGCATAGAGAACGACTCTACCTAAAGAAGAAACTTTTTCATTTCCAGTATGAGAAAGGTATTTCTATAATTGAGCATCTTGATAATTTCAATAAAATTCTTCTTGATTTATAGAATTTAGAAGTTGAAATTCTAGAGGAAGACAAAGATCTATTGTTATTAAATTCTTTACCAGAGAGCTATGAGTATTTAATCACCACTCCGCTATATGAAAAAGATGAGATTAAATTCATAGATGTTTCTAATGCTTTAATAAATAATGAGTAATAGAAGAAGGATAAAATTGATCATAGAAAAATAACACCAAAATCTCTGACTTTAGTAAGAGGGAGGACAACCAACCAAAAATCTAAAGGATATGGAGGGCTGAACAGAGCCCATTGAAAGTTGAAAGGAGTATCATCAAGAAGAAATCTTGCAAAGAATGAATGTGTCTGTTGTCATTAGAAAGGACACTGGAAAGAGGATTGTCCAAATAAGGACAAAACATATGTAAAAGTTACATGAAAAATACATGAAGAGGAATTAACTATTATGATTTCATTATCAGACAACCCTTCTGAAAAATGAATTTTCAATTCCGAATGTTCATACCATATATGTCCAAACAGGCAATGGTTCTCAAGCTTTCAAAAGCTTGATGGTGGAGTTATGCTTATGGGCAACGATAATACTTGCTAGATAAAAGATATTAGAACAGTTCGTTTGAAGATGCATGACGGTGCAATTAGACGACTCAATCATGTTAGATATGTTTTAGATTTGAAAAAGAATCTCATATTTCTAGAAATAGTCATAAGGGTTGTACGAGGTGTATTTCTGACAATGAATGGTACTCTAGGTAAAAATCTATATTTCTAAATGGGCAAATAATCACAAGAAGTGCAGCTATCTCCAGTAGCTTTGAAGACAATGGATCTAAATTTCTGTAAGCATTGTGTCTTGGGTAAACAAATGAGAGTCAAATTTGGCACTACTACTCATCGTACCAAGGCAACACTGGATTATGTTCACATTGATGTATGGGGGCCTTCCACAAGTGCATTGGAAGTAAATGTTACTTCGTAACTTTTATTAATAATTTCTTCATATTTGTTTGGGTTATACTATGAAGCACAAAGATGAAGTTTTGAATATCTTATTTAATGGAAGAAGATGATTTAAATCCAGGTTGGTAGAAAGCTCAAGTGTAATAACCAAGTTATTACTTTTGAAACCGTCGATTTCCGGACACGTTTTTTGTTTTTTCACAGTTTTGTATTTTTCACCGAAACAAGCAGCTTTTGAATTCTCTGGGTGTTTTGTGAGAGCCGAGAGTACCCTGTGAGGAGTTGAGAAACTTTTTCTACCCATTTTATCCTTGGTCAAAGTTTGACCAAGTAGGATTACTATTTATTAATTTATTATTATTTTATTAAATATCTAAAAATTTAATTCTTTTAGTATTATTTTAAGTTGCAATTGGGGATATTTTTAAAGTAATGGCTGGGCACTTCCTTTTCAATTGGCCTTCTTCTTTATTAATTTCAATTGCCATTTTCGTTCTAGAGAGAGAAACACTAAATTCTAGAGAGAGAAAGTGTGAAATTTAAGGAATTTTCCAACAAAACTTTAAGGTTTTGTACTGGCCATCAAGGGGAGTTCATTGATATAGTTTATAGTGGTTTTCAAAGCTTGGAAGTGGTGATTTCTTGCTTGGAAGAGGGGTAGGCAACTATTCATCTTTGATTTTTCATATAAATGTGTAGCTTTATGTGATAAATTGATGAAATATATTTGATTATTAATTTATATATATTTTCAATTACCTTATTTGTAGTTGATTTAAATTATTTATTTATACACTTGTTTGTATAGGTATAAATATAGTTATATTTTACAAAAATACATGTATTTTATGTATATATTTATTAAATATGCATATGTGTATTTTGTATAAATGCATGTGTATAAATAATTATCTATGTATTAAAATAAGTATTAATTTATTCTTCATACTCATAAGTATTTTCATACATGGATGTATGTATATATAATTATGTGTATGTATAAGTTATATTTGTGTACATGTATATGTATATAAAATATGTGTATACATATATGTGTGTGTGTATATGTATTTGTGTATATATATGTGTATATGAATGTGAATTTATTTTTATATATGTGTCTATATATATATATGCATGCATTAGGGTGTGTATATATATATATATATATATAGGTGTATATAGATTTATGATTGTGTATATGTATATGTATATGTGTGCGAAATATATATGTGCATACATGAGTATGAATCTATATATTTGTATGTACATATGTGTATGCGAATATTTATTTATATGTATTTATATATGTGTGCATAGGGTAATTATATATGTATTCATAATTGTGTTTATAAATATGTATATGGATGGATATATATGTATATATGTATTGAGGTTATTGTATATATGTATCTGCTGGAAAGTTATTATGTACTGTTATATAACCGAGGGTAGGATGGTAATTAGCCATCTACCTATTGAAGGGTATTTTGGTAATTTTTTATGTACTCAAGGGTTATCTTAGTAATTATCGAGGTGACTAGTGGCATCTCGATAGTTACATCATGGTGTTTGACGATATAAAATCGTTGGTTTGAGCAGGGGCATTTCGGTAATTACTGTTGTCGGATAGGATGGTATGGTAATTATGCGTGTACTTACGTTGCTTGGTTGTGACTATGCATTGTGGTATGAGCATTCATTTGTATAGAGTAATTCAAGAGGTTTTGCTATTTTATACGAAATGATGGATTTTTTCCTGAGGGTTTACGTCTTTAAAAGTGGTTGCATCAGCGTGGGTGTATGATTTTAAACTTTATTTGTAATAGTTCTATGAATCACTAATCACCACTGTGGATGGGTTGCTCTGGAATGGTGATTCATCCGCAAACCAACAAAAGGCGTGGTGTTTCGTGTGGTAGCATGAAACGCAGAGAGGGAGTAAGATATTTGGTTTATAAAAGAAAAAGGAAAAAATAATGATTTTATGTGTACGTTAATACACTACATGGCATTACATTGATATGTGCATTGGGGTTGCCTATTGAGTGATTTATCACTCATCGTTATTTGCTATCGTGTGTGGTAGGTAAATCCAAGACTCAGCAGTAGGGGATTGGTGGCGATGCAGATCTGGGGAGACATTGCATAGTAAAGTGTTCTTCCGTATTTTCTTTTTTTTTTATATATATTTTGGGTAAGGATACTCTGTGTTTAATTAAATACTTTTCTTTACATTGTGGGTGTATACTTTACCTATTTTAAAGTATTATTATTTTATGGTGTGGTTTGCAAAACGGTCCCAAAGAGTAAAAAAAGGTTTTAATACTATCGTGACATTGTCTAAAATAGTTTTTAAATATAAATCAAGTTTGTGTTTGAAAGGAAAAAAGAAAATATTTTTTTTTACGTCGTAATTATACTTTGTTCGGGAACATATGTTCGGGTAAGGGGGTGTTACATCAAGCGACTCATATAAGATAATGATGGAGAATATAAATAAGATCTATTCCGAAAAGTTCATCAGAATGAAGAAATAATTAGACACTTCACAATTTCCAGCACATAACAACAAAATGGTGTAGCAAAACGGATGAATCAAACCCTATTTGATAAAGTTCGAATTATGTTATCTCAATCAGGTTTGAGCAAAGTATTTTGGGCAGAGGTTTTGATGTATGCCTCCTATATTATCAACAAACTTCCTTCTATTACAATTAATAGAAAAATTTCTATAGAAGTATGGTTTGGACAACTTACTTCAGATTATGATTGTTTGTATATTTTTGGATGCTTAATATATTATTATGTTATAGAAACAAAACTGGATCCTAGAGCCAAAAAAGCTATTTTTATGGGCTTTAGTGAAGGAGTTAAGGCATTCTGACTATGAAACCCCGAGTCAAAGAAGATCATTGTAAGCTGAAACATTACCTTTGATGAATTTGACATGTTGAAACAGAATACTCTAGAGAAAGATAATGAGAGTCCAAAGTCTACACTAGGTGGAGTTTGAAAGTCTTGAAATTCTAAAAGAACTTATTTAAACTATTGATCATCCTAAATATGAATTTGATGATCAGATGAAATCTCGAGTGAGGTGGAGGTTTCTACACTAGTACCTATAACTAATCAGTAGCCAGAGTCTATTGCCACTCATAGATCACAAAGGAACATTTGAAAACCTGTACGCTACTCAGACATGGTGGCATGAACTCTTCAAGTAATCAATGACGATGTCCCAAATACTTACAAAGAAACTATGTATAATCCTTATAGTGTCAAATGGAAAAAGGTGATGGATGGAGAAATAAGATCACTTCATTAGAATAAGACTTGGAAGTTGGTTCCACTTCCAAATGATAAGAAAGTTATTGGGTGCAAAGAAGTCTATGCCAAGAAGGAATGAGTTTCTGGCAAAGATAAGATCAAATACAAAGTCAAACTTATAGTGAAAGGTTACGATCGAAGGGAAGGATTAAATTACAATGAGGTATTCTCTCTTGTTGTGAAATATGTATATCTTTGAATATTATTGTCTTTGGTAACATAATTTAATCTAGAGTTACTCTAACTCAATGTGAAAACTAGATTCCTCCATGGAACTTCAGATGAGAAAATGTATATGTCTCAGCTAGATGAGTTGAAATTTCTCGGACATGAGAATTGGGCTTGCAAGTTGAGTAAGTCACTGTATGGTTTAAAGTAGCCACCTAGACAGTGGTATAAGAGGTTTGGCAGCTTTATGGTAAATCAGAGGTATCACTGCGTCTACTTTCATAAACTTCAAGATGGTGCTTTTATTTATTTGCTCCTATATGTGAATGACATATTGATATCATCTAAATACAAGAAATAGATCATTAAACTGAAGGTTCAGTTAAACTCAAAGTTCGAGATGAAGGATCTTGAAGAATCCAAGAATATATTTGGAATGAAAATTAAACGAGAGAGTCAAAGTTACAATCAATTTGACTCAAACTCAGTATTTGAAGAAAGTACTTCAAAGGTTTGGAATTTATGACAAGACTAAATTTGTAAATACATTGTTGGCTCCACACTTCAAACTGAGTACATTAATATCACCAAGTATAGAATGTGAGAAGGAGAAATGAAGCATATTCCATATGCAAATGCAGTTGGTGCTTTAATGTATACAATGGTATGTACTAGACTCGATATTTGACACGCTGTAAGTATGATAAGCTGTTATATACATTTAGGGTATTATGGATGTTAGTTTGAAGTTGAGAGAGATAAGAATATTGATAGACATTTAGAAAGATTGCACTAAGAAAGATGACATACGCTATGGTGGAAGTTCTATCATCTTTATTCCCTACCCAGTTCACATCGGAGAAGGCATGTAATGTCAAATTTGATTATCGTCGAAGAAAGAGACTAAGAGAAGTTGTGCCTTTAAGATATTGTAATACTTTCTTGACTGCTACCCAGTGAACATCAGTAGGACAGTGCATGAATTTAAATAACTTATTTACCGTAAAAACAACATATGGGCATGTGAGAGAAAGATATTGCATGTTATGAGCTATTTGTCTATAGTCATTCGCATTAGAAAGTGAGAGTCCATCAAGGATTGAAAGTGATGAGGCAGCAAACATGGGCATGGAGTAATCTTTGGCACCAAGCATGTGAATGCAATCAAGTAAGTCCATGATATATTTCTTTTGTGAGAAAAATAGACCATTCGGCTATAAGATCAACTTTACACCAAAAATGTAATTCAAATTACCCAAATCCTTGAGGGATAAGCATTTAGACATAGAGACAAACAACTTGTTCATTAGTTAAGAATTATTTTAAGTGAAAATAATGTTGTCGACTTTAACAAGTAAATATTGAAATATGCCACCATGATTATATATAAACAAGGATGTATTAGAATATGAATTGGTGAAGCTAAAACCAAGTAGAAATTCCTTTAACTTAATGTACCAAGACTGTGTGGCTTGTTTCAAACCATAAATAGCCTTCCTTAGCTTACAAACATGAGATGAACATACAAAATCAACAAAACCTGGTGGTTGTCATGTAAACCTCCTCTTGAAGGTGGCCATGAGGAAAGGCATTATCAATATTGATTTGACGAATCGACCAACTGTGAGACATAAAGCAAGATTCGTATTATAGCTGGTTTGACAACCACATTGGAGATCTAAAAATAATCAACACCAGGACATTGGTTCAACCTTTTTGCCACCAACCGTGCTTTGTATTGACTAATTGATCAATTAAGATTGTGCTTGATGCAAAACACCATTTGTAACCAACCACGTTTTGAGATGGATTAGGAGGAACCAATTCCCACGTTCCAATATTTATCAGGTGGGAACACTTTTTTATGCGAACCAATTGCTTCTGTTTGGGACCTACAAACGGGTGAGCAATTTACCAAGAACTCACTTTGAAGTGGAATACAAATATGGGCATCACATGGAGTGAGAGAGGAAGAAGAATTTGGACTGAGAGGCGAAGTTTTAGTAGGTGAGGCCGTGTTGGAGTTATCATGTAAGATAAGACTGAAAGGAGAGTGGATAGGTGTGGACTTTGGGGAAAAGTGACACGGTGTTGGAGAAATTTGAGTTTCAGTATGCATGAGACTTGTAATTGCCATTGGGTTGTCCTTATTGGAGGTTGAGAGTGCATAGGAATTTGATAATATCATAGATTTAAATGGAAAAATTGATTCCAAAAGATGACATGGTGAGAGTGGAAAAATTTGTCAAGATAAGTATTATAACATCTATAACCACTCTATGAGAATAAATACCCAAGAAGAACATAAGGCCAAGATAGAGAGTCTAGTTTGTTTTTATTGTATGGTTTTAATCATGGGTAAGACAGACACCTAAAGATTCTTAGATGACCCAAATTAGGAGACTTATTAAATAATTTTTCAAAAGGTTATTTTCCCTCAAAGGTTGGAGTAGGCAACTTGTTGATAAAAAAATTGCAATACTAAAAGCAAAGCTCCAAAATTTCTAGGGAAGACCATATTGAGATAACAAGCTTAAATCGATTTCTTTAATGTATCTATATCATCGTTTGGTATATCTACTTTGCTCAAGCGTATGTAAAGTAGTTATAAAATGTGAGATTCTATTATTTTGAAAAAAAAAATGTTTTGAGTTTAATAAATTTTCACCCATTGTCTGAGTGAAAAGGGATTATTTGAGATTGAAATTTTTTCCACATTGTTTTAAATCGAATAAAAGTAGTGTAAATAGTTGATTTATTTCGAATAGAAAAGAACCAACTATATTTGGTAAAGTAAATATAATATATTGGTGAAAACCATCATGAGATTGAAACATAATTGGGACTCCCAAACATCATTATAAATTAATTGAAGTGTTCTAAAACTAGGCAAGGACGATGAACCAAATGACAATTTATGAGATTAATTACACTTGCAGGAATTGCAATTAAATATCTTGAGATTATAAAAGTAGGCAAAGAATGAGAAGAAATTATTTGACATAGGATGCGATCAGATGGATGACCTAAATGAAGATGCTAGTCAACAAGGGTGTCTTTGGTGCTAGTAAAAGCATAAATTGGCTGTGTGGAAGAAGAGGAAGGAGATGGACATTCATAAGTTCCCCTTTTAACTGGTCCATGAAGAAGAATTACCTTCATTCGTAACTCCTTCGTAATAAAACAATCATGAAAGAATTCAACTGATGTATTATTAGTATTACAAAATTTTGAAACCGATAAAAGATTTCGTTATGTACTAGGTACACATAAAACATTAGATAATAAGGACTTTGAAGGTGAGGGCAAGTGTGTAGAACCTATATGCATGATGTTAACATTGCGACCATAGCCAACAATAATTTCATTAGTACCATCATATTCAGAGTGATATGTTAAATTTTGTAGATCTATAGCCACATGATGGGATGCACTAGAGTCACCAAGTCAAAGTGAGGTGGGAGATGATGATGCAGTAATGTTTGCTGAGGTGTTTCTCAAGAAGTATGCATGAGGAGGAGACATGTATTGCATAGGATGAGGTCCACGTTATTGTCCAAACATGTTAGAGGGAGGAGTAAAAGTCTACTATTGGAGTAGTAAGGAACATCAGTGAGCAGAATGACCATGTTGACTACATAATTAGCACTTTCCTTCATAGTTTTTTGATCGACAGGAAGAGGAAGTCGAGGAACTAGATGATATGGAACTTTGATGACGATTTGGAATTGAAATTCTAAGTAGGAGTGGTGCTAAAGAAATATTTATTTGCCACATGAGCAGTGATGATGGACTCTTCTAAGCGAGATTTATAACAATGTAAGAAGGCTTCATGCTCAATAAGTTTTTCATATAGCTCTTCAAAAGAGATGGGTGTATCTCTGGTGCATACGGTAGCAAAAATGTCCTTTAGATCACTGGATAATCCATTAATAATATAGAGGGTGACCTGATCATCATCGAAAGGGGTGTTGATTAAGGCAAGTTCATCAGCAGCACCTTTCACATCATTGAGGTACTCCATTACCGATCGAGTTCCTTGAGGACGAATAAGTTGTTCACGTAATTGAAGCATACCAAAATAAAGACGGCTTTGCATATGTGGTGGAAAGCTTGGTCTAAGCCACTAGAGACATTTTCAAACCAGAAAGAAGATGAGAAATTTCTTTAAACAGAGAGACAAGGGTGGCACTTAAAATCAGTTTATCCTGATGAACCCAAAACACAACATCAGAATTTACAACTATGATGGTAAAAGTTTCAAAAGTGATGATAGTAGGAGGATAAGTTAGAGTGCCATTAACATAACTATATCCAAGGAATAAGGCATCAAATTGTGCATTCCAAGAGAAAGAATTGGTAGGTGTAAGTTTGATTGGAGCTTGAGAGGCAATATTCATAGAAATAAAAGATTTGTGAGAAAGGGAAGGTTCATATGAGACTAGAATAGAGGCTGCATAAGATGGAGTGGATAAAGAAGAAGTAGCCATTGGAATTAAGGAAGTGTAAAAAAAGCTCATGACAGACTATTGTTATGATACCATATAAGGAAAGTAGCAGAAATTGGAAAAAGCTCACTATTGATGAGAAAAACCAATAAACATAAAAGTGGTATATAAATAGATAAATACAAGAACCTCATACGTAAGAGATTCCTAATATGATTGAGTAAGAATAGAGATATATACAACTTAAAGATATATACAACTATATATTTCTAATATAATCATATATATATATATATATATATATATATTTACAAATGATATCATGGGTTACGTAGCTTATATATGCTGACCTACAGTCACATATCATTTTATTAGGTATGGGTAAAAATATAAATGCATAATATGCATTGCCTTTTTATTATTCTTTTCACTGAGCCCCATGTGAATTGACCAATTTTACTCATACTATATAATGCAACATATATGAGCTATATAGCTCAGGATATCATATATATATTGCATTGTTAGAAAAAAAAAATTAAGACTTTTATGTGTCAATGTGCTAAAATTTTACCAATTACACTTTACTTCAAACTTTGTATTTTGCACACTAAACCTCCTCAACTCTAATATTAATTGAACATATGAGTCTAACACTAACATTGTAAAGCTTAACTGTTTAGTAGAAGGAAATTCAGGAACTTTCCAGTTTTTTTTATTAATTTTCAAAATATTTTATTATTTAAATTTATTTACTATGTCTTTAGGGTTTTATTATGTTTACTATAAGTAGAAGGTTATAAGAAATGTAAAAGAAGGCTTTGTTTGATTATCTACTAAAATAATTTGAGTTTTGTCAATTTTCTATCAAATCTACGGTATTTTGCAAAATTATTGAGTTCTAATTTCTTAAAATGTATGTGCGCATATCAAAAGATCTAGGTTGTCATTTTTGTTTTTCAGTTGCTTGTCTTTCACCGGTTCTATGCTATATCATATATATATATATATATATATCATAGTTAGTAAATCACGGTAAATGTATAGTACATATTAATAAGCACATGTTAAATTTGGCTTAATTTGTTTAAAAAATACATTGTAAAAATACAAAAATTTGCTAATTTATGAATTTAATGCATAGTGTATAATACAATAAGATATATATATATATATATGTATATATATTTATCAAACCTATCTATAATTAGTTAATTATAAGTGCTTTTACTGAAAAATGGGGTTAAAACATTACTCCTACTTTGAAAGGTATTTTAAAAACTTGGAGAACCTAAAAATGATAAGATCAAAACCTTGGGGCACCTGTTGTACCGACCAAAGATATTCCTACACTCAAGTCAATAATTAGATCTTAAAAATAAGATAGTAGAGTTTTTATAAAGCTAGATGGTCACTCACCTAAGTTAGGTGTCTTTGGGGGTATTTATAGGAGAGAGTGAGGTATTCTTATACCTCACGTTCCATTAACTCATTGTTCATAACTACTAAATAAGGTGGGAGTGTGGGTCCGTTAGTCTTCATGCAAGTAAGTGAGAGGAGTACCCCACGGGATATGGGAACTAATTTCTCCACGGCATCCTTAAATCCAACATAGTGGATGAGTGTGCTGGCTTTCATAAGGTCACCAATTCTAGGTTCTATGTCTAGGTACTGTACTTGATTCTGTATTTGAATATGAGGATCCAACTTCTATTAGTTTTGGACACTAGTTGGGTTTAATAATTGGACTTTTATAAATGAGCTTAAGTTAAAAGCTCTATAACATTTGCCCCGGGCTATATAATTTTATTTTTGAGTTATATAACTAAAATAAGAAAGACTTGAATTTTTGTAGGATGTAAACTCTATAAAAACCCTAATATAAAGATCATCTCCCACTTCATTATAATATAATATCATTTTTCTAAATCACAAAGGGTTTTCAAACTCCAGTCTAGAAGATTTAGAGAAGAAAAAGTACAAATAATTATTTCTCCTTTTTTTTTTAGCTTTCAATGTTGCATGTATTCTAGCAAAATATTTAGATTAGAAAAGACTGTTAAAGATGTAGAACATATGTATTTTTAGAACTAAACATTTATGTTCCAACAGTGTGAAATTTTCATAAATGCGTATGATAAAGGGACTGAAAACTCTAGGGTTGCGTGCACCCAGTGCACCACGCCCAAGAAGGGGCACCGAGGGGCTGCACGCCCTAGTGCAACTCAACAATGAGCCTAGGGGACATGGCACTTACCATGCGTCCAAGGGGGCAGGGCACTTGTTGCACACACTAAAGGAAAAAAAAAATAAAGATTCTATGACGACCTAAGTGGGTGGGTGCGGGAGGCACTGGCAGCTACCTAGTATCCAATCTCTTATCGCCTGAGTCCTTAAGGAAAGAAGGTTTCTTAATAATAACTGAGGCCTTTTCAGATTGTTTGGCTAAAGGGTTCATAGGAACTCCAAAGTTAAGCGTACTCTAGTGGGAGCAATCCCAAGATGGGTGACCCCCTTAGAAAGTCTGACAAAACCCTATACCGTTGGTCGTGTGGTGGTTAAATTGGGGACAATATTGGTTGGAAAGAGACCAGGGTGTCCAGTGGGGGGTGCTAGACTAAGAGCCCAATTGTGGGGTGTTATAGGTGGTATCAGAGCCTATACTCAACCAGAAGTATGTCAACCAGACATCGGACCCTTAAGGAGCGTAGATTGTGACGACCTAAGTGGGCGGGTACGGGAGGCACTATTACTTACTTGGTGTCTAATCTCTTATCGTCCGAGTCCTTAAGGAAATAAGGTTCCCTAATAACAACCGAGACTTTTTCAGAGCGTTTGGCTAAGGGGTTCGTAAGAACTCCAAAGTTAAGCGTACTTTAGTGGGAGCAATTTCAGGATGAGTAAACCCCTCGAAAGTTTGATAAAACCCCATATTGTTGGTCGTGCCATAGTTAAATTAGGACAATATCGATTGGAAAGGGACTAGGGAACTTAGTGGAGGGCACTAGACTGGGGAGCCCAGTAGAGGGTGTTACAATTTCAATTAAAATCGAATAAGTTAAAGTTTCATTAGGCTTTAGCCATGCCTTAATGCTGAGGCTCACGCCCACTTTGAGCTCTAAAGCCTGGCACTAGGGTTGTGCCCCATGTGCAATGATTTTTTATGCCGGGTTTATTTACTTATGTTGTTTGGATGATTTGGGAATGTGTCATTTTCCTTTTAGTTCCTTTTAGTTATACTAGTATTCCTCCCTTTGCAGGCATATATGACAGGTCATTCAGCAATAGATACATCTATGAGTATGGAGGTAGTGATGCTGAGTATTCAGATGATACCAGTATTGGCGAGTTCACATAGGATGTAAATAGTGAGGATGGTTCCACCCAAAACATAATGGGTGATCCTCAAGGTATTAAGAGCTTTGCCATTACAAATATTAAGTCCTCTATCAAGATTACAGAGTGACTTAGGATATGTTTACTTCTCTTTGATATGGACCCCCATGTTGTCTTCTGAGTGCCTAAGAAAGATGACGAACCCAGCAGACCAAAGGTTGGGGAAACAGTCTTTCATACTGCTTTCTTTAAATATGGATTGTGTTTTCCACTTCTTTCCATTTTTGAGATGCTTCACAAGTATGGACTAGTGTCTGAGCAGCTAACCCCTAATTTATGGAGATCCCTAGTATTCTATTACATTTTATAGAAGGAGTTAGGGATGACCTTGACAGTCAAGGAGTTCATATACATATACCACTTGAACAAAAATCCTAAGAGGGGTAGATTTAAGATCAGTGGTTGGAACTCGGTCTCCTCAAGGAAGGGAAAATTCCAACAAGGTTAAAGAGAGGAAAAGTAAATTTTTTATAATAAGGAACTAAGAAGCGCTTACTGATAAGCCTTATTCATTTTCAGTCCCTACACATTATAAGACTTTAGGTCTTTACATGCATTTTAACTAACCTCCCTATCCCATAGGTAACTTGCATTTTAAGCAGGTAAGCTTAAGGTTACACAACCACATTGAATTTACCAAGAACCAACTAGTTGGCGATAGGAGCTATAAAATCCTATTGGAGAAAGTTGCCCCAAACTTCTCTCGTAAGGCCTTGTTTGGTGAAGGTTAGTAGACTTTATTTTCTTCTTTAATTCAAGCTTTTATACTGGCATGCTAAACTAACTATTTTAACTTGTACAAGAAATTCAACTCAGGCCACTATGACTATGGAAGGAATAAAGAAGAAGTTAGGCGAGATGAAAAGAGTAGGGCAGAAGCGAAAAGGAGAAACGGTGGATAAGAAGGTTTAAGAGCAAAAGAAGCAAGTCCTCAAAACTGTCCTTACCTCCTCTGACTCCATCTTTCAACCCTACATGGTCATTTGGTACATTTAGGCCACCTATTTCAGGTTCTTTCCCTACTTAGCTACCAAACTCTTTAGCTGGTTTAGCTTCCTCCATTAGGTTGCCTTTAAGTTCTTCCTTCGGGTCACCTGCTCAGTTGCCAGGCTCTGATTCACCTACCCTTCCCGATCGGCTGCCTTCTCTAGATATTCTTATTGTTCAAACCTTTAAGGGTTCCTCTTCTTCTATCTTTGTGTCTGATCCTCTTGAGCTGTCATATTTTGTCAGGTGTTGAAGAAAATACTTTCTCTTGCAATAATTAATGATATGGAAGTGATTCCTTCTAATGTACAAGCTTCATTGCTGACTACTTTGGGGGAGAAGGTAAGACCAATTAGCTTTGTGTATTTTTTATTTTATTTAATTATTTTTAACCTTTGTCTTTTTTTTTAGATGGGATATATGGCGTAAAGGCAACAAGCTATCATGGCTTAGCTGCTTTCAAAGGTCACTGACTTGAGGTGAGGAAGGATGGATTAGAAGGATAGATATTGAAGGCAAGCTTAAGGAAGATACTATTCAAAAGTTGTAGGATAGCCTATCTAGGTTTGAAGTGAGGATTAAGGTATTGGAAGCTAATGTGATAGAGTCAAAATAGGTGAACAAAAAGGCCAAGGAATTAGATGACACTATTGTATAGCTAGAGAAGAAGAGTACCAAAGCCATTTAAGAGCTTGAGTGTTTGAAATCTTAGGCTGATGGACTGTTGAGACTGAGATTGTGTAGCAGTTAAATGTATGCCTTAGTCCAATTGAGCACAAGTATCCTGATCTTGACCTATCATGGGTGTATAAGGTTGACACAATGAAGGCTGATGCATGAGATACTTCTACGGGAGGTACTGGTGGCACAGAGGATGCCGTTGTAGGAGACAATACAATTAAGTAGTGATTTTTATAGCTTTTTAAAACTTCATTTGTTGTATTTTAGACTTTATCAAACTCTATAGTAGTTACTTTGGATAGAGCTTTTTGGACTCCATTTATTATGTTACATAGTTTATTAAACTCTATGTTTTTGCTTTGAGATTTGTGATCTGCTTTTATATTTGCTTGCTTTATATTGTTACAAATTATTCCCCAATGTTATGGTGTATGTTGCCCCCAGGTTGCTTTTCCACATTATGTGGATAAAGAACTATGTTATTGAAGCAAAATATCTTTTCATTAATCTAAAAATCTAGAAGTATAATGCTTGTGAGTGTAACATCTTACTATAAAAGTAGAGTACTCACTTTTAGAAAAATAGAAGATACAATGCACTCGTCGTAGATTATTTACATATAGTAGGTGCGAGCTTCATTGCTAGTATTTGCGTAAGTGTTCTATGTTCCACAGGTGGGGCAATGATCTTCCATTTATGTCTTCTAGTTGATAGGTTCCTGAATGAAGGATCCTGGTCACCTTGTAGGGTCCTTCCAAATTAGGGCTCTGGATCCAGCTCCAGCTTCCTTTGTGTTTATCATTACTTTTGTAAGACCAAGTCACCGATTTGCAATGTTATACTTTGGAGCTGTAGTATTTAGCCACTTTTTGTCAGTATGCAGCAACTCTTACTTTCGCATTGTTTCATAGTTCTTCGATTAGATTTAGACTTATTTTAAGGTTTTCATTGTTTTATTCTGGCTCAAAGTGGGTCTTTTTATAATTTGGCATTCCCACCTCAATAGGTATCATTGCCTCTGTCCTATATGCCAAGGAGAATGGGGTTTTCCCTTGTTGAAGTTCTTGTAGTCGTTCTATATGCCTAGAGTACATTAGAAAGCTCTTCTACTCAGGCTTCATTCATCTTCTCTAGCTTCACCTTGAGATTATCCTTAATGATCTTATTTATTACTTCCATCTATCCATTAGCATGTGGATATGCTAGTAAGAAAAATGTGTTTCTAATTCTGAGAGTTGAACAAAAAGCTCGGAACTTTGCGCTATCAAAATGTCTACCATTATCTATTACCAATTTGTGGGGCATGCCAAACCTGCAAATAATAGATCTCCATATGAAGTTGGTGGTTTTATACTTCATGATGGTTGCCAGTTAATCAACTGCTACAATAGCAAATTTGAGCCTTCCTTTCTTGACTAGTAGTGGCCTTATGATATCGACCTATTATTGAGTAAAGGGCCATGAGCTTCTTACAGTAGTGAGCTTCACTAAGGGTTGGTTTGGGATGAGGAGAAATGTTGGAATTTGTCACATTTTCTAACAAACTAGATGGCATCGTTATGCATAGTTGGCCAATAATACCCTTATCTGATCATTTTGTGTGCCAGCGCCCTTCCACCAGAATGGTTACCACAGATACCTTCATGAATATCCTTCATTACGTAATCTGCTTCTTCATTGGTAAGGCAACTTAAATAGGATGCATTGAACCCTTTCTTGTACAGTACACAATTCAGTAAGGTGTGCATTTTTTATTTGCAAGTTTCTCTCTTTGCTTCCAATTTATCCTTTGGGAGCTCCCTCTCTTATGGGTATCTTATAATTGGACTCATCCATGAGTCAGCAGTGTTGACAGGATATGTTCTCTTTCCTTTTGTTAGGGTGCTTGGCTGAGGCAGAAACTCCACTATAATGGTTCTACATAAACTAGTTCCTAGTGCAGAAGCTAAGCGGGCCAAGGAAATTGTATTGGTATTTACAGACCTTGGGACTTGTGTAATATAGTATTCTTTAAAATTCTCCAGGATCTACCTAACTTTGGTTAAATAAGTTGTCATCCTCTCCTCTTTAGTTTGACATATAGAGGTTACCTAATTCACAATTAACTATGAATCACTGCAAATGACCAACTTTCACACTCCCAGTGTTGTTTCCAGTTTTAGCCCTGTTAGCAAGGTTTTATACTTAGCTTCGTTGTTAAAAGCTAAAAGGCCAAAATGAAGAACATACTCAGTTCTGGCTTGTTGTAGTGTAGTGAGAACTAGTTTTGCTACACTTTCATAGGTATTAGAATACTCATTGACATATAGAATCTCAATTTTAATAGAAGGAAAGGGATCTAAATTAGTGTCAAGGCAAAGGACAATTTCCATACCTGTAAAGTCGGTAACAAAATCTGCCAATGTTTATTTTTTTATAGTAATCCTAGGCCTGTATTTGATGTTGACCTCCTTAGTCTCAATCTTCCACTTTATGAGTCTTCTAGACAAGTCTGGTTTACTGAGTACTTGTATCAATATTTGATTTGTAGGAACCACTGTTGCATGTGCTTGAAAATAAGGTCTCAGTTTCCAGTAAGAAACTACTAGGACCAGCGTTAACTTCTTGATATTTGGGTATCGAGTTTCAGCACCCATCATGGCATGGCTGACATAGAAGTGTGGTACTCCATTCCATCTTCTTCTCTTACCACTGCGGAAATGCTAGATACAAGATTAGTTCTTCACCGATAAGGGCCTTAGAAAGAATAGGGGGTGAGTTAAGGTAGTCCTTGAGCTACTAAAATGCCAACTCATACTCTTCAATCCACTAAAACTGTTTCCTTCCGTGCGCCTTGAAAAAAGGAAGACACTTGTATGTTGTCCTTGAAACGAATTTGTTGAGTGCTGCATTTCTTCCAGTGAGTTTTTGCACATCCTTTATGCTTCGAGGGGCGTTCATCTCCATAATAGCTTTAATTTCATCTAGGTTAGCCTCTATTCCTCTCTAGTTAAACATAAAGTCGAGGAAATTTCTAAAGGCTACTCTAAATGCTTATTTCTTAAGGTTGAGCTTCATATAGTATTTTCATAATTGTTTGAAAATTTCCTCCATATCAGGTATGTGATTCACTGCTGCTTTATTCTTTATGAACATGTAATCTACATAGAATTTCATTATCTTCCCAACTTGATCTGCAAACATCCTATTTGCCAGATGCTAGTATGTTGCTCATATATTTTTTAATCTAAAAAGCATCACAGTATAACAATATAGCCCCCTGTTAGTAACAAAGGTTGTTTTTGGCTGATTTGGTTCAAGCATTCAAATCTGGTTGTAACCAGCACATGCATCCATGAAACTTAGTAGCTTATAACCCTCAATGGAATCAACTAGCTGATCAATCTGTGGTAAAGAAAAATAATCTTTAAGACATACTTTATTGAGGTATGTAAAAAATATAGACTCTCCAATCTTAATTCGCCTTCTTTACAAGTACTGCATTCACCAACCATTTCGAGTAGTTTAATGGTCATATGAATCCAGCCTTGAGGAGCTTCTGGACCTCCTCATCAAGTGCATCATATCTCATTTTGTTGAAGGTCCTTCTCTTTTGAAAAGCATGTTTAAAGCTTGAGTCAACATTATGCTGATGTACAATGATGTTCGGGTCAATACCTGGCATATCTTTATGACATCATGCGAAGACATTTATGTGGTCCCTTGGGAATTCGAGAAGCACAACCTTCACTTCTGGAGCACCTTGTTGTTTCAGGAGACAGAACCACCTTCTTGAGTTCTTCTACATGTTCAACTTGAGGTGCTTCTGGCTCTTGGTTTAGCTCTTGGATCTCACTCAGGGCCTTGAGCTGGGGGTTCTCTTAGACCGGCTCCATAGGCCTTGAATGAGGACCCTATGGTTGCATTTGCATCTGTGTTCTATCGTCAATTTTCATTATTTTATCTTTCCCTTTGAACGCATTAACCTAGCATTTTCTTACTTCATGCTGGTATCCTAGAACTACACTTGTTCCCTGTTGGAAATTTCATTGTCAGATGGTAGGTCGAAGTGACTGCTTTCAGACTATTTAAGAAAGGTCTCCCTATAATCTTGTAAACAGAAGGTGGTTAATAATTAAAAATTTTATCATAATTGTAGACTTGCTAGTGGAACTCCTGCAGTTACTGGGATGGTGATGCTTCCTTTTAGCATAACTCTTTCTCCAGCAAACCCAAATAGAGCGGTTGGTGTTGGATTGAGTTTCTCCTTACCAATGTCCATCTACTTGAACGTATCCCAGTAGAAAATGTCCACGAGCTCCCATTATCCACCAGAATTCATCTAACCATGCAGTTGACCAATTCATGGTCACCACCAGTGCATCATCATGTAGATGATGCACTCTTCTAGAATCTGTATTTATGAATCTTATCGAGTAGGGTTCAACCTTCACCTCTTTTGTTGGGCTCTGAGTCAGGTTCACCTCATGATACTCGAGTGGTGGATGTTGCTGCCTGTGAATGAGCTTTCAACGTCCTATTGGAGCTTTTGATATCTCCTTCAATTATTGTCTGAACTTTAGTAGGAGGCCCTCTTTCACAATTTCATTGTTCGTTTCTTAACGAGGATTTGGGGTGCTCCTCATGTCGCTGCTCCCTATATTTCTGTTATCTCGCTATGAAATTTCTCAAGAAGCTCTTATGGATAAAAGTCTCGATTTCATCTTTCCAACACAATCCTCGTCGTTGTAACCATGATCCTTGTGAAAGTGGAAGTACTTGCTCTTGTTCATATTCTCTAGTGAGTCTTGATTCTTGCTAGTCATTTTCATAAGTTATCATCCCGATCAGCATAAATACCTGCCGAGGGTACCTCCTAAGTGAACAGGGGAGGCATCCCTCGACCAAACTACTGAGACCCTCGGCAATTTGGTTAAGGAATGCCTTCATCCATCAACCAAACTATAGAGGGGCTCAGCCGTTTGACTGAGGGATGCCTTCCTTCACACACAATTAGTATCCCTTCACCAAATTGCCGAGGGATGTCTTCCCTCTACACCGATTACATTGTAATTTGGATTCCAATAACAGAAGATAACAACGAAAAACAAATAAAATAAAACCGTTCCATAAAAATGTCATTTTTATATCAAATTTCTTGATGAACAATTTCAAAAACATATGCAAAAGGACATATAAACTCATATGACATTGTAAAACTTATTGTTGCTTTGCAACTTGGTCCTTGAGCTTATGAACACTAATAATAGAAGATCAAAAAAATCACGACTTAATCTCTGAGCTCCTCAGCTTGCTGGTTCGTGCACGAAGGGAAGAAGAGCCAAAAAAAAAAAAGACTAATATGCAAATATGGCTTGCTAGTTTGTGCAAGAAATAAAGAAGAAGCGGAAAAAAAACAATGAACAAATGAACCAGGGATGGATGGATCTGATTGGGAAGAAAAGCAAAAAAAAAGTACCAACACAGACAAGAATGGATTTGGGAAGAAAAGGATGGAAAGAAAAAAAAATGACAATAATAAAAAGTGGGCCCGTCCATATTTAACGATGCCAACATTAAAAATTAATAGTCATGTAGGTCGCTCAGTTCATCACCTCTGATTATATATATATATATGTATTTATGTTTATATTGGCTATAAGGGTATAAATGTAATTTTACTTCTTTTAAAATATAATTTTGAAAAATATTTGTTGATATAAAATATATTTTTATTTATGCAAATTTTACAAGTTATATTTTTATTTAGCTGTTATTTTAAATATATGTATATGTGTTTTAAAAACAATATTTTCTATATAATTTTATTAATTTTTATACTCCAAAGGTAAAATGATAATTTTGTTAAAGCCTAAGGGTAAAATGGGAGCTTGGTGTTACTACTAAGGGTAAAATGGAAATTTAATTTTCTACTAAGGGTAAAGTTAAAATTTTATATTTTATTAAGGGTATATTTGTAATTTTAAAATATTACCAAGGGCAAAAATAATATTTTATATTCTTATAATTAAGGGCATATTTGGAAATTCACATGGTATGAGTAGTTTAGGGATACTGTTCCATATTTCTTGTGAATGTGTATAATCGAACTGGTTATCTTATGAATGAGTGCTATATGACAATTTGTTACACTAAACGTAGTAATCAAATATAAAAAGGTGTGTATTAAATTGATGAAAAATCATGTGCATTCACTTGTATAGAAACATGACATAGAAACTACTATTTTTATGCAAAGAAACTGATTTTCCGGATGAAATATTTTTTCAAAAAGTGTGTAGTTAGTCATGACCATGCATACATAGACACATATGTAATTGATGGAGCATCTATGGATATGATATGTGAACTATTTAGTTGAGGTCCCACTAACTAGTAAGTGTGGAAATATGAATTCTCGTATGAGCGTACATGCAAGCGTATTGGTTTATGTAGTGGTTGTTACCCTGACACTTATATGACGTAGATGCAAGTGGGCTCTTTCCTCACTTATATCATTTCCTCTAAATGGTTAAATTAATTTGGTTTTTTGAAAGTTTGTCTGAGTGCTGCTTTAAGAAATAACAATTGTTGAAGGATAACTAGCTCCAGCGTAACTAAAGAGATTTCAGACGTTATGTTTAAATAGAAAGCCCTATGACCATTGTTTTAAAATTTCAGTGCACTATATGTGTTTTAAAGATTTGATATCGTAGTGGAATTCAGTGAAAAAGAAAAATTAGTATTTCAGAAAAAGGTGAGAAATGTTTTGCAAAGCATACTACACCATAACTACATGTGCATTTGAGAATATACTGAGTGTTTATCACTCACCTTTATTTGCTTATGTATGCTAGGTACACTTAAACTATCAAGTTTGGCTGCAACAAAGGCATTGAAAGGCGGGGGCAGTAATATAAATTTATTTTCCGCATCTTATTATATCATCTTTAGACAATGGTATTTTGATTTTCGACCCTGTTTTCTTTACGCTGTGTGTTTTGTAAATGTCTAAATTTATTGTTTACTTCCAAAATATTATTATGGTTTGCTTCAGTTTTTAATTAACAAGTTTTTATAAAAAATGATTATCCTAAAAAGTGAAAAAAAATATTTTATATGTGTTATTAACATTGTTTAAAGAAACCCATAATATTTATATGTCGAAAATAATACGAGTTAATAACTCTTTAGTCGGGTCTCCAAGCTCAGGTAAGGGGGTGTGAAAATTATATTTCTCAAATACATATCTAAAATAAAAAATAATTGAACAAGATGTTGCGAGAATTGCATTAACAACTGTGCTACAAGATTATATAAAATTAAAATATTTTTCTCTTAGTTGGATAAACGTCTAGCCATAATATGCGAGTAAGAGTTGTAAGTAACCTCTGATGATAGATTGTTACCAAACAACTGCCTAGTGGGAGTTAAAGGTGGTTTCCATATACTTATGTATAATATATTAAGTGCATTATAAATTGGCTCAAAATTTTTCAACATGAGTGTTGAATATATTTGAAAATAATTACTTATGCATAATACTAAGTGCATCAAAATATGCTAATTGTCAATATGTTATTATGTATCATATTATTATACAAAAATTTTTTTTTCTTATATTACATTTTTTATTATTTTTTTCATTGCATTGATAATATAGTAATATTATTAATGAGAGATTCACAGTAAGAATGTGGGATAAAAGGAAAAGCTATAGAAAAATTATAAATTATGAATATGTAAGAAAATAATGTATTGCTAAAGCTCATGGTTGATGATGTCACTCTTGTTTGACATGATAGTAATGGCTTGCTTTACTTGCTTTATTAATTAGCTGTCATTTATATTTATAAAAAACACATATGATGTAACTCTCTTCAAAATCATGCCATTGACATGAACTCAGAGACTTCAGGCACTATTATTATTTATACTACTTGCAAGATATCAAGTATGGAGCACTTACCTCGTGTTTATAAACAAGTTATTGATCATTCACATAAACAATCAGCCAAATCTATAAGAAGGCTATGCCTTCCTTCTACATCAGGCTCAGCAAGAATACACATAGGCAAAACCATTCATAATCATGACAGAGACTCCGACTCATAGACTTCAGGTACTATTGTTGTTTATACTACTTGTAGAATATTAAGTATGGAGTGCTTGTCTCATGTGTTTATAAAAAAAACATTATAGATTGGTCGAACATAGAAATAGTAAAATCCTATTTGTATGATATTTGTGTTATGAATGAATTTGGCAGAGAAGAGAAGAAGCAGAGATAGATGGGTAATTTGACATAGAAGAGAAAATAAAAGGAGAGAGGAACAATTCGGGTTAATAATTTGCTTGATAATCACCCCCTATTATTAGCTAATTGACTATATTTTATAGCCTAACATACTGGAAAGGAAATAACTACCCCCATGTTCAAGAAAACACAACTAAAAACAATGCAAATAATTATGAACAAATAACCATAACAAAGCTCATTAAAAGGCATTAGCCCATCCACTACACACACTCAGTTTAACATGTTCTCCCATGGTCCAAGCATGAGTCCATGTTGTCTAACTAACCTAATATAGTCCCACGCACATATTATTCGCCCCCTTAAAAGATCCTTGTCCGTGAGGATAAAAAAAAATCTCAGGTCCAATGTCCACAAAATCCTTAACATTCCCATGAGGTAAATCCTCAATCATAAAAAATTATGGTCGGTTGCAGGGACGACCTAGTACAAATTATAATAACATAAGCTCATATCATGTCGTTCTTTAGCCTCTTGACTAGTAATGCGGTGTAATGCAATGATTGGTGGTGCAAAAGATGGCCCCATGTGCAACGAGGAGGGAAACTAAGCAAACCAACTATTGGAGTGATTGAAAACTTTATTGGCATTGTTTGGTTAGGCAGTATGGCATCTCTAACGAACTTGGAAAAGGAACAGTTAAGAGAATGGGGTTGGAATTCATGGTTGGGGGTGGAAGACTTGCCTAGTGCAAACGGATTGATTTCCTGGCTGTTGGAATGCCTGTAAGGCTTGAAGTTCAAGTAACACCATCTATAAGGGGTGTTAATTTGATTGAAGCAAGATTTATGGTAAGCCAAGATTGCATAAACTTTGTTGTAGAATTCAACAATGGATTTGCCGTGTGTATCCATATAATCGAATCTAGCTCTGATACCAAATGTTATGAATGAACTTGATAGATAAGAGAAGAAGCAGAGATAGTTGGGTAATTTGACATATAAGAGAAGACAAAAGGAGAGAGGAACAATCCAGGTTGATAATTTTCTTGATAATCACTCCCTATTATTAACTGATTAGCTATATTTTATAGCCTAACATACAAGAAAGGAAAATTCAAGGAAACATAACTAACAACAATGCAAATAATTAGGAACACATAACCATAACAAAGCTAATTAAAAGGCATTAACCCATCTACTACACACACTCAGTCTAACATGTTCTCCCATGCTCAAAGCATGAGTCCATGTTGTCTGACTAACCCAGTGTAGTCCCATGCACGTATCAATTTGCACTGCTAATTATTGGAGACCCCTTTCATTGAATGTTGTAAAGAGAAAGGATAGGGCCACTTAAAGCTGTAAGTCCATAATATGTAATGATGAATCCCAATGGTTTTTTCGGTTGTCGGAGTGTGGTTTAACATTTTAATCACTCCTTTTTACTAGTGGACCTTCAAGGTTGTAATGGAGATAGAATAAGCTCCTTTATGATTTTGTAGTGCTTTGGTTCACCACATTTGAAAAAGAAAATAGTAGTAGAACATGCTATAGAAGGGGCACTTTTGTTCCGGAAAAAAGAAACTTACTTGTGTTGGATTTTTGTAACATTTTGTAATGTGTGGTAGATTAAATGTAAATGAACTGTAGTTTTAATTTATCAGTTATCGTTTTAAGTGATTTTCAATTTTCTATTTTTAAATGCATAAATTACAGAGTTTAATTTTCTTACAACCTTCGGTTTCTAGAGCCTATATATACGCAGTGTACTTCTAGTTGGAAGATAAGGAAAATTTAGCAAAAAGTTGAAAGCAATTTGAGTCTGTATTTTCTATAGTTTGGTGATAGAGCAAATGCAGTATCCAATTCATTGCAAGGAGTTTTGAAAGGTGCACAGTTCAAAATTCCATAAGGTTCTTTGTATCCTGGGAGACAAATGCTACGAAATCACAAGCACTGTAAAGAGCGAATTTGTTTTAAAGACACTGTGTTGGTACATAGGCCTCGAATCAAGCTCAGTGAATTAGTGAGCAATATTCAACAGGTTATTTGTTTCGGTAAACCTTCTCATAGCACCGGCTCCTCTACCGGTGGATTTCGTCTCCCTCGTACCCAATCGCACAAGCGGTTGAACATCTAACCCATCTAAACAACACGGTAACGTAATGCAGAATAAATAAACATGCACTGCTAAAATAAATCCAAAGACAATCTACATTGGCGTGTAGGTGGTCACAAGAGCATCAACAAGTGCATATTCAAAAACCTGGCTCTGATACCAAAACTGTAACATCCCTTACTCAAGCCTAGGTTCCCGAGTAAGGTGTGATTACCATTTTTTTTTTTAAATTTGATTTGATTAAAACCTTTTGAACAAAGACACAATAAATCAGAGACTTTCCTTTACTTTTTGAGACCATTTTTCAAACCACACTAAAAACAATAATACTTTAAAATAAAATATAAAGTTTACACACCCGCACTGCAAAGGAAAATGTAGTATTTAAAAATACATAATATCATCGCAAAATATAACAAACCAAATGATGAATAGATTGAGACTTCCAATACCTTTGACTTACCATTACACAAGACATAATGAATGGAAAACACTCCAACCATATACAAATGCAAATGTCATGTCATGATTCTCTATACACATAAAATCATTATTTTTCTCTCTTTTATTTTTCAGTCGAAAACCCACTCTCATTCCGCATTTCGTGCACAAAACACCACACCTCTGTGGTATCTGGATGACCCACCGCTATGTGTGGTCAGTAATTCATAGAGCGACTAAAAATAGGGTTTGAACCATGCACCTCATCGTGCAACCAATTTTCGAAAACACAAACCCACAGGGAAAAATATTTTATTTCACATAAAATAATAAACCATCAAAATTGCTTTATGCAAATGTATGCTCCTCCCACAATACACAAGTAAAGCCAAGCAACACAGTAAAACACATAATTACCAACCGTCCTATTCCAACAACCGTAATTACCGAAATGCCCCTACTCCATCTCTAACATACGATGTTACCAACATGCCATCGCCATGTCGGAAATTACCAAGATACCCTGTAAATAAAAATTACCAAAATACCCATACATATTGTTAATGCCATTCTACCTAAAACAATAATTAATAAATTCCATCAACATACGCATTTACAATACAAGTATCAACACATATATAAATAAATATCTATATGGAAATATACACACATAAATACACATTCATGTACACATATCCATATATATAAACAAATATATACACACTTATATATGTATACACATTTTATATATACATATATATACACACAAATATAATTTACATATATACATAATCACATATACATATACATATATATATAAATACATATATAAAATACGCACATATAAATACATACTCACATACACATATATATACATAAACACGTATATACACACCCATATATGTACACACATATTTTGTACACATATACATACATATGAATATCATTTATACGTACACATAATTATATATGTATACATCCTCCCATGTGTAAAATACTCACCAATTTATATATATTAACTTAATACTCCATTTAATATGTAAAGTATTATTTTTAGACATAAACTTCTATAAAATATACTTAAGTATATTTAATAAATACGTACATAAAATTTACGTATTTAATAAAATATATATATATATATTTACTATTACACAAACACCTGTGTACTTAATTATATTTATGCAAATGTAAATAATAATAATTGAAAATACTTATATGTATATTAAATAATAAATAGCAATTTAATATATATATATATATATGTATTAAAATAATTTGTAAATTAGAAAAGACCTCAATACCCCTCCAATTCCAAATATTTTCAACTCTACCCCTACCTTGAAAAATGACAAAAATACCCTCAACAATTTCAAAAATTACATTTACGTCCATACGTGTCAAATGACCAAAATGCCCTTGACCTTTCTTTAAAATTCCATTTATGTCCTTTACATCTAAATGACCAAAATGCCCTTAAACAATTTCAAAAATCCTATTTGAGTACTCTTGAACTTTTTGAAAATTCCCAAAGTACCCTTTGTGGCCAAAAGGACCAAATTGCCCTTTCTTGCAAAAATTTTCACAAAGCCCCTCTATTATGGCTGGTCCCCTTATATACAATTTCCACCATGTTTTCTTCACCAAAACACCAAACCAAGCATGCCAAACATCAAATCTATTAGCTACTCTATCAAACCATGCTTAATTTTCATAAATTCAAACTTTATTCCACAAATTTCATCAAATCTCAATCCAAATAAATGAGGTCTTAATCAATAAGCTTAACACACAATATATTGATCTCAATCCATCATCACAACAACATCACAACATCATAACACATGAATTTACCCAAGAATTTCATGAAAATATAAAGAAATATACAAGAAAATAAAAGGGTAAGTTGCCTACCTTGATTAAAGCTTGAAAGGAAGCAAACCCCACCTTTGAAAAGCACCCAAGCTTTGCCAAAATCCTCACTTGATGGCCGGCCACTTTCCTCAAAATTCTTGAATTTTGCAATGTTTTTTCCACTCTCTCTAGCCTTCTTTCTCTCTAAAAATGTAGTTGAAAACTATTGAAGTGTAAAAGGTTAAAAAGAGTCGGCCACCCACATTAAAAGTCAATTGTGAATATTTTTTTTAACAAAAACAAAGTAAAAGTGAAGATATTTTGAATATATTAATATTTAAATAGATAAAATTGTAAAGCCAAAAGTGAGAGTGTCGATCATGAAGCATTAAATTCCCAATTGCCAACTCTTTTTATCAATTAAATAATTATATAATAAAATAAAATTAAAGATATTATTAAAGATATTAATATAATAATGAATAGTGAAAGTCAACCATGGTCAAACCGGGACCAAGGACAAAATGGATAGAAAAAGTCCATCGACGCCTCACAAAGTAGTCTCGGTCCTTAGAAAATTCTCGGGGAACTCCGAAACTGCTTGTTTCGGTAAAAAGGCAAAATCGCTATTTAACCAAAAACGCGTCCGAAACCGATAGTTTTTAAAAATAAAATGAGGTTATTACAACACTCTCTCCCTTAAAAGAAATTTCGTCCCCGAAATTTTATTATAGAAGTAAACATACTAAACAAACAAAGACGGATACTTACTCTCATCTCGTCTTCTTGCTCCCAAGTTGCTTCCTCCACCGCGTAGTTTCTCCAAAGAACCTTAACCAACGGAATCGCTCGATTCCTAAAAACTTGGTCCCTATGGTCCAAAATTCTTATTGGTTTCTCCTCGTACATCAGGTCTTTGTGAAGGATCATGCACGTATTTTCGTAACATCAAAACACAAAAAACATCGTGTATGCTAGATAAATTGGGAGGCAACGCCAACCGATATGCCAAAACCCCAATTCTTTCTAGTATCTCAAAAGGTCCAATAAAACGAGGACTCAACTTCCCCTTCTTTCCGAACCTCAACACACCCTTCAGAGGTGCAACCTTAAGAAATACCTTCTTACCAACCTCGAACTCTTCTGCCGATCCTGAGCTACTTTCATTCTTTGTCGAATCTTGTTGATGATATCACTGGTCTATTGCAAAATCTCCAGACCAAGCAATTTTTGTTCACCAACTTCATCCCAATGTGATGGAGACCTACACTTACGTCCGTACATCACCTCATATGGAGCCATCCCGATGGATACTTGAAAAGTGTTATTGTAGAAGAACTCCACCAATGTCAAATGCTCTTCCTAACTTCCTTCAAAATCCAGCATGCATGCCCTCAGCATATCCTCCAATGTTTGAATTGTCCGCTCTGATTACCCATCCATCTGTGGATGAAAAGCTGTACTGAAAGTCAACTTCGTCCCCATAGCTCTATGTAAGCTCTTCCAAAAAGACGAAGTAAACCTCAGATCACGATCTGAAACGATTAAAATAGGCACACCGTGGAGTCGTACAATCTCGTCCACATACAGCTGAGCTAACCTTTCTAACAAATGAGTCCGCCGTATGGGTAGAAAATGAGCTGATTTTGTCAATCGATCTACAATTACCAATATCGCATCATTACCTCGCTGAGATCGCGGTAATCCCACAACAAAATCCATCAATATACGCTCCCACTTCCATTCCGGAATCAATAACGACTTCAATAGTCCAGAAGGTCTTTGGTGCTCAATCTTCACCTGCTGACAGGTCAAACATTGCTCCACGAACTTTACAATGTCTCGCTTCATACCAATCCACCAGAAAATCTTGGAGACATCCTTGTACATCTTAGTAGACCCAGGGTGAACTGAGTAAGGTGTACAATGAGCATCTACTAGAATTTCCTTCTTGATCTCCTCGACCTTTGGCACACACAACCGAGTACAAAATCTCAAAGTTCTATCTCCAGCGAGATTGAACTCTGGCTTCTTTCCTTCGATAACCTCAACTTTGATCTTCTAAAGATCTACATTGCTAATTTGCCCTTCCTTTATCTTGTCTACAATCGAAAGTTAAATCGTGAGCGACGATAGCATAAATGAACACTGGTTAGTAACTAACTAAATGTCCATACTCCATAAATCCTCCAAAATACAAGGTTGAGAAGTGATCAGACAACCACTAAACCCTGCATACTGTCTGCTAAACGCATCCGCCACGACGTTTGCCTTGCCTGGATGATAGTTGATAGTAGAGTCATAGTCCTTGACTAACTCCAACCATCTCCTTTGCCTCATGTTTAACTCATTTTGAGTGAAAAAGTACTTGAGACTCTTGTGATCGGTGTAGATATCGCATTTCACTCCATACATGTAATGACACCAGATCTTCAGCACAAGTACTACTGCTGCTAACTCCAAATCGTGCGTAGGGTAGTTCCGCTCATACGGCTTCAACTGACGTGAAGCGTAAGCAATTACCTTACCGTTCTGCATGAGAACGCAACCTAGACCTTTTCCCGAAGTGTCACTGTAGATCACGAAACTGTCCTCGCTGTTTGGTAAAACAAGAACAAGCATAGAGACTAATTTCCTCTTCAACTCCTAAAACTTCTCACACTCCTCCAACCAAATAAACTTATTTTCCTTCCTTAACAACTATGTCAACGACAACGTAATCTTGGAAAACACTTCTACAAACCGATGATAGTAACTCGCCAAATCAAGGAAACTTCGGATTTCTCCGACGTTCGTTGGACTCTTCCAATCCTGAACCGCTGCAACTTTACTAGGATCCATCTGAATACCTTTAGCAGATATCACGTGTCCTAGAAAAGTAATACTTCCAAGCCAGAACTTGCACTTCTTAAACTTGGCGCACAACTGCTTCTCACGTAAATGCTGCAACACTAACTTCAAATGCTCATCGTGCTCAACTGCTGATTTGGAATAAATTAGGATGTCGTCAATAAACACCACCACAAATTTATCCAAGTATTTGTGAAAACACGATTCATCAAATCCATAAACGCTGCTGGTGCATTCGTCAGTCCAAATGGCATTACAACGAACTCGTAATGTCCATACCTCCTCCTTCATCTTCAACTGATGATAACCAGAACAAAGATCAATTTTCGAAAAGACACTCGCCCCTTGTAACTGATCGAATAAATCGTCAATCCTTGGCAACAGATATTTATTCTTAATCATCACCTTGTTGAGCTCTCGGTAATTAATGCATAAACAGAACTGGTGCTCCCCAAGGCGAAACACTAGGCTTAGTAAAACCCTTGTCTAATAAATCCTGCAACTGCTCTTTCAACTCAGCTAGAGCCATTCGATATGGCGCCTTAGAAATAGGTGCAGTTCCCGGTACCAAAACAATAGTAAAATCCACTTCTCGATCCGGCGGTAATCCCTGCAGATCCTTCGAAAAAACGTCCAAAAAGTCTCGAATGACTTTAACGTCTTACAATTGAAGAGCGTCCGGTTCCTTGTCAACGATGCTTACAAGAAATACTTGACACCTTTGACGCAAACATTTAAGAGTTTGCATTGCGTAACAACTTAGGCCAATGCCTAAACTTTGAATCCGCAAACTCAAACTTCCGACCATCTACAGAGTTAAACTGAACTTTCTTTCTTTGCAATCAATGCAAGCCCTACACTTAGATAACCAGTCCATACTAAAGATCATATCAAAATCCAACAATTCCAATATAAACAAATCAACACACAGTGTCTCGTCACCGAGGCACACATCACAATTACCAAGCAAAGAAGTAGCAAACATACTTACACCTGAAGGAGTAGCAACACACAATTCACAATCCAAACTAACAGGTTTCCTAGCCAATTTTGTAGCAAACTGGCTAGACACAAATGAGTGAGTAGCACCCGAATCAAACAATGCAAAAGAACTTATACCATTTAAAATAACGGTACCTGCAACCACCGTGGAGTTTTTTTCCCCCACTTTCTCTTTGGTCAATGCAAACACTTGACTTTGAGTAGGTTGCTGAGTCTTTGCTACCCCTAGATAATTCCTTCTTATGTGGCCAGGTTTGCCACAACCATAGCACATGATAGTCTTTCCCCAGCATTCTTCGAAATGTTGTCTTCCGTACTTACTACACTGCAGAACACCAGGTCGGTTATCACCCATCTTAAACTTCTTGTTGCTGTTATACCCTCGGTTAGTGCTTGACCATGGTTTCCCATCGAACTTCCGCTTTTGTGGAAAACCTCTTTTCCACTGCTTCTTTGCAGAAGTGTAACTCGATCCTGCAGGTCCACTTGCCATCGGGGAAGGGTCCTTAGCGATCAACTGCACTCGCTGCAGAATCTCTGAGTACGTAGGGAACTGGAACATAGCGACCGCATTATAGAACTCAGACCGTAATCCCTTCTTGAAACATCGAGCCTTACGCTCCTCAGTGTCCACTAGGTGTGGTGCGTATCGAGAAAGCTCGTCAAACTTCCTTTCATACTCTACGAGGGAAAGATTTCCCTGCTTCAAACTTATAAACTCCGCTTCCTTTTCCTCCCGCTTCACTTACAAAAAATACTTCTCCAAGAACAATGTCTTGAATAAGGCCCACATCATCGGATGTTCGTCTATACGGTACGCCTCTTAATCATATCCCACCAATGACTGGCTCCCTTCTTCAGCATGAAGGAAGCACAGACCACCTTCTGGGTCTCTGAAACATCGGTTAGCAGAAAGATCTTCTCCAACTCCCGAATCCAATTCTCGGCCACTAATGGATTCATCAATCCGTCAAACTCAGGATGAAGATCTTGAAACTGCTTCACCACCGCATTAATTCCCGCAGGTTGTTGTTGTTGCTGAACATTCTGAGCCACCAGCCTTTCAATGGCCTCCACAAGACTACTTGTAGCATCCCCTGAACTGTTCTCAGGCTCAGGGTGAACATTCCTTGGAAAACGTGGCATCTGCATCCAATGAGAAAATAAATCTTAACCAAATTATTCGATAATAATTTGATAAGATATACAGCAAAACCACACTTCATTTTTACAATAAAGAGTTATACAACCAGCACACCATACTTATATTATACAATATATACATAGTACCTATATACTTATATATACATATACCATATGTATAAAATATAATACATATGTACACAACAAAGTTACTATAACGTCAGAGCTCTAATCACTAGCATACTCATCCCAAGGATCAAAATCCTCAGGATCCCTCGGCTCTGGCTTGTAACCGCGAGGTATGTAGTCGTCAGTACCCATGGAGTCCTCCTCATGTCCTCTACAACAACCTCCTCAAGATCCTCCTTAGCCTTAGGCGGTCTTCCAAACCCCTGTGCATTTAACTGTGCCTACCTAGCCATCTGCTTGTCAGGGTCCTCATCGAACTGATCAAAAACCACATCGTCATGTCATGACGATGATCGGCATCACGCTGATCATAATCCTTTGAACGCACGTAATAATGACCCCCATCCGGTAACGGTATAAAACAGGTCTCACAGGTCATATACCTAGCAGTAGTATGCAATCTATGCTCGCTCACAGTAACTGGACTCTGCATCCAACCCTATGTCCTGATACCCCGCTGTCGACTGACCATCCCCTTTCTGGGATATCCTCCCCTCACAAGATCCAGCTGATGACTCTCTCACCAGAGTCACCACACATACCGGCATCGGCTCCTCTATCGGTGGATTTTGTCTCCCTCGTACCCAATCACACAAGCGGCTGAACATCATCTAAACAACACGGTAACGTAATGCAAAATAAATAAACATGCACTACTAAAATAAATCCAAAGACAATCTACCTTGGCGTGTAGGTGGTTACTGGAGTATCAGCAAATATATATTCAAAAACCTAGGGCTCTGATACCAAAATTGTAACACCCCCTTACCCAAGCCTAGGTTCCCGAGTAAGATGTGATTACCATTTTTTAAAATTTGATTTGATTAAAACCTTTTGAACAAAGACATAATAAAATCAAAGACTTTCCTTTACTCTTTGAGACCGTTTTTCAAACCACACCAAAAAAAATAAAACTTTAAAATAAAATAAAGTTTACACCCACACCGCAAAGAAAAATGTAGTATTTAAAAATACATAATATCATCGCCCAAAATATAACAAACCAAATGCAAAAGAACAGTGTACTATACTGCGCCCTCCTGTCCGCACCCCGTCAAGCCCTACTGTTCGGCTTTGGACTTACCTGTCACACAAGACAGACAACTATGAGTGGAAAACAATCAGTAGGCAACCATATACAAATGCAAATGCCATGTCATGTAGTGTATCTATATACACATAAAATCATTATTTTTTCTATTTTATTTAACCGAAAACGCGTCCGGAAACAGTTTTTAAAAATAAAATGAGGTTATTACAGAATATAATGTATAATGGTAAGTCTAGACATATACGTCAAAGATATAACAACATTAGATAATTAATCTCAACTAAAGTTATCTTTATTGACTATGTAAAGTCAAAGGATAATATTAAGAATCTGCTAACCAAAGGGTTAAATAAAGAATTAGTTGAGATGTCATTTAGAGGAATGAGGCTAAAACCCATAAAAATAGAAAATCAATACAATGAAAACCCAACTTAGTTGACTGGAGATCCTAAGATCTAGGTTCAAAGGAACAACCTAATTGTAAAGGCTGGTTTGGATCAAGATGGGGGTTTAACCTCTTGTCTATTCCTATGATGAAACAATGATGCCCGTTAAGATAAGGTTAAGCTATGCTTTTAATGATTCTTATACGTCGAGAATTCCGAGAGGAGTAACACAGGTTACTCTTAGTTAAAGAATCACCTATATGAAAGAGAAAATGGGCTGCTTCAAAGGAGAGTTGTATTGGGTACAATTCTTTAGAAACTTTTTGCAGAACTAGGGAAGATGTCCATAGCCAAAACGGACATAACTAGTGAGAATTGAAGAATGTCAGGGAGGAGTCCTGTGTGAAGTATATTGTCATTTACATAAACGACAAAAAGTTTCAAGGACATCGCGTCTACCTTTTAGTCAGTAAAGTAAATATATTCTCACAAGGGAAAGTTCAAAGGATAAAACCTATCTATCCTATGCAAGTTCCAGCCGTAGAGCTCTATCACTAGGGTCAAGTCTTGTGGTTTTGAAAATTCATTCATGTAGGGTATTGTTGGATTTATGTAACGTTTTGTAACGTGTGGTAGATTAAATATGAATGAATTGTAGTTTTAATTTTTCAGTTATGGTTTTAAATGATTTTAAGTTTTGTATTTTTAAATGCATAAGTTACAAAGTTTAATTTTCTTATAACCTCTGGTTTTTAGAGCCTATATATAGGCAATGTACTTCCAGTTGGAAGAAAAGGAAAATTTAGCAAAAAGTTGAAAGCAATTTGAGTCTGTATTTTCTATAGTCTAGGTGATAAAGCAAAGGCAGTATCTAGTTCGTTGCAAGGAGTTTTGAAAGGTGCACAATTCAAAATTCTAGAAGGTTTATTGTATCCTAGGAGATAAATGCTACGAAATCACAAGTACCGTAAGGAGCAAATTTGTCTTAAGGACACTGTGGTGATACATAGGCCTTGAATCAATCTTAGTGAATTAGCAAGCAATATTCACCAAGTTATTTAGACTTTTGTATAATGGTTTCGGTAAACCTTCTCATAGCTTTCTCTCTAATTCACTATTATTACTTATTTTATGCTTAACTTTGTAAAATACATGTTCTTTGTTTATTACAACTTGTTCTAGAGTATAGCGATTGACATGAATGCTAATCTCTTTAAGCTTGACCTCTTTACTCAGAGATTAGTGTTTGTAAGTAGAATATCTAATTACTAATTTGTAAATAGATGAATTAAGACTTGTCATAGTAATATGTATTATCTAGTAAACTAATAATTAGAAAATGAACTATTGTTGATTGTAAGGTTTAGTTATGGTGTATATTATTGCATATTTTGGTTAGCTCAAGATTGACTAAAGTAACTACCATGATAGGTAGTCACCAAACAACTACCCAGTGGCGGTTAAGGGAAGTTTCCATTTAGTTGCGCACAATGTTAAATGCACTATGAATTGGCTGAACATTTTTCAAAGATAAATGTGAAACTTATATATAATATTAAGTGCATTACAATATGTTCATTGTGAAGATGTTAATATGTTTTATATATTATATTATTATTTGAAAATAATTTTTTTTCTATAATATCTTTTTATTATATACCGCATTACATTGACAATGCAGTAATATTACAAATGAGAGATTCATAATAAGGATGTGCAAAAGTGAAAAGTAATAGAAAAATTGTAAGTCATGGACAATAAATGAAATCAATTAATTGTTAGGATATTGTCAATGGTGTTTGTAATAATAATAATAATAATAATAATAATAATAATAATAATAATAAATTAATTTATAAATAATTATAAGAAAATTCTAATTATTTTTTATTTCATTTTTTCGAATATTGTAGTGTATATAATAGATTATTATGTATAATATATAACAAGATTATATAATAAGATTCTAAGAGGGGTGTATTTAATTAAAATTTTTATAAATTTTTTTTAAGTTATGACTTTTATAGATTTTTATATATTTTTGTAGACTTTTATAGAGTGTACAAAATTTTAAAAGATTTTTATAGACTTTTATAAACTTTAATTTAAAGACTTTTAGATTTTGATAAATTTTCATAGATATTGAATTTCATTTATTAAATTCTTTTTATATAATAAATTATATTAAAAACCTTTTATTAATAGAAATAAGAAACAAATAAAAAGAGATTTTTTTTTTCTATTGGAAATTATGGTAATTATTTTATATGCGCTCTTTTCATTTTTAAAGCACTAAATCTTTTTCTTTTTCTTTGTTGAAAGTCCTAAATCATTTACACGGGGTGATAAGTGCATGTGGATCCAACATGAAAAAATAGAAAACCGATAATAATGTTTACATAAACATAAGATTAATTTGTAATAATCAATTTATATAAAATATATTAAATTTTTTTTCATAAAAAATAATCATTATCCTCTATAAACTGTTGTACACATCAAAAGTGTGAGAAAAAACGAATCGATAAAATTTACCCTCTAAAACCAATTGCACGTTCAAAAAACACAAGCCTTGAAACATTAACTTGAAAAGACTCACTTTCATGTGGCTACTTTTTTACATAACCCAGAAACAATAGAGTAAGGAAATGCACGGTAATAATGAAGAAAAAACCAAGATAGAAGCTTTGGGTGTGGAGTTGCAAGTTCTAAAAGCGCATATAAGCATCTTGTGTATACGGGTATGTAAATTTTGTATTTATGGGTGTGTAAATTGTACTACACCTAATATAAAAAATATTGATTTAAAAAAAAATTCATGGTCAAAATATATTCTAAAACAGAGAGTGAAAAATAGAAAATAGAACGTGAAGAACAAAGAGATAGTCAATTATTTTTATATAAAATTTGATAAAAATTTTAAGACTGAATTGTGGAAAAAAAAATAAAATCTAATATTTATATTTTTTATCAAAAAATCTATAAAAGTCTACTATGTGATAAAGTTTATAAAATATTTAATTTTTTAACACCACCAAATTTTTATAAACTTTTCAAATGTTTTGATTAAATACATTTTGATTTTTATAAAATTTTGAAAAATTTATAAAAGTCTATATTAAATACTAGTAGATTTTTAGAGAGTCTTTAAAAATCTAAATTAAATACCAATAAATATTTTAATTTTATAAAAGTCTATAAAAGTTTCAATTAAATACACTCCCCTAAGTTACTTGCTAGGTTATAGTAATAAAAATTATATATTATATAATAATTAGTAATTTATTTGGATAGTAAAGTTATAGAATTATGGTAGAAAATATTATTTAATTAGTAAATATATAATAGAATAGTAAATAAAGGGGAAATTTTGAATTTCAAATGTCATTTGAATTCAAAAAAAAAATCTTACTATCGAATTAAGCTAATTTAGATGTTGGCATCCCTCCAAACCTACTAACCTAACAAGCAAGCAGAATAAAATTAAAAAATAAAATGTCTACAATAATAGAAAACCAAAAACAACAATATTTATTTTAAAGAAAAAAATCCTCAAAATAGACACCAAAATTACAAAATACAAACCCCAACTACTTCTTAAATCTATAATTTTTACAACCATTAACATTTTTAAAATATATAGAAGAACAAAAAGTTAGAAGGTTCCACCACCATTGTCTTTCCAAAGAAGAAATAATAAACTTTGAGAGTGCATTAGCCACCGAATTGCCTTCCCGAAAAATATGAGAAATCCAAAAATTTATGCTAAAATATAACAAAGACAATTAACCCATCTTGACTTCAAATCCCATGACACATTAACCCTCCGCTATTTAAACAAATTAACAATATAGGTAGAATCACACTCTAACTATAAATGCTCCCAATTAAACAACTTGGTATATTTTATAACAAAAATAACTCTCCAGAGCTCACTCTCAAAAGCATAACAAAATCCTAGTAGAACCACAAAACAACCTTTAACAAAATCTCTACTAGTAACAAAAAAGCCACCATACCCTCCTGGTTTAGGCCAACCATTAGCTACCCCATCAGTATTAACCTTCAACCAACCACTTGCGGGGGAGGCCGGACAATAGGGTAACCTTAGGAGCCTTAGGCACTAAACTAGCCACCCCCAAATTTCTAGGAACCAGCAAGTCACTAATCGTATTAAATATCGTACTCTTTTGAATAATATTAGCTTTTCTAATGGAAGCCCAAATAAAAGCTAGAGTACGAGCTAAAGGAATAAAAATATTATTGAATTATTGTTGATTTCGAACAAATCAAGTAGCAGAAAATCCAGTCACAATAGCAACAATCCATAAAGAAGACGCCACTGAGAAGCCAATAGAAAACCTCGCTTGACTAAAACATCATCAGTTGGAATTCTCCCAGAAAGAAGACGCCAAGCAAAAATAGAGCTTGAAAGAATAAAATTATGCCATGAATAATTAAACCACATCAATGAACGAACTTGGGGCATGAGATGAAGATAAAACTCCCGACAAAAAACAAATCTTGAAACTAAATGAATTCAAACAGTTCATCTGCCCTATCAGAATTCTCAATACACCTAACCAGTTGAGGTAATGCCAATTAAAAACTCATAGAAAGAGTTCAGTTGCCATTAGAATCAACCAAATCACCAAGATAAAGATTCATATCGCAAAAAGCACTTGAATTGTGCAATAAATCAACCAAAGGAGCTCCTAACCAATTATCTAACAAAAAAAAACCTTAGAATAAATCCCAATAATCCATCTTGATTCTTAAGACAAAAGCAAATAAAACTCTCTCAATTGCGGCTAGACAAAAGATGGAACAAAAAAGACAAGTTTCCTTAAAAAATGAGCCTGAAAAAACTGAAAAACAAAGGAACCTTTTGTCATTAATTTCCATACCAGCTTAAAAACCATCTTAAACAATTTTTAAGCGGAACTCAGTTTTGACAATTGTATTATAAAATAACAATAATATGTAGTAACCATCTCTATGATTCACATACTTATTAAAAAAGAAAAAAAAAACAATAATTTTTTTCCACAAAAAAAGATTTTTTAATTAAAAAAGAAACATAGAAACACCTTTAATAATTTTAATTTTCAAAACTTTAACATGTAGTCAAAGTATGATTCACTTTTCTTGATTTTATGCACAAATTAATTTGTAAAATGAGAAAATAAACCTTAAAGCATGTATAGTAGGCTTCATAAAGCATACTATAATTCATATATAATCACTTACAGGCCTTAGAGTTTTACATATTTTCTTCATTTTTTTTTAGCCATTAATTAACTTGGCTACAACATGTATTCTTTGTCAATGCAGTTCCAACTTCCAAGTGATTACTTAAAGCTTCCATTTTAGTATCATAACAGCTGCCAACACTTGTATCGGCCCTGCATCAAAACTCAAACATATAAAACCCAATGAATGGAAGAGAGAGACGAGAGTGAGGAGTGAAAAATGAGAGAGGGAAATAATATATTTACTTTACTAATAAATTGTGTAAAAACTTTTCCATATGTTGTTTCCGGGTTTTTACACAGATAACCCAAATTTATTTGGTTTTTTTAAAAATATCATACTTTAATAAAATATACAAAAATAGCCCAAAAGTCAAAATTTGTCATTTAAAATTACTTTTTTACCCTACTTTTAATTTTTTTTCTTCCCCGTTCCTGGTTTTTTTTTGCTCCCCGTTCCTGGTTTTTTTTTCTTCTCGTTTTGTTTATTCTCCATCTTTATTTTTTGATAAAATTTTCTTCTCCATCTTTGTCTTCTTCTAGTTCACCATGGGTATCCATTGTAGATCTGTAACATCGTCTTCATATTATTACTGCCATTCTCTTCTCATCGTCTAGCTCTGCTTTTCTTCTTTTCTCTTCTCATTGTCTTCCTCTGCTTCCGTTCTGCTATTTGATTATTTTTCTATAATTCGTCTATGATTTTTTTATAGTTTTTCTATGGTTTTTCCATAATTGTTCGATCGTGGTGAAGAGAAGTGCACCTCAGGCGCCTGTATATGGGCCTGAGGTAGAGCTTGAGGCTCTTGGGTTTAAAAAGTTAGACGACCTTGTTGGAGTTGGAATTTAGGCCATGTCAGGCACCTGACATGGCGCCTGTCATTGTCGAAGCTCTAAATGAAACCATTTAGTTACAATATTTTTTTAAAAAAAAAACAGATATAAAACACAATGGAAACAACCATAACCCATTTACACAGTCGTATAAAATCATATAAAAAATCTAAAACATTATCAGAAACTATATAAAACCATAGAAAAATCATAGATAAACAATCGAAAACCATAAAAACATTATTAAATCGTGGAAATATAGAAAACCATAGAGAAATCATGGAGAAGTTATAGAAAACTATAGAAGACATAGAGCACCTAGAAAAAACCTATGTAAAAACGTAGAAACCATAAAAACTATAGAAAAAAATAGAAAACTATATAAAATTAAAGAACCATAGAGAAACCATAGAAAATCATATAAAACCATAGCAAGTTATGTCAACCCAAAACACACACGAATACAGCAGCCCAAACGTTTGCAATTTCACACCGACGATGCGGCACTCACGGACAACGCCACTACTATGAATGACGACGACGACATCGATGACCGATTGAATTTGGCACTCTCAAATGCGAACAGCGATAGAACAAATGCTCAAACCCAGATCAATTACCAGCTAGACGATGAAGAACGAATCCAGAAATGCGAACCCCCTGTTACAAAACCCAGCTGCCATTCTAATAGATCTAGCGACTTGACAACCACCATTAATGACTGTGAACCCAAACGCCAAAACGAATCACAGTGCAAGACCAACATATCCTTAAAGACTCTAACTTTTAACATCAAATCACGTGTTTCCCATCACGTTGGTATTTTTAGATATCACTGAAGCTCCTCTTAGCTTTGTAGCTCGACCAACAAACATGTCAAATAGTTCTCCTATGTTACAGGCTGCCAAATCCTTCTCTGCAATCATAATTCTTTCCAACTTATCAAAAAGGTGTCTGTGATAACTTTTAACTACTGTTTTGGAGTCTCTGAACTTCCCATCATTTGATATAGCATAATTTTCTAGTTGTTCTATGTATTCTATGATTTTCTATAACTTCTCTATGATTTTTCTATGATTTTCTATGTTTTCATGATTTAATGTTTTCTATGGTTTTCTATGGTAATCTATGATTTTTCTATGGTTTTATGCTTTCTTATAATGTTTTAGATTTTTGTATTTTTTATAATATTATAACTAAATGGTTTCATCATTTTAAATCGCTTTTTTAAATATTATAACTAAATGGTTTCATCTCTAAATTCCAACTCCAATAAGGTCATCTAACTTTTCAAACCCGAGAGCCTCAGGCTCTACATCAGGCCCATAGACAGGCGCCTGAGGTGCACTTCTCTTTACCACGATCGAACAACTATGGAAAAATCATAAAAAAATTATAGAAAAACCATAAAAAAACTATAGAAAAACCATAGATGAATTATAGAAAAATAATCAAATAGCAAAACGGAAGCAGAGGAAGACAATGAGAAGAGAAAAGAAGAAAAACAAAGGAAGACGATGAGAAGAGAATGACAGTAATAATATGAAGACGATGTTACAGATCTACAATGGATACCCATGGTGAATTAGAAGAAGACGAAGATGGAGAAGAAAATTTTATCAAAAAATAAAGATGGAGAATAAACAAAACGAGAAGCAAAAAAGAACTAGGAACGGGTAGCAAAAAAAACCAAGAACTGGGAAGAAAAAAAATTAAAAATAGGGTAAAAAAGTAATTTTAAATGACAAATTTTAACTTTTGGACTATTTTTATATATTTTATTAAAATATAATATTTTAAAAAACCAAATAAATTTAGATTATCTGTATAAAAAAACCCGTTGTTTTCCACCGTCTTGGGGCTTACCACTCCAAAAATTTCTTATCAGCCCAAATTTGAGCCCACTAAACAGTAATTTTATCAGCTTTTTCGAAGATAAAGAGGGGCAATTTTCAAATGGACTAATTTACCACTCCAAAAATTGCTTATCAGCCCAAATTTGAGCCCACTAAACAGCAATTTTCTCAGCTTTTTCGAAGACAAAAAGGGACAATTTTCAAATGGACTAATTTTACGTCTTACGGTGAGTGAAATATGGATATAAAAGTACACATAACCTGGGATAATAATAATTTGGGCTAAATATTGGACAATCCTCACCTTACAGGGTTTTTAAGGTTGAGTTAGACCATGGATTTATAAATTTAAAAATAATTTTCAAAATTTAACTGTTGACGAAACTTGTTGAAAATCATAGTATGGTTTCTCACCTATTAGGTATAATTGATGTTGTTCTTCACTCATCATTTAGATTGAGCTGGTTAAGCTTAACCAATGCCAATGCTGCTGTAATAGCATGTGCCAAATTCTTGTCCTCATCAGCATTGTGGAAACACTTCCGATTCTTGGCATCAACGACTAGTTTCTTCCAAATGGAACCGCTGCGCATCAAAGTTTCTGCATGACCAAGTATCCAAAGGCAGTGCCTGTGCAGTGATAGCATTGACAATCAATTTCCACACCAAAAACACAACCTGCATAATTTCTACAGTATATATGCAAAAGAGTACTTGCTACCTTGCACGAGTTAGTCCCACATTCGTTATTTGATGATTGGATAGAAACCCCACTGATCCCTTCTCATTACATCTCACCGTAGAAATGATTATAACGTCTTCCTCACCCCCTTGGAACCCATCAACCGAACGAACACTTACAGTAAAGTCGCTATTGTTATTGTTACCATATGTATTAACCTTCTCTTGAATTGCATAAACTTGTGCCTTGTATGGTGAAATGACACCTACTCTGACTTTCTTCTTTGTTTCAATGGAACCTATAGCAGCAAACACACGAACCAAAAACTTTTTCTAGAAGAAAACTTTTTTCTGATTAATAACTTGAACTATTTTAGTAAAACATACCTTTGTAAAGCTTCGCAATAATCGCAGAGATCACAGCAACCTCAACCATGTTTTTCAGACTATGCTTGTTATCGAATTCCTCTTTTCCATGTGCTACATTTATGAATGAGTAGGGGCCGTACATTCTTCCATGAAGGAAACGTCTGTTGTAACTTTTTCCTTTAACATTCTGACCATCAGAAATATGGTTTTTATAGAACTCCCTGTTTGGAAATAGGCTTATAGATGGATGCATCCTGTGCTGGACATTGAGAAGGTGTTTCTTGTGGCCCAGCAATGCCAATCTCTCAAACAAACTTCTTCCAAACTCTGCTTCTGTAGAAATCTAATAGTACCAAATTGGTAAGGATTCTATAGAATAAGCAGACAAACATAAAACACAAAAAAAAAAAAAGAAAACAAATTCATAATCATTATAGTAAAGTTCAAAAACCTTGCTTTTGACCATTGCAGGCAGTTGCTTTTCATCTCCTATGAGAATAGCATGTTGGACACCGGGAAGCTGTAGAGGAATGGTCGATTCACATTCTTTAAGCTGAGCAGCTTCATCTATGACCAATAGTTCAAATGGTGTCATTCCTTCTGTGTATAATTTAGCAGAACTCGATACAGTACAGAAAATCAGGCATGCATTCTTCAAGCAGAATTGTTCTATCTCCTCCCTCCCACTAAACTCCGGAACAGGAAACTGTTGAGGAAGTGATTTTAGGACATCAAGGCAATTTTTTCTTGCAAAACTGAGCTTTCTAAAGCAACCACCTGGTTCACCACTACTTAACACTTCTTTATCGAACTGCATCCGAAAAGATTTGAGAGATTCAAGAGCTGTAGCCATCGTTTTAGCTATTTCTAGTGAAATAATAAAGGTTGGCAGGTGTGTATACAAATCCGTAATGTAAAGAACTAGCCGTTTTTCAATGCAATTGAACTTCCTCTTTATGAACTCCTCAAATGTCAAAGGATCATCGCGTTTCTTGTTCTTTTTCTCTTCATTCTTTGGTTGTTTTTTTTCTTTCAAATATAACATATCCTCCACTTTTTTCTTTCCCTTGTTTTCATTTAAGGATTGGACAATAAGTTCCTTCCCCTCTTTCTTGCCTTTCCTGTCTTTAGAGCTTTTATATCTTGTTTCCTCACTTTGATTCTTGTTTGTGTCCTCACCATTATCCGATACTTCATTTTTCTTCTTCTCCTCTTCATACCCGTGCCCTTGTCTATTATTCAAGTATAATCTGTATTGCATCTCAGGTTTATTAAGCAAACCAATCATGGAAACTAAATTCACTTTCCATGAAGATGATGAAACAAAGCACTCTACAAGTCTGTCAACACGATGATCAAGAAACACGTCAAGAAGGTCATCATGATCAACGATCTGCATTCGTTCCCCATGCCCGAACAAAACTATGTCTCCAAGACCATAGGTATTACATTCAAGTGACTCTTCAACTTTCTTCAGGAGCCTCTCTGTCACTTCCAAGACAGCAGTGTTGGTAGGAGCACATGTGAGTGTTCTGCACTTCATCTTAAGGAGAGAATGTAGTAGAAAACCAACTGTGTTTGTTTTTCCAGTTCCTGGAGGCCCCCAGATCAATTTCACTGAATTCTGATGACGACATTCCTTAGTATTTATGCAGCTTAAAACTGCAGCTTCTTGGGATTCATTTAATTCCGAAGAGCGGATTATAGCCATCATATTTGAATATGCTGCATTGCGTTTTTGTTTGGAAAGGCGACGACACATGTCACAATTTTCCACATCCTGCAAACAACATGCATACATACATATATGACATTTTCATTTTTCATTGTTTGGTTGATATAAATTATATAGACAAAAAATAAGCTCCAAGGAACTATTCCAAGCAAGCAATGATCACAATCTTACAACGAAATTAGGCTGTAGAACTCGCTGAATAACATTGATATTCTGCTCTTCCATATCAGGTTTCAATGCTTCCCATATTCGAATATTCGTTGTCAAGTTAATCAAATTAACAGCAAAGAGAGTTCCACTTTTGGAATCCTTCTTGTTGTGTTCAACCACCGAGATAGGCTTTGATGATAGTAGTCTAAGTGTGGTAAGATCTTCTTTTACACTTTGGACAAGAGCAATGACATAGGACATTTCGGCACGCTCCAAATCACCGGCACGTTTCGGTCTTACACTTGTTATGGCAATGATGTCTCTTGATTGAGGCTCATTATATGTCCCTGCATCTTTCACCTCTTCACTACTTCTCTTCAACACAACGGAGTAAAGAAAATCTTTGGAAACTTTAGTGATTCTCTTTACAGACACTATTTCACATGAAGGTGCTCTGGAGATTGTTTCCATGCTTGACAACAAGTCAGCATGTGTTTCCTCCAAAAGAGGGAGGATGAATGACTTCTTGTACTCCCTCACCGACGAGAATGTCTTCGGGATCTTACTCACCTGCTCATCAACAATTTCCACAAGTGTAGGAGGATTTTAATGAAGAAAACTAAGGCTGCTACATGCCTAACTCTTTTGCATCATGTTTCTAAAATGAGACTAGACACTATCAAATTTATGCATAAAACCACATTGATGTACACGAGGACATAGACCTTGATTTCAATTTCTAATTTCAAGTTGCAACAAAATTAAGTATAAAATAGACTCCCATTATAATTTCACCATCAATTCTGTGAAGAGTAAAGCCATTTGAGCAGTGAATGCAATAGAGAAGCTATTTCCTCAGCTACCCATTTTGTAATTAAGAAAAATATTGAAAAAACTTTAATATTGATTTTACTTAATTATTATAATTGAAGAGTCACAATATAAATAATTACATCTAAATAATAAAAACAGACATGATAATTCCACCTTAATATCTAGCACAAATCTGCAATATATATATTATAAATCTAATTAACAAATAGGCATATCTGTATATATTTTCACCAAAATATATATATGTATATATATATCTGTGAGTTGAATGGCGAGCAGCATTACCTTGTGTTTATAAAGCTTGTTATTAAGAACATCCTTGAGAGACCAAGAGAATACACAATCAATCAAGCCTCTACCAGCAATCTCTCTTTCCTTCTTCACAGTTGTCATCTCCATTTTTTCTCCTTAATTGCCAAACTTCTGTATGAGAGAGAGAGACAGACGGGTTTTCTTCTCTAGGAAGGAAATTAAGAAAGGATAATAGATATGCAAACCGACAGGGAAGAGTCAATGTGGAAACATAATGCACCAAACCCATACTTATATTTGAGCCTTTCCACTTTACAAGGTCTTCTAATAGATTGTTTCCTTAGCAAAGATGTATAATTATTCTGATGCTTTAATTCTTTTTCAATGCTTTGAAAACTCAGAATCTTTTTTTAACGAGAGGTCGTCTATGAAGAAAGCGGACGTACAAGTAACGTCAATAAAAAAAAATTATATTATATTATAATGATTCCTCGGAGCAAAAGATAAAAAGAATGTTATATCGTAGTCAATGGGAAGTCATCCAAGAGTCAAAATCCTTTGGTATTTTCCCACTGCATGTCTTGTGTTGCATAGGCGGCTGCATATATTCCTATATACATATAAATAATATTTATCCTATATATAATATTAGTAGAGAGAGATTTAACTATTTTTATCTGAAAAGTAGAAAGGGGTCGCCAGGAGTACTGTGTGGACCCTGCAGCAGGAACTTGCTTTGTAGTCTTGTCTTGCTTTCATGGAGTTTGCTTAGCATTAGCCTTGTTAGAAAAACACAGAGAAAGAGAGAGTGTACATTTTTTAATTAATTGGAATTATAAAATTTAAAACCAATATCAATGTTAAGTTTTGGTCGTTTTTTTTTTTTTTTACTTTTACCTATTTTTACCAAAAAAATAAAATATAATTTAATCAAACCAAGTCCATCAAAACTAAGCATTTATAGCTCAAATTAATCAATCAAAAATCTCTAAATTTTTATCAAATTCAGTTTTCAAATTGATATAATTAATTTATCAAGTCAACTTTAATGAATAAAGATTCTCTATTTCTCTGTCCTTTTTTGCCCCATCAATTAAATAATAATATATTATTTTAAAAAGAGAAAAAAAAATATTAATTATAATAAATAACAACTAACACATATATTTATTTGAATAATGTATTATTTTTTGGTTGGAAAGATAAATAGAGACATATGATAAATCCTTTGATAATTATTCACACTAACTCCGTACTTACCAACCTACATTTTAGATAGATATATCATATATGGGTTCCTCTGCTTGCTAAAAATCACACTATCTAATAAGAGCTAATCACACTGTAAAAATAAGTATGTTAGTTGCCCATTATCAAAAATTTCGGAAGAAAGGAAAGTTTTGCTCATCCCAATAGAAAAAACTAAATGGTTTCCCAGGAAGATAACCCAAGTCTCAAGTTGCTGCTCAGGAACCCATTATCAAAAATTTTCGGAAGAAAGCAAAGTTTTGCTCATCCCAATAGAAAAAACAAAATGATTTCCCAGGAAGATAACCTAAGTCTCAAGTTGCTGCTCATGGATAGAAGGATAGAATAATGAAGAATGGCTGCCAAGTAATATTTTGTTCTCCTACGTCCTAAAATAATTAAAATAATACTAATAAAAAAAATCTACGGATGACTTTTTTTTTCCACATTAATCTGATTATATATGTGTATTGAGTATTGTGAATTTGTGACTATAATATTTTACAAATTAAATTAGTAGAGAATAAAGGTATTTTATTTTACCTTTAAATATATACATTTATTTTTCAAATATAGATGAATCTCATTGAAATGTTTAATTAGCAAAGATATACAAAATATTTTATTTCCATTGTTTATGCTTTGGAAAATCTGTACTTTTTTTCAATGAAGGTTTATTTGTGTCATTAGTCCCTAAATTTTATATATAGTAGCAGGTTAGTCCATGGATTTTTTTTTTTTTTAGCACTTTCATCCTTAAATTTTCTTTTTTTTTTTTTTGGTAAGAAAATTTTGCTTTAACACGAACGCGAAACACAAAAGGGGGCTGCCTCACCAAGAGGACTTACAAACCTAAAGCAAGCTAATCTAACTTCAACTCGTTAACAACATCAAGCGGCAACTTATGTAAAGAGAATTCATTAACAACAAAACAAAGATTACAATTAAGAGAGAAAGTAGCTACCTCATCAGCTATTGAGTTTGAATCTCTATGGTTCCACTCCAACAACTAGTTTTGAGAGGAAAACTGATTCCTTATAGAAGAAATCTCTTCACAAGTATATCATCCAATAGGATCCGCCCCCTTCAGCGTTTCATTAAGTACTTCTTTAGCATCACTACTCCAATCAGCTTGTCCCACTAACACCGTTCTGCATAATCCGAGGCCCATCAAGGGCCAAAGTTTTAACCATCTGGGGGAGTTGCACCCGACCAGCTTAGAAACTGCAAAGTATAATTGTCTTTTTGAGTCTCTCACCACAATCGCCATCGCTGCTCTTTCTTCCTTAAAGGAAGCATCAATATTTATCTTGAGCCATCCTTCTCTTAGTAGGCTCCACCTTACCTTCACCTTGTCAATAGAGGAGCTTTCCAGATCTCTTTCTTGATAAGCCTGGCAAAAATCTTCAACCAAATTTTTGAAGAAACTAATATCCTATGAAAAGTACAACTTTCCTTCAAACACATTTGTTTCTTAATCTCCAAATACAACAGAAAAGGCATGCCATCATTGTTGTAAACCAAACTCTTGTCTAATCTTCAGGCAGGACTTCCTTTGGGGGGTTGACACATAAATCACTCAAATCAAACATATCACTCACTCTCCAACTATCCAACTTACATCCCCATTTACTGCCAAAAGCCATCGCTCTGATCATAGGACATTCCTTAAAGATTTGTAAATTGGATTCCACCTTATGCTCGCACAAAGCACACTCTATCTCCCCTTTATTAATTCGTTGGACAATGATTTGCCTCGTAGGAATGGCTTCAGCTCCCATTCGCCAAACATGAATCTTCAATCCCTCATGTAATGGAGATTTTCATATTTTCCCCCATAAAGGGTTAGCATCGATATTAAATTTGTTGATGTTATCAAGTAAAGAACAACTTTTAACGGAAAGGTACCTGTCGAATTTCCAAGCCAAGGTAGATGGTCATGTATCTGATGGTTTTGAGGCCAACATACTTTCATAATAGCTTCAACTATAGAACATATTTCCTTGAGAACCCCACCAGAACTTTTGAACAATTGCATCCATCAAGTCGCACACTCATTTCGAAACCCGGAAAGTAGACATTGTATACAGAGATATCGCTTGTACCCAAATCTTATGAGCATTGCTTTTCCAGCTTTTGAAAGGAGTTTTTTCTACCACCCTTTCAAATGTCCATGTATTCTTTCTCGCAGCTTCTCAAACTCCTTAGACTTAGTCCTCCCTATTACCAAGTTGTTCCCAAGATACACCGATCCTTTCTTCATCTCTTTAAAACTCATAATGGCTTTAATATCTCACTCGCAGCTCTGATTAGTATTAGCAAAATAAAGAATACTCGATTTCTCTGTGCTAGCTTTCTGTCTGGACCACCTATGGTAAGTATCCATAACTTTTGCCATCGTAGCTTCTTCTTTTTTATTTGCTCTGCATGTTAAGCATAGAAAAGATCGGAAATAGCAAGAGCACCTTGGCAGACCTTTATGCCATGAAGGTTTCCATCCACTTCCTCTTTAAATAATAATCTGGATAAGAATTATGCACATAATATAAAAATAAATGGCAATAAGGGTCGCCTTGCCGTATTCCACATGTAGGGGAGTAGCTTCCATTAACACTGTCATCTATCAGGACTTTATAATTGACTGAACTAATACCACTTAATATTAAACTCTTGAAATCATCAGAGAATCCCCAGGCTTTTAGAGCCGCACCAACAAATTCCCACTCAAGTCGACCGTAAACTTTCTTAAGGTCTAACTTAAGCAGCATTAGACTTGATCCCCTTCTACTTCTATGCTTCTCAATTTTGTGAAACACCTCCTGAACAAGAACTGTATTCTCGACGATCCATCTATTTTCCACAAAGTACCCTTGGTTAGGTGATATTATCCACTTCAGAAATTTCCTCAATCTATTTGTGATGATTTTGGCCATCACCTTGTATATGAAATTGCATAGACTTATTGTTCTATATTGGTTGAAAGCAGAAGCATTTTTCACCTTTAGCATAAAGGCTACAAAAGTACAATTTAGTCTATGCTCTACCATCTTTGTTCTGAAAATTTCCTTCACCATATTTATAACATGATCCTTCACTATGATCCAATAGCTACGATATAAAGCCCCTGGAAAACCATCTGATCCAAGGCACTTAGTTGGATGCAAGTCCCACACAGCTTCTTCGACTTCCTCCTCACTAGGAATATGCACTAACTCCGTATTTTCTTGGTTAGTTATGCAAAGTTCTGCTAACCTTCGTAATTCCTCTTCTTCAATACAAGGGCTACCTGATGGGTAAAGCTCCTTACAATGTTGAAGAAAGTACTCCCTTATTTCTTTGGGATCCAAGACCCATCCATGATTCAATTTGACAACTAAAATTCGGTTCCTCCATCGAATAACATTACTTGTAAAAAAGAATTTTGAGTTCATTTCTCCCTGTATTTTTGTTTCATAATACTTTCATACTGCGCTATTTGAGTTCTGAGGTCCTTCAAAATTTGATCCTTCATTCCTCATTGGATCTCATCTCTCAGATTCTGAAGGTTTTCCAACATAGACTCCAACTCCTTAATTTTTCAGTTAGCTAAGCCAAACACCTCTCTATTCCATTTTTTTAGTGCATTCGCTGTTCTTTCCAAATGTTAGAGAAGCTTAAACCATTCCAACCCATTGTAGACCTTGTTCCAAGCCTTCTGCACCACCATTTGGCTTCTCTCATCTGTTGTTCTCGCCTTTAGAAACTGAAAAGTTATGTTAAGGCCTTAGATCTCTCTGCTTGTATTGAGGACAATAGAAGCATGGTCAAACTCTTCAAATTCCAAGTGCTGAACATATGCTTCTTGATACAAATGGATCCACGATTGGCTACCCGATCTACCCTTTCTTTTATGATGTTACCTCCTATTTGATTATTACACCAAGTAAAGCGATTTTCAGTAAACCCTATATCCACTGAGTCAGTTCCTTGCATGAATTCCTTTAAAAAACTCCTCTTTCCTACTATGATACGCCCTCCCATCTTCTCCGATTGCTCAACTATTTCATTTAAATATCCAATCACAATCTAGTGACCTATTTTCAAAGACATTGTCTGTCCTAAAACTTCCCAAAATAGTTTTTTCTCGTTAAAACCTGAAGGACTATAACAAGCAAAAATTGTCCAGGCCTCTCCACCATTAGCATCCTTAATCTCACATCTGATGATGTTATCAGATTTCCAAAAAACCGAAACCGCTGCTTCTTCCTTCCACATAATAATTAGTCCCCCCAAAGCTCCACGCGACTCAACTAACTCCATATGACTAAAACTTAGATTAGAGTGGGAGTTTTAACAAAGTGTAATCCCGCCTTTTGTTATTTTATAGTAATACACATTAGGGCTTGTGTCTCCTTATTAGGCGTCGAAGAGAGTTCATCGTTGCAGCTCGCCTTAGACCTCAACAATTCCATACAAGAATCTTTATACAAGTGAGAGGGGCATGTCATGGCTCGCTTCCTCGGCCTTTTGAAAATCTTGCCTTCTTCTCATTGCAGCTCGCCTTAGACCCCAACAATTCCATACAAGAATCTTTATACAAGTGAGAGGGGCATGTCATGGCTCGCTTCCTTGGCCTTTTGAAAATCTTGCCTTCTTCTCATTCTTCTACTGCTTTCCCCTTCTTAAGCTCTGTGCAACCTTCTTCTATCCTTTGCTTCTCTCTTCCTATATCGCCTTTGTAAATTTGGAGTTCTCTCATCTCTGCTAGACCCAGATGAAAATTACTCAGCGATATTGAAATTTCATCGCCCTCTCCTACAACATCGACCTTCTTCAAAGTAGAGATCAGGGTATCAATTCCCTGTTCTTGGCCTTGGCCCTCATTGAATACTCTATCTTCATAAACTTCTTCAAAATGGACTATTTTTATGACTCTTGGGTGGACATCATGTTTATCTTGAATTAATACTTTCATGCTTGACCTATTTAACTGGAATTGGGCCAACCTTTTGAGTTGAGTTATAAGAGGATTAATCCCCACATAGTTGAGATTATGTCTATTATTTTCTTTTCCCATTTGTAGATCTGCTACTCACTCATATTCCTTGTTTGTAATTATAGAGAATTGCTCTAAACAAATCTCTTTCTAAAACTACGGAATGTTGTTTTTGTGTAACTCTGAGGGCATCCAAAGTTGGCACCACTGCTATTATATTTTTGAAGCATTTTGTGTCATCATCTTCCAGAAACGACTTTGCTTTTATCAGATGTCTAGGTTGTAACCCATCTTCTAAAGCTTTTTGATTTTTAAACCAACTCAAAAGGCTTGTGTTGAATGTGCTGCCTTTGTTGACAAAGTGGAAAACAAAATCAAATGGGTTTTGGCTACTTACAGTAGCCTTTGTTGAATAGAGAGAAGAGAAATATTGTGCAGCCACGTATAAAGAGCAAAGGAGAGCGGGAGCTCTCCTATAAGTACCCTTCTCCTCCTTTGTAAAATACATTCCAAATCCTCCTTAGAAAGAGAGAAATTAGAGAAAGAAAAATTTTTAGTGTGAGTTAATTTTTTCTCATTTGTATTTTCTCCTATTTGTGGGTATATTACCAAAATACCCAAACTTGTAATCGCTCTTTGAAATTAGTGGAGTGGTCTGCAGTGCCTGAGGACGTAGGTATAATTTATACCGAATCTCGTAAATACTAATGTTCTTTTCTTGTGTGTTTTTTTCTGTATTCAATAATTGTCGAGGATACTGTTCATACATACAGTATTTAGTATTCAGCACTATTCACATATACAGAACTATTCATCGTGTGACCGAATTTGAGTGGGAAATTACCCGATTTCTCCAACAGCTTGTCTCAATAACTGCGTCCAAAGGGCTTTTGAATTTTTTTGCCTTTTCTAGCAAAATCTGCGTCAATGTCTGTCCTCCAAAGGATTAATGAAAAGTAAGCCACTAGAGTTTTCTACTATGATCCAAGAATCATAAAGCTTCACAAAAATTCTATTGACCGAAGAGATTCTTGCTGAAAAAGCACCTTTACACTATCCCATGGTGTGATTCAAAAGCCCATACTTGTACCAAATACCTGTCAAGCGCACTAATTTGAACTGAATCCAGATTTCTTCCTTCTTCCCTCTTCATGGAAAAAACCAGCTGGTAATGGGCAATTCATTGGAATCTCAACCCGGAATCATAAATACCTCTGCTTGACAATCAAACTTCATTTGTATTGCACCATCAATCGTTAATTTAAACCATTTTGACATATGTAATGGACATAATAGATTTTGATGGATGTTTGAAGTCATTTCAATATTACTCTTTTTATTTTATTTTATTTAACATAAAATGATTTCTTTTTTGGTGAATTGGTATAAAGTGATTTAATATAAAGTCATTTCTCTATTAATATTTTTTTTTATTTCATTTCACTTTATAATAAATAAAATAAATAATTAAGAGTGAAATGATTTTAAATGTTCCTCATATTTCACGTACATCACATATGTCAAATCCACACCTGAGATGTGGCTCAGCATAAAGAAGATATTGTTATTCTTATCACCTTACGAACCAAATGTTATAGGTTCAAATATTGGTAAGCTCCGTTTGTACATCAAGTGTACTAAACCTACCAACCGCCGATGGAGAGAGAACTATTAGAGGTGTAGGCCTATTATTAGAACTCTGAAACATTGTAAAGATCAAATAACAATAGGCCCTAATTTCTAAAAAAATTATGAGCTATTGACTCTCATTAAGAGACTATTTTCATTTACAAAAAAAATTGTATATGTCAAAACCATTTAAAATTTGACAAAAGATTAAGGACTAACGATCTAACTACAATTAAAGTTATATGATGAAAGTGCCAAAAGGAAAATTCAGGGACGAAAGTACTACTAGTATAGGTAAAATTTAAAAATTAATGAAAGTCTTGAATCAAAGGTAGTTTCTATAATGAGTTTTATGATCGTATAACCAATTGTACAGTCAATATTAGAAAAATAACTGTCTTCTTTTCAAATTCTCTGTCATAGTAAAAGTGTACTTTTGGGTGCTATGTATTTACTTTGATACATTTCTCCCTTTTAACATTAAAATCTCTCATGTGCATTTCTTTTTTGTCACTATTCACTATCAAACCACCTCTTTCAATTTATTACTATAATTAAACTTTATTTATTTCAACCTCACTCGTATAACTTATACAATATCTCACAATTATAAAATATTAAACTATAAAACTCAAAGTCTCCTCTAACTTAGAGTTCCATTAAACTTTAAACTCATCTTCAAACTCCCTGTCTTAGATTCAATTACTCTTAAAGTCCTCCATCGAATATATACATTGAAATGTTGTACACTTATTTCTCTATTTTGTTATTTTTTTAACCATTAGATGATTAATTGGAAGGTTGAGGTCAAATCTATCCGTCGATCCGACCATTTGATGGTTGAATCCGACCGTCAAATGGTCGGATATTAATGATCTGACGAGATCCGACCGCCTGCTGGTCGAATCCAACTATCAAACAGTTGTGGTTAGATTTAAAAGATCAAACCATTTGAAGGTTGGATCTCGTCGGATCACTAAGATCCAACAATCAGACGGTCAAATCTAACCATTTAATGGTGATCCAACTATTTGACGATCGGATCTAACCATTTGAAAGTCGGATCTTACCTTCTGATTGTGATTCGAGCAACTAATATTTAATTAATAAATATATATTAATATATATTTTAATTAATATATATTAGTTAATATAAATTTTATTTAATAATAAATAATATTAAAGTAAAGAAAAATAACTTAAAGAGAGAAGGTACCATAAATGCTAAATGGAAGCCAATAATACTATATGTATGAGATGTGGTACTTCTTCTGGTCGGACAACCACACATCGGCTTGATAGTAGTGTCATATGACAAAGTGCCCCAAGGATACGTCATGAAATACTCGATGTCATCTAGCATGTTGACACACTTAACAGGCACTGACATTGGCTTTTCCTTGCTTTGTATAACTATCTCCAAAAAGTAGAGCAAGATAAGCTTGACCATGTCTCTATCATCCTTACACATCATTATAGTAAATACCTTTACAATATCATGATTATGAAGTGGAAGCTTCCTGCCGCTAAAATATGTATCACAAAAACACAGAGAAGGTGTAGGACATGTGCTGGGTATGGGACCGCAAAGTAATCCACTGATTAAATAAAACTTTTATATGCTAAATCTAGCGCCTGATCCTCTAAAATTGAACACCATGATATCTGGGTTGTCACAAATACATTGCCTCTAAAGCATATTGACTTGACCACTAAACTGTAACTCATTTGCATTGACAAAATGCCAAAAATAGGTTTTTCCAAACATAGCCAACTACGTCGTATTAAACTTCTCATTGATTGTATTCACCACCGAATTGAAAAATAACTTGATTGTCACATTCATCGAATATATTTCATTATCGGTGAACATTCGCATATACGAATCCATATTTACTGCAAAATCATAAATTTATATAATATTAATAATAGTAATAATAATACAATTATAATAACAAAACAATAACAAATTCTCCTATGTATGGTATTAATCATAACAATATGACTATAAGAGGAATATAACAATATAATATTGAAAACAAAAACAACAACAATATAACATTAATTATAATAACATAAACAATTAGTTTAATTACTAAAACTTAGTATGTGCTAGTAATGTTACACTACAATTTAATTCAATATTACAAAAAAAATAAAATAAAATAAAAACAAGGGAGAAAGAACATATATTATATGTGTAATTATATGAAGCAATTATAAGTACAAATTATATGAAACAATTATATATTAAACAAGGATCATTATTATTATTTATCAAATAATATATATTTATTTAATAATTATTTTTTAAAAAATTAATTATTAATTATTTTATTATTTATATTAAATTAAGCTTAATTAATTAGGTGAATTCAGATACAACTTCTAAATGTGACTTACAAACTATCTATGTATAATATTGATTGGAATTGAAATGACATGATATGCAATTGATTTAGTTTTAATTATGTTATTGTTCAAGAATTTGTGTGCCCATTTAAAAAGAGAGCAAACATATATAGTAAGTATAGTTTTGTATAGAAGAATTCATAAGATAAAGCCGTAATTATATCTATATTTATATAGCTCTTCTTTTATTTATTCCATCGATCAATTTATAAATAGACAAAGTTGCATTACACATATATTATATTATATCAATTTAAAACTTTGAAGGAATATACTTATATACTAATATTCAATTCCAAATATATATACATATATTAATATTTATTTTTTCAATTCAATTAGTCATTACTTTATTATAAAAAAATACAAACAATTTAAAACTTACAAATTAAATTATTAAAAATTTAAACTTGCATATATTTATTTACAAAACTTAAACATAAGCCTACACTTGTATTACTTAATTTAAATAATTACTTTACCATATTAAATTAAATAAAAAATATAAATATTACGTTGAAAAATATACAATATAATTATACCATATATATATAATATAATTAATATACAATACTAAATATATTATATTGTATAATTAATATACAATTTATATTTTATAATTGAAATAATATACAATATAATTATACAATATTTCAATATATAATTATATATTTTTAATATATATATATATATATATAATTTAAGTAAAATATAATTATAAACATTTACAATATAATTAATATATAATGTATAAATATATTATATTGTATAATTAATATTTACAATATAATTATGCAATATTTCAATATATAAGTATATATTTTTTAATATATATAATTTAAGTAATTATATATATATATTATCAATTTAGGTAAAATATAAATATATATTTTTTAATATATAATAAACGGTCAGATGGGTTCGTCCGACTCATTTATCGGTCGACTCGGATTCGACCCAATGCACTGGTAACATATCCTAACTAAATCTCACGGGCTTAATCTAGGGGATGCTACTATCATTGCATAAGACGTAAATATAAGACCAAATTTTTTTCTTTACTTTTCCTCTTTACTTCGGATCTATAAAAATAATAATACTAACTTTAAAATTTACATTATACCAATAATAATATTAATAGTATCTCAAACTTTTAATCCACTTGTAAAGAAAAATTTAACAAACATCTTAGTCTTGTAAACTTACTAAACAGAGTAATTGAGACTAAAACACAGCGTAACTGAAGCATCTTATTAACTTAGGTCATGCAAAACAAGATAGCCAAACACCACCTCGCAAATTCCTCAAGACCACAATCCACTTAATCAGTTTCAAAGCCAATACCTACATACACATAAGCAAACAAGAGTAAGTGATAAATCACTCAGCAAATTCAATAATGCACGCACACATAACATGAAATGCTTATGCTTATGCGTAATTCAATGCATTATTGCTTACTTCCAAATTGATCTTGCATAATTCAAACTAAAATTTCTTTATTTAGTTTGAAAACAAAACCACCATTGTAAGACTTCCACACACATATACATGGGAACTATTACTCATCATTAATCCATATAAATATCCATTGAATAGCTGAGCAGCATATCCCAAGAGATTTCAAACCACAAAGAGGCATATGTGCATAAGTGGGGTAAAAGGGAAAACTTGCATCCTAGCCCTCATTGTGATCCTCAATGAGTCCTCTCACATACACAAATCCATCTATATGTGTCCATGTAAACCCTATAAATTTGGTCGGATCCATAAAAATCAAGTCTTCTCTTGTGCAATTCCATACATACAAACAAAAACTCCATAATTCACTTGTCCATATTTTCCTACAAGGTGATTCTTTTGAAAAACATATTTTACTTTTCAGTAAATCTTGAAGATGTGCATTTCTTATAAAACCAAATTTTATATTCATGTTTGAATGCACATGTTTACATGCTTGTGATCATGCATACGTGTTTCGTAATCTAGAAAAACTAAGCATACATGCATTCATTAATCCATTGTAGCCAAACATATATTTCATAAAAAAATATCATTACAAATTCACATAGAAGTTTGGCTATCAGTAATCACAAATAATAAATTTCATACCATGCATACATCTCATAAATTCAACATTTTTCAGTAACTTATTTTGCAGAGAAATTCATAAACAGTATGCATATAAATATTCATAAAATTCTAGCATTATAATATAAATTCCAACTTAATTTAAACATGAATATTCAATGATTTAACAAGCTAATATGCCCAGAATTTCCAACAAGCAATAATCCTTTTTAAGATTCAATAGAATCATCTTAAATTTAGAAAATTATTGTTTAATATTAACCTAATTGAGATTAATCAAACCCGTTCAAAATAATACATAGTCGGCCATGATTCGAAGATCAAACATGAATAAAAAAAATTAAATCTTGTCATGTACATAATGATCGATCATATAGAGAATTAGGATTTAGTGAGCAACTTTGTAGAAATCAAAACTTTCTCTATAAATCTATGCGTTTTTTGATAAAACAATAAAACTCATATATAGATCAAAATTTTTAGCCCACATAAATTCATATTGTCATGCAAAATTCATTAAATCAATCCATAAAAGTTTTGAAGAAGGAGATTAGTACAAGTAAGAATAAACATCAAATAAACGTGAAACTTACATTGAATCTTCGAAAACCTTGAATAATCCTTGCTTGATCACACAAGGTGTTTCTCTCAATAATTGTCTAAGAAATTTTAGTACAAAGAGAATAGGAGAATGCAGAAAATTTCCTTATCTGCAGGCTCTTAATTTATAAACAAAACCTTAGTGAAAACTTTTCTTATTTGATAATTCTTACTTTCCTTATTTCAAATATGGAAAGTAATTAGCCACACAATTATCAAATAATATCAATTAAAAAAAAAATTCAAATATCAAACCCACACATAAATAGGTGTCAACCATAAACACACACGTATACGCATACATATTGGAACAAGACGAATTGCACACGCAGAGATTTGAAAGTACTGCACAATTCGGTGACATGTCAGACGCTTGTCATTGAGTCTGACACACACGGGTTAGGGAATCGCCCAACTTTAAACCATGTCAAGCACTTGTCGTTGCGCGTGACATTGCGCCTGACACTCTCAAAAAAGGGAATCGTTGAACCTTGAATCGCATCCATGCAGTACTTCATAACTCGCATGTGTACACTCATACACATGCACCCTAGTAAAAATCCACAAAAAAACATATCAAGCAATTTTGGAAGCGATTATTACAGCACTGCTTCTCCAGTGTTGGCACTGTATTTGGCCCATTTGCAGGGTTTTTTTACCAGTTTTCATATAATATACAATAAATCATTCAAAATCACACCCAAACACAAAAAAAAATCATTTTTTCAATAGAAATACAAATAAAAACACACTAAAACTTATAAAAATTCAAACTTTATAAATCAATCATAAGAATAAAACTAAAATTTATTCACAAATACTAACCAAGCTAGAGAGATGATGGCAACCCAAGCTACAAGACGACAAAGGGAAGTCGGATCTCAAACAAGCCAAAGTGTGTGAAGAAAAATGAAGTGTGAAGGGTCGGATGTGAACAAAAATGAGGAAAAAAAATAGGTTTACAATTGGGAAGGTCGGATGTGAATAAAAATGTGAAAAAAATAGTGTGCAGCGGGGAAGGCTCAACTATTAACAAAATGAGAAAAAAAAATGCACAGGTAGTCGAATGTGGCTCCCAAAAGTACACTTTTACTATGAAAGAGAATTTGAAAAGAATATGATTATTTTGCTAATATTGACTATACAATTGATTATATGAGCATAAAACCCTTTCTATAGTAAATGATTTATAAATAATAATTAAAACATTATGGGTTTTTTTTTAATAAAATTTTATTAATCCCCTCGGATACAAACATAGAAAAAAAGATGTTTAAGTCAATGGGAAGTAACTTAGTTGTTAAGTAAAGTATGTCTTTGCCTTTTCCTACTATATAAAAAAAATAAAATTTGAGGCTTATGCTATCCACACAAGCCATTAATAATCACACACCTCTAAAAAAATATATAGGACCCACAATCTTTTATTTGACATGTCATGTTGTTATTTGTGCAAATGCCTACATTGCATGTGATGATTTATCTTTATACAATTTAATATGGAACAACAATTTTACCTTATTTTTTCTCATTACATTAGGCTATAATATATAAAGAAAGTAGCAGAGATTGGAAAAAGCTCACTATATTGACAAAGAAAACCAGTACAAATAAAAGTGGTATATAAACAGATAATACAAGAATCTATATACACGTAAGAGATTCCAAATATAATGGAGTAAGAATAGAGATATATACAAGTCTATATATCTAATATGTCCCCTGACTAAAAGCACTCCAATTTTGGACCGAAGTATAAGAAAAGATTGTTTTGCTAAGGGCTTCGTTAGGATGTCTGAAAGTTTATATTTACTAAAGACATTAGCAACACGAAGTTGACATGAGGAGACTTTGTCACGTACAAAATGAAAATCAATAGCCATAGGTGGTACTGATATTGTCAAAGTACACACATAGATGGTATAGACATGAGAACATGCATCTCGGTTAAGAGAGAATGAACCCAAGCAAGTTTCGATGTGGTAGCTGCAACAGAATGATATTCAGCCTTAGTAGATGATTGCGATACCTTATTTTGCTTTTTCAAGCACCAAGACATAGGATTGCCACTAAGAAAGATGGCATATATTGTGCTGGAAGTTCTATCATCTTTGTTCCCTACCCAGTCTGCACTGGAGAAGGCATATAATGTCAAAGTTAATTGTCGTTGAAGAAAGAGACTAACAGAAGTTATGCCTTTAAGATATCATAACACCTTCTTAACTATTGCCCAGTGAACATCAGTAGGACAATACATGAATTTAGATAACTTATTAACTGTAAAAGTGACATTCGGATATGTGAAAGAAAGATATTGCATGCTGCCAACTATTTATCTTTACTCATTTGCATTACAAAATGAGAGTCCACCAAGGACTAAAAGTGATGAGGTGGAAAACATGGGTGTGGAGTAATCTTTGGCACCATACATGTGAATACGACCAAGTCCATGATATATTTCTTTTGTGAGAGAAATAGACTATTCAGCTTTGAGATCACCTCCACAACTTAAAAGTAATTCACATAACCTAAATCCTTGAGGGAGAAGCGTTTAGACATAGAGACAAACAACTTGTTCATTAGTTGAGAATTATTTGTAGTGAAAATAATATTGTTGTTATAAACAAGTATGTATCATAATATGAATTGGTGAAGCCCAAAACCAAGTAGAAATTCCTTTAACTCATTGTACAAATCTTATGTGGTTTATTTTAAAACATAAATAGCCTTCCTGAGCTTATAGATATGAGATAGATGTGCAGAATCAATAAAACCCAGTGGTTGAGTCATATAGACCCCCGCATGAAGGTGGCCATGCAAAAAGACATTATTAATATCTATTTTAATGAATCAACCAACTGTGAGATAGAGTAATACAAAACAAGATTCATATTGCAATTGGTTTGACTGAAGGTCTCAAAATAATCAACTCCAGAACATTGGTTGAATCCTTTTGTCACCAACCATGCTTTGTATGGGCTAATTATCCATCAAGATTGCACTTGATACGAAACACTCATTTACTACTAACCACATTTTGAGATGGATTGGGATAAACCAGTTCCCACGTTCTAGTATTTATGAGAGCCTCAAACTCAAAAGACATGACATCCCTCCATTCACACACCTTTAGTACTTAGGCAACGGTGCATGGTTCTATAGGAGAGGGTGAGCTATTTACTTGAGCAGTAAAAGAAATCAAATATTTTCTTTGGCTTGAAAATTAGATTCATAGACTGAGTCCTCATGGCATGTTTTCTAGTTGGTAGTGGAGGAATAGTATCGTGTATGAACATTATTTGATGCAAACCTTGTGTCTGGGACTCATGAACTAGCAAACAATTTATCGAGGACTCACGTTAAAGTGGGGTAGGCATCATGTGGAGTGAGAGAGGAAGAAGAATTTGGACAATGATGAGCGGTTTTAGTGGGTAAGGCTGTGTTGGAGTTATCATGTAAGATAAAATTAGAGGGAGAGTAAATAGATGTGGACTTTGAGGAAGAGTGACATGGTGTTGGAGAAATTTGAATTTCAATATCCATGAGACTTGTTATTGCCATTGGGTTGTCCTCATTGGAGGTTGAAAGTGCACAGTAACTTGAGGATATCATATATTTAAAAGGGAAACTTGATTCCACAAAGATGACATGGTGAGAGTGAAAAATTTGTCAAGATAAGGATCATAACACCTGTAACCACTCTACGAGGATAAACAACTAATTAGAACATAAGGACTAGATGGAGAGTCCAATTTGTTTTTATTGCATGGTTTTAACCATGGGTAGCATAGGCACCCAAAGATTCTTAGACGGCTCAAATTTGGAGAAGTATTAAATAATTTTTCAGAAAGTAATTTTCCCTCAAAGGTTGGAATAGGCAACTTGTTAATATGAAAAACAGCAATACTAAAAGCAAAGCTCCAAAATTTCTAAGGAAGACCGACTTGAGATAACAAGGTTAAACTGATTTTTTAATGTGTCTATGTCACCGTTCATCAAAATTTCCCCCGTTGTCTAAGTAAAAAGAGATTATTTGAGATTGAAAAATTTTTCCACCATTATTTTTAATTGAATAAAATTAGTGCAAACAACTGATTTATTCCGAAGAGGAAAGAACCAGGTATATTTGGTAAAGTGGTCCACAAATATAATGTAATCGTGAAAACCATCATGAGATTGAAACAAAACTAAGACCCCAAACATCATAATAAATTAATTGAAGAGGTCTGCTAGACATGACTGATGAACCAAATGGCAATTTATGATATTTATTACACTTGCAGGAATTGTAATTAAATGTATTGAGATTAGAAGTAGACAAAGAATGAGAAGAAATTATTTGACACAGGATGCATTCAGATGGATGACCTAAGCAAAGATATTAGTCAACAAAGGTGGCTTTGGTGCTAGTAAAAGTATAAATTGGCTGCGTGGAAGAAGAGGAAGGAGATGGCCATTCATAAGTGCCCCCTTCAACTGGTCTGCGAAGAAGAGCTACCCTCATCCGTAAATCTTTCATAGCAAAACAATCATAAAAGAATTCAACTGATGCACTATTAGTATTACAAAATTTTGAAACCGATGAAAGATTTCGTTGCATACTAGGTACACACAAAATATTAGATAACAAGGACCTGGAAGATGAGGGCAAGTGTGTAGAATATGTATGCGTGATGTTAAGATTGTGATCATTGCTAAAAGTAATTTCATTAGTACTATCATATTCAGAGTGAGATGATAAATTCTATACATTCATGGCTACATGATGAGATGCACTAAAGTCAACAACCTAAGGGAGGTTGGAAATGATGATGCAATAGTGTTTGCTGAGGTGTTTCACGAGTAGTATGTATGAGGAGGAGACATGTATTGCATGGGAGGAGGTCCACATTATTGTTCAAACATGTTGGAGGGAGGAGTAAAAGTCCACTGTTGGCGCAGAATAACTATATTGACTATATAATTGGCACTTTCCTTTATAATTTTTAGATCGACAAGAAAAGGAAGCCAAGGATCCAGATGATATGGAATTTTGAAGACAATTTGAGTTTTAAATTCTAAGTAGAAGTGGTCCCAAAGAAATTTTTATTTGCCACATGAGTAGTGATGGTAAACTTTTTGGCGAGATTCATAGCAGCTTAAGAAGGCTTCATGCTCAACAAGTTTTTCATATAGCTCTTCAAAAAAAGATGGGTGTATCTTTAATGCGTACGACAACGGAAATGTCCTTTAGATCACTGAATAATTCATTAATAATATAAAAGGTGACCTCATTATCATTAAGAGGGGTGTTGATTAAGGCAACATCATCAGCAATACCTTTCACATCATTGAGATACTTGGCTATCAATCGAATTCCTTGAGGACAAATAAGTCATTCACGTAACCGAAGCATACAAGAATGAGACGGTTTTACATATGTGGTGAAAAGCTTAGTCCTAGCCTCTAGACGTTTTTGTTAGCTATGCTATTGGGTCCCACAAAAGCAAAATACGTTTTTGAAATCAAATTTATTTAATTTTAATATTGTTTTATCTGGAGGGCATTATCTGATTAGTTAAAATTTATTTGAAAATTAATTTTTTTTATAAATTAATTATCTTAACTGAAATGATAAAAGCTATATTTTTATTATAAAATATTAGTCGTTTGTTTTTACATGGTTGCTAGTTTTTTCAGTCTTCAAGACATAGAGAAAACTTATGTAAAAAGAAAACTTTATTTTTTCTAAAAAGAAAACAAAGTATTTTGTAAAGAATAAAAGAAAAGAAAGAACATTTATGTTCAAACGTTTTTTTTCTCTGTATACTGATATTTCATAAATTGTATGTTCCCACTCACTGTGATGGTTTAGACAATCTAGAAGATCAAATGGTAGATAACACTATCTAATGGTTCAGACTGGAGATCAAACGATGCAGTAGCTGATTTATGGTATTGATTACTGAGTTGGAGGAGCAGCTAGAAGACCTGCACATCCAAGAGGTAATTCTGAACTCTATTTATTTAGTTGCATGATTTACATAGTATTTATATATATATGCTTCCGTTGTCTCTATTATATGTATGATGCTATGTAGTCATGTGAATTTTAGAGTTCAGTATCATGTAATTTATGATATAATAATAGAAATATGGTACATAGGTTTCTATTGTGATGAAATTGCATAATGATATGTGTTATATATGTTTATATATTCATAATGGATGGTGTTTATTTATTTTAGTCTTGATCCATAGTAGAATTTTCCTATAATATTATTTTTGGCATGTAATAGGGAGGCTGATCCTAAATCAGGTTTCCTCCATGATTTATTATTATTTTTTATATTTTATTTTATGTAAAAGTTAAGAAAATATATATGTAAAACTGCATCAGGTGGGTGTTTCGGCTTCTAGAGAAAGTTACAGGTGTTCGATCGAATAACCACCACAGAGGTTAGAAGCACAAGGAGGAAAAGAAGCTGTGGTCGAAAGATCACCCCTTGGAGGCCTGTGACGGTTGAATCCTTCGGCAATTGTGCTTCTACTGCTTGCAAGATTTTTTGCGGCGGTACATGTTCAAAAACTGTTGTGGCTAGGTTTCTATGCTGGGTTAGAGTTTTGTTATTCTGTTGGGGTTATTTATAATTTTTGGACCTTAAAACCTAGTTAAAAATTAAACCCAATAAAAGCTTAATACATTAAGGCTCATTAGAAGATAGAAAGGAAAATTGGGTCAACTTTTAATTTGGACCATTGTGGGCATTGTAATTTTATTTTAGACTTGCAATTTTCTTTTTAAGGAAACCATATATTAAGATTAGTTAATTTATTTAATTTACAACTTTTGTGAATATTTTAATATTAGTCTACTATATTATTATGTGATAATATGTCATATATAATAGGTGGTGTTATATAAGTTTGCATCATTGAATAATTACATGTGCATAATAATTATTATGATTTTATCTAATTTAATAATTATTATGAAAAATTATTTTTTCAAAAAATAATTTAGAAAATCTCAAATTTTTTTAAAATATTGAATGGGGAAGGTTTTTAATTAATTATTTAATTTTAAACCTAAATGCTACATTGTAGGTCCAATAATAAAATAATCACGTGAAGTCCCAACAAATATGTATGGTTGGATTTTACTGAACTGGATCTCAATTAATTTCAAAATTTTAATTTGGTTAATCGGCCCAACGTCGACATTTTTGAATATTAAAGATAATTTTCAAATTGAAACTATGGTTAATAACATTCTAACTTAATTAATTAATTATCCTCCCAACGAGACTATAATTTTTTAACTAAGACCCCAAAAGTTTATGAAATAATTAGATTGAAATAAATTCGTGTTATCTATGGAGGTTTTGTTTAAGGAGAATTGAATTTAAGTGGTTCGTTTGTGACCCCCTTCCCCCCCAATCTTTTCTAAGAACCAACTTAGTCGAACACTATTTTTATTTTATGATCAAAATTAGTTTATCATAAATATCTTACCCAACATGAGTATTTATAATGGAAACTAAATAATTGTTCACAAAAAATAGAAAAATAGTTTATGGGATTTATTATGTTTTTATGTTTATTGTGAAAATACAAATTAATACTAGTGTGCAATTTTTATTTTAGAAAATGATGACTTTTAACCCTCTTGCAATGATATTGAGTCAAAAATCTATGGATGAAAATAATTATAGTGACTGGAAAACTAATATGTTCATTGTAATAGATTTTGAGAAAACCAAGTTTGTTTTTACCATCCCAAAGCCCAATTTTCCAGTAACTAATACTTCTAACCAAGCCAAAAGAAATTATGAGAACTAGGGAAAGGCAAATACAATAGTTTTCTGCTATATTTTTGTTAGCATTGCTAGTGATTTAAAAAGTCAGATATCTCATATTAAGAGTATGGCAAACGCTGTAGACTTTCGATGGGATGCTTGCACAAAATATTAGTTCTTTGAGGCAATTTGGAATGAGGGCTTTGATGTAGACTCACATGATTGAGGGAATAACTGTGAGAGATTATTACTTGAAAATGAATTCATATCTCAGTCAAGCGAAAGTAATGGGCACCAAACTAGAGTGGAAGTCCCAAATAGATATTATTCTGGAACCACTACTTGAGCGCTTTGATCAATTCAAAGTAAATTACAATATGAACAAATTAGATTTCACTCATACGAAGGTAATGCATAAGCTTGAAAGTATCGAGAGGACTTTCATGAAGTAAAGTAGTGTTCATATTATTGAAGGTTCTTCTTCAAAACCCAAAGGGAAACCTAAGGGCGGTAAAAATAAAATAAAAAGAAGAACAAAGTACAGGTACTAGTACTAAGACAACTGCTATAAAGTAGCCTAAAGACAAGTGCTTCAACTACGAATAGAAGGGTCCCTAGAAGCAGAATTGCCCCCAGATTGCTACAAAAAAGCAAGGTATGGGTAATTTGAATATTGTTGAAGCTTGTTTAGTGGAGAGTTATAGTGAAAAATCGATCATTGATTCAGGAGCCACTAATCATGTTTGCTACTCTTTGTAGTGGTTCAAACAAACTAGCTCAATGGAGGAATAACAGAGAAGCTTGAGACTCAGGAACATGGAATATGTCTCCGTTAAACCTGAAGGAGATGTTATTTTGTTTTTTTAATAATAGTAGGACTTTATTTTTGTAAGATTGTTTATATGTACAGGGTTTTTATAGGAATTTAATTTCTATTAGCTATTTATTTAAATACGGTTTGATAGTGGAATTTAATTCCTCAATTACAATTAGAATTTCTGCTTCAGTTATTTATTTCGGTGATATGTCATATGATGTTAATAATGTTGAAATTGATGATGATGAGCATAACCATACATCTAAGAAAAGAAAGGTTTCAATGAAACTTATCTATGACATTTGTGATTAGGGCATTTTAATCCTGACATAATTCATGATTTGGTTAAAAGTGGGATTTTAAACTCCCTAATCTTTTAACCTATACCCATATGTGAATCCTACTTGGAAGGTAAAATGACTAACAGGCTCTTCAAGGTCAAAGGATATTACATAACTAAACCACTAGAATTGGTGCATACAGATGTGTACGGACCAATAAATGTTCAAGTCAGAGGTGGGTATGAAAATTTTGTCACATTCACAGATGACTACTCAGGATATCAATATTTTTACCTAATGTGCTATAGGTCTGAAACTTTCACAAAATTTTGAGAGTATAAGGTTGAGGCATAAAGCAAATAGGACTCCATAAAGTTTCAATCTGACCAAGACGGTGAATACCTGTTTGGAGATTTTAAATCTTCCTTAGCTCAAAAGGGGATAGTTTCACAACTGTTAGTCCCTGAAATACCCCAGCAAAATGGAGTTGAAGAAAGGAGAAATAGAACTCTTCAAGATATGGCGAGATCAATGCTCTATTATTCATCCATACCTATATTGTTTTGGGGATATGCCTTAGAAACTGCTATGTATCTTCTGAATTTGATTCCTTCAAAATTAGTTCCTAAGAAACCTGCAGAATTGTGGAAAGGATGCAAGCCTAGTTTAAGTCATACCCGAATATGGGGTGCTTTGGCATATGTCTTAGAAAAGGAACCTCATAAGTTAAAATTTCGTATGGAGGTATATATGTTTGTAGGATACCCAAAAGAAATGAGAAGTGGACTTTTTTATAGTTCTTCAGATAATAAAGTTTTTGTGAGTACTCACGAAACTTTCTTAGATGAAGACTTTATTAAAAAATTTCAACCTAAGAGCCAATAATTCTTGAAGAATTAATATCAGCTTAAGAACAAATAGAATCTTGCCTTGTTGTTATGTACTTCCTATACATGTTCAAAAAGGATAAAATATTGTAACACCCCTTTAACCAAGCCCGAAGACCCGACCAAAGGAATGTCACACTTCGAAAAATGGTACAATGGGTTAAATAAAAGAGAAGTCCTTTTGACATTTAAAGACAAAAGCCAGATACAAAATTTTTTACTCTTTAGGATAAAATTTAAACCATTAGTAATAATAATAACCTAAATATATCTTTAACTGTAAACAAAATGGTCTTTACACAAGACCTACAGCGCAAAGAAAGTCAATTGTATCCCAATTAGAGTTTTAGTTTAAATCAAAAGGATAAAATAATGCGGAATAAATTTGTACTATCGCCACCCTCCGCTGGTCCGCCACGATAATGTTAAACTGCTCAAGCTAGGTTTTCGGGATTACCTATGCACAAAGAAAACAAACAGGAGTGAGTGGAAATCACTCAATAGAGTCCCAACATGCATGTAGTAGTGCAATGCAGTATGGTGATGTAAATGTCTATAGCCATGGGACTCAAATTTCTAGACTCTCTTAAAGAGGAAACGTTCTTGTGTCATCTATATGCATGTTTAAAACTCAGTCTTTTCTAAACCTCTTATGTAATAACTTTTAAAACTCATATCATAGGACTTTTCACTTAGCGTAAGTTTTAGTTACGCTGGAGCTAATTACCCGTCGGCAACTCTAATTTTCTAAAGCAGCACACATGCATACTTTCAAGGAAATCCTTATACACTTAATCGTTTAGAGGAATCGGTGTGAGTAGGGAAGAAACCCGCTTGCATCCTGGCATACAAGTGCTGGGGTTACTCCCTCCACATACACCACTACTCTCGCATGTGATCGCATACGAGAATCCTTTATCTCCACTCACTAGTTAGTGGAACCTCAACTAAACGATTTACATTCACAAACATATATGCTCCGTTCGCTATACATGGATGCCTACGTATGCATGGTAGTGACTTCTCAATGCTTTAACCTTTAAAACATGATTTAACCGAGAAAACCGATTCATTGCATGCAACAAAACTTTCATGACATGTTAACGTGCATATGCATGTCCATGTTATATGTAGCAATTCCATTTTCATTTCTAGAGTACGACACTCACAATAGTTAAACCATATCCCATCCAACAAATGAATGTAATCACAATTAGAGCCTAGTGGAGGCCGTTAGACCTAACCGAGGGACCCTAGTGTGGGGGTGTTACAGGTGGTATCAGAGCCTGTACCTAGCCGAAAGTGTGCCGACGAAGACGTTGGGCACCTAAGGGGGGTGGATTGTGATGACCTGAGTGGGCGGGTGCGAGAGGCATCGGCAGCTACCTGGTGTCCAGTCCCACATCGCCTGGGTGGTGGAGAAAAGGTTTAATAGGAAAGAGGGTTCCTTAATAACAACCGAGGCCTTTTTAGAACGTTTGGCTAAGGGGTTCGTAGGAACTCCAAAGTTAAGCGTGTTCAAGTGTGAGCAATCCTAGGATGGGTAACATCATGGGAAGTCTGACAAAAACCCCATACCGTTGGTCGTGCGGTGGCTAAATTGGGGACAATATCGGTTGGTGGACCATAGGAGCCCAGTGAAGGGCGTTAGACCTGAACGAGGGACCCCAGTGTGGGGATGTTACAGGAAAGCAATGTCAATCCCAACTCTTTCATCAACTCAGTCGCCACCAAATCATACGAAAACTTCCACTTTGGAATCCACAACTCGTCAATTCTTTTAGAGCCCAGTGGAGGGCGTTAGACTTGACTGGGGGACCCAGGGGGTATTACAGTGGTATCGAGCATACCAAAGGAAGTGTGCCGACAAGGACGTCGGGCCCCTAAGGGGTGGATTGTGATGACCTAAGTGGGCGGGTGCGAGAGGCATCGGCAGCTACCTGGTGTCCAGTCCCACATAGCTTGGATGGTGGAGGAAAGGTTTAATAGGAAAAAGGGTTCCTTAATAACAATCGAGATCTTTTCAGAGCGTTTGGCTAAGGGGTTCGTAGGAATTTCAAAGTTAAGCGAGCTCAGGTGTGAGCAATTCTAGGATAGGTGACCTCCTGGGAAGTCTGACAAAAACCTCCATACCGTTGATTGTGCGGTGGCTAAATTGGGGACAATATAGGTTGGAAAGGGACCAGGGGAGCCCAGCGGAGGGCGTTAGACCTGACTGGGGGACCCCAGTGTGGGGGTGTTACAAATATACTCCAAGGTAAACAAGCACAGGTAAAACCAGTAGAACAATAAGAACCAATACAGGTAGAACTAGTATAAGAGGATCCAACACGTATACATCCTTAAATACAAAATAATGAATAAAATCTTCCTATAATAGCACAGCAGCCAGTACAACTTCATCATAGTAGGAGAATAAGATGTAAACCAACGAGATATGTCTTATTAGGTTAATCTTACTAAGTTATCACTAATAGCGAAGAGGATCTCATTAGTTACAATGAAGCACTGGAAGATGTTGATGCTCAAGAATGACATAAAGCTATGAACCGAGAAATGGAATCTATATATTCCAACATAGTCTAGTATCTTATAGAGGCACCCAAAGGGGTAAAACTCATAGGGTGTACGTGGATTTATAAGAGAAAAAGAGGATTAGATAGAAAAGTAGAAACCTTCAAAGCTAGATTGATGGCAAAAGGCTATACCAAAAAAGTTGGTATAGACTATGAAGAAATCTTTTTGTCAATAGCCATGCTTAAGTCTATCCAAATTCTTTTAGTTGTAACTGCAAGTCTTGATTATGAGATTTGACATATGGATATCAAAACTACCTTTTTAAATAGCAATTTAGAAGAAGACATCTACATGCAGTAACTAGAACGGTTTATAAAGGTCAAGAACACATGGTATGCAAGTTGTAAATGTCCATGTGTGGACTTAAGTAAGCATTCAGATTATGAAACATAAAATTTGATGAGGCCATTACTTCTATTGGTTTTGAGAAAAGTCCTGATGAACCTTGTATTTATAAAAAGATTCAAGGAAGAAATGTGGTTTTTCTAGTCCTATACGTATATGACATTTTATTAATTTGAAATGACAAACAAATATTGCTAGACATAAAAGTTTGGTTGCATAAGCAGTTTGATATAAAGGATTTTGGAAAAACCAATTATCTTATTGGAATCAAAGTTTTGCAAGACTGAAAAAATAAGTTATTGGCGTTATCTCAAGCCCCTTATAATGATAAAATTCTTGCCAAATTCAACATGGAAAATTTCAAGAGAGGATTCTTACCCTTTAGACAGTGAATTCATCTTTCTAAGGAGAAATCACTAACAACTCATGAATAGAAAGAATGCATAAGTAGAGTACATTATGCTTTAGGCTGTAGGTAATCTCACATATATCATGTTATGCACTGGGCCAGATATTTATTATGCAGTGGGAATTGTAAGTCGTTATCAGTCTGATCTCGGTGAAGAATACTGTATTGAGATGAAGCATATACTCAAGTATCTAAGGAGAGCGTGAGATTATATATTGGTGTATTATAGTGGGAGTTTGGAAGCTGTTGGCTTCATAGACTCTGACTTCCAAGGATATTGACTCTAGAAAATTACCTCTGAATATGTGTTTACCCTAAATGATGGAGCCATTTATTCGAGGAGTATCAAACAGACATATGTTGCTAACTCCACCACTGAAGTTGAATATGTGGTTGCTTCTGAAGCAGGAAAAGAAATTCTACGGCTGAAGAAATTCCTTTTGGATTTTAAGGTGATACCAGATGCACGACGACCTATTATCCTTTACTGTGATAGCAGTGCGGCCGTTTTACAGTCAAAAGAACCAAGATATCATAAGAAACAAAAGCATATAGAGAGAAAATACCACTTAATCCTGGACATCATTGAGAAAGAAGACACAATGTTCACCAATATATCATTAGAGGAAAATTTAGCAGACCCACTTACAAAGGCGTTATAAGTATAAGTTTTTGAGAAATATATAGATTGTATGGGTGTTAGAAAGTTACCAAACTTGCTTTAGAGCAAGTGGTCGTATTTATTTGAGTTTTTTTTATAACAAGACAAATAAATTATTTTTCTGAGATTAATAAATTTTTTAAAGTATTTATCATATTTTTGTGCACACTAGTATTTTACATATAAAGGTCTGGATTAATTAAGAAGTATATGATCATATAGTTATGACCATAGAAAACATAATCATAGGTTCTTATAATTAATGAATAAGATCACAATTATTAAATAAAGTTAGACGCTTTATTTCGACTGCAATATTTTAAGAAATAATATATCTTGGTTATTATAAAATATTGGTACAAATTATGTTTTCATTGATATGATTGAAGTAAGATTTAATTAAAATTAAAATTTCTATAAAAGGAATTAAATCTCAAATAATATTTTACTATTATTTTTTTTTAATCCTGAGTTTATTATAGATAGACATTTGAATAATTACTAGTTTTTGAATTGTCGATAAGTGAGGTCTATTTTTACAACCACTACCTTGATGATTTGGGAGCATAATTGTTTGAATTGTCAATATCTATGCAATAAATGAAATGGAATTTGTATGAGATATCATCTTAATATGTTTCAGTAGTTCTTGGATGTAATGAAGTCACTGGTCAGTGCATTTAATCCATTAGAGAAACTATTAAATCAAGAGAATAAATAATTATTTGATAGATAGAATATATAATAAACTAATTATTGATATTTTATAAAGGAGAAATTAATATTAATATTGATATTATTAATTTTGGAGTTCAACTCTGAGCCTTTAGTGAAGTGGCACCAGATTAGATAATTTCTATGCAATTATAAGGAGTTTTAATTAATAAAAGTCATTGGATCCCCATGCTAACTCAAGTTATATGGTGGAACACACATCTTGGATATCAAATTATAAAATACAAGGTTTGAGTTACATAATCTTGAATTAAGGCTCAAGTTTGTACTCAAGAGCAAGTAGGAGATTGTTAGTTATGCTCTTAGGTCCAACAAAAGCAAAATACATTTTTAAATTAAATTTATTCAATTTTGATATTGTTTTATCTGGAAAGCATTATCCCAACAGTTAAGATTTATTTGAAAATTAAATTTATTTTTATAAATTAATTATCTCAACTGAAGTGATCAGATAAAATATTTTTATAGTTTAAACTCCATATTTTTATTATAAAATATTGGTCGTTTTCTTTTACGTGGTTGCTAATTTTTTTAGTCTTCAAAACAAAGAGAAAACTTACGTAAAAAGAAAACTTCATTTTTTTCAAAACGAAAACAAACGTATTTTGTAAAGAATAAAGGAAAAAAAAATAACACTTATGTTCTTTGTTTTTTTTTTTCCCTGTGTGATCTAATTTTTTCACTGGCCCATCACATTTAAGGATAATACTGAAAGATCGAATGGTAAATAGCATGATCTGACAGTTCAGACTAGAGATCAAACATTGCAATAGTTGATTTATAGTGTTGACTGCTGAGTCGAAGGAGCGGCTGGAAGATCTACACATTCAAGAGATAATTCTAAACTCTATTTATTCAGTTGCATGATTTACATAGTATTTTGTTGTCTCTGTTATATCTATGATCCTATAATTTTCACACCAAAAACAAGATGAGAAATTTCTTTAGTAGGAGTTTAGAAGCTATTGGTTTCACAGACTCTCACTTTCAAGAAGATATTGACTCTAGAAAGTCAACCTTTGAATATGTATTTACCCTAAATGGTGGGACCATTTGTTGGAGGAGTATCAAACATACATGTATTGTACTGAAGCTAAATATGTAGCTGCTTCTGAAGTAACAAAAGAAGCTATGTGGCAAAAGAAATTCATTTGGCCATGAAAGTGATACCAAATGCAGGGCAACTCATTACCCTTTACTACAATAACAATGTGGCCGTAGCATATTCAAAAGAACCAAGGTATCACAAAAAACAAAAGCACATAAAGAGAAAGTACCACTTAATCTGAGACATCATTGAGAGAGGAGACTCAGATTTCACTAAAATATCATCGGAGGAAAATTTAGTAGACTCATTTACAAAGGAGCTATATGGACAAGGTTTTTAGAGACTTATGGATTATATTAGTGTTACAAGGTTACCAAGCGAGTCAAAATATTTATTTGAGTTTTTCATAATAAGAAAAATAAATTATTTTCTAATATTAATAAAATTTTTGAAGTATTTATCGTACTTTTGTACACAGTAGTATTTTAGGTATCAAGATCCGGATTCATTATAGAGTTTCTGATTATATGGTTACGTCCATAGAAAATATGATCATAGGTTCTCATAATTAATGAATAAGATCACATTTATTAAATAAAATTAAGTATTTTATTTACACTATAATATTTTAAAAAATAACTTATCTTAGTTATTATAAAATATTAGTGCAAATTATGTTTACATTGATAGGATTGAAGTGAGATAATTAAAGTTAAATTTTTGTAAAATGAATTAAATCTCAAATAATATTTTTTTATTATTTTCTCTTAATAATGAGTTTATTATAGACAAAATGGTTGAATAAGTAATGCCTATTTTTACGACCAATACCTTAATGATTTAGAAGCATAATCATTTGAATTGTCAGTATCTATGAAATAAACGAAATGGAATTTATATGAAATATCTTCTTAATATGTTTTAATTCTTAGATGTAATGAAGTCACTAGCTAGTACATTTGATCCGTTAAAGAAACTGTTAAATCAAGAGAATAAATAATTAATTGATAAATAAAATATAGAATCAATTAATTATTGATATTTTACAAAAGAGAAATTAATATTAATATTGAAATTATTAATTTTGGAGTTCACCTCTGAATCTTTAGTGGAGCAATACCATATTAGATAATTGCTATGCAATTATAACAAGCCTTAATTAATAATATCCATTGGATCCTCATGCTAGCTCAGTTTATGTGGTGAAGCACGCATCTTGGATATCAGATTATAGAACAAAAGGTTTGAGTTACATGATCTTGGGTTAAGACTCAAGTTTGTACTCAAGAGGAAGTGAGAGATTGTTAGTTATGTTTTTGGATCCCACAAAAGTAAAATACGGTTTTGAAATTAAATTTATTTAATTTTGATATTGTTTTATCTTGATAGCATTATCTGATCAGTTAAGATTTATTATAAAATTAATTTCATTTTATAAATTAATTATCTTAATCAGATAAATTATATTTATAATTTACACTCTATATTTTATTATAAAAGATCGATTGTTTTCTTTTACGTGCTTGCTAGCTTTTTTAGTCTTCAAGATAGAGAGAAAACTCACGTAAAATGAAAACTTTATTAGTTTTTTAAAAAAGAAAACAAACGTATTTTGTAAAGAATAAAGGAAAAGAAAGAATACTTATGTTCTTTGTTTTTTTCTTGTGTGTTCTAATATTTCCATAGATTATATGTGCTAACTCATTGCTCCATCACATCTTAGGATAGCACTAGAGGATTGGACAGTAGATAGTATAATCTGACAGTTTAGATTAGAGATCAAACGGTACAGTAGCTGATTTATGATGTTGATAACTGAGTTGGAGGAGCAGTTAGAAGATCTGCACATTCAAGAGGTAATTTTGAACTTTATTTATTCAGTTTCATGATTTATATAGTACATTAAAATCTCTCTATAACAATACTCTATATAAGAATAACCTCCATATAATAATAAAAAATTATAGTCTCAACTTGAGCCAATTATAAATAATAACAAACTCTATATTGTAATAAATTATAAATTTTTTAGGTCCCGTCTTAAAAAATTTGTCTCTATATAAGAATAATTATATATATTACAAACAATATATATTTTATTACATTAAAGATTTAAAATAAAATATTTATCTAAAATTGTTTGAGACAATGATTTATGTTTTACAGTTACTATCATATCTTTAAATTTGCAGGTACGTAGTAACTCATTAATATGGATTTATTGAGTTTACATTAAAAGAAAACATTAAAGAGAATGCAATTTAGATTTTTAATATAATTTTGTATATTCCAACACTACATGGATAAATGTACTATTTTCTTGAAACTATATCAATAACTTTTATCAATGTACATATGTTTTGAAACTTGAAATGTTACATTAATTAATTATTATATATTTTACTTTTATGCAACTTGTACTATAAATAATTAAGTTAAAATTTTAAAAAAAATTAATTGCATTTCTATTGAGTTATAACCTCTTCATAGTAATAAAATTTATTTGGCCCCAACAGTATGCCTGTAGAGAGGTTTTACTGTATTTATATATATGCTTCTGATGTTTCTCTTATATGTATGATCCTTCATACCTCTTTATCTATAAATTCGTATCAAGTTCCCCCAACAACTAGAAAGCTAAACAAAACTGACTTAGAGGGAAAATCTAGCATGATTGAGATCAACAATACTCAATCAGATGTTATAAACAAGCTTACACATAACAGTGAGAATCCTATTCAATCTATTGATTCAATTAACACTAAAGAGCATAATTGCTAAGATGTTATCAAGGAGATTCTAAGTTTGGATAAGCATGCACATTTCAAGACACTTAAGTTGTGTAATACTATAGCAATGCAAATAGAGTTCTTAAAAATGAAACTCAAAGAGCATTCTGATTAGATATTTTATAAGTTGGTGGAATAAGTGTTCTTTGTTTTTAATATGATTAGCACTATTTCTAATATTTTTGGATTTTATTGATTTTGAAATGTTTTTAATTACTAATTTTGAACTAATAAAATTTCTAGTATATTTATTATATTGTTTGAGGTTTACTTTTACTATTATTTTGAACTAATAGTGAATTCTAATTTTTATTGATTATGTTTGTTATGGGTAGTGAATTTGGGCCATTACCAGCCCGAGCCCAAAGAAGTCCATCCAAATAAAGAGAGCCTTCAGGGTTTTAGTCCACTTGTTTGGCCCATGCAAAGGAGGAAAGTAGTAGGAAATTTTCTACACAGACAAGGACAGTTAATGCTCTCAACTACTACAGCAGTAGCATTTAATGTATTGTACAGTCTTGGTTGATTAAATAAGCAGAATATTGCCATAAAAGAGGAGGCACCCTAGCTGAACAAAGAAGTTTGGAGATCAAGATATCTAAGAAAGAAAAGTCTTTAACAAACCCACCAGTGCCCAGCTGTCCAGCTCACATAGTGGGAGACACCACGCCTAAAAAGAGTGTCTGGGACATCCCCATGGTGTTCCCTCATTTGCCCACATCCTACTGTGTCAGTTAACCCCCCCTAACCAAGCCTCGCAAACCCGATCTAGAGGATGCTACGATCATGGCACGTGACGTAAAATAAAACCATTTTTTTTTTCTTTCCTCTTTACTTCGGATCTCTAAAATAATATTAACTTTAAAACTAACTAAATACCAGTAGTATTGATATTAATAGTATTACAAACTAATATCCACATGTAAAGAGAACTTGATCAATAACTTGGTCTTATAAACTTATTAAATAGAGTATTGGGGATTAAAACATAGCATAGCGGAAGCATTTTATTAACTTTGGATCATGTAGATCAACAAAACTGAACACCACCTCGCAGATTTTCCAAGTTCACATTCCATCTAATCAGTTTTTAATGCCATTACCTACACACATAAGCAAACAAGACTAAGTGATATGTCACCCAGCAAGTTCCACAATGCGCGCACACACAATGTGGAATGCTTATGCTCATTCGTAAATCAATGCATACTTGCTTACTTTCAAATAGTTCTCGCATAGGTTAAACTAAAACTTTTTGATTTAGTTTGAAATAAAACCACCATTGTAGGATTTTCATACATATATCCATGGGAGCTATTACCCGTCGGTAATCCATAAAATTATCTTTTAAATAGCTTAGCGGCATATCGCAAGAGACTTCAAACCACATAGAGGTATATGTGAATAAGTGAGGTAAAAAGGACAACTTGCATCCTAGCCATACAAGTATAAACCGATGCCAATAACCCCAGCCAAAGAGCATTAGTCAAACGCTCATTGTGATCCTCAATGAGTCCTCTACATACACAAGTCCATCTACATGTGCCCATGTAAACCTTACAAACTTGGTAGGATCCATAATACTAAGCCCTCTCTTATGCGGTTTCATACACACATACAAAAACTCCATATTAAACTTGTCAAATTTGCCTAAGGTGTTTTCTTTGAAAAACATACTTTACTTTTCAACAAATTTTGAAGATGTGCATTTTTTAAAAAATCGAATTCCAAATTCATATTTGAATGTACATGTTTATGCTTATATACTTGCGAAAGTCCATCTACATGTGCCCATGTAAACCCTACAAACTTGGTAGGATCCATAATACCAAACCCTCTCTTGTACGGTTTCATACACACATACAAAAGCTCTATATTGAACTTGTCAAATTTACCTATAAGGTGTTTTCTTTAAAAAACATACTTTACTTTTCAACAAATCTTGAAGATGTTCATTTCTTAAAAAACCGAATTACAAATTCATGTTTGAATGCACATGCTCATGCTTATATACTTGCAAAAGTCCATCTACATGTGCCCATGTAAACCCTACAAACTTGATAGGATCCATAATACTAAGCTCTCTCTCATGCGGTTTCATACACACATACAAAAGCTTCATATTAAACTTGTCAAATTTGGCTACAAGGTATTTCCTTTGAAAAATATACTTTACTTTTCAACAAATCTTGAAGATGTTCATTTCTTAAAAAACCGAATTACAAATTCATGTTTGAATGCACATGCTCATACTTATATACTTATGAAAGTCCATCTACATGTGCCCCTGTAAACCCAACAAACCTGGTAGGATCCATAATACTAAGCCCTCTCTTACACGATTTCATACACATATACAAAAGCTCCATATTAAACTTGTCAAATTTCCCTACAAGGTGTTTCCTTTGGAAAACATACTTATTTTTCAACAAATTTTGAAAATATGCATTTCTTAAAAAATTGAATTTCAAATTCATGTTTAAATGCACATGCTTATATACATGTGATCATGCATACTTAATTTCATAGTCGAGGAAAACTATGCATACATGCATCCAAATTACATATATTTCATGAAAAAATTACCATTACAAACTCTATATAAATTTTGGCTATCAAAATTCACAAGTAACAATTCCATACCATGCATGTATCTCATAAATTTTATATAATTCCATATGTTACAACAACTTATTTTGCAGAAAAGTTCATATATAACATATATACAATTGTCCAAAAAATTCCAACAATATAGCATAAATTCAAGCTTAGTTAAAACATAAATATTCAATGATTTAACAAAACTCATATGCCCAGAATTTTTCAGCAAATAATATTCTTCATAAAATTAAATCAAACACATGTGTCTTGAGAAAATTATTATTCAATACTAATCAAATTAACACTATCAAAACCTATTAATTACTAAGCATAATTGGCCTTGATTTAATGATTAAACATGAACGAAAATTCAATCTTGACTCATACATGGGGTTCGGCCATAAAAGGAATTAGGGTTCAACGTGTATTCTTGTAAAAATCAAAACTTTCCTTGTAAATCCGTTTTTCGGTAAAAAAGTAAACCCATCCTTAGATAAAAAAAATTTAAGCACGCTTTATCTATATTATCATGTTTAAATTATCAATCCAAACCATAGAAATTTTTGGAGAATAAGAGAGATTCAAATCATAAAAACAAACAACGGATAAAGTGTGAAACTTACCTTGAATCTTTGAAAACCTTAAAGAATTCTTACTTGATCACACAAAATTTCTCTCAATTTTTCTCCAGAGAATTTTAGCACTAAGAGGAGAAGAGAATTGCAGAAAATTTCTTCTTTTATATGCCTCTCAATTTAAAGACAAACTCTAGTCAAAACTTGTTTTATTTCATATAAGGAAAGTATCAATCACATAATTGTCAACTAATGTCAATTAAAAATCAATAATTTAAATATCAAACACATACATAAATGGGTGTCAATCTTAGGGACACACACATACACATATATGCTGGCACCATACAATTTACACACACATTCACGTACATAACCAAAATAAAAAATTGTTGCTCATTTCGGCAATGTGCCTATCACAGCTCCTGACTCTGCACCTAACACGCATGGGATGCAAAATTGCCAAGGTTCAGACACTGTCAAGCGCCTGTCATTGCACCTGACATTTCGCTCGACAATTTTAGTTTGACGGGAAAACGTGGTGAACTTTCAACCATGTCAGGCGCTTGTCATTGCGCCTGACAATGCACCTGACATACCCTGACTTTGTGTCACATAGTGCTTCACAAAATCATACATACACGTTGGTGCTCAAGCATATAAGTAAAAAATCATAAATAAATGCACCATCATGTAAATTTTGAAGGCGATTATTATAGTTCACCCCTCCTAAAAAAAATTTCATCCTCAAAATTTACTCAACTAGAAATAAAACTTACCAAAAAAACAAACTCGAGTACTTAAATTTCATTTCATCTTCCCATTCCCATATTACTTCTTCCACATTATGGTTCCTCCAAAGAATTTTAACTAAGGGAATGATCTTAGTCATTAGAACTTGATCTCGTCAATCCCGTATTTCCACTAGCTTCTCTTCATATGTAAGATCCTCTTGCACTTATAAAGGTTCAAACTCTAGCACATGCGATGGATAATGTATATACTTTTTGAACATAGATACATGAAATATATCATGCATACTTGATAAGTTTAGCAGCAAAGCTAGTTAATAAGCCAATTCACTAATATTTTCCAAAATCTCAAATGGTCCAATATATCGTGGACTTAACTTTCCTTTTCTTCCCAAATCTCATAACACCTTTCATTGGTGCTACTTTAAGAAAGACATTGTCTCCCACATCGAAACTCATATCCTTCTGTCGGTTATTAGCATAACTCTTTTGTGTCTCTTGAGCAACCTTCAATCTTTGTCAAATTCTACTTATGACTTCGCTTGTCGGCTATAGAATATCGGGTCCAAGTAGCTTTCTATCACCTACTTCATCTTAATGAGATAGAGATCGACACTTTCTCATATACAACACTTCGTAAGGTGCCATACTAATAGCTAGATGATAGCTATTGTTGTACGCAAACTCAACCAGTGGTAGATGTTTCTCCAGTTCCCTGAAAAACTAGCATACAAGTACGCAACATATCTTCAAGTGTTTGAATCATTCTTTCTGACTAACCGCCAGACTGATGATGAAAACCAATACTAAAGTTCCATAACCTTATACAGACTCTTCCAGAACAAAGATGTGAACCATCATGATCAGATATAATTGAAATAGGCACTCCATTAAGTCTCACAATCTCATCAACATAAAGTTGCGTCAACTTCTCCATAGGATGCGTCACACACATAGGTAAGAAGTGAGCAGACTAGGTAAGTCGGTCCACTATTACTTATATTGCATTAATACCATGTTGAGACAATGGTAATCCTACAACAAAGTCCATGGTGATATTTTCCCACTTCCATTTAGGAATTATCAAAGGTTTAAGCATTCCAGAGGGTCTCTGATATTCTATCTTCACTTGTTGACATGTTAGACATTGTTCCATGAACATCGTTATGTCCTTCTTCATATCGTTCCACCAATAAACATTGGCGATGTCCTTATATATCTTAATAGCTCTAGGTTGTACTGTGTAAAGCGTACAATGAGCCTCTACTAAGATCTCCTTTTTAATCGCTTCAACGCTAGGTACACACAGACAACTTCCAAACCTTAGAGTTTCATCTCTAATGAAATTAAGCTCGGGCCTTTTTCCTTAAATAACTTCTTCCTTAATCTTCTTTAAACTTGCGTCTCTTACTTGTTCTTCCTTAATCTTGTCAACTAGTGACGGTTGTATCTTAAGTGTAGATAACATGTATGAATATTGATTAGGAACTAATGCAATATTCATTCTTCTTAAGTCTTCCAAAATATACAGTTGCATAGTAATTAGATTACCATTAAAACCAGCATACTTTATGCTCAAAGCATCGGCTACTGCATTAGCTTTTCCAGTGTAATTATTGATAGAGCAATTATAATCCTTAACCAATTCCAACTATCTTTGTTGTCTTATGTACAGCTCCTTTTGAATAAAGAAATACTTCAAACTTTTATGGTCAGTGTAGATATCACACTTTATACCATAAAGGCAATGTCTCCAAATCTTCAAGGCAAAGACGACAGTAGCTAAGTCCAAATCGTTCGTCGGGTAGTTGCGTTCATACGGCTTTAACTGTCGTGATGTGTAAGGAATTATCTTCTCGTTTTGCATAAGCACGCAACCCAGTCCCTTGCCAGATGCATCACTATAGATCATGAACTTGTCTTTTTCATTAGGTATAGTGAGTACAAGGGCCGTAATCAGTCTTTCTTTAAGCTTCAAGAAACTTTCTCATAAGCCTCTGTCCAGATGAACTTCACATCCTTTTTTATCAATTGCGTCAACGGAACAATAATCTTTGAAAACCTTCCACAAACCTTCAATAGTAACCAGCCAAACCTAGGAAACTTTGAACTTCTCCTACGTTTGTCGGCCTTTTCCACTCTTGGACAGCCATAACTTTGTTTGGATTAACTTGTATCCCTTCCTTAGACACAATGTGACCTAGAAAAGAAATCTTCTCAAGCCAGAATTCGCACTTCTTGAATTTGGTATAAAGTTGCTTCTCATGTAACCGTTATAACATAGCTCTTAGATGTTCTTCATACTCCTCAGCACTCTTAGAATAAACCAGTATATCATTAATGAAGACAATAACAAATTTATCTAAGTAGTCATTAAGCACCCGATTCATCAAGCCCATGAAGGCAGTCGATGCATTGGTTAGTCCAAACGACATAACCAAAAACTCATAATGTCCATATCTTATTCTGAAAGCACTCTTCGATATATCCACCTTTTTTATCTTCAATTGGTGATAACCAGATCGAAAATCGATCTTTAAGAACACGCTAGCCCCTTGGAATTAATCGAACAAATCTTCAATCCTAGATAACAGGTACTTATTCTTGATCGTCACGCGATTCAATTCTCTATAATCAATGCACAATTGCATTGATCCATCCTTCTTATTCACAAACAAAACATGTGCTCTTCATAGGGAAACACTTGGTCAAATGAAACCTCATTCTAGAAGTTCTTGCAGTTGTTCCTTCAACTCTTTCAACTCTGTAGGTGCCATCCGATATAGTACCTTAGATATCAGTGCAATTCCCGGCAAAACATCGATAGCAAACTCCACTTCCCTATTAGGCGGCAACTATGGTAATTTTCCATAGCAAATTCATTCACAATTCAGACGTGTTAAGGGCCTTGAGCATCTGCATTCATGTTGAACACATGAACCACAAAACCTTGACAGTCTTTTCATAAATTTCTCCATGCTTGCATCGCAGAGATCAATCGTGGCAAAGGGTTAACCTTCTTACCCTTGAATTCAAAATAGTGCCCATCAAGTGGACTAAAGAGAACTCGCTTCTCTTGACACACAATTTAAGCTTTATTTCCAAACAAACAGTTCATACCAAAAATAATATTAAAATCATACATATCAAGCACAATCAAATCCACATGTATTGTATTGCTTACAGTGGAAACTTCACAAGACTTAAACACAGAATTTGCACACATATTAACACCTGATGGTGTTACCGCTTGAAATATAGAGTCTAATCTTGATGGTTTCACTATCATCTTAGATGCGACTTGGCTTGATACAAATGAATGCGTAGATCTCAAATCAAATAAAGCATAAGCCTTAAGATTACCCAATTGACTCATACCTGCAACAACAGAAGGGTATTTCCCTACTTCATCACGACTCAGTGCATACACTCGTCCTTGAGTCTGTCTCTGCTCTTTAGGAGCCTTCAGACAATCACGAAGCTATGTGTCCAATCCTTCCGCACCTAAAGCATGAGCCAATCTTCTTGAAACACTCTCCAAAATGATACTTCTTACATATAGCACATAATAGGAGAATCCTTCCTTTCACATTATACTTATACTTCTTCTCAACCCTTACGTCCATATTGTCTCCTCTTATTATTATTCCAAGACTTCTTTTCGCTGTTTACCGACTTATTCTCATTTACAGAATCATCCTTGTCTATAATTTGCACCCTTTCCTCCACCTCAGCATAGGTATCAAGTCGAAACATAGTTATAGCTTGTAGAGATAAGGTCGTAAACCCACTTCAAAACGTCTTGCCTTACGTTCCTCGATGTCCACCAAGTGTGATGCATACTTTGACAACTCATCAAATTTTTGCTCGTACTCCACAGGCAACAGATTTTCTTGAGTCAAGCAAATGAACTCCGCCTCCTTCTCAATTCTCTTCACAAACAGAAAGTACTTTTTCAAAAATAACTCCTTGAACCTAACCCAAGCCATTGGGGTTTCAGCAGTATCATAGGTCCTCTTTGTTAAATTCTACCAATGACTTATGCCCTTTCCAAGCATAAATATAGCACAAGTGACATTTTGTGTCTTAGAACATGTCATCAATGTGAAAATCTTCTCTATTTCCCTTATTCATTCTTCAGCATGTAATGGATTTAGAGATCCTTTAAATGGCGATGGGTATAGTCTTTAGAAATGTTCTACTACACTTATAATCCTATCTTGTTGCACTCAATTTTGTGTAGCCATATTCGACATTGCTTGAAGCAAATTTTACATCATTGCTTTAGCATTAGTTGCCTCACTAGGACTGGCTGGTCTAGGTGGTGGTACCATCTAAAGAAAGAAAGTACGTATAACTTAAACACAATCACCACATCATGGGGCCACATAACATATATTTTCTTTTTTTTAAGCAACCACACATAATTTGCACATAGTCATATAGAAGAAAATATTTGTACTTTATTAAGATACCAAATAACGTTTAACAATGTTTATCACATCCAAATGATTCAAGTCAACATTTCAACATCTAAACAACTTAATAGAAAGCTCCAGGTAAGTTTAGGAAAATAAATCCTAACTTCTACTCCTCACTCGAGGAATCCTCATAAAACTCATCATTATGATAATGGGGTGGGGTCTTAGGGTCCTCATCCTCTTCACGATCGGAATCTTGGTAGTCTTTATCGTTCACTCTAGCATAACTATAACACCTGACGTAAAATAAGACTATTTTTTTTCTTTTCCTCTTTACTTCGGATCTATAAAATAATACTAACATTAAAATTAATGAAATACCAATAATAATGATATTAAAAATATCTCAAAATCAAAATCCACATATAAAGAGAAACTTAATAAATAGCTTAGTCTTATAAACTTATTAAATAGAGTATTGAAGATTAAAACATAACATAACGAAAACATTTTATTAACTTTGGATCATGCAAATCAACATAACCGAACACCACCTCGCAGATTTCCCAAGCCCACATTCTATCTAATCAGTTTTCAGCGCCATTACCTACACATATAAGCAAACAAGAGTGAGTGACAAGTCACCCAACAAGTTCCATAATGCACACACACGTAACGTACGATGCTTATGCTTATTTGAATAATAGCTTAGGTCAAACCATGATTTAGTTTCCGATTCATACAAGATACTTTCAATCCATAGTTATCCTTAGCAGAGGCATATAGACAACTTGCATCCTAGTCATGAATGATGTCGATATATATAACATACATAATCCCACATTTCATCTACATGTGTCCATGTAAACCCTACAAACTTGATAACATCCATAATACTAAGCCTTCTCTTGTACGGTTTCATACATACATACAAAAGCTCCATATTAAACTTGTCAAATTTGCCTGCAAGGTGGTTCATTTGAAAAAAAAAATTACTTTTCAACAAATCTTGAAAATGTGCAATTCTTAAAAAACCGAATTCCAAATTCATGTCTGAATACACATGCTCATGCATACTTAATTTCATAGTCTAGGAAAACTATGCATACATGCATCTATCATAGCTAAAATATAAATTTCATGGCAAAATTACCATTACAAACTCCATATAACTTTCGGCTATCAAAATCTACAAGTAACAATTCCATACCATGCATATATCTCATCAATTCCATATAATTCTATATTTTACAGCAACTTATTTTGTAGAAAAGTTCATATATAACATATATACAATTGTCCAGAAAATTCCAGCAATATAGCGTAAATTCTAGTTTAGTTAAAACATAAATATTCAATGATTTAACAAAACTCATATGCCCAGAATTTTCCAGCAAATAATATTCTTCATAAAATTAAATCAAACACATGTTTCTTGAGGAAATTATTATTCAATACTAATCAAATTAATATTTTCAAAACCTATTCATTACTAAGCATGATTGGCTTTGATTTAATGATTAAACACAAAAAATTCAATCTTGACACATATATGGGGTTCGGCCATAAAAGGAATTAGGGTTCAACGTGTATTCTTGTAAAAGTCAAAACTTTCCTTGTAAATCCATGCTTTTGGTAAAATAGTAAACTCATCCTTAAATCAAAATTTTCCAGCATGCTTAATCTATATTATCATACTTAAATTATCAATCCAAACCATATAAATTGTTGGAGAAGAAGAGAGATTCAAATCATAAAAACAAACAATAAATAAAGTGTGAAACTTGTATTGAATCTTCAAAAACCTTGAAAAATCTTTACTTGTTCACATAAAATATCTCTCAATTTTCTCTAGAGAATTTTAACACTTAGAGGGGAAGAGAATTGCAGAAATTTTTTCCTCTTAGATGCCTTTTAATTTAAAGACAAAATCTTAGTCAAAACTTGCATTATTTCATAGCTCAAATTACATAATTATTAAATAATGCCAATTAAAAATCAATAATTTAAATATCAAATATATACATAAATGGGTGTCAATCTTAGGGACATATACATACACATACATGCTGGCACAAGCCAATTTGCACGCACATTCACATACACACATATAGAACTCGAAAATCAGTGTTTAATTTGTCAACGTGTCAGGCGTCTGTCACTGTGCTTGACTTGCACGTGACATGCACGGGTTGCAAAATTGCCAAGCTTCAAATAATGTTAGGGGCCTGTCATTGCGCCTGACACTCTCAAGTTTGAGTTGAAAAGATGATGAACTTTGAACTATGTCAGGCGCCTGCCATTGCGCCTAACATTGTATCTGATATTGCGCCTGACATACTCTGACTTTATATTCACGTAGTGCTTCACAAATATAATAACCAAGCTATTTTTCTGAAACTATTGATTTCCGAATGCGTTTTCGATTTTATCGCGGTTTCGCCTTTTTCACCGAAACGAACAGCTTCTAAATTCCCCAGCTATTTTGTAAGGGTCGAGAGTACCCCGTAAGAAATTGAGAAAATTTTTCTACTCATTTTGCCCTTGGTCAAAGTTTAACTTTTACTATTCACTATTTTAATAATATATTTAAATATCTTTACTTTTTACTTATTTTATTATTATTTAAAGTTGGCAAATTATGATATTTTTACCTTGTGTAGTCATCCAACTCCATCATATTTTGCACTTGTCTTGTTTCATTTTCAAGCTAGAGAGAAAGAGAAAATTCTAAAGAGAGTGAGTGGAAATTTTGCAAAATTCAAGAAAATTTCAAGTGGGAATTGGAGGTTAATGGCCGGCCATCAAGTGGGAGTTTTTGGTAAAGTTTGGGTGATTTTCAAGGGCTTGGTTTGGTGCTTTCTAGCTTGGGAGGAAAGATAGGCAACTACCCCTTTTTAGTTTCATGCAAATTTATATGTTCTTATGTGACATTTGGTTGCAAGCATGTGTTGTGAAGTTGATGGGATGATGGATTGAACTTAATTTAGTGTGTATTAAGTTTATTGATGGATACCCCAAAAGTTTGGGTGTAGGTTTCATGAAATTTTTGAAGAAAAGCATGAAATTATTGGATTAGTGCATGGTTTCATGGAATTGGGTTGTGGAATTGATGTGATGCATGATTAATTTGATGAATTGGAGAAGAAATTATTGAGTTTGTGATGCGTGGAGAGGGATGACATGTGTAGGAAACTATGTGCAAATTTTTTTAATGTGGGGGTATTTTAGTCATTTCATTTATAAAGGGTATTTTAGGAATTTTTAAAAAGTTTAAGGGTATTTAGGTCATTTTTCATGCAAAGGACTTAAATGAGATTTTTAAAAATGTTTAAGGGCATTTTGGTCATTTAATATGTAAGGGACATAAATGGATTTTTCAAAAAGGTTAAGGGCATTTTGATCATTTGGCATGTGAGGACGTAAATGGAATTTTTAAAAATTTTAAAGGTATTTTCGTCATTTTTCATAGTAGGGGTAAAGTTGAAAATATGTGGAATTGGAGGGGTATCATGGTCTTTTCTAATTTTCAAGTTATTTTAATATACATATATATATATATATATATATATTAAATTACTATTTGTTTATTAATATATATATATATATATGTATTTCCAATTATTAATATTTATATATTCACAAATACAATTTGTTGTACATGAGTTTGTATAATATAAATATAGTTCTACTTTACAAAATACATTTATTTATTGTACATATTTATTAAATATACATAAGTATGTTTTGTAAAGGTTTAGGTATACAAATAATTATTTAGGTATTAAATTGAGTACTAAATTACTGTATATATTTTCGAGTATATTTATACATGGGAGCATATATATATAATTATGTATATGTATAAACTGTGTTTGTGTGCATGTATATGTGTATAAAAAATGTATATACATATATGGGTGTGTATATAAGTGTTTGTGTATATATATGTGTATACGAGTATGTATTTATATGTATATTTTTATATATGTATTTATGTGTATGTATTTATAGTTATGTTTATAAATATGTACGTGGTTTGATGTGTATATGTGTTCTGGAGTGGTTTTATATATACACGTCTGGTTTGTATGATTACTACTGACTATTAATTAACCGAGGGTAGGATGATAATTATCCATATACCTATTGAGGAGTATTTTGGTAATTTTTCATGTACTCAAGGGATATCTTAGTAATTCCCGATATGGTCAATGACATTTCGGTAATTATATCAGTGTGTTTAGGCGATTTGAAATTATCATTTTGAATAGGGGCATTTCGGTAATTACAGCTGTTGAAATAGGACGATTGGTAATTACGTGTTTTATTTTGTGTTGCCTGATTGTACTTATGCATTGTGGCATGAGCATTCATTAGCATAGAGCAATTCTGGTGATTTATTGTTTTATGTGAAATGAAAGATTTTTCCCTGTGGGTTTGTGTTTTTGAAAATTGATTGCATGATAAGATGCATGGTTCAAACCCTGTTTTAATCGCTCTGTGAATCACTGACCACATGTTGAGGTGGGTCGCCCAGAACAGTGGTTTATCCACATACCACAGAAGTGTGATGTTTTGTGCACGAAACATGGAAAGAGAGTGGTCTGTTTGGTTTAAAATAAATAGGGAAAAAATAATGGTTTTAGGTGTACAGTGTTATACTACATGACATGGCATTTGCATATAGTTGTCTACTGAGTATTTTTCACTCACAGTTGTTTGTTCTGTGTGGCAGGTATGTCCAAAGTTGAGCGGTAGGGCTTGGCGGGGTGTGGACCAGAGGATGCAGTATAGTACAATATTCTTCCGCATTTTGCTTTGTTATTTTGGGCAATGATAATATATATTTTTAAATATTATTTTCCTTTACTGTGTAGGTGTATACTTTAGATTTATTTTTAAAGTATTACTGTATATTATGTAGTTTGCAAAACGATCTCAAAGTGTAAAGGAATGTTTCGGTTTTGTCGTGGTTCTGTCCGAAAACGTTTTTAGCAAATCAAATTTTAAAAAAAAAAAATATTCACGGTTAACACACCTTGCTCGAGAACTTAGATTTGGGTAAGGGGGTGTCTCAACAAAAACTTACTCGTGTACACCCGTGCTCAAGCACTCAAGTGAAATTTCGCCAATAAATTCACCATCACATAAATTTTGAAGGCGGTTATTATAGTTCACACATTCTAAAAAGAAATTTCGCCCTCGAAATTTGCTCAAATAGGAAAAAAAACTTACTAGAAAACAAACTCGGGTATTTGGATTTCATTTCATTTTTCCGTTCTCATGTTGCTTCTTCCACGGCATGATTCTTCCAAAGAACTTTAACAAAAGGAATGGTTTTAGTCCTTAGCACTTGATCTCGTCAATCTAGTATTTTCACCGGCTTCTCTTCATATGTAAGATCCTCTCGTACTTCCAACGGTTCAAACTCTAGCACATATAATGGGTCATGTATATACTTTCTCAGCATGGATACATGAAACACGTCATGCACACTTGATAAGTTTGGCGACAAAGCTAGTCGATGAGCCAATTCACCAATCTTTTCCAAAATCTCAAATGGTCCAATGTATCGTCAACTTAACTTTTCTTTCTTTCCAAATCTCATAACACCTTTCATTGGTGCTACTTTAAGAAAGACCTTATCTCCCACATTGAAACTCAGATCTTTCATTCGGTTATCAGCAAAACTCTTTTGTCGGTCTTGAGTAACCTTCATTATTTGTCGAATTCTACTTATGACTTCACTTGTCTGCTGTAGAAACTTGGGTCCAAGTAGCTTTCTCGCGCCTACTTCATCCCAATTAGTCAAGATCAACACTTTCTCCCGTACAAAGCTTCATAGGGTGTCATGCCAATAGTTGCATGATAGTTGTTATTGTACGCAAACTCCACTAGTGGTAGATGTTTCTCCCAGTTCCCTTGAAAATCTAGCATACAAGCACGCAACATATCTTCAAGTGTTTAAATTGTTCTTTCCAACTAACCATCAAACTGAGGATGAAAAGCGGTGCTAAAGTTCAACTTCGTTCTCATAGCCTTATACAGACTCTTCCAGAACAAAGATGTGACTCAATCGATACAGGCACTCCATGAAGTCTCACAATCTCGTCAACATAAAGTTGCACCAACTTTTTCGTATGATGTGTCACACGCATAGGTAAAAAGTAAGCAGAATTGGTAAGTCAGTCCACTATTGCCCATAATGCATCATTACCATATTGAGACAGTGGTAATCCCACAACAAAGTCTATGGAGATATTTTTCCACTTCCACTCAAGAATCATCAAAGGTTTAAGCATTCCAGAGTGTCTTTGATATTCTATCTTCACTTGTGCTATGTCCTTCATGCCGCTCCACTAATAAATTTTGGCAACGTCCTTGTTAGACCTGGCAACGTGTCGTGTTGAAACAAATTCGTGTTGTGTCATGTTTATGTTAAATTTTTCTCATTCAAACATGACCCGTTAAGCTAACGTGTGAAAAAATTCAATTCATTCATAAAATTAACGAGTGATTCGTTAACAACCCGTTAACAAGTTAATATTTTGAGTTGTATATAAATTAACATATTAACTCATATTCATTTAACATATTTTACCCATTCACCATTCTATATTTTTTTATCGACTTTTTTGTTTATTCTAGAAAAATAATAATATTTAATAATATGAAAAATACTAAAAAAAATAAAAACTAAATATTCGACTACAATAAGAATCCAATTCTTATTATAGCTTCATAGACCATTATAGTGTTACAATTAAACCAATGACTTAAAAAATAACTACTTGTTACTGTTTATTAAAACTTACAAAGTGAGATTTTTTTAACAAAGCTATTACCTTTTATAGTGAAGTACCTATGTATATGCTTATGACTCTGTCATAATAATAATAACAAATCAAACCTCATCCAATGACATTATAAGATCATAGTATAGTACCTATATATCAGCTTCAATGACTCTTTATAATATAATTGAGAGCTTAAATTATCTTCCTATTATGATGTTAAGTTGTAAGATATATGTATACATATATATATTTAATATATGCCTTTGAGAGAAAATAAATAAATAAAACTTTTTAATTAAAATGAACTTTATAAAAGATAAATAGCTCAAAGAATATATAAAAATTCTTTTTAATTATGAACCAAACTATGAAAGTACTCAACATACAATAACAAAATACTTAAAAGTATTAATTAGGATATCTATTAAAAGTACAAAAATACCCCTGCTTAACGGGTTAAATGGGTTGAAATGAATTTCATCTGTTTTAGTCCATTAACTTAACGGGTTTTTAACGGATTGACCCATTATGGACCCAACCCGTATTAAGCAGACCCGAACACTGTTTTATTTGTGTGGGTTCGTGTCATGTTAACGGGTCGTGTGAAAATTTACCAGGTCTAGTCCTTGTACATCTTAGTAACTCCAGGATATACTGTGTAAGGCATACAATAAGTTTCCACTAAGATCTCCTTCTTAATCGCTTCAACGTTAGGTATGCAAAGACGACCTCCAAACCTTAGAGTTCCATCTTTAGCGAGATTAAACTCAGGCCTCTTTCCTTGGATAACTTCTTCCTTGATCTTCTAACTTGCGTCTCTTACTTGTTCTTCCTTAATCTTATTAACTAGCAACGGTTGTACATTGAGTGTAGATAACATGTATGAATATTAGTTAGAAACTAACTCAATATCCATTCTTCTCAAAACTTCCAAAATATACAGTCGCATAGTAATTAGATTACCACTAAAACCAGCATACTTTTTACTCAAAGCATCGGCTATTGCATTGGCTTTTCTAGGATGATAATTGATAGAACAATTATAATCTTTAACCAATTTCAACAATCTTAGTTGCCTTATGTTCAGCTCGTTTTAAGTAAAGAAACACTTCAAACTTTTATGGTTAGTGTAGATGTCACACTTCGCACCATAAAGGTAATATCTTCAAATCTTCAAGACAAAGACGAAAGTAGCTAACTCCAAATCGTACATTGGGTAGTTGCCTTCGTACAGCTTCAACTATCATGTTGCGTAAGTAATTACTTTCTCGTTTTACATAAGCACGCAGCCCAATCCTTTGGCAGAACATCACTATATATCACAAACTTGTCTTTTCTGTTAGGTATAGTGGGTATAGGGGTTGTAATCAGTCTTTCTTTATGCTCTAAGAAACCTTTCTTGCAAGCTTCAGTCCAGACAAACTTCACATCCTTTTTCATCAATTGCATCAACAGAACAACAATCTTTGAAAAACCTTCCACAAACCTTCTGTAGTAACCAACCAAACCTAGGAAACTTCAAACTTCTCCTATGTTTGTCGGCCTTTTCCATTCTTGCACAACCACAACTTTGTTCGGATCAACTTGTATCCCTTCCTTATACACAACGTGACCTAAGAAAGAAATCTTCTCAAGCCAAAATATGCACTTCTTGAATTTGGCATAAAGTTGCTTCTCACGTAACCATTATAACACAGCTCTTAAATGTTCTTCATGTTCTTTAGCGCTCTTGGAATAAACTAGTATATCATCAATAAAGACAATAACAAATTTATCCAAGTAGTCATTGAACACTCGATTCATCAAGTCTATAAAGGCAACTGATGCATTAGTTAGTCCAAACGGCATAACCAAAAACTCATAGTGTTCATATATTATTCTGAAAGCACTCTTCAATATATCCACCTCTTTTATATTCGATCAATCTTTAAGAACATGTTAGATCCTTGAAATTGATCGAATGAATCTTCAATCCTCAATAACGGATATTTGTTCTTTATCATCACACAATTCAATTCTCTATAATCAATGCATAGTCACATTGATCCATCCTTTTTCTTTACAAACAGAACATGTGCTCTTCTTAGGGAAACACTTAATCGAATGAAACCTCGTTCCAGAAGTTGTTGCAGTTGTTCCTTCAATTCTTTCAACTCTACATGTGCCATCAGATACGGTGCCTTAGATATCAGAGAAATTCTCAGCTAAACATCAATAGCAAACTTCACCTCTCGATCAGATGGCAATTATGGTAGTTCTTTAGGAACACATCTAGAAATTCATTCACAATCCAAACATATTGAAGGCCTTAAGCATCATTTCGTAAACTCCTTCGTACTTGCATTGCATAGATTAATCGTGGTAAAGGGTTAACCTTCGTACCCTTGAACTCGAAATAGTGTTCATCAGGTGGACTAAAGAGAATTCGCTTCTCTAGACACACAATTTAAGCTCTATTTCTAGACAAATAGTCCATACCAAAAATAATATTAAAATCAAACATATCAAGCACAATCAAATCCACAAGTACTGTGTTGCTTCTAATGGAAACTTCATAAGACTTAAACACAGAATTTGTACACAATACCTTATGGTGTTGCCACTTGAAATATATAATCTAATCTTGACAGTTTCACCATCTTAGACATGACTTGGCTTGATACAAAGGAATCTGTAGATCCTAAATCAAACAAAGCGTAAGCCTTGAGATTACCCAATTGAACAATACCTGCAACAATAGAGGGGTCTTTCCCTACTTCATCATGTCTTAGTGCATATGCTCGTCCTTGAGTCGGTTTCTACTCCTTAGGAGCCTCTAGACAATTGCGAGCCATGTGTCCAATCTTTCCACACCTAAAGCATACGTCAATCTTCTTGAAACACTCTCTAGAATGATACTTCTTGCATATTACATATAATGGAAAATTCTTCCTTTCACCAGTGTACTTATGCTTTTTCTCTCCACCCTTACGTCTGTGTTGCTTCCTTTTGTTATTATTCCAAGGGTTCTTTTTGTTGTTCACCGACTTAATCTCAGCTACGGAATCATCCTTGCCTATAATATGCGCCCTTTCTAACACTTTAGCATAGGTATCGAGTCGTAACACAACTATAGCTTTGTAGAGATTAAGTCGTAGATTCGCTTCAAAATGTCTCGCCTTGCGTTCCTCGGTGTCCACCAAGTGTGGTGCACAGCTTGACAACTCATCAAATTTCCCTCATACTCCATAAGCGACAGATTTCCTTGAGTCAAGCAAATGAACTCTGCTTCCTTCTCATTTCTCTTCACAAATGGAAAATACTTTTCCAAAAATAACTCCTTGAACTTAGCCCAAGCCATCGGGTTTTTAGCAGTTATAGGTCCTCTTTGTTAAATCCTACCAATGGCTTGCACCTTTTCTAAGTATAAACGTAGCACAAGTAACCTTTTGCATCTCGAAACACATCATCAACATGAAAATCTTTTCTATCTCCCTTATCCATTCTTCAGCATGTAATGGATTTGAAGATCCTTCAAATGGCGGTGGGTGTAGTCTTCGGAAATGTTCCATTACACTTGTAATCCCATCTTGTTGCACTCGGTTTTGTGCAGCCATATTCGTCATTACTTGAAGAAAATTTTGCAATATTGCTTCAACATTAGTTCCCTCACTAAGACTCGCTGGTCTAGGTGGTTGTACCATCTAAAAAAAGAAAGCACGTATAACTTAAACATAATTACCACATTATGCGGCCACATAATATATATTTTCTTTTCTTTAAGCAACCATACATAATTTGCACGTAGTCATATAGAAGAAAATATTCATACTTTATTAAGAAACCAAATAATATTTAACAATGTTTATCACATCAAAATGATTCAAGTCAACACATAAACAACTAAACTACTAAAAAGAGAGCTCCAACTAAGTTTAGGAAAACAAACCCTAATATTTATTCCTCACTCAAGGAATCTTCATAAAACTCATCACTATGATGATGAGGTGGGCTCTCAGGATCCTCATCCTCATCAATATTGAAAACTTGATAATCTTTTTCGTTCACCCTTGCATAACTCATCACGACGTCCATATCCTTTGGATCTCCTTTTAGCTTCTTCTTGGTACCTTGAAGTTTAGTATCAAACGATAAGCATCGGAAGTGGTCAAAGTCTTCCTCTTCCAATTCCTTCATGATCTTTTTATTCATTGCTTCGTCATACTTAAGCATCCCTTCTCGTTCCTTCTTATAGTCTTCCTCAAATAGCAGTGCATCTCTAAACCCGCACACATACTCCCATACTAGAACTTGTTATTCTTCGTCAAGCATCGTATCAAATGCGGTGTCTCATTTGCGCTTGTTATCTTCCAATTCATCTTCTTACTCAACTTTCTTTGAATCACTCAATACGATAGGATTGTCCTTTGAACCTTTCTTAAGAGGTTCATAACGTGACTCAATATCACTTACCTCATCAGAAAAGCAAACAATCTTTCCTACTATCTTTACAAATAAAACACATAGTCTTAAAACATATTTATGTAAAGATAATCACATAGACAACATAAAGAATGTACCTTGGGATCGCGAAGGGGTTCTTTGCTTGCATGATCCAAATACATTTTAAATGAGCCATAAGTATTTTAGAAAAACAGGGTTTAAAAGAAACGGGGCTCTAATACCAAAGTCTGTAACACCCCCTAATCGAGCCTCACGGACCCGATTTAGGGGATGCTACGATCATGGCACGTGACGTAAAATAAGACCAATTTTTTTTTCTTTCCTCTTTACTTTAGCTCCCTAAAATAATATTAACTTTTAAACTAACGAAGTACTAGTAATATTGATATCAATATTATTTCAAATTAATACTAAATAACTTGGTCTCATAAACTTATTAAACAAAGTATTAGAGATTAAAACATAGCATAGCGGAAGCATTTTATTAACTTTGGATCATGCAGATCAACACAATCGAACACCACCTCCCATATTTCCTAAGCCCACATTCCATCTAATCAGTTTTTAGTGCCATTACCTACACACATAAGCAAACAAGAGTGAGTGACATGTCACCCAACAAGTTCCACAATGCACACACACACAATGTAAAATGCTTATGCTCATTCATGAATCAATACATACTTGCTTACTTTCGAATAGTTCTTATATAGGTTAAACCAAAACTTCTTGATTTAGTTTGAAACAAAACCACCATTGTAGGACTTTCATATACATATCCATAGGAGCTATTACCCGTCGATAATCCATAGAATTATCCTTTAAATAGCTGAGCACCTAAAAGACTTCAAACCATATAGGGGCATATGTGCATAAGTGGGGTAAAAGGGACAACTTGCATCCTATCTATGCAAGTATAAACCGATGTCAATAACTCTAGCCAAAAAGCATTAGCCAAACCCTTATTGTGATTCTCAATGAGTCCTCCTACATACATAAGTCCGTCTATATATGCCCATGTAAACTCTACAAACTTGGTAGGATCCATAATACCAAGTCTTCTCTTATGCGGTTTCATACATACATACAAAAGCTCCATATTAAACTTCTCAAATTTGCCTACAAGGTGTTTCCTTTGAAAAACATACTTTACTTTTCAACAAATCTTGAAGATATGAATTTCTTGAAAAATCAAATTCCAAATTCATATTTGAATGCACATGCTCATGTTTATATACTTGTGATCATGCATACTTAATTTCGTAGTCTAGGAAAACTATGCATACATGCATCCAAATTACATATATTTCATGGCAAAATTACCATTACAAAGTCTATATAAATTTCGGCTATCAAAATTCACAAGTAACAATTCCATACCATGCATATATCTCATAAATTCCATATAATTCCATATTTTTCAGCAACTTATTTTGTAAAAAAGTTCATATATACCATATATACAATTGTCCAGAAAATTCCAACAATATAGCATAAATTCAAGGTTAGTTCAAATATAAATATTTAGTGATTTAACAAAACTCATATGCCCAGAATTATCCAGTAAATAATATTCTTCATAAAATTAAATCAAACACATGCGTCTTGAGGAAATTATAGTTCAAAACTAATCAAATTAACACTATCAAAAGTCTATATTATCATGCTTAAATTATCAATCCAAACTATAGAAATTGTTGGAGAAGAAGAGAGATTCAAATCATAAAAACAAACAACAAATAAAGTGTGAAACTTGCCTTGAATCTTCAAAACCTTGAAGAATCCTTGTTTGATTACACAAAATTTCTCTTAATTTTTCTCTAGGGAATTTCAGCACTAAGAGGAGAAGAGAATTATAGAAAATTTTTCCTCTTAGATGCCTTTCAATTTAAAGACAAAACCCTAGTCAAAACTTGTCTTATTTCATAGCTCTTACTTTCCTTATTTCATATAAGAAAAGTATCAATCACATAATTGTCAAATAATGCCAATTAAAAATCAATAATTTAAATATCAAATACAAACATAAATGGATGTCAATCTTAGGGACACACACATACACATACATACTGGCACCAGACAATTTGCACACACATTCACGTACACACACAAAAATTATAAATTAATGTTCATTTTGGCAACATGTCAGGCATCTGTCATTACTTCTGACACACACGAGTTGTAAAATTGCCAAGCTTTGGACACTATTAGGCATCTGTCATTGCACCTGACATTGCGCCTGACACTCTCAGGTTTAATGAGAAAAACTGGTGAACTTTTAACCATGTCAGGCGTCTGCCATTGCGCCTGACAATGCGCCTAATGTACCCTGACTTTGTGTCACATAGTGCTTCACAAACTTGCACATGCACACTTGTGCTCAAGCACACAAGTAAAAATTCATAAATAAAATGCACCATCACGTAAATTTTGAAGGCAGTTATTATACCAGCCAGGTTGGCAATGGCGAGAAAGCCAATCCAATCCCTCTTTCAGCTAAGGTAAACGTGGTATTATCTCACCCATTAAGCCTCAACACGTGTCGCCCATCCATACATCCTTAGAGAAATACCTAAGTTAAAGGTAAGAAGGGTGAAGCGACTTTTGGGCCATTTCTTCTCTACTGAAACTACTCAGCTCAATTCTAGAGGGAAAAGAGCTTCTTTGGTTTTCTCTCTAGACCAGAGAAGAGAGTGAACACATACAGTAGTCATCCCTTCTACGCTCAAGTCTTACTTCACCCATTTTCTTCTCCTCAAGCTCATTCCATATATTATTTGTTATCTCCGATGAGGAAAATGCTTACTTGGACGTTGGAGGGTGCGTGCCGGCATTAATGTCGGCGCCCCTGCTAACTCATATTCTTTGTGGCCAAGTTTTGTGCAGATGAACCAGGGTGCAAGCTACCTGACGCACACTTCCAGTGAGCTGCTCTGAAGGCATGTGTACTAATAACCTTTACAGTAAGACTCTTCTCAACTTTCACTTCATCTGCTCACAATAGGGAGATTTCAAGGCTGACAAATCCACATCCAAAACAATATTTATTTTGATTGTGTTTATGAGTTATACAATATTAGTATTTATTTTGATTGCAATGATCTTTTTTTTTTTTAATTTGTTGTCTCTACATATGTATTAAGAGCTTTTATTTATAGTTATCAAGTTAGAAAATTGATTTTTTTATAAAAAAAATAATAGTACAGAAAATACATAACATATTCATTATTTTTATACTTAAAAAATTAATACTTGTATATACACAAAGTCATCCAGTTGTGTCTTTTTTTCTTTTTTCTTTTCCTCAAGTGGTTCAATTACTTAATGTCTCATTCCAACATGCATGGAGATGATAAAATAGAAGACAAAGAAGTGGAACAAGTACTATATGAAACTATTTACTACAAGAAAAATGACCTTTTGCAACATTTAAATAGCAACTTTCATTAAATGACTGTTGCTAAAAATGATTTGTCACAACAGTGATCAAATGTCTGTTGCCATTTGTTAAATCAATTTAGATTTTGCAACGAACAGTAAACGCAGGTTGCTAATGTTTTATATTGCAATGATAATATGCCTGTTGTCAAAAACTTTATATATTTTATATTATTGGCAACAAACTTTGCATGTTGCAAATAAAAATTACTATCCCAATATTTTGCAACATGCTCTGCTAATGGTGAAAATGTAAAATTGCATGTTGCCAATTGGGATCACACTATAAGCATGCGAAGAATATTGAATAGTGCGAAAAAATTTTATTTCCCGGGGCCCTAAATTTTTCAGAACCTGTTGCTAAGAAGCTGAAGGGAAAAATTTTTATTTCCTAGGGCCCTAAATTTCTCAGAACCCACTGTTAAGTGCCACTGCTACCATTGAGAATGAGATTCCCAAACCCACTGCTAAGTGTCGTTGCTACCACTGATTGGCATTCTTGAACCCACTTTCTGCTTTCCCTTTTCTTTGCTTACCACTTTCCTAATATCACTTTCTAAACTATCTCGCATTCCCGAGTCTTGGAGTTTCTCTCTCTAGGAGTCTCTACAAAATCCTGAATGATCTTTCAGCGGTTTCTTGTTCACTGGTAATGTCTCAACTTCGCAAATGGTGTTTCTTCTTGATCTCTCTTTCCCCGATTGCTAGATTGATGAACCCTACTGTGATTTGTGCTTGATCTCTCTTTCCCCAATCTCGCGTTCATTGGTAATTTTGTTTTGGGATGCTTTCTTTTGCACTGTTTTTACTTTGTTTATTTACTAAAGAAATGCAAAAGGTCTTCGGTGTATATATATTTTTCCCTAATTTCCTTGGCATTCAACATTCAAGTGTCGTCATTATTATTTGTTTGGATGTTTTGTATTTATATCGGGAATTATGACATTTAATTAAATGCAATGCTAATTTTACAGTCAAGCTGATAGTTTTCTTCACCTATTTGTATTATGAAAATACTGAGTGTATGCCTCTATGTAAATTATGAAGTTATCATAAAATTATTTTGTTATTCTTCCGATGGTAATTTTTGTAGTGCATTACTCTTCCGTCTATATTTCTACAAAGGGAGGTGATTTTTTAATTGCATTTTGACAGTTTGGTGTTTGTATTTCCTAGAAATTATTATTTTTCAAAATTATTTTATATACTCTAGTGCCATTTTTTTTTGTTTTAAAACCTTTTTTTGCCATTTGGTAATACATTCAGAGCTCTTCTCAAATTAGGTTGGCCTAAATTTTTTGCATTGTTGGGAATCGGGAATTAATTATAAATCCAATCTCTTTAACAGCCATGAATCTTCTTTCGGTCAGGTCTCCTTCCTATTCCATCGATTGCTGTGTTTTTCTCAAATTTTCTGGGACAAAGTTCTAAGTGTATGTGAACAGGTCAGTTTCTGCCCCTGTTTTGTTATGTATGATTTTGTGCTAGTTAAATGTGGGAACTATAATAAGGCTTATGTGATCCAATTTATATCTATGATTGCAAGAACCATTGAATAATGATTTCATATATATATATATATATATATATATATATATATAAATGAAATAAACCATATTAACATATATGGTTTGTGTCTTCTCTTTACAAATTGTCTACCAGGTTACTGAACCTGATTGCTTGATTTGTTTCTGTGCTCCATAGCAGTTTGCCTTTTTATTTTCTATTATAGTAAAAAAATTCAAAAGCATATGATTTCCGAATAGAATTATGTAGTATTGATTTGGGCTTAGTAAATTATTCTTTGTTGACTACCATATGATTTATGTTGCAGGTTGGATCTGTTACAGCCATATGTTTCACCTCCTGTTTCATAAGATGCTTTGTGGTAAGATTCGTAATATTCTATGTGCTAGACTTTAAAAAGAGATTCTCATTTATTATGCTTAGCATTGAAGCACTAAAAAGAATTTTCATTAGTTCTATTTTGTATATTCAACATCTTATCCATTGCATGTTTAAATCGTTAGGTTGCTTATGTCATCTTATGGGGCTGGGCTTAAGCAGACAATGGAACATGACTACCTAGGGTCCTTATTAATTATCATATGCCTTTTTTTACCTTGAATTGATTTCTTAGTGGATTATTTGATAGAAAGCAGTTTGTTTTATCTATATGTGGTAAAAGGTATTTTTACATTAACTCTTTTTCCTATGTTGACTTTTTATATTTTCTTTGTTCTTGATGAAGCTGGTCATGGTTAGTTTTGTTAATGAATAGTGCTAGTCAGAAATGTTGGTGTTATTGGTTATATTGGAACTTCATCACTCAAGTTACAGTTTTTTAATGCAAGCATGTAATTCACTGTTTGTAATTAGTTATATATCTTTGCCTCCAAGACAGTAAGCTTATCATTTAGAAGTCACATACAATTTCCTTTTGGCATCTGTGATTACATGGTACCATAGCTCAGGTTGTTTGTATAGTCTTGTGTACAAATCTTATTGATCATATTTCTATACATTTATTGTGAATGTATAGAAATGAATAATGTGAATATCAGGTACACACTCAGACACAAATAGAATAAATGATGTGAATATCTGGTTCTTCTAATTTCAGGATGAGTATTCTATGCGTGAAGTTCTTCTGGTTCTTCTGGTTTCAGGATTATAGTCAAATTTGGTGAAATGATCTCCCTAAATGATGAAAATGGTACAAAAATCAGTTCTTTTTCTGTTGTTCCTAGTGAGTTTGTCGAGGATATGGAATCTTCATGGAAGGGTCGTGTCAAGGGGATGCATATAGAGAAAGAATTTGTAGAAGTTGAAAGGGCAGCTGAGGCTCTATCTCTTGCAGTAAGTCTTCAAAAGTCATAGCTTTTTTCAATTATAGAAGGCTTTGGAGGTTTTTTTTTTTTTCCTTTTCTGTTTTATGAGTTGTTGAATAATGTTTTATATTCTGGTACTACCTTTTTATCATTTAAGCTACAAAAACTATACGGAGATTAGAAAAACATGTGATAGCTTATTTGCACATGAATACTTCATTTTCATGTAAGGCCTGCTTCATTTTCTGTTATTTTTTTGAACCTTATTTCTTGAAATTTATTGTTATGCACATCTAAGACCTGTTTTCTTTGTCAGTATTTGATAGGGAGTATTGACTGTATATTTGTGATAACATGATATACACAGGCTTATTTCTGGATAGCTTAGCTTTTGTTATTAATGGTGATTTAATATACAAAAACAAGGAGTTCATTTTGTTGTGATTTTACTGAAGTCCTGTCATGAATTAATTGTCTCATGATTTGTACTAGAGCAAATATACTAGCTCATAGTTTGTGATCAATTTGGGATTTTACATTCGAGAATGCTTATTTAGATCACATCTACTGATCACTCCCGTTTCCCCATTCTTTTGTACCATCAATGACTTTGTGGTTTGGTTGTTTGGATCAAAAAATCTGCCTTGTTTACAATGAGTACAGGTTAACAGTTAGGTCGTGCTTTCTGAGGCACATTAAGTGGAGCCAATTTGACTTCTTTCGCCGAAACCAATTTTTACTTGGCTGCTCAGGCTCAATTCATCAGTTTATTTGTGTGATGTTCTAGTGTAAGTCTTGGCAATAATTCATTTGGATAGAATTTTTTTTATAAACTTTGTACCTTGCAGAGATGCCTATAATACTCTTCTTCAAAACTTTGTAGCCAAGGAATCATTTTAGAGGCATTTGACTGTTTTGTTAGGATCAATGATGTTGGATTGTGATTGATAATCTATTAACTTTTTGTATGGTGTTTTTCTTTAGCATCATCAATGGCACAGATCAGAAACTTCCAAGACATATATGTGTATGTTTTGTTAGGTTTTATTTCAAACTTTATATAAAGTCTATATTGAATATTTGACAATATTTTGTATGAAAATTTGTAATTTTTAGTTTATAATACATTTTAAGTTTTAGCTTTGGTCATATATATTTGGCATGGAAACTATAGCTATTTAATTGATATGGTTTGGTTTGAATATATAACTCATTGCATGCAATATGAATTTAAATTAATTAGAAAGTAAAATATAAAAGAACAATAATATACAAAATATATTTAAATAAAAATTTTTTAGAAAAGCAACTTGTGGCTCACTGTTGCTAAAAATGTAGCCAAATAATCCATTAACTGCAACGTGCCATTAAATGTTGCCAAATAACAAAGACAATGTGCAAAAGTTGTTGTTGAAACTTAACAACAACAAACACCTAAACGTTGCTAAAAATCCAAACATTCTGTTTTAATGCAATATTATAATGTATGTTGTTAAAACTCTAATGTCCGTTACCAAAACTAGAACAACAACGCGCATTTTAGATTTAACAATGGACATTAACTGTTGCCATAGATGCTGAGTTTTTGGCAACTTCGTGGAATACAACATACAAATGTACGTTGCTAAAGCGCTATTGCAACAAACATCACCTATTGCGAAAGGCCATTTTTCTTGTAGTGATTAGATATTCATTGATGACAATTGAAGAAATTATGTGTGTTAGATGAGCTTATATTTAACATGTGTCACCAACGTCTTTATTACTAAAATATTAGGGTTTATTACTAAAATAGATTAAACGTCTTTATTTAACATGAGGGTTTATTAATTACCTATAAACAAAAATATTACTAAAAAGCTAAAAGTCATAACATTCAATTTTTATTTATTTGTTTGCCATAATCCCCTTTTGTTTCTTTTTTTTTTCTTCTTTCTGAAACATCAAAGCCTTAACACCAACCAAAGTATTATACTTGGCAAGTATCTAATTTCCTTACTTTTAAATAGGTTCTTCTTTTTATCCTAAATTGCTTTTAACTAGTCATTTTCTAAATAGTTATTATACCCTATTATAATGTAATAATCGCCTCTAAAATTACTTGTTGGTGTACTTATTTGTGAAATTTTACTTGTGTGCTTTTAGTGTACACGTGTAAGTTTTGTGAAGCACTGCATGGACACGAAGTCAGAGGAAGTCAGGTGTAATGACATGTTTTGTGTCAAGCGCAATGTCAGGGGCTTGTCACATGGTTTGAAGCTCAGTAATTCCCTAACCTGTTTATGTCAGGTGCAGAGTCAGGCGCAGTGCCAGGCGCCTGACATGATGCCGAAGTGTGCAGTAATTTTAAATCTGTGTGCATATGTAAATTTGTATACGATTCGTCTTATGCCAATACGTATGTATATGTTTGAGTTTTTATAGTTGACAACCATTTATGTGAGGGTTTGATATTTGAACTTTTTATTTTTAATTGACATTATATGATAATTATGTGACTAGTTATTTTCTTTATTTGAAATAAGAAAAGTAAGAACTAAGAAATAAGGAAAGTATGAACTAGGGTTTTTATCTATAAATTAAGAGGCTGTAGAGAGGGAAATTTTCTATATTCTCCTCTTCTTTTAGTGCTGAAATTTCTTAGCCAATTATTGAGAAAAAATTTAGTGTGATCAAGTAAGAATTTTTCAAGGTTTTTGAAGATTCAAGACAAGTTTCACATTTATTTGTTGTTTATTCTTATTTGTATTAAATCTCTCTTCTTCTCCAAAATGTCTATGGATTCATTTGATCAATTTTGCATGACAATATGGATTTGTGTGGGCTGGAAATTTTTATCTATACATGAGTTTTATTGTTTTACCAAAAAACGTATAGATTTATAGAGAAAATTTTGATTTTTACAAAGTTGCTCACTAAACCCTAATTTTATATATGTATGATCATTATGTACATGACAAGATTTAATTTTTTTTTATTCATGTTTGACCTTCGAATCATAGCTGACTATGTATTATTTTGAATGGGTGGATTAATCTCAATTGGATTAATATTAAAGAACAATTTTTCTAAGTTTAAGATTGGGTTCGTAAGGTTCGGTTAGGGGGTATAAAGGGGTATATTTTCAGTAGTATTATATCACCAATGTTCATTCCAATATTAGTGGTTTAGGGCTGCCATTAAATAAATAGTGCATGTATAAAGATACTTTGGAAGTTAAAGTAGTTTATGTTCACTGTTACTAGTTTTAGATTCTTTGATAAGGAAAAGTAACCACTACTCTCTACCATAGCTATAGTCTTAAGTTGCTTATGAGGCATAATGGCCCGAGTAAGCAACATTATATTTTATATGATATTCTGTTTTTTAACTTCCATGTAAGCATGCGATTGAAATATAATATTTTATAATGTATTTTGTATTGTTGTGTATTTGAATTTGTTAATTATTATGTGCTGATATTTAATGAATACTATCTAGCAATTCTATTGACATATTTGTATAGAATGGAAGTTGGATGTAGAATAGAAATCGAAACAGACATATTTCAAGTAGAGAGTAGGAAAAGTTTTGTTCACTATATTAGATGATGTAGTAAGTAGGGAACAACATTGTGACACAGGTGCATTTAAAATTGGCATACTTAGCAATATTAAAAGGCAATTGGCTGAGATGTGCTCTCAATCAAATTTAAGAATAAATTCATATTTAGTCAAAATTGAAAATATAAAAGGAACAATATATCATAGTATATTAAATGCTAAACAAGAGTGAATTTGGATGAAATGAATCGAAAAAGTGTGTGGAGGTTGATAGTAATGAAGCATGGACAACTTCAGATTTTAAATTCTTACCTTACATAGTGTTTATTATTCAATTTTTCTTTTATTCCAATTATAATAAAAACTTACATTTAGAGTAATAAGAGTGCGGAAGGGTAAAGAGGTAAACCATTTTCATTATATGATAGACTTTAAAATATATTTGGAAAGAACCATATTACTAGAATTGTAGCACAAACTCCATGATAGATGATAAGGATCTATATATGGACACTGAAAATGAGTCTAATACAAATTTAAGAACTTCTGATACCTTATTATCTCCAATGTTAGTAAATCAACCTAATGAAACAAAAAAGAGCAAAAACAAAAACAATCTAACAATAAAAAGAGAGTAAAATAAAAGCAAAAGACAATTTAGCAAAAGGGTTTGATGAGGTAGCATCTTATCTATTCAAGCAATTGATTGAGAAATTTAATAAATCTGAGGCCAATTATTTACAATATTTAGCTTAGAAGCTTAAAAGACTAAGATTTTCTATACATGACAATTTGAATATCTTCAAGTAATAAGATATTACCTATCGAATATGAAAGTTTTTAAGATCATTGAAAATGATGTTGAGAAGATTGATTTTGCTAAAATATTTTTGAAAATTAGGCAGAGAATGTTGTTGTGGCTATAGAATTAGACATATGTTATGTACTTTCAAAGAGAAGATATATTTATTAAATTATGTTATTTTAAAATTATCATTTTTTATGTGAAAAAAATTATCATATATTTGAATGGTTGAAATATTTTTGTTCTAAACATAGATGAATTGTATTTTTGCAATTTATAATTATGTGTAGGAATATTGAATGACAAAGAAAAGAGTGTGTGTTATGTTTAAGGGTAAACAACCTGATATATATAGTTCGTGACCTGGATATTAAAAATAAGTGCATGAATTTAATAATAATTTATATCAGTCATGTCCAATAATTAAAGAAGCTGCAAGTACATATGTTGATTATGTTGAGTGTTGGATGAAGAAACCTTTTGAGTTGAAAGCAGTGTACGAAAATATAAAAACCATACATAAAAATGTTAACTTAAACAACGAGTAGATTAATGATTTTATCTTAGGTTGTATAATTGGAAAAATATAGATTTGTGTTGTTACATTTTGGATGTATAAGTAATTTTGTAATAGCAAATTCAATAAATATTACTCATGTTAATTAGTTTGTGTAACTTATGTTGAATTAAATACATACATATTTATATTGAAATGCATATGATATTAAATTATGATCTTAATTGTTAATACTATTGTAAATTATCATTAAATTATAATGATACATGATTTATTTAAATTTTATTATTTTTTTTGACATATATATTATTTTAATTTTAAATGATATTTTCAAAAAAATTATTAACATAATCTTTTAAAAAATATTCAAAAAAATCAATTTAATACATAATATAAATATATATTTTAAAGATTATTTTAGAAATTTAAATATTAAGTAATAATTTTTAATCATATTTAGTGTCTACCATGATATATAATTTAATTTCTAATTCGAACATATCAAATACAGAATATTATTATTTTTATTATATCCTCTCATCATCTACTCTTATATTCTATCATTATTTTTATTACATCCCCTCATCTCCCATCATCTACTCTTATATTATTATATTCTCTCCTCCGCATCATTTTCTATTTTATGTATTAAACAAACCCTTAAAGTATCCCTATTTTTTACAATCTGGAAAGTAAAATCTCTCTATCTAAATGTTTATGAACTCCTCATATGATCTTCCCTCTTCTCTCACACAAAGAATAAAGTCTATTAGTTAAAATTGAGATTCTAAAACACATGGCAAATTAAACTCTTAACTACATCAAATAAACATTATAGGTTTCCAATTGGTTTTTTAAAAGAATACTTTTAATTTTAATTTTCTTACATGAAATAATCACGCCAATAAAATAGCTTTGCTTTAAAGAGTATAACCGCTTTTCAAAAAAAAAAAAAAAAATGAATACAACCAATTGAAGCAAAAGGAACAGCTGAGCCACCCGAAAAGAAAAGCTCGCATACAAGAGCGCTGATCGCATTACTGACACAAATTCAACAGCCCGCCAACTCCCTTCTGGAATCTCACTTTGACTCCATTGTTTTCTATGCAAATCTCTCACTTCATTGGTCCGTCACCTCACCCTCTCGTCAACTTGTCTTTTTCCTACGACCGAAGACCCTGTTGTGTAAACTAAAAGCAAAAAAGAAAATTTTATAAAATAATAATAGAAATAAAAGAAAATGAAAAAAATAAATAAAAAGAAAATGAAAAACAAAAAATTAAATAATTAAAGAAAAAAAAAACTGAAAGAAAGAAGCAGCTCTCCTTAAGAGACATCTCTCACAAGTCCTCTCTCTCCCTCTCTCTGCATATTCCTCGCATCTCCGAGGAATTCAGATTCTCATTCCGTCAAATCGAAAAGAGAGAGATGCGAATTCTCTATAGTCTCTTATTTTAATTTATTTTTTACTCACAAATTCCCAAATTTTCTAGTGTTCTCTTTGAATCTGAGCTGGTTTCAGTTTCGAAGACGCATAGAAAGTCCGGTAGCTGCGGATCTGGCCGTGAGTATCTTCACCGGCGGGAAAGAAACGGTGCTCTGATAAATGCTGGTTTTGTTAGAGGTTGTTTAGGTTCGGTTCAATTTTGAAATTCGGTTAGTTTGATTGTGGATGTTTGAATTTGAATTTTATTTTTTCAGTTTCATTTTTTGGTTCTGGAATAACAAGATCTGAGCTCTGTTCGTATCTATTTGTGGGCTTTTTTTTTTAAGTTTTGGTTTTGTTTAATATTTTGGTAGGGATCTCAATTAATTAATTAATGTAATTCGTGTTTATTATTATTAAATTTTTGAGTTTCAATTGTTGATTTGGTTCTTCTTAAAACAAGGTCTAGTTGAATTATACACGTTTGTGATTGGTTAATGATTTGTTGGAGTATTGACTATACTTGGGTATGGGTTATTGAATAGATTTACATTTTGCATCTTCCTCTGTTTTCTGATCAGAGAATGGAAGAAAACGGAATTCAATATAAACTTAGAGTGTTTGTCATAATGGCAAGGATTTCGTATTGTTAAATGTCCTGATCCTGGGGTTTCAACGTTAATGAATTTAAGATTCAAATGCTCCATTTTTTATATTGATTTAAGTGGACATTTTGGTCTAGTTTTGAGGTATCTCATTTGAACTTTTAATTTCTAGCTTACTGCAGAGTTTGTGAGAATAAATTAATAATAAGAGTTCTTGAAGAAATTTTGTTTGAAAAGATGTTTTATGGTCTTAAATTTACTATCTTCTTTTTGTTTGTAGATTCAGTTTTGTGAATTGTGAGACTTCTGGGGCATATTAATGAACGGAATGATAGAATGCAGTGTATGCCATTCGAAGTTGGTTTCTCCGACCACCAAAACGTTTTCAAGGGCTTATGACAGGCACAAGAGCAGGGTATCATCCAAGCAACGTGCGCTCAACGTCTTGTTGGTTGTCGGTGATTGTGTCCTAGTTGGTTTACAGGTTAGTGTTGTCTATGAACTTATTGAAGTTTGATCTTTTCTTTTCTTATCATGTTCCTCAATGGAAGAATGTTGACCAGAGTTAAACTTGGAATTTATTACCTGTTATGTTCTACTTTTTTTTTTTTTTTTCTCAGTCCTTAGTTATGTGGCCTTTGTATCTGTCAAACATCATGTTCTAGACAAAGTATCATTTGCCTGTGGGATTGGGAGCTGGGTTATCTGTCAATCACCACAAAATTTGGGGAATTTGAAATTACATACATCTAAATTAAATCTCTGTAAATTCTAGCATGAAACAAAATAGTTGCGATTCTGTATTAAAAGCCTTGTATGATAATTGCTTTAGGTTATTTAGAATATTAAATCATAGTCAACAATTTCTAAAAGTTTTCAGTTGGGGCAAAACCGTTGCCTGCTTCCTCCACTCCTCTCTCTCTGTCTCTGCTACTGCAGCCTTTTCTATCTACAGTGTGGTCTCACTTTGACTGCAGTCATTAAGATTCTTACAATCAAAACCTACATAATTGATTGATTTTGATATACTGTTATATTTGTTTCTGTTTATTTTATTTTATTTTTTTTATTTTTATTATTCAAGTTTTAGTTTATGGAAATGTTGTGATTATCAAGCATGTTGCAAATTCTTGAAAAGATTGAAAACAAATTATTTCACACAAAAATGTTGGCAATTATTCCAAATGGACCTTCATATGATGTTGTACTGACTTGTGAGATTCTGAAGATTTAAACTTTTTTTGAAGTATATATTGGTTTTATGTTTTAGTTCTGATTGATTGTTGTTTATCTGCCAGCCTATTCTGGTTTATATGTCCAAGGTGGATGGAAAATTCAACTTTAGCCCGATTAGTGTTAATTTTTTAACAGAGATCACAAAGGTTCTCTTTGCTGTTGTTATGCTTTGTATCCAGGTATAGCTGACTATTGCCCTCTCCCTAACTCAAATATATTTGAATTTTTTGTACATTTGAATTATATTTATTTTTCAACACTTATAACTTGAACTTGAGGAATTATAGCAATATACCATCATGGATTCAGGGGGAATATTTAGATTTGATGGAGTGATTTCCTTAATTTTGCATGGTTCTGTGTGAGATGTGGATTTTGTGTATGTGAGAAATTAAAAGAGGGAGGGAGGGTAAATGGTAATCATTCATTATACTTCTTTGTTTGGAAGTTTTAAAAAGATTCATTTTTTTAATGGATAGTATAATTTGAAATTTTGCAGGCTAGAAGTCAAAAAGTTGGGGAGAAACCCCTTCTATCAATTTCCACGTTTGTCCAGGTACATACTTTTGTTATTATTTTTATTGCAAATTTTGGTCTTTTAAATGTTTGGATTCATCAGATAAAGTCATGGTTAAAGGCATCCAATTTCACAGAATAAATACAAATTTCTCTATCAATCATTTGCGGATAAAAGTGTTTTGATTTTTGTCAAGTTTCAAAATATTTATTTGATTAATTAGTGCAGACGTGGATTTTTTATGGTTGAAGAAGGGCCATTACAATTGCATACAGTATAGATCAGTACAATTGCAAACAGTATAGTTCTGTATGTGTGTCAGTGTAGTCGATAACCAACTAAGTAGTTATAGCAGCGACAGGTTATTAGGAGATCCACAGGTTTAGTAAATTCTGAAAAAGCGAGTAGCATGAAGGTCAGTTTTTAAAACAAAGATCAACAAAAAATAAAGAAGAGTCCCTCAAGGGATTCGTGTGGTAGAGTCCATTGCCTGCTTTGTGAGAGGTTTTGCATTCATGGTTGCAACCCTAATTTAATATTTTGATATCTTTATTTTTGTCCAAAATGAAAAAAGAAAGGGTGGGTGGGAATTCTAGTGGTAAAGTCCTCGCTTTGAAAAAAACTCTCGTACTCCGGGAGTACCAACTCCTGCCCCTCTGTGATGATGCCACATAGATATAAATACTAATAGAGTATTATGTGGCATCATCATAGAGGGGCAGGAGTTGGTACTCCCGGAGTACCAAGTTTTTTCCCTCGCCTCTCATGTGAGAGGTTTTGGATTCATGGTTGCAACTGTAATTTAATATATTGATATCTTTACTATTGTCCGATTGAAGAAGGAAGGGTGGGATGTCTGTTAGCCTAGGGGAAAAGCTGTAACTGGCTATATCGATTTCCTCTTTTTTTTGCCTATAAATTATCCTGGCTCTTTCAAGGTAGATCATTACCGTCCATAGTTTGCTTATGGTGTTCAACGTGTTTAATGAAATAGATCAGAACAACATAGGAATAAACAAAACATACTAAATAAATTAAGAATTACAATTTCCTATCCTAAAAATGTAGTAGTTTTTATGATTATTGTTATAATAAACCCATACTTGAGAATTGGTTACTGAACAATGCTATTTCTCTTTATGCAGGCAGCTCGGAATAATGTGCTTCTTGCTGTTCCTGCATTTCTGTATGCTATTAATAACTATCTGAAGTTCATTATGCAGGTATAATTTTTTTAAAACTATAATATTCCTCTTTAGGATGGTATTTGTGCTTTTAGGTAACTTATATTGAGTGTGGGTTTTCATATAGTACAGTTAGCATGTTTGATTCACCCAGGACTATTTCTTTCGTTTCATTCCTGGACCAGGTGTGCGTGTGTCAGTCTAGATTGTGTTTCACGTCTAAATTTTTGCTCTTGGGTGGCACAGAGCTGTGAAACTCAATAATCTCAAGTTTAGCAACTTACTGATTCTGATCCTAATGCTAGAAAAACTGATACTTCAGAAGTGTAATACTTTGTTTTAGTTTTAGATGAATGGTAGTTTTCTACAAATCAGCCTGGGAGGCTGATAGCATATTAGGGACGGTGACAGAGAGTTATTGAGGTGACATTTGTATATTACTTGTTTACAGATGTCTATGGAAATTTCTTAGCTGCTTCGGCTTAGTTTGGCATTGCTGAAAATTTTAAAAGAATTTGCTGGTAGCTGTTTGGTAAAATATCTTTTATAATTGCTGTGAATTTTTGTGTTTTAACGTATGCCAAGGGTTAAGTATAGATGTTTATATTTTTTGTTTTAAATAATATTTATCTGGTTTTGTGTGTTAGTATATGAATAAATAAGGATAAAATTGACATCTTTAAACCACTCAATAGAGATAAGATGGGCATTTCAAAAAAATTTAATTAAACCATGCCCAATTATTAGGGAACAAGAATTTCAAAGCTCCCTCTTACTTGCTTCTCAAAAGTACTGCATAATGCCAAAATTATGAAATAATTAAGACAACTTTTTTTAACCAAACACTTAGATTCTTCTAAAATCAATCCCAAACTAGCCCTTAGTGTGAAGATTAAGTTACCAGTACTTGTTAATTAATATATTTTTTCTTTTTTCCTTTTTTTTTCCCCCTTTTGATTTGTTATTTTTATTTTTTTTCCATTGAATAGTCTTTGGTTTGCTTTGCTTTGTAAGCAGCTTGATATATAGTTACTTCTGGATATTCCAAATGATATCCATCTTTGTGTATAAGTCCTCTTTTGCTAGCTATGAAAAGCCTATATATTTAATTTTGGTAACAAATTAATTGAAGTAAATTTTATGATTCTGCAGTTATATTTCAACCCTGCAACTGTGAAGATGCTCAGTAATTTGAAGGTACTTTGTTGTTCACTTTATTTCCCTCTGGTATCTTGGCAATGTTATTATTAACCTGTCATGTAATGAAGCTCTTGTCTTTTGGAATTCTCTTTTGCCATTAATGATTCCACTTGCATGCAAATCTTCTTTTGCATCATTGCATCTGTTGTCTCGTTACATTCAGTAAATCAGTGCTTACTAGTACTGCATTTGCATTCACATCTTACTTCAATTCAGTATTCCGTAAGATTATAAAATGTTCTGGAGTGGTTGTTTCAGAGAAATTGTATGCCATGCATATATGTAATTTTGTGTCATGGAAAGATCGTTAAAACTTGTTTTCATTTCTACAATAGGATCACTTTTACATGTATGATGTGTGTGTGGTTGTGAATAGTCATTCTAATATTTATTTCTTAACTTCCTTTCTTGTTAATATTTTAATTATCTGTGGATATGCAGGTTTTGGTAATTGCAGTTTTATTGAAGATAATAATGAAACGTCGGTTTTCAATAATTCAGGTCATTATCTCATTACGTGTTCTTCATCTCACCGTAATATTAAAAGAAAAAATGGAAGACTTTGTTTCCTGACAATTTTTTTTTCCTTTTTTCTCTGGCTGATTTTTAATAAATTTTAGAACTTTTCTTTTGGACATAAACCTTTCTGTCCCATGTTTAATTTGTTGGATGTGTTATATTGCTTTGTTGCAGTGGGAAGCCCTTGCTCTCCTGCTGATTGGGATTAGTGTAAATCAGATGCGTTCATTACCTGAAGGGACCACGGCTATGGGGCTTCCAGTTGCAACTGGTGCATACCTGTATACATTGATCTTTGTAAGTGATGTAAGGGATTTTTTTTGGACATGAGTGATTTTCCTCTTATCTAACATGAACTATTGTCCCTCTTACTTTGTAAGTAGTTTGATAGAACTTATTATCTGGCTTGTGCAACATCCTTAGACACATTCATGCATATTAGAGACTTAACTTTGAGAATTGATTTTACAGGTAACTGTTCCATCTTTGGCCTCAGTCTACAATGAGTATGCTTTGAAGAGCCAATATGAGACTAGCATTTACCTCCAGGTTATACATTGATATAATTTCTCTGTATGTTAAACCATGAAAAAAATTTATGTTCTTCAAAGCATTATCATTAGTTTTTTCTGCGACTTGTATGCCATCAGTTACTGTACATGCAATTTTCTGAAGTACTTCACTCATCTGTCTCTCATCATTTTAAGATTGATATTCTGCTTCTTCTTTTCTCCAATAATGTCAAAGTTATTCAGAACTACTTTTTAATTGATCCGATCTGATCCAAGTGCTGATACCTATTAGATCTACATGATTTGACTGATATCTGGTCTCCATGCCCTTGGCTGGAATTGGAATCTAGAATCTAAAACGTTTTGGCACAAAATAATAATTTGCTAATATGCTTTTTTAGTCAGATATAGGCCGAGAAAACTTTGAAGTCTCCTTTAATATGGTGTTGAGAGGTCAAAAGTTGATACACATTCTCCAAATGGGGATTACGTTATTTCATTTGTTTGGTGGTACTTTCCTTTTGTTTTATATTGATCTCGAGTTGAACTCTTGCATATGTTTCTTATTATTCTTGCTTTTCCACAAATTATAATTCTGAAATTCTTATTAATAGATCGAAACTAGAATTTCATTTGTGTAGTGAGTTGTGCTCTAAGTTTGGAGTTTCCTTTGGCTTTGCAGAACCTATTTTTATATGGTTATGGTGCTATTTTCAACTTTCTAGGAATACTGGGAACGGTTGTCATCAAAGGTATGGGCATTTCTATTCATTTGATCTTGCTGAAAATTTCAAGTTTTGTTGTTTTTATCCATTTGATCTTGCCGAGAATTTCAACTTTTGTTGACCTAAGGAGCGCAAATACTTCCATGATAAACTAATGCCTTTTTGTTTTTCCCTCTCTATAAGGTCAACAGAAATGCTTGGAGTGCATTCCTTAAATTTGAGTTAAACCAACACCCCTTCATATTTTGGGGGCTTATTTTGGTGTTTCTAACCTCATGTGTCATCCATTTTTTAAATCAATTACATTTTTGCACCAATTTAGCTGACACAAGTCACAAAACCAAACTGAACATAGATGATTGATCCCTGCATGTAAGGTTGTTGGTGCTAAGTACTTTATTAGCGGTGACATGGACAATGGATTACACCTCCAGATTAAAATGCTAAATGCATTATGTTGTCTTGATCTGTGGAATGCCTGTAGTGTATTTCCAGCCTGCCTCATATATCCTTTTTCCCTTGCTCTATAAACATGAAACCATCATAAACAAAATCTCTAGATAATACTTTTATATAAGTGTGTGACTGTTTTCTGATTGAGGCAAAATCACTTAATTATAAAAGCTCTTTTATTTATTTTGGAAGATTGTGGCAACTCTTACTAGGTACAGAAAGCATAAATATCACAATGTGGAAGGTTTGGTTGTGTTGCCCTAATCTAAAGCCCACTAATCAATGGTCAATTAACATTTGTCCACCTTGATGATTGACTTGTAAAATTTCAGCTCAGATGTCCCTGAATTGTCCCGTTATGGTTAATTTCCTTACTGGAAAAGCAGGATTCAGCATATTATATAACCTACATAACTATAATTAGTATGACCAATTACTAATTAAACGAGGAGATATGTCAAAGCCCAATATAGGTTAGAGCTTTATATAGAAAAATATCATTTGAGCCCATTCTATTCTTAGTCAGATTAGGTTTTCTTCAAAAAGGATTTCTCAGTGATTGATAACTTGTTAATGGTTTAAACAATGAATCAACATATTTAGTGCATGATCTATCTTGTTCAGTTAAATGGCTGCTTTCTGTAAATCCTTGCATGTCCAATTCATACTTTGGTGAACCACCATTTCTTTGACAGATCATTATTATTCTGTGACTGGTCTGTTGCTTAACAGAAATATAAGATCACACGAGAGAAAATTGGATTGCATGGCACACCTGATTGCACCTGTTATCTACACCTTGCTGCTATTGCTTTTATAGGATATTGAATGCAAACTGATTGGCCTCACGTTGTTATTTTTAATTTCAGGTCCTAGCAGCTTTGATATTCTGCAAGGTCATTCTAAAGCTACTATGCTTCTGATAGCTAACAATGCAGCCCAAGGAATTCTATCCTCCTTTTTCTTCAAATATGCAGGTTTATCTTTTGTGTACAAAATTTATTAAAAAAGTATTTTCTGTACAGTTTCTTATATATTTAATACCATATATCAATATCTTGTGTAATCTCCAATTTTATTGAACATGTAAATCTCCTAGTTTGGCTCACATTCATTGGTGGTATCTTTTAATGTGTGCAGATACAATTCTGAAGAAGTATTCGTCTACAGTTGCGACAATCTTTACAGGCATAGCATCTGCTGCACTGTTTGGCCATACTTTGACCATAAATTTTATGTTAGGGATATCTATTGTGTTCATCTCGATGCATCAGGTAGATCTTAAAACCTGAAGCTGATAAATCGAAAATATAGAGTGCAGTTTTGTTTTGTTTTGTTTTTTTTTTTTTTTTTTCCACTGATTGTCTGAGTGATGTTCCTGTATTTCATTATGTTATTTAGTTCTTTTCACCCCTTTCAAAAGTCAGAGATGAACAAAATGGGAAGTTGGAACTTGTAGATGTCCATGATAATCATAGGTATGCACTCATCTTCTGTGCTAATTTTTCCAGTATGAATTAGTGATGTGGAATACTTGGGGTTTTCAGACAACCTATGCATCTATACACTAAGAATTCAAGTCAGTTGTAAAAATTTTAACAATTCCTGGAATATTGTTGATGTAAATGCCTTAGGATGAGTTAAGCAAGCTATTAGGAGAGATCCTGGATAAAGATGTAGTTTGTGTTCAACATGGTTTCTAATATATTGTTTGTATTTCAGGTCAAAAGATTCCTTTATAGATATGACTGCAGGAGCAAATGAAGAGGTTTGAAACTTCAGATACGGTGTTTTGTGAATATTGATTTTGCACCTTCTTATCACACTTGCTAAGTATTTTGTAATTTTATACCTGTTTCCAGGCTAGTCACCATGTGGGATCTGATGAGAGGCAGCCACTTCTTCCCACCTAAGTTAGTTGGAGTATGTTGCTGCTCCTTACTTTATGTTTTAATTATCTTTTGTAAGACATAGTATTACAATGACATAAAGAGTAAGACATAGTATTACAATGGCATATAGACTCTTGAAAGGTACCTTTTTCTTATAGAAGTAGGATTAGGTTTAAGAGTGAGCCTCTACTGACTAATAATTAGGTTGAAGGTCCACGTGAAAGTAGGTTGAAGGTCCACGTGAAAGTAAATTATCTAAACTAAACTTGGCTACCAATAAACGTTTACAGAACTACCAGAAATACCGTTAGTAAATTTGAATATACAACAAAGTCAATACTAATATGCTGACAAACCTCCCAGAATGCTTAAAGCATGTTTGTAGTGCTTTTAGTATGGTTAAAAGTGCTTTATGAGGATAAAATGCTTTTGATCACGTTTGGCTATAAATAAACTCTTTTTATTTTTATTTTTGAATTTTTGAAGGAGTTTTTACGAGATACACTTACTAGATGCTTCTTTAGAAAACATGTCTTGTCAGAGAAGCATTTCCCACAAAAGCATTCCCAAGCGGTCCCTCATCTTTTTCCCAGCTGGATGCTTTTGTAGAGACTTGTAGTTTGGTTTCAAGTTTTTCATATTTTGTTTTTCAAGTGCAAATGGAAAGGAATTATCATATGTTCAAACTGTGGAAGAAGTGAGTAGTGCACATCTGAAGTTTTGTGTTAGTATTAGGTATTATTTTTGGAAGGAAGTTGGAAAAGATGGAATGTAATTTGCTTAACATATACTTTTGCAGTCAATTTTCATAAACTTTACAACACAAAAGGGACTAGTTATATGACAATGCATGGTTTATGTTTGTATAAACAATGAAGGGTTGAGGATTATAATTCGTCCATGATTTTTTACTGTTTTGTAGGAACTATAGCATTATGTAATTTGCCGAATATATGCAAAAAAAAATCTGAGATTAAATGGTAGGTTTCATTGCAATACTTGAGGAGAAATCCTTTTCTTTTTTTTCCTTTTTGCTTTTTTTGAAATTGTGGGCCAGAGCCCCAACACAAATAAGAGGATGTCCTTGTTAATTTTTGTGATGCTTTAGAGAATATCTTAAATTAAAGAATCTGGTTATAGACTGAAGATGATTTGGTGTATCATCTTTTGTTGTGTTACACTTGCCAAATGTTTATTAGGCATGGACCTTGACTTTTCCTTATATTTTTAGGTTTTCTGGGTAAATTTTCAGTGTCGTTGATGGCTAACTGGATTAGATTAAGAAGAGTAACTGGAGTGGGGGCTTTAGGAAGTGTTCTTTAGAGTAATGTGCTGTATTTGCTGTGCTTTTGCATTCTATCCATTTTTGTCAATGGGGTTTATGCTTTCTTGATGTTGTTATATATCACTCAAAAGCTGTTCTATATTTTACTTTAAATGCTCCCAGTGCATAATCAGGCTGTGTTCTTGTATGTTTTGTACAGAAAATTATTTTACGATGCAATTCTTTTGGCAAAGATAGGGGAGGATTTGATACAACAGTAAAGTGAGATTTTTCAATCATATAATAAAGGACTCAGAAGAAATACCTTTCTACCTCTTCGGGATCCCTTTCCTACTTCACAGGGTTTCCCTAAGTTGCATTATAAAAGCCATTTCATAAAAGAACCTGAAGCAAGCATACGGGTGAGTTATAATTGGATTTCTTGCAGTTGAAGATTTAGGTAAAGAGTAGCAACATGATGGCACCATAATAGAGTTCTTGGTTTTCTGCTTTTTCTTTTTAGGTTACCAATGTGGTTTTTACCAGTGTTCTTTTGTAATTCTTTATCTTAGACCAGTCTCTCAGATTATTATTATTATTTTCTTTTTTCATTTCCCCACTTGATATAAAGGTTTTGTTGCCCTATGTATTAGAGTTTCAATTTTGATAGAGAACTACATAACAAGAGGTGTCACAATTTTTGTCCCTACGTGATATAAATTGTTATTTAAGTGTAATTTTAATGATGTAATTAGAGAATACTTAGCTATTTGAATAACCAAGATAAATGAATTTTTCCCTTTTTTATTTTTTAATTGTATTTTTTTGTTTTATTTTTTTGTAATAATGTGTTTGCCATTGTTTTTTTGGATTTTTGGTATTAGTGCCCTTGAACTTTCATCTAATTTGTATATTTCCTCTTGACTTTTATGTTGGTAGCGTAAACTCTAGCATTTTCAATTTAGCGTGGCACTACTCCCTGCCGTCAACTGTATTAATTTTTGCTTCTTTCTTTTTTTTTTTTTTTTTATTGTTTGCGATGCATCATGTAACCTATTTGGTTGAGGGTAAAGTTAGGATTTAGAAACTCTCTTTTCTTCCTCAATTGTAAAGTTATTCTCTAAAAGCAAAGGGGAAAACTGAGAAATTAAGCTTTAGAGTTGAAGAAATTGGAGAGTAGAGATGGAAGCCTTGCTATGCTATTGTGGAAGCCCTCCAAATCAGACGACTTCATGGACAGATAACCATGGGAGAAGGTTTTATGGATGCTGAAAATACAAGGCGTGCTTCTTTTTAGGTCAATCTAATAGAGCTTTGGAAAATATGGAATGATGTGACAAAGAATATTGAAGAGATTTAGAAACACCAATGTAAAAGTAGCAATAGTAAAGTTTAAACAATCACATTTTTGTTTTTATTAATAGAACACAAAAACTTACATTTTATGAGCACAAAGACAAAAAGCAAAGCACAAAGCTTGTAGAGAAGCTATCCATGAAACCACCGACAAGAACAAATAAATAAGCACAAATCACCATAATAATAAAATGTTCAAACCCTAAAACCTATATATTATCTTAATCGATCTCTAAACATCCAAAATTAACGAAACAACTAGACTATAATCTAATTGAAACGAAAATCTCTTATTTACAATCTGTTAGTCTATCTTCATCTTGTATAGCAAACCTCATCCTTCAAATTCCTTAAATACTTAGTTTACCAACACCATTTCTTCTAATATTCTACTATAGGCGCTAGAAATTGTTTATATTACAGGGGGTTGAATAATGATTTAAGTGGTAGGAATTTTTCTTTTTCATCTTTCATCTCAAAGCGCTGCTTTTTTGTCCCAAATGTATATTGCGGTGTTAAAAGAGAGAAGAAAATTTCTATATCTCATCTCTACCCTCAACCAATCAGGTTTAGTGATGCATCACATGCGAAAAAACAGCCAAAAATTAACAAAGTTGATGACAAGGGGTATGAGCCACTTTATTTTCTTACTTCAAAGCATAAAAGCATAAAACATTCCTTGTTTTAAAATATAACTATACCATTCTTCACTCGTTTAAATCCAAAAGAGACTGAGTAAATACTACTCTTTATTAGGACCCAGCGCTCTCTCTTTCTCTCTAACATAATTCTGTAGGTGACAGTCTAAATTACTCATCATGTCAGCAAATAAAATGATACGGCGTTCGCAGCATATGCATTTAGATTAATGTGTCTAATTGTATGAACAACTAGAGTATGGGTCAGTAATGCTTACGAAAATTGATTCATCAAGTTATATATCACAGAGAACCTTAGCATTATAGTATTGCAGTACAGATTTTGCCTATTACCACCATGAACTCTCCAAAATAAATGGATACTTAAAAGGCAGATAGCCAAAAGAAGTACAAGTCGTTTTACCTATATATCAATTAACAGGCAGTAGAGCTTTAGAAAGTCTATCAGTCATCCAAAACATTCATATTATAAATTCGAGCCAAGCGGCGAGCAGCTCCATCAGCGAACACACTGTCTATCATCTCATACTTCTTGTAATTTGATTTGAGAGTATTTTGTTGCTGCAGCGCAAGCTTCTCTTCTTCCTCCAGTTGTTTCTGTTAAGGCGGAACAATGAATCATACCTCAATTATTAAGATATTAAAAATTACAATAAGAAAATTTGATAAAGGAATATTTTCTTAATCCATATACAAATACTAAAATTTTTATCGAAACACCAGAAGTTACCTCAAGCATAAATGCAGCTTCAGCAGAATGTCTTTGAGCAAGACGCTTCAGTTGCATGACTACTGCAAAATCAGGATCTTTTGTGTCCAACCAACGGACTGTTATATTTCTACCAGGCTTTTTGGGGGGATCAGAAAACATCTCCACTTCAGCAGGGCGTGCTGTCACGGGCCTTGGCATCCCATTTATCATGAAAGGGAACTGCGCTAGTATTGAGAGAACAGAATTAGCCTGCTTTGTATTCTCCATCTCGACTAATGCACACCTGGGCATATTCCTTGGCCCTAAATAGTTCGGAATAAACTGTATACTCTTGACAGAACCAAACTGTTCCAGAGCATTTCTCAAGACAGATTCACTCACGCGTGGTGAGAGGTTATCCATGTAAACCGTGTGTTTTACCTTCTCTTCAAAGGCAGCATACTCTGGTTGAGCAGAAGTCCCCATATTGGATGATAAACAATACTCTGGCCACATTAAAGATCACCAAAATTTACAATTACAATGACAATCTAAAGGAAAACATTTTAACTGCAACGCATAAAGCATATCCCTCACATAAGACATCTTACTAGTGGAAACAAAACATCCAAAAGATATAGTACACTTGGGGAGTAATATTTTGCTGCATCAACATTCGAACTGTTGCAGAATTAAATGAACATGCACTGGATCTTACAGTTCGCATTCTAACTGTTTGCGTCATTGTAGTTATTTTACATGTTTTCCTTCCTTGATATCATTTAATTTTGGTTGTGCTTTAGTGCAATTCCTAGCCACAACCGCTCTGATAGCTGTAAGCTACAGAACGCGTTCAACTGAATCAAACCATTGTAACCCAGTTACTACTAAATAAAACGTCATCAAATTGCGTGCAGTTAGATATCATTCTCCATTATTCACAAGACATGTAATTATGCTAAATGGAAACACATCGTAGCAATGCCTTTTCAGACAGATCATGTATTCTACACATGAGAAGTGTGATGTGTGCTGGAAATTTGATTAGCAATATTATTATTTTCAAAAGTAAATTCACTTCGCAGTTGCCACGAATAAAGCAAAAGTTTGATTGCATTTGTAATGCGTACTTTGCAACAAATACAACAGCTAGAAACAGTCTAAGCATGGGAAACACAGAAACTGATGTTGACAATTCCTGAATCATATAAAATTGGCAAACCCAAAACCTGGACGGTCAAGACTCAACTGGTAATTAGTAAATCAACAATACAATATCCAAACAGTGGGCTATTAAACATACCAGCAAATCTTGAATTTTGGAATGTATTTTCCCTCAAATTCGTATAGTTCTTCTAAAGGCTGAAACCAAACAAACATGTAATTAGCACCAGACTAATGTCAGATACGATCTACTACATAAATAATAGCTAATTTCAACTACCCATAAAAAATTCCCAATAAACGTTTAAAAAAATTTCCCAAACCGCAAAGATTTTGGTTCTCTTCCTCTTTACCTCATTCAATTCGTACAAAAACAAAGCCAATTTCATATTGCCAATTACTTCTTTTATATATAAATAAAAATAAAAAATCCAAATGGGATAGAAGAGGCAAGGGAGAGGAAAGAAGAGGAGAAGGTCGAGGAAGAGCAAATGAGGAAAGAAGAAAACCTGTTGAAGCAGACGACATCAAATACGAACGAAGCAGGGGTTGGGGACTTGGGGGAAAAAAAGTCGTGTTTTCTAGTGTAAGACAAAGCATGCTTTAGTTGTTTTGGAATTTTATTTTTTAAACATTTTGCTTTGCAAATATAGTTTTGAAAAAAAAAAAAAAAAACAAGAAAGTTTCAAGTTATAAAGCCTATACTCTTTTTTCTTTCTTTCTTTTTTTCTTTTTTTCCTTTTTGCCTATATTTTTATATTTTTTTTATAAAAAAATTATCTATTCAAGAACCTCTGTTAGAAAATAAAATCTATTTATCAACTCTTCTAGAGCGGTAAGTAATATTTTGCTATATCAACATTCAAATTGTTCCAGAATGATCATGCAACTAAGTCTTTATTCTAAATGTTTCCTTATTGTAGTTGTTTTCCATATTCTTTTTCTTGACATAATTTTGTATTGGCCATTGAGATTTTTCATGCTCCATTCCTGCCCTAATCTCCTTCAGGTAGGTAGGATGGGACAAAAATTTAGAATTTTTAAGCGCTATAGTCAGTCGGGGCTTTTAGTTCTTTTCTAGCCACATTTTATGTAAATTAAAATTTTAACTAATTTTTTAATATTTTTACTTTACTATCCCTTCTACTCTCTTTTCAAATTAAATATATATTTCTCCTATTCTCTTTTCAAATTAAATACATATATAACCAGTACATAATAATTTTGGATTTTTTTTATCTAATATTTATTACGTTGTAAATTTCTTAAAGATTTTGGGTTTAATGAGTTTTCTATGAAGAAAAAAGTAAACTACAAAAAATAGCATTCACTGACAAATTTTATGATCATGATTGTGGGAGGTGAACAGTGTACGATGAAAATTATAAAAAAATTTTAAAAATTAAATTTGAAGACCTTACTGAACTCGGATTGAAGCATATGATATATAGTTCGAAAGTTAAGAGGATAAGCTTTAATTTAAATATTTTTTCAGAATTTTATGGTTTGATTTTCCCCCATCGATGGCCCACCAATTGCCCTATGATGGTCATCGACGGTGCTGCTCGCCCATTGTACTTGTGCGCACTGTTCTTCAAAATTAAATTTGAAGACCTTCCTAAGCTCGAATTTAGGCATATGATATATGGTTGGAAAGCTAACAGAATAAGATTTAATTTGAATATTTTTTCATAATTTTTGGGTTCATTTTCCCCCATCGATGGCCCATTGACTTCCCTATGGTGGCCATCGACGATGCTACTCCTTACACTTGTGTGCGTTGTTAAAAAAAATTAAATTTGAAGACCTTTTCAAGTTCGAATTTATGCATATGATATATCTTGGAAAGCTAAGAAGATAAGTTTTAATTTGAATATTTTTTTATAATTTTCTGAGTTGATATAAGGCTTAAAAAAATGTACAAATCGGACTAATGTGCATAATAAACCTGTTTGCGCATTGTTGGAAGAATCTAAATTTGAAGACCTTAATTAAATTGGATTTATATATATGATATATGGTTGAAAATTGAATAGGGTAATCTTTAATATAAATATTTTTTAAAATTTTATAAATTGATTTAGGCTTTGAAAAAAATATATAAATGATGTACAAAGCCTACCATAGGGCTATGGTGGCCACCATACCTCGTCGGTGGCCCACCGACGGCCTTATGGTGGTCGCCGACACTACTGCCCACCCTTTGTACTAGTACGTATTGTTGAAGAGAAATAAAATTTAAAGATCTTCGCGAGCTCGGATTGATGCATATGATATATTATTGGAAAACTAAGAGGATAATCTTTAATTTACATATTTTTCTTAATGGATTTATTGATCTAAAAAAATGTATCATTTTGCCTAAAATTAAATTATATTTCGATGGCAACGTCAACAAAGAAGAAGAGGAAGAATAGGAGAGCAAGATGGCAATGACAATGGAAAAAAGGAAGGTGGATCGACTAAGAAGAAGATAAAGGAGATGATGGATACTTTGTATTGGTATCTGTGACAGTACAAGTGGTTTGACCGGGCTAAAGAATTTAATTATTAATTCAATGCATTTAAAGGGTATAAAAGTAAATTTGGGTTACAATTTTAATTTTGTAAAAATATAGTTTCTTTTCATTAATACATGTTGGGCCCGGCTATGACACCAAAAAACCCAAAAATTTATGATATGGATTAATGAGGGTATCCATCTCATACTCTTTTTCTTTTCTTTTTCCATATTATTATTTTCATATTTAAATTTATCTTACTTATAATATTTTTAAATGATAAACTACAACAACCAATAAATATCACATTGATAACAACATACATTGCATATTAGAAAACACAAATTGAAAGTTGTCCAAAATATTCTTCTTAATTAAAATAAATAAACGAAATAAAAATTGCAACACTATAAATTTCTCTATTCATCATCTTCTCTGCAAGTATTTGTGCAATATTGAATAGAAGATGAAACCTCTATGAATAAAAGATACATATTATATTAAATATTATCATAATATTTATAGGTCTTAAACAATAAAATTAAAATACTATTCATCACTATCCATATCATCAGTGAAAGTTGTACATCTCTTACACGATGAAGCTGAATCTAACAATGAAAATAAAAGTTGTTAAAACATAAAAAAAATATATATACAAAAGATAACAAATATGAAACATAATTTAATAAATTTCTCACACCATGCATTTCAGCCCATAATCAATCTCGAGTACACATCAATGCTTCCAAAGTCTTTAGATGAAGTCTAATTTTGTATGGAATAAATCTATCACTAGTAGTGAATACGTAGTCTGATACTACTATAGATATTGGGATGACTAAAACATCTCTTGCAATATTTTGCAAGATTAGGTATTGATTGAATTTACTTTCAACCAAACAAATAAATCAAAGTCAATGGATCTTGGCAATACATGCTCTTGCAAGTAATTATCAAGCTTTGATCTCACACTATCAATATTACGGCACTACAAACTAATTTATCAAAACTTGCTAAATAATTTTGGCCCCATATTTTTCCAACATTAGTAGACATCTCAAATTGAAAAGATAAAGCTGGAGATTGACTAACATTCTCACCCAAATCATGTTTTTATTATAATCGTCTACTAACCTATGACAAATTTGTTGAGCCTTTTCCATTTCATGCTTTGAAACTTCATTTGCAAATTTTTTTAAAAATAAAACTCAATCAAGATCATTTTGAACCTTAAATCCAACACTATTACAACAGCCAATAGACTATGAATCTCACTCAAATATTTGTTAAATTTTTCAATCATTCTAATCTCCACATATGAAAAGCCAATTCAATTAGACATTGACAACTTTATTTCACAAATGTATGGAAAATAAAGATTGGCTGTAGAATACTTGGTCCCATAAAATAATTCAATCACTTCATAAAACAACTCTAACTTTTCACAAATCTCCATGGCCAAATTCCAATCTAAATCATTAAGAACTTATTATATTCTAGTTCTCTATAATTTAGATGAGGGAAAACATCCATATATTCTATAGCAGAGTTAAGCATCAACAATGTTGAGTTCCACCTAATTTTGCAATCAAATGCTAACTTTTTATCACAAAAAATATTCAATTGACAACCAAACTCAACAAACTTCCCCACTCTCTCAGGTGTAGTTATCCAAAAGCAATACTATCTCAATTTTTCAATACTCAAACTAATTATTTCTAATCCTTCCTTTACTATCAAATTTAAGAAATGTGTACAAAAACACATATGAAAAATTTCACCATTTAATAAAAGTGAACTACTAGAAAACTTATCTAAAAGAATGTTGAACAAAGCATTATTTGTTTTACAGTTATCAACAATTAAAGTAGATAATTTAAGATCAACATTCCAATCAAATAAGCAATCCATCAAAACTTTAGAGAGTGACTCAGAGGTATGTGGGCAAGACACATATAAAAACCTATATTTGAAACAAAATTAAATAATTTTAACAAATTCTAAAAGTAAATCAAATTAGTTTTATTTAAAATATACCTTATCACTCAACTCTGAAGTGTTCAATAATCATTTATAAAATGTCTGTAACAACCATGAAACATTTCCATTGATTAGAAGTCCACATGTTAGTTGTGATTGCAATTCTACTAACATTATTATTATCCAACAAATCCATTGTTTTTTATTTCTCATAATCATAAATTTTCAATGTCATTTTCTAAAGTATTTCAATAAACTATTTTAAACAATAGTTGAAGTGTATTGGAGAACTTTCTAAACCCAGCATGGTCAACCATCGAAAGGGGATATTCATATAAAACTATCATACTTGCAAGATCCCTCCTAACATTATCTTGATCAAAATAATATGTACCAACTGACAACTTTCCACTAGATTTCTTTGTAGGATTCGATATTGCTTGCTTAGTGTCTCTTTATTTCTAAAGAGGACAACTATGAAAATGATCATGTTTTTTCCCACAATAAGTCCAAATAATATTTTCTACCCAATCAATCTTTTGCTTTTTAAAGTGGTTCCACATAAGCCAATTTTATCTTTTCAACTTAATCATCACTCACATCATATAACAACACAAGAGGAGTTTGGTTAGAATTTAACTCCATAAGAGGAGTTTGGTCAGAATTTTCCTGACTTGATAGTTTTTGAGGATTAATTGTACCCTGTACACCATTATCACTAGCATTTGTCAAAGATATCGAAGCACTTCCAACTAAGGGTGGGTTAGCTTACCAACGTTCAGCTCTAAACATATTTAAATCTAAAAAAATATAAACACATTTCAACAAGCTGCTCTATATGGAAAATCAAACTAATCAACAAGCTGCTAAGCTACTACTTATGAATCATGAAAGTCAAGATAATTCCAAAAACAACTAGTATTAGAAACGTTATAATCAATATAACCCACAAGAAGACCTCAAATCCTAACAAAATTCCATAAGCAAAATCAATAACTCATAAACATTCAAACATCAAATTGTCAGAACCCCCTAAGAAAATGGGTTCCATAATCAATCAAAATACAAATGAAAAATATGTAAATATATAAAACCAAAAAGGAAACCCAAAATATACAAAAGTATATGTAAATACTTTTTATTTCACAGTAGGGGTCATTATGGTTGTTTGGTTCGTATTGTTGATACACGAGTAGTATAGTTTATGATACTAAAAGTGTCCGACAGCACATAATTCAAACTGTATTTTCATCTTATAATATTAGTATTTTGAACTATTAGTAGTTGTTGTGGTCTGGATTCAGCAATTAGAGTACTAAGTCATGATTTTCCATATCCATCTGAAACTGTAAGCCATTGTGTAACTAGAATATAATTTCAGCATCATGTTTCAATAAATAGTAAGGAACACTACACAAAGAACTAGCTGAACAAATTGTATTGTCATTAGACCAATGTATTAGGTACATGCAGCATGATTAAGGGGAGAAATGCATTGCAAAAAGATGCACAAACAAAAAACCTAAGACAATTTTGTTATACTATTACATTCATGAATACCAGATTAAGTACCAATTAAGAATAAGAAGTTACCTGCTAGTCCGCATAATAAAAACAGAAATTTACTAATTATTATTAATGAGTTATTAGGACCAAGCATATAAGAAAACAAAGATATGAGGTAGCAAAAAGGAAAGTTGGTTGAGATGGGAGAAACTTGGATGGTTATCTACTTATCTGAAAAGCTAACAAAATGACATTTGACAATTAGAGTTTAACTAGCAAACCCTACATAGAAAGCGTGTACCACCAAGAGGTGGTTCAAATGGCAAAAAGCAGATGCCCGTATCATAAGATTATAAGTTTCAATCTTATTAGCCTCATTTGTGTTCGATGATAAAGTGAATCGACACTGAGTTGAAGTGGGCTACTATTTGAGACTATCATGTAGTTATCAAGTTCAAATAGTACTAAAGCCTTCAGTTTTAATTTTCTCCAAAAGTCAATTTATCTCCACAGTAAATCTCTAATATATATACCAAAAAAAAAAGTGTGTAAAAAAAAGTATGTCAAATTATTAGTTTTACTTTGAACATTAAAAAATATTAAATCATACATTGACAGAAAGATATAAGTAAGGCTAATAAATTATTTACAAAGGTGTGCATAACTGCTACATTTAAATTGAAACTTGCATTGTAATTGCTGCTTTGAGATGCAAACCCAGACATACTGGTACCATGAAACTCCCAAAAGTTGATTACCTAAGACACATAATGCACATAAAATAAGAAGAGATGAAAGAAGGATGACGACATAAGGTATTGAGGATAACGTGCTCATATCGAGGATGCTAGTGCCATAATGCTTTTCAAATCTTTAAAATCCTAACCAACTAGAAATTGCAACAGTCCAAACTCCAAAAGGAGGGGAAGAAAAAAAAAGACAGAGATGCAATAATCATGATTTTATACTTCAAAAAGTACCCAAAAGAAGAATAATTCTATGCTAGGAAGGAAAACTAAAACGGATATATCAGCATCCAGAAATGTGGCATTTGCAGCGTTTGGCAAGCCGATTCCAAACTCAAAGTCGGTTTAGGAGCTTCCTAGTTTGGATTTGCATGGGTCAAACTTCTTCTAGTACCAACCATTATTATGGTGGAATGGCAAAAATGTTTCTTTTTTCCTAGTTTGGTTTCTGTTTATGGCAAACATCATCATTAGGTAAGAACACATTAAGAAACTTTTGTATAGGGTGCGTTTGATAACGCAGTGGTTTTTCATCTTTCGTTTTCGTTTTTTTTTTTTATATAAATTGAAAACAAAAATGCGTTTGATAAACGTTTTCCGTTTCCTATTTTTTTTTTTCAAAAACGTTTTTAAAATTATTAATAAAAAATGAAAACGTTGACTTCCGTTTTCATTTTACGTTTTCGTTTTTTTTTTGTCAGTCTTCCCCATTGACTCCATGCGATTTTGTTTCTTTACGCGATCAGAAGGAGTTGCAGATCCAGTGCCTCTCCTCCACCGAGCAAGTCCAATCCATCATTAGCTTGCTGATCTGAAGGAGATTGCCGATCTTTCCTTAGGCGTTCTCTCTTCCCAGATCGTTGCTCTGTTGTTAGTCACATTTGATCCATCATTAGCTACAGGTAAATTTCTCTAATCCTCTCTTTCAGACCGTAAATCTATTGATTTTGTTTCCTTTTTTCCATGTTGTTTGATTGTTTTCTGCTTAATTTGGCTCTAGGTATTGACTGGTGCTAACAAAAATATGTAATTTATTTTCTAAGATTGACCGGTCAATGATTTTCTTCTACAAGTTTGGTGATTAAGGACCTATTCTTATTTTTTTTTATAAATTTTCTATTTTTGCTTCAAAAGATTGATGCTTTTATGTTTTTGATTGAAGCGATTGAAGCTTTTATGTATTCCCTTGTCGTGAACGTGTAAAAACTTGATACTTTTAGAGTTTGTATTCTCTATATTTTTTGAATTTGTATCAGAGAGAATTTCGATTATTGTATTGTTGGAAATAGTGGTATTCACTCCACCAAAATTATGCGAAATATGGGGTTGAAGAAAAGCCTATTGAAAAGTTTATTTTTTTAGGAAACCATGTTGAAAACCCATTAAGTTTTGCAGGACATTAGTGGACATGTAGAAATGAATGTGCTAAAGTTTCCAGGTCTATTATTTCTCAAGAAGTAATCAAAACACAAGTAAAAGTTAAATTGCAGTTTCGCTGCAATATTGGTGTATTAGATAGCCAAGCTCAGTTCTGATTATTATAAATCAAAGAGGACAACTACATTTAGCAATTATTTCTGTAGTAAAACTAGAAAATAAATCAGTCACAATGCAAGGACTCAAACATGGTTGTCAAATATTGCCATTCAGTTTCATGCAGGGTGTTTTATTCTCTCAAGTTTCATCAATGATTTCATTATCAAACCATTGAAGATGAAAATATGTGTATTCGGTCTAGACTCATAAAAGAAGTGGAGTATATCATATCTTACCACAACACCCATGGAAATGACTATATGGTTTGATCTGATATATGTCTAAAATATTCTCCATTTCTAATTTAACATCTGTCCAAAAACAATAAAAGTTGCATAAATCTATAATTTACTAAAATTTTCTGGTCAATTGAGCTTATAATGGAGCTTGTTCTTTAATCTTCTTTCCTCTTATTGTTGTTTGGAGATTTCCTACACCAATCTCAAGTTTTGAATTACTTAAGTGCAATTTTTAATCATTTTCAGCTCAAATTTGATTTGTGTTTACTTTCAGGATCCAAAACTTCTAGATTAGGTGCATAAAGAGAGTGACTTTAAACAACTTTAACTTGTATTAAGAGGGTGCATTAGTATTTTATTTTCAATATTTGTTTTATATTATAAATTATTGCAAAGCTTTCACTCACCTGTCAAGATCATGATCCACAAAATTGTAAACTTTCACTCACACTTGGAAACTTTTCTCAGAGTTTAATTGTATTTTATTTTATTTTTCAATACATTTATCATTTTTTTCATAATTTATTTATTTGATGAGATTGAATATACAGAGATAAACAATTTATACAAATTGTATGCAACTGCTCGTTTCAATGTCTATCTGAACCCGATTACGTATAATTGTATTGGTGTATTTTGCTAATACTGTTTGTCAATGCCATAAGATATCTCTTATCAATGAGGTTGGAATTCGTGATGTCAACTGTTAGTGATTGAAATTTTTAATTAGTTGATTTTACTGATTCTAAAATCTAGACCCCTTTATGATGCTCTCTCTCTCTTTGTTTTTTGTTACATGGTCTCTAGTAGATTTTAAAAGAACAATCAACTATGAACATTTTAGAAGATGTTGATGATGAGGAAAAAAGGAAGGAATATGGTCCGAGAAGAATGAGGCTATTTATATTGAGTTGATGGAACAAGAAGCTCTTAAGGGCAACCGTTCATCAACAACATTCACCAAATCTAGTTGGAATTACAAATCGACTTTGGACCACCTTTCAATATTAGATTATATGTTATTTTTATGTATGATACTTTAGAATGATTGTAAAGTTTAAATTTTATATGTTTGACATATATTTATATTTGATTATTTATGTTTTATCTTTTATTTATGATTTGAGATATATATTAACTCTAAAATTAAGATCTATATTTGGCATTTTACATATAAGTTTTGAATTTATATTGTGGATTTTATATATAACTTTTTATTTTGAATTGTTAGTGTTAGTGTGGTTTTTATATATAAAATTTTAAAAGTAATACAAAGCTTAAAAGAAACCAAAACCAAAAACCGAAAGCAAAAATAGTTATCAACGAGTTTTTTATTTTTAAAACCAAAAACAAAATGGTTATCAAACATGTTGTTATTGTTTTTAAAAATAAAAATAGAAACTGAAAATCAAAAACAAAACCAAAAAGAAAACTGAAAATGGTTGTGTTATCAAACACACCCTTAGTAAATCATTTCTTAATTAAAACAAAATTCTAATTATTTATATTTAAGCTTTACCATTTCTAATTAACTTTAAAATTTAAATAATATAATAATTTAATTAATTGACAATATCATCAATTCCCATATATATATATATGTATGTATACTAATACACCGATACATATTTTTTCTAAAAGGAAAGTAACATAATAAGAAGTTAAAATTATAATTCGGGTTGATTAAAACGTCCAAAAAAAATCTTTCAAAAACTAAAATTTAAAAATTAATATGATTAAAATTTTTTGTTAAGACATTAAAATTATAATTATGTTTGATTTGAAAAATATTTGTATCAAACATTAAGTCAAGGAGAATAGTAAGGAAAATATATATATATATATATATATATATATTGGTAAAAACTAGTAAGGAAAAGATGGCAAGTACAAAGAGAGCCAAATGTATCAAGATTAAAAATCATTCTACTTGAATAAAAGAAATCTTGTTATCTTTAAATAGTGGCATGAAAGACATAAAAAGAGAACAGTTATTGGACATTTTAGAGCTTCAAGGGGATGCTGTTGTATGTAACAATGGCAATTTAATCTAGTTTGTAATTAATAATTACGCATGGGGTTTTTTGAGGCCATAATCAGGCCCATTGTCATTTGAATTTTTTTAGCCAATTTTTTTTAAAATAATTATTTTATCCTAAAATTACAATAGCACCCATAGATGATGAATTATTTTTTTAGCCTTTTTTTTTATAATTTGTCAAAATATTTTTTAGTTATATGTTTGAAATTTTTAAATAGTTATATGAAAAAAACTTAGATTGAGATAAAAAAAAAATCATAATAAGCTTTAATAAATATCAAAGAGTATAAAAATTGAAATTTATAACAAAGTTTTTTTTAAAAAAAAAATTAACGATAAATTTGTCACTAAAAATTACTTTGTCATTGACAAAATTCGTCGCTAAAGGTCATTTCGTCAGCGACGAAGCACTTCGTCATTAGCGACGAAGTTGACGAAGCACTTCATCATTAGCGAGGAAGCACTTCGTCATTAGCAAAGAAGTTGACGAACCACTTCGTCATTAGCAACAAACCACTTGGTCATTAGTGACGAACCACTTTGTCATTAGTGACGAACCACTTTGTCAGAGACGAATTTAGCAACGAATTTATTTGTTAATGATGAATTAGCGACGAAATTCATTAAGGATATATTTGACTTTTCATTCAAAAATTAGCTAAAATAATAATTATAAGAAGAGTTTGTTAGAAAAATTCAAATAGGTCTAGAACATGATATGACATCAAAAAACCCTTAAGTATGTGGATTATTATGTTTCTATTAGGGTTTAAGGGCTTTTCTGAGTGGCGGTTTAGGAAGAAAAACGTACTTTCTTTACCACCAAATAGGAAGGCCAAATCTCTAGCCCAAAAAATAAAAAAAAATATTGGGTATTAAGAAATTTATTTGAATTGCATAATGCTAAAATTCTTTAAACGAGCTAAAACAGTTTGAATTTTTTTTTTTCCGATGTGTGATCAAATAGCTCTTGAAACTTGCCCTGGATAGATAGAGGCTGCAAAAATTATGATGCATCCTTGCATTTGGTTGGACATACACCGCAAAATTATTAAGCAATTACAAAGCAACCAAATCTTACTATCATCTTGAAAAGCTCACATCTTCTGTCTTGATGCAGGGTTGAGCAAGTGTTGGCAGCCGCTATGATATTAAAATGGAAGTTTTAAGCGATCACTTGGAACTTGAGACTGCATTGACAAAAAATACATGTTGTAGCCAAGTTAATTAGGCTTAAAAAAAATAAAGAAAATGTCTGAGGCTTGTAAGTGATTATTATATGTGAATTAAAGTATGCTTTATGAAGCCTACTACACATGCTTTAAGGTACACTTTATTTGGTCATTATTGTGGGAAGTTTTGAAAATTAAAATTATTAAAGGCGTTTCTATGTTTCATTTTTAATAATAAAAAAAAACTCATTTTTTTGTTGAAAAAAAAATATATTGTTTTTTTCTTGTTTAATAAGTATGTGAATAATGGAGATATTCACTACATTATAATTATTTTATAATAGAATTATCAAAACTAAGCTCCCCTTAAAAACTGTTTGAGATGGTTTTTAATATTATTTTTTTTTTCTTCTTGAAAAATCTTCCAACCAAATGAGAGGCCAAGCAAATGAACTCAAAATAGTAAGAGTAGTTATAGAAGAGCAAAATATATGTCGGACCGGGACTAAATGTAGCCCTACAAAACAAACACCCCCTAACAGTCATCCAACATCAATCTATTAAGGACAGTAAATCCAAAACAAGGTTTTCCAACCAGCCATTGATCAGTAAGCTTTACCCGAGATAATAAGAGATATCTAAGTGTACTTCCACAAGCAATTATAAAAAATCAATATCATAAAAAGAAGCATCAACAGTATCATAATCTTGATGGAAAAGATAACATTCAACTATATGCAAATCCTCGAATGGACATCTAGAAATAAGGTTTTGGAGAGTCTCAAATGTTCGAATGCACACTCTTCAAAACTAGAGTTCTTAATGATCCTGCATTTAGCATAGACTCAGGTAAGCAATATTGTGATTGTTTAGGTGATGTGATACAAAAATCTAACTCTTGTAAACTTTCTTGGACCACAACATAACTCAACCATCTACATATTCAAGCAATTGTAACTATAATATTCTAACAAACCTGATATAGCAAGTTTACAGAATCAATGCTTTTGATGTTTCTTTTGCTTAAGTACCCCTGATATTCTTCTATAAACCTTCTTTCTAAATGAACTGCTTATCAATAGAAAAATAAATTATAAACCATCTACAAAAACCATGAAAAATAATGGAAAGACGTACAAATGAAACACCACACAAATATTTCTACCAAAAAAAAAGAAACACCACACAAATATGTAATCTTGTCAAATTGTTATTATTTTTTATATTAACCTATTAATATATTGACTATAAAAATTAATTCAAAATCAAAGACATTAACCATGCGTCCAAAGAAAAATAAATTTATCCCACTAATGGGGATCAAGAAGGGAAACTAAGAGTATATATTAGTTCAATTATTTATTTTAATACTTTTAAGGTTATTTAATTGTCTATTTATTTTTATAGTCTAATTAGGAAACCTAATTACAGATTATTCTATATTTAATAATCAAATCTGACAATTAAGGTTCTAGAGGCCCTATTTGTGATAAAAACAACCAACTAGTCTCTACCTTCAAACCAGACGAAACTTTTAAAAGCCTCTGTTTTAAAAAAGGTGAAAGTGCACCATAAGAGATGAAGACACCCAGTGAGTGAACCATTCCCCTCTATATAAGTACACTAAATGACGATGAGACACCTTTAAATACGAGATCAATTCGTTCCACATCATAATTGTCCACAAGAAGGACAAAAATTCAAGAAGAGTGTGAGTCATGTCAATGTATCTGGATAGAGAGTGTACTATCAACAGCATTGCAGGCTTAATATTCAAGATATTGTCTATTTTTTCGTAAAAAAAAAAAAAAGGCCAATCATAGAATAGAGCGAGCTTTACCTTGGCTTCAATAAAATTCTTTGTACAAGACTTTAGCAACCAACCTATAACAGCCAAGTTTGGAATAACTTCTTATTGAATGATATCATTAGGTGGGTGGTGAGCACAACATATAAACCGAACAATGTCCGTTATGAGAGTCTATCTTTTTTATGCACAAAGAAACTTCTTAGAAAACCATGTCTGGTGGCATTTCTAGCTTCCTAACTTCACATGTGTAAGTAAAAACCTCAACTGGTCTCCATTTCTGGAGTAATCCGAAGTAAAAAAATACCTACTTGACGTCCTTTTGCAATAAAGCTGTGGAATATCTGAAAATCCTGAGGTCCTAAACTCACTCAGGTTGAATACCAAATCCTTCCACAGTGCTCCGAACTCATGTACATGTGCCAAATCTTGTAGAAGTCGAATGAGATCCCTCCCAATCTTCAAACACAAATGAAACTGCTCCTTTAGAACTTTGACACAAAACTTAATCTCTAATTGCCTTAATGATTCCAATATTGTGTTATTACATAATCTACAATGATTAGCTAACAACCTAAGATAAGTATACAATCCACTTGTCAAAACCATCGGTTCCACTTCTAATAGACAGTCCCATTTGGCCCAAAAAAAGGTTCACTACCTCAAAACACAACCACAGATTACCATCACTAAAATCTCCACCAACAATTTGCCTCAACAAACATACCAACAAATTATCAGCACCTACAGCGAAAACATCAATCATCACCTGAATAACCCAAATCAATCGACTTTCTGCCGAGTCAATAAGTTTTACATACAATTCATTTACAACCTTTATAAGAAAACTAACAAAATAGCAATATTCGTCAGTGACAATGGCATGTAAATGCTTAATATGGATTTTGGCAAAATTGGGTTCTCCTAAAACCCCATAAAGGATAGCATGGTTGAGCTGCAAGTATTCTTGTGGGTTTGAGGTTATTAATGGAAAAGGAGGTCTTAATCTTGGTTCAAGAACCTCAAAGGCTTGTCTTAGATAAAGTTCAGTTTGGTTCTCGTCTTCGTAGGGAATTGTTCGTATTAGTTTCGAAGCCATGTAAGGGTCCTATAATTCAAGCATTAACAAACTCCCAAAAAATTAAGGCAGGCTTAATGGTAGTAGAATTTGAGATGGTACCAAGATTACATGATCTTGAAGGAGTAAACCCTTCAAGATTGAAATCAAGCAAGAAAGTATGCTCTAAAGTTTAAACTTTGAAGCCAATTATGTTTCTCGAGAGCTCCAAAACTTTAGAAAGCCAATGAGACTGCTAGTAATCGACATTAAGTTGTTTCCGTCGAACCCGCAAAACCACCAAATATTGTTTTTCTCCCATAAAACCCAAAGTCGCTCAGTATTTATCCATCATCTCCTCCATTGTAGGACCACTTCCAGTGAGTAGAGCAGCCACACAAACGCTACCAGTGGGAAGAAGAAATAGAGTAAGCTATGCCAGTGCCAAAGGTAATGTCTATTTTCTAGAGGGCATGCCAAAGCGGGTCTGTGGTCACAAATCACAGTTCAATTGTTCACTGATATGCTGGTGTGGGCATGGAGGAAGTAGGTCATAACATTAAAAAAATATTAAATCATACACTAATAGAAAGATACAATTAAGCTAAATAAATTATTTACAAGGGTGTGCATAACTGCTATACTCAACTTGAACTTGCATTCCAATTGCTGCTTGGAGATGCAAATCCATAAATATTGGTACCATTGAACTCCTAAAAGTTGATTGCCCAAGACATAAAATGCTCATAAAATAAGAAAGATAGGAAAGAAGGATGATGGCATAAAGTATCGAGGATAGAGTGCCCATATTGAGGACGCTAGTGCCATAACACTTTTTAGATCTTTAAAAATCCAAACCAACTAGAAATTGCAACAGTCCAAAAGGAGGGGGAAAAAGAAGATAAAGACAGAGATGCAATAATCTTGATGTATACTTAAAAGTACCCAAAAGAAGAATAACTTTATGTTGGGAAAGAAAACCAAAATGGATATATCGGCATCCAAATATATGGGATTTGCAACATTTGGCAAGCTGGTTCCAAACTCAAAGCCAGTTTAGGAGCTTCCTGGTTTGGATTTACAAGGGTTCTTCTAGCACCGACCACTATGGTGGAATGAAAAAAATGTTCTCTTTTCACTCATGTTATTCAAAATTTCTATGTTTACGACATGTTCCTATAATATGCATTTTGTAAGGCTATAAAGGCATCTAGTGCTACAAATCAATACATATAAAAAAACTGTAGCACTAATATAAATATATATATATATATATATATATATTTGATGAACCATTTACTTTCTACAAATTAAACTTTTTATAATGTATAAGCAAAGTTAAAAATTATGAAAGACTAAATAAATAACAGATTGTTGTTAGATACTGACCTAAAACTAATAATTGGGGAAAAGTATTCACTTAAGGCTGCAGAAGAGGTTCCCATGCATTGACCTAAACTCTTTATGTTGTTTAAATGCAAAGCATTATATACATTATATGGCATGCCTACCAACAAATGTCATTTATCATAGGTTTCATCTATCCAATACATCATCGACAGTCTTACCAAACCCTTCGTATCATTTCCTAAGTTTCAAAGTATGATGGAACCTTGTCTACCTAAAAACTACAATCCACTTATTTACCCACAGGTTTTGTGCACATTTAGCCTTTTGCCCTTAATGAAGTCTTTTATAAGCAAGTGGGAACATTTCATCTAACCCAAATGCATTGTTACTTGGTAAGATTTTCTGTGTTTCTACAGCACTTTAAATAACTGGTGCTCTATTGAAGCATGCCAAGACAAAACCTCTAGGTCACACCTTTGTTTGACCAGTGAAAGTAGTAAATTCCTAGTATAGCAAATCCATTTCTTTTGCTTTTAATTGATTATGGAAAAAATTAAAATTAAAATTTGAAAAAAAGAAAATGGAACAAAGGGTATGTACCAGCTGACCCCCTTTAAAGTAATAACTTCATATTAACAAAAAATAAAATAAAATAAAATAATTATAAACCAATCAATTCGTTTAGTAGAAAAATTAAAATACAAAAAAACCTTAAATTTCTTACCAACTAGATGGAGACAGAGACAGGGAAGGATAGGGAGAAAGCGAGTCAGTCGTTGTTTCATTGAGTAATCAGTACAACTTCAACTCCTTAAGAGACACGTCGGAAACCACTGGCTCTAATTGCCCTCTTTCTCGCCAGAAAGGAGCGGCGCCAAAGTTGTAGGTTTGGTGTGGGAGGAAGTTGCAAGTCAGGGAGAAAGAAGGAGAGAGAGAAAGAGAAAGAAAGAACAAGAAAGAGGAAAAAAGTAAAATGAAAATGAAACATTAAATTATTTAATTAATAAATTATATTTATATATATATATATTATTGTTTATTATTGAACCTCTTTTAAAACATAAATTTTGGTTATGTAGAAAAATTTTAAGGTCATTTAACTTATAAGGTTAAAAAATATTATAAAGCTTTGGCATTGTTGGTAATGTTATGATAGTTTTCATGCCTTGACATGTTGCTAAGTTTGCAATAATTTTCGAAATGATATTGAATGATTCACTTTATGCTAAACCTCATCGTTAGGTTAGAAGAAGTTAAGCAACTTTTGCTTAGCAAATCATTTCTTAATTAAAACAACATTCTAATTATTTATATTTAAGCTTTAACATTTTTAATTAACTTTAAAATTTAAATAATTGAATAATTTAATTAATTGACAATATTATCTTCTTTTTTTTTTAAGGAAATTAACAATATTATCAATTTACATATATATATATATATATATATATATAGAAATGTTATAATACACTATATTTTATATATGAAAAGTAACATATACGTGACATTTTATTAAATATTAATAAAAATAAATAAATTCATATTATTTATAAATTTTTATATTTATTTTTATAGGATCTCACATAATTATATTGATTATTACTCATCATATATATAAGTGATGTAGTGCACACACATACATACTTTTCTCAAAGGAAAGAAACATAATAAGATAAGTAAATATTAATAAATATAAAATATTTAAATCTAACTATTGATTTTAGCTAGTAATAAAAAATCATAATATAACTATTAATTTCTCAAAAAAAAAATTAATAAAACATTTTAAAGAAATAATATAAGAGCAATTATATTTATCACCCATACACTTTGGGTGTTGTATCAATATCGTCTCTACACTTTCAATTTGAACAAATATAACCCTTATACTTTCCAATAAAATCAAATAAGTCATTCATTAAAATTTTTGAATTCTACTTGAATACTTATTTGGACTATGATGTGACATAGTTTGTTAATTTTGATAAAAAATTTAATGAATAACTTATTTGATCTTATTAGAAAGTATAAGGGTTATAATTGTTCAAATTAAAAGTGTATGAACCATATTTACACAACATTCAAAGTATAGGAGCGATAAATGTAATTAACCCCATTTTTTATTATATGCAATTACATTTTATACTCCTCCACAATGATGTTAACTTTTTTTAATTAATTTATATTTAATTTCACAGTCTAGATTTTATTTATATTAATCAAGATGTTAAAATTATAATTCGGGTTGATTAAAATGTCCAGAAAAAATCTTTCGAAAACTAAAATTTAAAAATTGATATGATTAAAATTTTTTGTTAAGACATTAAAATTATAATTATGTTTGATTAATATATATATATATATATATATTGGTAAAAAATAATAAGGAAAAGATGGTAATTCAAAAGTGAGTATATATTAAAAAGCACAAAGATAACGTCTGTCTATTAAAGTACAAAGAGAGCTAAATGTATCAAGATTAAAAATCATTCTACTTGAATGAAACAAATTTTGTTTATCTTAAAATAGTGGCATGAGAGACAAAAGGAGAAAAATCATTGGATATTTTAGAGCTTCAAGGGGATGTTGTTTTATGTAACAATGACAATTTAATCTAGTTTGCAATTAATAATTAAGCACGTGGATGAATGTGTTTCTATCATCGTTTTAAAGGGCTTTTCTGAGTGGTGGTTTAGGAAGGAAAACGTAATTTCTTTACCACCAAATAAGGGCAAAAAATTGGGTATCAAAAATTTACTGGAATTGTATAATGCTAAAATTCTTTAAATGAGCTAGAGCACTTTGAAATTGGGTTTCTTCTCAAACAGGCTTGAGGTCCACTGCAACCCAACGTGGGGCCATCTAGCCTATATCTCAAGCTATCAAGTTGTAACCAGAAATGCCATTAATATATTTTAGTCTTAATTTAACCATTATCTGGTATTTCACAAATTACAAAATTATTTGTTCCAAGAGTTAACTGTTGGTTATAGTTTGATTAAGATGTTAGACACATACTTGTGTCATTCTTTGAACATTGCTAAACATAAATAAAAAGAACTGAAACCGTTTAACTAAATTTAAGATAATTTTCAATCCAATTAGATTTGATAACAGAGGCTCATCGACAAAATTCTGATGTGTGTGATCAAATAGCTCTTCAAACTTGCTCCTAGATAGAGGGCCTGCAAAATTTTAATGTATCCTTGCATTTGGTTAGACATACACCTGCAAAATTGTTAAGCAATTACAAAGCAACCAAATCTTACTATCATCTTGAAAAGCTTACATCTTCCATCTTGCCCTTCTGATCCAGCAGAGAAGAACTCGGCTATGAAGAATTCCGGTTACTGATAGGGTCATTGTCATGGATTTGCTTTAACTATTAACTACTCTCGCAGCTTCATCTCTGTTGTTGCAAATTGTCTTTCCAATTACCCCTTTTGGATCTTCACCATCCCACTACCTGATTTTGCTTAATTTGACACGATCTAATTTCACTTTTATCTTAAAATCTATGGAATGGATCCGACTTCTTTTCCTTAGTAGCTGTTAATTCCACTTCTTTTGCTTTGGATCCATCCTGGAATCAGTTATGAAGAATTCTGTTTGCTAAGAGAGTCTTTCTCAACAGATTCGCTTGATTCTGAGCTACCTCCTCTATTGCCTGCCTCTGCTGTTGCACCATGTTTTTTTTTTGTTACTGCCTTCCTGATCTTTCACTGGCCCACTGCCTGATTGGTTCTTTGACACAAACACAATTTCTTTCTCAGTTTCCTCAAGTTTTTCTAACCTTTCTTTCACCTCTGCAAAGTCTGGAATAGATCCTCAATCTTTTTCGCCATTAGCAGTTAATTCCACTTTTGTTTTCTCTTCTTCTTTTGCTCCAGTTCCTGAAATGATATTTTTGGTTTTAAAAAAAAATTGAAACAAGGAATGCCATTCCATTAAATGTAAATAGGCAGAGAATTGCAAAAGTTTTATATAGGCAAGCATATAGAACAAGTTCTACTGGAACATGAACAGCTTAATCTCAACTCAAAATAGTTTAATCCGCATGAACTGATACCTCCAGAATGGAAACTTAAGGAACACAGACACAGTGTCTCTCTCTTTCTATAAAATTTGGAAATGACAATCCAACAACTAGGAAATAAATGCCAACTTCCCTTTCAATTTCCACGGTCAATAAACTACCAACTCACAATCAATTTGCATAATGTAAATCATAACATACACAAGAAATTAGTGTACCTGAGAGGTAGGTACTACTACTATCACTAGTTAGATAATGTCAACTCAACGAGATTTCTCTTTTCACAGTGAAGATATTCATGCTTTTCTTGGTTGAATATCTTTACACAAGGTAACTGAAAAGCAATCACATTGTACAACTTACCAAAAGCAATTACTACATTCTAAATTGGACAGAAAAAGGAGTAAAGAAAGAAGGTAGAATAAAATAGGGGAGCAGTAATGAGGGACCAACCCCTCAACAAGCTTGAAAGGAGACACAATGACAAAGATTAAACCATTTTAAAGTATCATTTCAACCATAAATTATCAACATACATCAAGAAAGTTAGCTTACCTCTTCCATTCTTCTCATTTCATAGGGAGCATATTGTGCCGCTAAATATACAGCTGTTACAAGTAAAAAATTCTTTTAGATAATATAGCAAAACCAACAAGCAAGTCAAGCACAAAAGACATCACATATTGAGGCTTGTAAACTGTTATACCCAGGGACGGCATGCATGTACAGAAGAGTTGTACTAGGTGGAAATCGATCTTAACGATGGAAAATAGGCATACGAAAACATATTGGGCAACTTATTAGATGCCGCTAAAACGTAGAGATAATGCAAATAGGGGAACAAGATAACGGTTGAACCAACATATACCTGTTGATGCGTAATTTTCGCCAACATCTTCTGTCTTCTTCCTCCCTTGTGCTCCCCTCCTCCATTAAGCAAGACCTGCAAAAAGGCCTCATCAGAGCACCGGATGGGTGCCGAATAAGGCCCCTCCGATGCTTAAGTTAGCTATCGTATTTTTTTGGGAATAGAAGGAGAGGTATGGAAGAAGAAAAACTACCCCTTTTTGTACCCTAACTGCTTTTATCCTTCTGTAACCCTGTGAGAACGTGGGTGACATGTTGAGGATTTTGTGGACCACTCTTCCCATTTTCTAGCCACTCTTCCCATTTTCTAGCTCATAGAGAACGTGTTATTTGGATTGGGCTGTACAATTGGGCTTTAAGTCAGACCCTTTTGAGTGAGCTTTGTTGCTCTTGATTAGGTATAACATTAGCCCCCCAGCTACTTTAAGCGTATTGATTTCAATGGATTGAAGTAGCTTTATATATATATATATATATATATTTGGTTTGGAGTTTGAGTGGCCTCATAACGAGGGTTTTACATGTTAGGATTGGAGCTTGAGTCCATCCTTAATTCAGAATGAGAGTTTTGTATTTTGAATTTGGACATTGAGTCCATCCCTAGCCTCTTGGTGAGGACTTTGTGTCTTGGGACTGAAGCTTAAGTCCATCCTTAGCCTCTTGGCGAGGACTTTGTGTTTTGGAATTGGAGTTTGGGTCCATCCTTAGCCTCTTGGTGAGGGCTATACATGATGGGATTGGGTTTGGAGCTTGAGTCTACTTAACCCACAATAAATTAGAATCAAAATTCTCAAATTAATAAAAAGATGACTCATTGAAGCTCAATTTGTCTTTAAAAAGATATTCCCTAAATTAATGAATTGATGTGCTTCCGATAGAAATAGCATAATTAACTGAACTTCAAGTATGCATGTACAGAGTCATAGCACATAGTAAAGCAGCTTAATATTTTTCATCAATGCATAAAATTGAATTTTGGTATAAATTTCATCACTAAAGAGGAACCAAAAATTAAATAAAAACATATGATAATTTGACATTTAATGAAATGCAAATAAGGTGAGTATTTTGCTCACATATGGCAGGACATTTCCTGTTTTTGTAAATATGAATACTTGAGTTACGTATTTATCCATTCATTTGCATTATAGATTTTCTGCATTCTTTGAGCAAGTAAACAACAATTGCAAACAAAATATTTGTTATAATGATTCATTATCGTTACTATTTTAAGTAAAAGGAAAATTAGCCAAATAGGTGCGATTCTAATCACCGGTTCATAAATGGCCAACAAGCTTGGGGAATATTCCACGAATAGTGGATATTTATATTCAAATTGCCTCAATATTTCGGCAAGGATAGATGGAAATGATCCCATAAATTGCTTGACATTTAGACAAAGTTCAATACAATATAGTGAAATGCACTCTGTCAAAATTTTAACTTCTATTTAGTATATTATTTATAGAAAGAAGTAAAGGTAAGACACAAAACTGGATTGCCCCATAGTGAATGTAAATAATCGTGTTGCCCTTTGCTGAATTATAGCTTACAAGCTATTTATCCAATACAAGCATGAATTTGAGAAAGATTGATAATTTTGTTGGAGTAATCGACCCCAGTTCAAAATTCATACTCGAATCTATACTTTTCGAAAACATGGAGTAAATATTAGATGGTTTTGGGGCATGAGTGATAATATAATTATACAAAATATTAAATAAGCTTATAAGGGATGAATGAAGGATTAGGCGAAGGAAGGATTAGTCTTCCATTATGAATTTCGGCTTTTAGCATAAATAAATGAATTTTGAGATAATAAAAATAGAAAGTGGATATGTAAGTAGAAAGACATATGTGATGCACAATTCATTTTTATATCTTGTTGCAGACTAGTATAACTCCTTAAAAGTATTTTAATCAAAGGAGAGTACCAAAATCGTGAGTCATGCTGAAAAGCAAATGTGCACGTGGAAGTATAAGCATTAAACAAACTTTATAAGCAATTTTATGCACATTAAGATAGCGATAAAAATCACCCACTTTTGAAATGTACTTTGTACATTGATTCCCAAAATTCAATATAAAGAGGAAAGCAAATAATTTGGAGAAATTACTTGGCGTTTTGGATATCAAAATTTATTTTAGGACAAGAGGGAAAAATATTGGATGCTCTCAGGGGGGAAATACTAATTAGTATATTTCATTTAAACACATTTATAGCATAAACACTGCAGATGATATGCATGGCATGTAACCAGAGTGCTGTGAATTTACAAAGTAAATTAGTGAATTTCCAAAGTAAATTGATTAGTGTGTTCCATTGAGTGATTTGGATAAATTAATGCACTAATGGGTAAACATCAAATATTGTAATTCATATGATGTTCAATCATTCCTCAACATATAGCTATTACATCATAGTTTTTCTAGTTTCTTTGAAATTCTATTGGAAAACATACATTTAAGATATGAGGATGTCAATATGATTTTGCAATAAATGGATACAATCCTGATCTGCATCTTATATGGGAGTCATGATTTTTGAATGGCAATTAGTGAAAAAGATGGAATTATAAACAATTCCAAACACTAGTGATACTTGTATAGAACAAGAATGTTGTACTACAAAACCAATCTTTGGAAACACACATTGTTTATATTATGTGCATAGTTTTTAAATCAAACTTGAAAACATGTGTAGTAAAGCAAGTAGCAAGAAAACTATCACAAATGGCTGATTGAAATACTTAGACAATTAATAAAACATTTCTCTATAAAGGATTCGTAAGTATATAAGTATACTTATCTGAACTGCAGTGCTAGGAAGTTAAGAAGTCCCTTGAGGAAAAATCTGGTTCTAGCTTTAAAATGGCAAATTGACAGCATGTAGGCGAAGAGATCTTTATCGCTAGATGTGGAATAAACTTTGCCACTAACGTTTGCATTGATATTACTTGAGTTTTGGTGACCTCATTTTCGTTCGGAATATCTATCAGAAGTCTTCTCTTTAAACTCTCAGCATCTGCTTTTGCCACTGATTCGTGTGTCAAATAAATACCTGAGATTGCTATGGCCATTAAGATTTTTGCACGATGAAAGTTTAATTTTATTTCACTTGCATCTTCAACCATAACCAACTCTCTGGGATTTGGGAACCAAAGGGCTGTGCATTGAGAACCACCGTTAAGCTTCCATTGCCATTGTGAATGAGCTTTGAGTTCGTTAGGAAGTGGCGGAGTTGAATGGATTTGGAGTTGGAGGCCGGGTTCAGGAAGCACTGAGGATCCCGAATGACATCGCCGGAATTTGTTGAGGTTTGATCTTCAATTTTTATTTTTAGGGTTTGCCAAATATTTCCAATTTTGATTCTGTCCTTCACTTTGAAGCGCGAGGCTTCGTTTCTTCTATGTTATCGATTCCCACGAGCAAATGTTGATGCGTAATTTTCGCCAACATCTTACATCTTCTTCCTCCCATGTGCTCCCCTCCTCCATTAAGCAAGACCTGCAAAAAGGCCTCATCAGAGCACCGGATGGGTGCCGAATAAGGCCCCTCCGATGCTTAAGTTAGCTATCGTATTTTTTTGGGAATAGAAGGAGAGGTATGGAAGAAGAAAAACTACCCTCTTTGTACACTAACCGCTTTTATCATACAGAACCTGAGAGCGTGGGTGACATGTTGAGGATTTTGTGGACCACTCTTCCCATTTTCTAGCCACTCTTCCCATTTTCTAGCTTGAGAACGTGTTATTTGGATTGGGCATATTGGGCTTTAAGTCGCCCTTGGTGAGCTTTGTTACTCTTGATTAGGTATAACAATACCCATTACATGTTATAATAGTTAAAGTAAGGCTAAGACAAATTAGAGATACCAAGATCAAAAAAAGAAAGCAAACTTGTTTCAAAGAACATTAATAACATGCATAAATATGTTCGAGGAAATGCCAATGAGAATCAGGAACAAAATGGTAATAGAAAAGCGAGGATCAGTGGCGGAGACAACGGAAGTACCCAATTTCATTTTCTTAGCGGTAGGTGAAGAGGATCTTGGCGGCAGTCATGAAGTGGAGCTTTGCATCAGTGATCCTTTGGAGAAGACAGATGAAGAAATCCTAGAGCCATCCTTGTTCGAGCAAAATATGGGTCATCATCTTCAATAGCGGGATAAACTTAGTTGGCGGGGGACCAAAAGACTTGCTGCATATGTCGATAAAATATTTGTCCTCAGCTAATACAAGATAGCCATGTGGCTGCCTGGTGGTTGGAGATTCCATTTGACCACATTTGATGCGCTAGCGTGCTTCCCATTAGACGATCTACAATTGGCGGATGCACAGGTTTTTTTTTTTTTATGAATAAAAAAGAGCTATACCCGCGATTATGTTAACGGATAGAATTTTTAGTGCATTAATCTTATAATATATAGAAGTCTAGCTGATTCTGTCCTTTAATATATTCTTTTTTATTTAACATTTTAGGTAAATTGGGTATATCTGAAATAATAATGGAATCTATCAAGACTCAAATTATAATTTTTACAAATGAGTATAATAAAACGATCGACCTTTTTTTCGCTAAATCATATCCCGAAGCGTGTGGCGAATGTATAGAGTTGCTTTGCTTGAGCCGTAAATGAAGGGCTTCCCAGGAACCTTCCTAGTAGGAATTGATTTTTCCAAGCTCATGAGTGATTCCAAATTGGGTAATTACCCCGAATACCCACATGGTCAATAATTTGTTCCAAAATACCCACTCATCCATAATTCTGTTTAAAATGCCCATATATTTCATTAAATACCTAAAATACCCTTGCTTTAATTGTAAGTGTATATTGGTGGTGAGTAGCTTACTTGCCACCTGGTGGCGAGTTTCGCTGCCTAATAGCGAGTAAATCAAACAAATTAGTAATGAATATCTATACAATAGTGGTAAGTAGCTTACTTGCCAAATGTGAGTTTAGTTGGTGGACATTTGGTTGGTGTGAGATCAAGTAATGTAATTTCTAGTCTAATGGCGAGTAAATTAGACAAACTAGTGGTGAATATATATATAATAGTGGTAAGTAGCTTACTTGCCACTTAGTGGTGAGTCTCATTGGTGATGGTGAGTTTCACGACCTAGTCTTGTGAGTTTTATAATCGGTGGTGAGTCCAAGTGGCGAGTTAAGTGGGTAGAAGATAAACGTAGAGTTTGAAATAAGGGTATTTCAGGTAAAAGAGGGTAAATAAGAAAGAATTATAAATGCGTGGGTATTTGGGGACAAATTATTGACCACGTGGACATTTGAGGCAATTACCCTTCCAAATTCTACCCAACAATGATAAAATATAAATTATATCATTTGGAAAATAAATTTAATACCGTTAATTATCATTATTCCATCAAAGGCATTGATGAAAAAATAAATAAATCTGAGAATGTAAGTGCAATTTATGAAATTATAGTTAAACATGAAAAAATTACAAAATACAGCGGACTTATGGGCACTTTATTCTTTTTCTTTCTTTTTATGAATATGTGCACTTTATTCTTGTATATATTATTGAACCTATACTCTTTGGTTCTATTCAACTATTATTATTTTTACTTTAAAACACAAAAAGAAATAAAATTACACTCAGACGGCTTATATTTTAGGTTTATTTGGATCTACTCTTTTGTTGTTAGAAATTATATTTAACACTCCATACTAATTGAATTGTTTTTCATTTAAATCCACTAATGTGATCGGTGCTAATTTTTTTAAAATGACAATAATCTCCTCTAATGAAAAGAATTTCTTTCTTTTCTTTTTTTTTTCCTTGATTAAAAATGATAAAACATTATCCAATACAATTTACTATTATTATTTTGTATCAAATTTATTGTTATTTTTTCTTTCAGTTAATTTGCATACAAAAGCTAAAAATAGTTAATTATTTTTACATAAGATTGAAATATTAATAAGTATTAACAAGTATTGAAAGTATAAAATGATAATTTTGTCATATTATAAGGAACACATGAATTTTTTTGAATAAATTACACCATACCACATGAATTATAATGTGTTTTGTACTTTACCCTTCAAAATTTTCAATTTCATTATATTATCCTCTAAACTATTAATTTTAATTCAATTCGCCTCAATTGATAACGCCATTTGAAATAATAGACGGAATGTGACACGTCGTCTCACATGACCAAATTTAAGGGGCATTTGTTGAAAAATCAAAGGGTAAAGTGCAAAATCGTAAAAGTTTAGGGGCAAAGTGAAAAATTATGGTGTTTAAGCTCATAATCATCTTCTTTGTCCCTTTTTACAACGGATCACACCACTCATGATTTCAACTGACATAATTTGGTATTTCAATCGTCCATTTTCACCATTTGGTTAAGAGGTTTTAGTCTTTTCATTATTTACAAATAATCTACTTATAATTTTAGCTCAAAATATTTTCTTTGAAAAATTTTATATCTGAACCAAATTAAAATATATCAAATCAAATCAACTTATTAAAGGGTCAAAATTTATTAAAAAAACCATATAATAAAGCAATCAAATCAAATCAACTTATTAAAGGGTCAAAATTTATTAAAAAACCATATAATAAAGCAACCCTAAACATTAATTTCAATAAAAAATACTTTCACAGCAAAATCAAAAAATTTCAATTTCAAAACCTTCACCCCCAAATCGATTTTGATTTTTGTTTAATTATAAACTTAGTTTTTTAGTTTTAATTTTTTATTTTAATAGTAGATTCCAACAAAGTGTGTAGGAGGAGTAAGGAGGAAGGAGGGGGGAGGAGGGAGAAGGAATGAGAAACTTTTACAATTTTGTACTTTGCTCTCTAAAATTTTATGATTTTGTACTTTGTCCCTTGATTTTTCTATAAATGCCCCTCAAATTGGGTCACATGAAAAGCATGTATTACATTTTGTCAACTATTTCGAATAAGTGTTATCAATTAAATCAAATTGAATGAAATTTGATAATTTATGAGGCAAAGTGATGAAATTAAAAATTTAGAGAATAAAGTGTAGAATAAATTATAATTCAAGAAGATGCAATGTAATTTTCTTAAAAAATTTAAAATTGCAAGGGTTAAGTAAAATCTCTAAAAACACAAGGGTAGGGTAGATCTAAAAAGAGGTAAAATACAAAAGTTTAAGTTATAAAAAGTCCCTATAGTTTCACATTTTTCATATATATCCTTGATTTTTAATAAAATTACAAATACTCCATAAATATTCTGATAAAGACGTTCCTCAGTATTATCATCATGACTCTCGAAATTTTAATCGAAATTTTAATGCCATGATGCCTTTCAAATGCTCCTAGCCTGTAATAATTCTTGCCAAAAAGAACGCCCCAACAGTTCCAAGGGTATTTTTCCAAAATAATAATAATAATAATAAAGCCAAACCGCTCCCAGTGCTCCCGCAAAGCTACAAAATTCAAAGCCAAATGTACTAAGGATGGGACAATGGAGTTGGAATCAAACGTGCTCCAGAAGTAAGGAATGGTATTATTCCCACTCTCTCTTCAAAATCTTCCATTGGAGAATTTCTTCTTTGCCAAAACCTCCATCTTCATGAACTCCACGCACCCACTCACCCACTTTCCACTCCATCGCTTCCTCGCCAAAACCACACAACCGCGACCACTGTCGTTCAAGCTTCAATGCTCCATGCCTCGCCCCCCAAACCGCAGTCGCAGAAAACACAGAAGAGTCGGGTTCTTCATCCCCTCTGAGCCCTCCTCCTCCTCCCTATCCACTTCCTCTGACTCTAAGCTCCAAACCGTAATCGACTTCGACCATCTTTTCCACTCCTCCCAATCAGAATTCCACCAGTTTCTCGCCGCCGGTGAAAATGCTTACAGAGACTTACAGACCCTCATCAGCTTCGACGTCAATCGCAGGATGATCGTTTCTTGCCGCCGGTCGACGCTGCGTTTTGTGGGCGTTGTGGTGGTTTTCTGGTGCTTCTTGTTTTAGGTTTTAAGGCTTTGGTTGGATTATTGAGGTTAGGGTGGAACGGTGGATTTGGGTCTGGAGGTCACGGTCCTGTGGTTCGGAGAGATAGGAGTCTTGGGGGTAGAGAGGTTGTGGTTGGAAGTACAGTGAAGCGGAGGGGAGAATTGGAAAGGAAGAGTTTTGGGGTTTAGGGTAATCCGCTATCTCCGGCGAAGGAGAAGTTTTTGAGTGGTTCGCAGAGAGTTTCTAATAATTGGGTTCGGGTCGAGAAGAAGTTACCGAAATGGTGGCCAAGTTCGATGCCGCATCACGGTTTTACCATGGATGTTCAGGACTACCAGAGAGAGGCCAACAGATTGATTAGAGGTTGGTTTCTACAATTATTAGATTGGATTTTAGTTATGTAATGAAATTTCAGGTGTTAATTTTATTTGGAAGGAATGATCATTAAACTCTAGCTAGTCTTGTTGCTCTACTATATGCTTAGTTGCATTGAAATTGTATTTGCTACACTAATTATTATTTGGATTATAGTTATATAATGAAATTTCAGGTATTAATTTAATTTGGAATGATTATTAAACTCTAGCTAGTCTTTTTGGTCTACCATATGTTTAGATGCATTGAAACTGTATTTGCTAAAGTAATTGCAAAACGGTAGGCTGTAGCTAACCATACATTCTTAAGAAATGGTGTGAGTAAAGAAAAAAGGAGCTGTCTCGTTGTGAAGATCAAATTTTCAGTACTTAGTTTGACCAAAAGGAACAAATTGAGAACTTACTACTTAGGGACTGAGTTTATGAACTCTTCAGCCACAAGACTTTGGGCATGGTGTTGATTTTCAGGATGGCTGGATGATGCTGGGACATCTTTCTGAAGTCGTTTCTCCTCTTGTCCTAAGTTGGTGCCTTTCTAAAACACCTCATTTTAATTCATGGGAACTAATTAATTATTTGAAGTCTTTACCCAAAAGATGTGAATATAACGAAAATTAATGGTCATATGTAGATATTATGTCGGAGTCCAAGTTTAAGGTAAATAGGTGGCATGGGAAGTCTGTAACGAGCTGTCAATTTTTGACTTAAGCATAGTTGAAAATGAGGATATTGTGATCTAATTTAAGTAACGAAAGGTCTACTCTTCCTCTTCCAAATCCTTTTAAATACATTTGTTAAGTTTCCTGGCCAAATTTAGGTGCTCAACTGGACTCACAATAGAAAGGGATATGGAAATTTGTTAGGATTCCATATTTGTTAGACTCCTTATAAAAGATCTAAGCTTGAGTCATAGAGAAACATGATTGCTAGTTGCTACAGTTGTTTATTTATGGGACATGTTGGGGAATGAATAATTAAATGTTTTTGTCTTATACCAATCAGTTTTTCCAGTGGAAACCTCTTCTTCCCATATGCTCTCTTCCAATGAAATCTTTTAAATTTTCAAGGAGTAAGAAAAAGAAGGCAAATTAGTCATACTAGCACAAGCGAGACATGGATGCTCAAGTGGTTCTCTTGCACTTATATCAGTACTGGTGTAGTCAAGCAGGTTACCTTTTGCCCTTTACTTGCACAACAGCTTTTCTGGATTTCAAGTCCTGATCAATTCCAGTCAATTATAAATAGCTTTATAATGTAGTATGAAGGATGAATTGGATTCATATGATTATTATGTTCATGAGACCTTTAGAAAGGGTATCTGATCGAGCTTAGCTTCTTTCTATTTTTCTATTTTTTTTTAAATAACTTCGCTTCCAATTCATATTTAAAATGATTTGGGTTGGGCTGAGTTGTATCTGTTACTGCATTTTCCTAACAACATATGTATTCGTTTATTGCAATTTCATTTTTGTGACATTGTACTATTCTTATGTTTGTCAATGAAAGTTTCTCAAACTTGGATTAAAACTAATTTCATTGCTGGATTTGTTTTTGCAGGTAAAAGTTGCATATTACTCTTACATTTGTAAAGTTATTGGTAATGCTTTACATCTTAAGTTTGCAACTCATCTGCTTGATTTCCAGCAATCGTGGACAATAGAATGGGTGGAAAGGACATTATGGAGGATGATATAATTCAAGTCAGTGCTTTAATAGCTGATTTTTAATTATCTTGGTCTATGCAATCTCTTTTTGATTCTATGCGTGCATGCACATAAGATTTGTATGGACATTTTGAATTCTGGAGATTTGTGCATGTGTTGATGTATGTTTGTCTGTCTGCTTGTGGGGATTTGTTATTGGACTGCTATGTGCAAGGAGAAACAACATTCATTTTTATTTTATTTTATTTTACTTTGTGCTTGGTTTTTCTTTTCATGTAAAGATTTTAAACACATGTCAATATTTTGGTTTCCATTTTTATTTGTATTTTATTACCCTGAAAGAAAAATAATTATATTTTAGAAATCTGATCATCACCATATTAATGTGTTCGAACATTGTAGCTTTTTCAACTGCAATTTTGTTGCATTAGCTGACCCTTTCATGATGCGTTGTGTTCCTTTTTGCATCTATGGTGAGCAGTTATGTCAAATATGCAGGACTTCAGGTCTCCTTTGGTACCACAAATACTCGGGATACCTTTTATCGTGCGTCTGTTAACTTTGTTTTAAATGTCTGTAGCAGGTACATGTTCTTGTCTAGCATTATCTGGACATTTTTAGTACTTAATACCTGTTTCTATTAGGGCTTGATATCTCCTGGTGCTGAAACATGTTTGAGGAATTTTGCAGGGCATCAAGTGACTCTACTATTACTCAGATTCATGGTGAAGGTGTACGACAGTTTATTGCTGGGCTTGCTGAAAACATAGGGCTTGAGAACTTTCGTGCTGCAAGGATTGTGTCTGCAGCTGTGGCGCATCAACACTTTCATGATTTTTACAGGCTTGGGTAATTTTCTTCACTCATTCTTTTGACTGATTATACTGTGTGATAGTTCATGAGCGAAGAGACTTATAAGTACCTATTGTTGGCATGGGTAATTTAAATTCATGTAATTAAAGTAAACAAGGTTTTGTATGATGTATATTTAGAACATATTCATTTTGCTTACAGGGTTTTTCCCCAGACTCAAATAAGATTTACAGTAAAATATGTTCTAAATTGAAAAGGACATTAACATAGGACTACACTAGTAAAATTTAGGTCTCATTGCTATTTTAAAACATCCATAAGACACTGTTTCTTTTTCTTTTTATTTTTAACAGTATGTTAGCTGGTGTGTTGCGATCCTGTGATTCTAGCCATATTTATCATTTACATGAAGTCAATAACTATTAAAATCAAATAAAACGTTCTAAAATCAACATTAGGCCAAAATGAACTATTTCCGTTTTGAAACTCTGAAACTCTGAAACTCTTACTTCCCTTGTCAAAACTTTTCTCTAAATCATATTAAAGGCCGTCATCAATTTATTAGGGTGGATTTTTATAGTGCAGGTCAATATTTTTATACATTCCTTGTGCAGGTGGGATTGTATTTTCTCACATTGTAGCTTAGTTGAAAAGGTACATGGTTATACTATAATAATTATCGTAGACTTGAGCTGGACTGTTTTCCAATGTAACCTCTCTCAACTATTTAACCTTTACATGCATTCATGCAAATCAAGTTTACCAAGTTTGCTTTATATTATAGTAACTAAGTTGTACTTGGGGAGAGGTTCTGTTTGTGCATGTGTGCGTTTTCTTTTCTCTTCTTTTGAATGCATCATTTCTCTTTGGTTTATAATCCATCTCTTGTTAGATTTAGGGTCTTGCACAATATTTTCCTATAATTGGTAGAAAACAGGAAAGTCAATTTTGCACTTTGTGGTCAAACTGGTTGTCCTTTCCTTTTTTCTCTTATATTCATCTTTTGTTGGGGGCATTACTACTGATGAATCTTATGTGGATTAGAAACATATTTGTACAACATCATTTAAATACATTAAGTAACATACATACAAATGATATAAGTCAATCTCACTATTTCTCTCCACTATTTATAGTGTTTGCTTTTGCATAAATGAAGTCTTCTTACACTTTTGATTGATTTACTGTAATAATTAAAGTTATTATTATACTCCTTTTATTAGAGAAACCTACTGTAGTTACTACTTTTTATATCTCGTCAAACACTGATACCTATTTAACTTTTATTTGTACAAATTATGTTTTATTTTTTGGTTAAAGTATGAAAAACATCACAAGTAAATACATGGTTCTTTGCTCAAAACTTATCCTTGTACTTCCTAGGTTCAATTAGAAATTGATTTTTAAGTTTGGAGTAAATACATTAATGTTTTTTGTAGTTTGAAATGTTTTACTCTTATTCCATCAGATTTCAATTTGACTACGTGTACATCCTTTTGATTTTTTATTTTGCTGCTCACCAAATGAAGTAAAATGGTTGGTAAATTGAGAACAGCATTTTTCTTCTCTCTCTTTTTTTTATTTTTTAAAATGACAAGGATAATCTTATTATACTTGTATAAAGTTGTAATAATTTTGCTGAAAATATCTCAACAATGCATTATCATTGATAACAAAATAAAATTAATTTAGCATGGAGAAAATTTAAAAATTATACAGGCTTAGATGGAAATCATAGTTGGATAAAACTGACCATCTGATATACATGCAGGCAGCCTACATGGACAATACTTTTTTGAAATGGCATCGAGTTTTGATCGGTGGGAGAAGGATCCATTCTTCCCTATGGCTGAGGAAGTTCAAGAATCCGCCGACAGGTACCGATTTTTTCCAACTATGCTCCATTTGCTTTTATTTTTTTTTCTTCCAAATTTTTTGTACGATTTGTTTGTTTAATCTGTGACAATCATGTGGGTCCTTGTGGAATTGTACTGAAAGAAGTGCCTGAGATAGCTGCTGAATGTTTTTTTGGGAACACAAGCAGAAGATCCTCAAATTTTTATAGAATAAATTGATAAAATAAAACAAAATAATTAATTATCTATGTTCTATTTTTGGTTATTGATTTTATTTACAGTTTCTTTAATTTAAGAAAGCTTTGTCAATGTGGGTTGTCTACTTTTATGTCAGATGACTGATGGGTATTAAATGTTTGGTAGATTTTATAGGGTAAGCATTCTTTTTTTTATGATCGTTGATGCTACCTGTTATACAAATACAAATGTGATGCTACTTAAATTTCAGTCCATCCCATATCCAATTTTTTTAGGGAGGAGCAATCATTGGATGTTCAGCTGGCCTTCTAAATGTGCCAAAAATAAAGAGAACACATACTGCAATGATAACTAATTCTTTAATCATCATAAATGGGTTTTGAATGTCTGAACAAATAATGCAATTTGTATTAATATTTCATGTGCTGAACATTTTTCAGTACAGTGGTTAGAGAAGGGATAGAAGTAGACCAAAGATGATAACAAATAGTAATGAGGAAGGATATTATTATCTGAGATAAAGCTTCATAACTTAAGATAGGTCTTTGTTGTATGGAAGAGATTATGATATTTGATCGTTTCTAGGTATTATTAAGGAAAAACTCATGCAACCAATCCAAATTATTTTTGGCATGAAGACTAAATTGAATTTAGGTGGTTTTAAAACTTTAAATAAAGTCAAAGTTTGTGTCAAACCTTCTAACAAAATTATATTGCTTATTATGTTAAACATTTGATTATATCAATGTTAGTGATCATCTATCAACTTTAAATAAAGTCAAAATTTGTGTCAAACCTTCTAACAAAATCATATTGCTTATTATGTTAAACATTTGATTATATCAATGTTAGTGATCATCTATCCTTTCCTTAGTTATTCTATGCATAGGCATTGACACCTGGCTTATTTTATTGCACCTGTTAAATAACCATGATGGCATGTACACACGTATATTCTCTCTTTCTTTGTTTCTTCAATTTGGAAATCCCTTCATTCCTGATTTGGTTTTGCAAGCATTAGTACAATAGTGCATCCGCATTGGGTTTCTAAGATTGCATTCCAACAAATACATGCAATTTGTTGCACATTTCAGGAGATGAGGGTCAGTACTTGATTAGATTATATTTGTACTCCTTTTCCTCCCTTTATCCACCTTTCATTTTTCCATCTTACCAAACAAAGCCTAAGAGATGAAGAAGAGATTTTGAAAAGATAATTACTTAGACTTACAATGCTTACTTTTGCATACCACAAAAATCATTTTCCATTACTTACTCGTGGCCTTATTTACAATTCTCATATCTTCTCTTATCTTGTTGCTAGCCAATGGAAATCCTCAATTGTCTCTCGGAGACCAACAGTGTGGTAAATGGTATTGGGTTCAAGCCTTTGTCCTTGTAATTTGATTTAATATCTTTACTTTTGTCCCTCAAAGAAAAAAAAAAGAAACTCAAATGTGGATGCTCTAACGTTGCTGTAATTTGTTTCAGGCATGCAACATCAAATACCCTAAGCAAAACATTGAATGGACTATGCCTGAAGGTGGCGGCCCTGGCTACTCGCTTATGTAAACTAAGCATCTCGGATTTTCACAGTTATTATATATGTAAGCTTAACTTGTTCTTCACAATTTTTTTTAACATTAACATGAATAATTAAATAATAATATTCAGCTGGTTATGCATTAATACTTCTTTCTCATTGCTTTTGTGATTTCAAAGATGCTCACATCCTTTCGGGGAATGTTTTTGAACCTTGGGCCCCAATTGAACTTCTCTCTCAGCGGAAACAGGAGAGGTACTTGTTTTGTTTCTTATTTCTATTTCATATTATATCGGTTAAACTGTGTAGCCATGTATCTATTGGATTATTAGTTTGCATATCTGTTGGATTCTTTTATGTTATTTACTGTATAGATACTTTGTTTAGATTCTTGCCACTAGTCATCCTAGTTTTTTTTTTTTTTTTTTGATAAAGTAAAAAAGAGGTCTATTTCTCATATAAGAATTCTATAATGGTTACTTATCCTAATTATTTCCCTGAATCATGTACATGCTTGGGTTAGTTTATATATATATATATATATATGTGTGTTTTACATTTTATTGGATGGAATGTGCAGAGTTATTCACAAGGGTAATAGGCATTCAAGAGATCAATGTTATTTAACTTTGATTTTCCAAGAACTCGGAAACATATCTCCACATGGTAAGAATCTTTACAAGCAGATTTTTCTGTTCTTTTTTTTCCATTCTTGTCAATTTCGTTTCACATGCAGATTATGCAAGTTGGTTGATCTGAACAGTATGGACACCTAAGTCTACTATGAATTTGATTACTTATGAGGACCGCTTTATCTTGTATGTATTCTTACGTTTAGATCTTTATTAGAAAAAAAATTCTTGGTGGTTTATGTTATTTTATTTCACTTTATAAACTTTGTGAATAGGTATAAGATTGAGCATCAACGTGGCAATGACATAGAGCAAATTCCTCCGCATATTGATTTGGCAATTTATTGCTGGTCACGAGTGGAGCTTCATGAACTGCACGTGAAATCTTCTATCGAACAAACGTATGTTTTCTATGCAAGCTTTAAGATTTATGAAGTGTGCTGATTTTAAGTTCATATTTTTCATTTGTACTCTTTTCGAGTTTATTCTATAATAATGTTTAACGTCGTGTCAATTGTATTTTAGGAAATTAGTTTTTAGTGTTATTTGTTTGGTTCGATTCTATGCCATATATTTAGGGGTGACAAATCTCAACCTAGTTAGTTAACATGACACAAACCAGTACGAAATTTTGCTCGTTTGGTCTTCTATATTAGGTTAGGTTGATAATGGGTTAACCTGTTAACTTGTGTAGGTATTGTGTGAACCAAGTCAAAATCCATTAACCACTTGGTTAAACATAGCACAGTTAGATTTTGATTTTGTGACAAGGAACACTGTCCCATTTCAATTTCTCGACATATATCGACATTCATTTTTTATTGTTATGTTGAGATTTTAAAACGAGGACCACAAATGGGGTTGGATTTTGGAAAACATGATTGTAGTTGTGTTCGGTTATTGAATAGCTTTTGGTTGTCCCGTTTTATTTTTAGAAAGATCGCGATCGGTAGTCCCGTTCAGTTTTTATTAAGGTTGTGGTCCAATTATATTTTTAATTGACAACGCGTTCGAATTCGGTATTTTTGTAGAAGACTACATTCATATTCGGCTTTTTAGTGATGGTAGTCACATTTGGTTTTTAGATAGCAGATCAAGTCGGTTTCAATTTCTAAAAATATTCACCCAAGTTTAGATTTTTGAAACACGATTGTGGTTGAGTTCGGGTTTTAAAAAGAATATTGTAGTCAGTTTTTATTTTTGTAAAGACATTGATTTTTGGATAGAGACCAAGTCGGTTTCAATTTCTAAAAATACGCAATCAAGTTTAGATTTTCGAACATTACTGGTTGAGTTCGGGTTTTAAAAAGAAAATTGTGGTCGGTTTTTGTTTTCGTAAAGATAACTGGTCAGATTGATTTTTTTAAAAGGAACACTGTCCCGTTTCTATTTCTCGACATATACGGACATTCATTTTTTATTTTTGCCTTGGAATTTGAAAATGACGACCACAAATGAGGTTCGATTTTGAGAAGTAGAGCTGTAATTGTGTTCTCTTATTTAATAACTTTCGGTTGTCCTGTTCTGTTTTTAGAAATATTGCGATCGGTAGTTCCGTTTAATTTTTGTAAACGTTGCGGTCTAATCCTATTTTTAATTGAGAACGCGATCGAATTTGGTATTTTGGTAAAAGACCGCATTCATATTCGGCTTTTCAGTGATGATGGTCACATTCGGCTTTTAAATAGCAGACCAAGTCGGTTTCAATTTCTAAAAATATGCACCCAAGTTTAGATTTTTGAAATACGATTTTGGTTGAGTTCGGGTTATAGAAAGAATATTGTGCTCGATTTTTTGTTGTGGAAAGATAACTGGTCAGGTTTTGATTTTTTTAAAAGGAACATTGTCCTGTTTCTATTTCTTGACATATATCGACATACGGTTTTAATTGTTGCGTTGAGATTTGAAAACGAGGACCACGAATGGGGTTCGATTTTGGAAAACGGGTAGTTGTGTTGGTTATTGAATAGCTTTGATTGTCCGTTTTGTTTTAGAAAGATTGCGATCGGTAGTCCGTTCGGTTTTGTAAAGGTTGCGGTCCAATTCTATTTTTAATTGAGAACTGATCGAATTGATGTTTTGGTAAAGCCGCACTCATATTGGCTTTTCGGTGGTGATGATCGCATTACGCTTTTAAATAGCGGAACCACCTAAGTTTAGATTTTTGAAACACAATTTTGGTTGAGTTAGGGTTATAGAAAGAACATTGTGCTCGATTTTTGTTTTAGAAAGATAAGCGATTTTGATTTTTAAAAGGAACATTGTCTCGTTTCTATTTCTCGACATATATCGACATACATTTTTATTGTTGCGTTGAGATTTGAAAGCGAGGACCACGAAAGGTTGATTTTGGAAAACGGATTTGTAGTTGTGTTGGTTATTGAATAGCTTTTGATTGTCCGTTACGTTTTAGAAAGATCATGACCGGTAGTCCGTTCGAGTTTTGTAAAGGTTGCGGTCCAATTCTATTTTAATTGAGAGCGATCGAATCTGTATTTTGGTAAAAGACGCATTCATATTCGGCTTTTGATGGTGATGGTGCATTGGCTTTTAAATAGCGGACCAAGTCGGTTTCAATTTCTAAAAATATGCACCCAGTTTAGATTTTGAAACACGATTTTGGTTGAGTTGGTTATAGAAAGAACATTGTGCTCGAATTTTGATTTTGGAAAGACAACTGTTCAGATTTTGATTTTTTTAAAAGGAACGTTGTTCTGTTTCTATTTCTTGTCATATATCGACATATTTTTTATTGTTGTGTTGAGATTTGAAAACGAGGACCACGAAAGGGGTTCGATTTTGGAAAATCGGACTGTAGTTGTGTTCGGTTATTGAATAGCTTTCGATTGTCCGTTACTTTTAGAAAGATCATTATCGGTAGTCTGTTCGAGTTTTGTAAAGGTTGCGGTCAATTCTATTTTTAATTGAAACGGTAAAGACCGCATTCATATTCGGCTTTTCAGTGGTGATGTCGCATTCGGCTTTTAAATAGCAGACCAAGTCGGTTTCAATTTCTAAAAATATGCACCCAAGTTTAGATTTTCGAAACACGATTTTGGTTGAGTTCGGGTTATAGAAAGAACATTGTGCTTTCGAATTTTGATTTTGGAAAGACAAATTGATTTTGATTTTTAAAGGAGCGTTGTTACATTTCTATTTCTTGTCATATATCGACATATTTTTTATTGTTGTGTTGAGATTTGAAAGCGAGGACCACGAAGGGGTTGATTTTGGAAAATCGGTTGTAGTTGTGTTCGGTTATTGAATAGCTTTCGATTGTCCGTTACGTTTTAGAAAGATTTATCGGTAGTCTGTTGATTTTGTAAAGGTTGCGGTCCAATTCTATTTTTAATTGAGAACGCTGGTAAAAGACCGCATTCATATTCGGCTTTTCAGTGGTGATGGTCGCATTCGGCTTTTAAATAGCAAACCAAGTTGGTTTCAATTTCTAAAAATATGCACCCAAGTTTAGATTTTCGAAACACGATTTTGGTTGAGTTCGGGTTATAGAAAGAACATTGTGCTCGAATTTTGATTTTGGAAAGACAACTGGTCAGATTTTGATTTTTTTTAAAAGGAACGTTGTTCTATTTCTATTTCTTGTCATATATCGACATATTTTTTATTGTTGTGTTGAGATTTGAAAACGAGGACCACGAAAGGGGTTCGATTTTGGAAAATCGGACTGTAGTTGTGTTCGGTTATTGAATAGCTTTCGATTGTCCCGTTCTGTTTTTAGAAAGATCGCTATCGGTAGTCCTGTTCAGTTTTTGTAAAGGTTGCGGTCCAATTCTATTTTTAATTGAACGGCGGTAAAGACCGCATTCATATTTGACTTCGATTGGTGATGGTGCATTCGGCTTTTAAATAGCAAACCAAGTTGGTTTCAATTTCTAAAATATGCACCCAGTTTAGATTTTGAACACGATTTTGGTTGAGTTCGGGTTATAGAAAGAACATTGTGCTCAAATTTTGATTTTGGAAAGACAACTGGTCAGATTTTGATTTTTTTAAAAGGAACGTTGTTATGTTTCTATTTCTTGTCATATATCGATATATTTTTATTGTTGTGTTGAGATTTGAAAGCGAGGACCACGAAGGGGTTGATTTTGGAAAATCAGTTTGTAGTTGTGTTCGGTTATTGAATAGCTTTCGATTGTCCCGTTCTGTTTTTAGAAAGATCGCGATCGGTAGTCCTGATCAGTTTTTGTAAAGGTTGCGGTCGAATTCTATTTTAAATTGAGAACGAGATCGAATTCGGTATTTTGGTACAAGACTGCATTTATATTCGGCTTTTCGGTGATGGTGGTCGCATTCGGCTTTGATATAGCAGACTAAGTCGGTTTCAATTTCTAAAAATATGCACCCAAGTTTAGATTTTCGAAACACGATTTTGGTTGAGTTCGGGTTATAGAAAGAACATTGTGCTCGATTTTTGGTTTTGGAAAGATAACTGGTCAGATTTTGATTATTTTAAAAGGAACATTGTTCCGTTTCTATTTCTCGACATATATCGACATACATTTCTTATTGTTGCGTTGAGATTTGAAAACGAGGACC